>JAEQBH010000930.1:0-671145 GCA_016808115.1 Tetrastigma voinierianum
TAAGAATTTGTTGTATTGACTCAGCATAATGCATTTTTTTAAATAATTCAATAAGAAGAAAGCAAGAAAGTGCAAGTTCAAGTGAATAAACCTCAAGTGGATTCTGAATTGTTCTTAGGGAACGAATCAGATGTACTAGCCGGCGATTTTTCGATGGGAAATGTGAGTTTGGTGGAGGATTTCTGGTGGGGTGAAGAGAATGGGAGTGAAAAGAAGCTTGATCTGAAGAAGAAGAAGAAGAAGAAGAAAAAGAGGGGAGGTCGCCTTTAAGGAAAAAAGAAAGGCTAGTGAAATCAAGAAGAAATTGAATGTAGTGAAAGGGCAATGGACTTCAAGAAGATCAGAAGAATTCTTTTCTTTATTTTTTCTGCACTTTCGGGCTTGTTTAGTTCCCGTTGGAAAATCGCTTCTTAAGAAAAAAACACGTAGAAACCATTTTCGTGTTCTCCGAAAGTTGTTATTAGATCAGATGAAATATTATACTAATATTATTTCCAAATTAAATAATAAATACGATCGCTTAGCCTTATACATACTAGCATAGTTGGAAAGGACTACTTTAGATTTCTGGCCAATGATTCAACTTTTTTTTTTGGTTGTAAAGCACGTCTAATGTGTTTATGATTCAAGGTTTTCTACTAGTTACCCAATGCTTAAGGATAGAATTTGGTTTGGTGTAAAGTTAACCCATATTTGAGGGTGTGGTTTGACCTAATATGTGCAAGTGGAGGGAGACTTGTATTCAAAGGTGATAAAGTAAGCTTCATGTATTCAAATGAGTGACGAGGGCATCAATATATATTTCTATACGACAAAGGAGATTGTCTTAACGCATGATACCTCGACTAGTGGACTAATACAAGGTGGTTTTTCACTAGAAGTATGGACACGGATAATGTAGCTAATGGAGATACGTACACGCAAGGGACACGAGGACACACGACAATTTTAAAAAACTTAGATACGGATACATGTACAAGGACACAGCCATAATAAGATAAAAAATTTATTCTTACAAATATTGTCCTTAAAAAGAAATTTAGATAAATAAAAACAAGTGCTCAAACAAACATTGTTCTACAACATTAAAAACAAACATAAGTAATACTAAACTAAAGACTAGCATTTCCTTCCTCGAATCAAATAAAATGGCTTCCCGCCTCAGTTCATCAACCAAGTCCCTGGGCTTTCTTTCTGGGGGTGTCAACTTGTTTCTCTTCATGGAGTGAATGAAATTATATGTGCTCCAATTTCTTTCACAATATGAGGATGAACAAGGTTGTCCTAGCAATTTCAATGCTATAGATTGAAGCATTGGTGCGGAAGTTCCATGAACAACCCACCATTTAATATGACTCATGTATCACCCGGGTCATCGATGGAATCAAGCATTAGAAAATCTTCCAAGGATGCAGAAAAAGTAGCATACTCTTCATTTACTCCCCTCCTTTCAACTTCACTTGAAAAATATCTCTCAAAACATTTTTTTTCTTTCTCCTACTACATCCATATCTCGATGTGGTGGAACACGATCATGAGACTCATCAAGCCATTGTTGACTATAATACCTACAAGTCGAAGTTATGACATAATTTATAAAAAGTTAAATTTCATAGCATCATTTATATTTAAATTCATCGTGCCTACAATTTAAACTCTTAAGATTAATTTTGGATTTGAAGGAAATTGTTTTCAGAATGTAAAGGTGTGTGGCTTTAGTCCATCTTTCCACCAAGATTCCATTCACAATATCAAAAAACCTACAAGTATAATTACAAAACGATTCATATAAGTTCAATTAGAATTAAAACTTTCAATCAAAACTCAAATATTTAACTAATGAACGAATTATACCTTGAATTTTCTGTGAAGCTTTTATTTTCTCTTTCTTATAAATGGCTTCCTTCACTTTTTCGATCAATCGAATCCCACCACTCATAAATATTGTGAATATAAGGTTCGTTTGTCGCCAATCAAAGCATCTCATACACGGGAGTTGTAAAGCTGAGGATATAATCCACATCCATCCAAAAATCTTTATTTAGGATTTTATCCTTTACTTCTTTAGCTTTCACTACATCATCTTCTTTATACATCTCCCATTCTTCACTTATCAGTAATTGCTCCAAGCCTCTTTTTATTATCTTAAATCGTTTAAGCATAACAATAGTTGAAGCAAAACGTGTATCGGCCACTGAAAGTAACTTCAACTTGCAATGATTATTATACATTGACAATCTCATTGCATGATTCATAATGAAATTTTTGATGAAAGAGGCATCACTTGAAACCCGAGAGATCCAACCACATTGTTCCATCACATCATCATATTCGGGTGTGTCACGGTGCACATATGTTCTTCAAAGCAAGATCGAGAGTACGAACTACACACGGGTCCAAAAGATATGCCGAAACTTTGCTTCACAATGTGTCCCGCCGGCTTGCAAGCTACAAAGATTATCGCTATAACTTGAACTACTTTTTCGAGGACCAATCTCAGATAGTGTTAATCAAATAAATTAGCTATAAAGTGCTTGTCCTTAGTCTCCCTTCACAAGCTTTATTGCTTTCAAAACATTGGCCCACTTTTCGAAACCGCCATGATGTTAATAAGTGGTCTTCTTGAGCATCCGACTATCCATCACTCGCAAATGCTCACCCTTTCTCATTCCAAGTCTTCTTGATCGTTCCAATAAATTCCTCAATATTATTCTTCTCCTTCTCACACACTGTGTAGTTCTTAATGCATTATAACTGGGTGGGACATAACCTCGAAGTTGAATTATACTTTAAAGGCACGAGCATAATAAGGATTTCTAGTAAAGTGAAAAGACAACCCCAAAGGTAAAACATCCTAGCTATCCTTCACCGGCCGGCTATTTCACGGCACCCATATCAATGCCTTCTCAATTGATCTAATAGACCCTTTCTCCTTTTGAATCAATAAAGACTAAGACTAGCATTAGAAGAAGAATTCTCAAAATTAGATTTTGCAGCGCTTGATGTGGGTAAAGGAACTTGCTTGAGATTATATTGTTTCACCCTTGTTCGGGCCTTCCTCCATCACCCTTCGTGATCTCGACTTAAATTTTCATTTGTTACTTTAGTACATGCAACCTGCCCCTTTAATTTTCAATGTGTGAGCCTTGACTCTATAATATGACCCTTTGTATATTTGTCTACAAAAAATTGCATTGAAAACAACATTTCTCCCCTTTACCCAATTTCGCTCTCTTCCTCGTGACGACGAACCTCCATAATGAAGCATCACATTCTGATTATTTTGTTGATCACTAAGGCTCGTAATTACACCATTGTATAATTCTGCATCATAAAATAATAATAATAATAATCATGCATTTAAATTAATCTAAATTATTTCAAAGCCCAATCAATCTAATTTTTTATCCATCCATAAACCCTAATTGAATTAGGCTAATTCCATAAAATTTGCATGTTTGCATTCATTGAAATTCAAAACAAATTATAAAAACAATATAATCTAATTGTTCTCCACTAATCCACTTTTCCTTAATAAACCTGTGAAAAACAGCATGCATAAAAAGGCAATTAGACAAAAGTTGAAAATTAAATAAAATAAATAAATTGCATTGGCACAAATTTCACCTGTAACTTCATTCATTTTATCAACATTCAAATTTTCCTATTTTTGTTTTGAAATCTCAAAATGCGCTAGTAGCTGTACTAGCAAGCAGCACAAGCCGTCCAAGCAAGAGACAGCATAAATAAAAGGCTTATTTTGGGCCTTTTATTTTAGGTCTTTTATTTAAATCATGTAAGCCTTTTATTTAAAGTGATTCGGGGCCTTTTATTTAAAAAGATTTAAAGTGTTCAGCCTTTTATTTTAAGTGTGTTGGCCTTTTCTTTAAAGTGTGTTAGGCATTTTCTAGGAAGAATCAAGAAAAACATTAAAATTCATTGAATGGAAGTAAAACAAAAAACAGGAGAAAGAAATTACTAATTCGGGAGTTCTGGGAGATCTGTCCCAGCCGCGACTCACGGCGCCGCAGGTCGAAGGAGCCTCCCGCTCCTACAGTTGCAACCCTCAGTCCCTCACCTCTCTTTCCCTTTCCAAATTCCAGAATCTAGAAAATTTTCTCTCCAAAGTCCAAACCCTCAGTCCCTCACCTCTCTTCATTCAAGAATCAAGGCTATGGCTAATGGCTATGGCACATTGCAAAGACGCCCCCAAGAATACGGATGCCTGTGATTTTTCCTTGTCTTAAGTTGCGAACCTCCTGCCTCCCCTTCCTTTTATTCCCTTCTTCCCTCTCTTCTTTTTTCTTTCTTCTTTAATCTTGAATTTGATAGCCCTAATTTCAGTATTTTCAATTTATTTTTTCCATTTTTTTGGGTGATGAGATGAGACGATTCCCTTTGGGTGATTACCAATGAGTTCACAAATATTTATTTTTGTGTTTTCATGAATCATGAGAAAAAAAATGCAATCTAGTGAAAAAAAAAAACCAAATTGATTGATCAATTCGATCCTTGTCTAAAAAAAAAAAAGAAAAAAAAGAAACATTTTAGTTAGCATGTAAAGGCACACCTTTCTTCGGTGTCGGTCGGTATTCCGCGTGTCACCCTCCCAATGGTCATTTACCTACCGGTCACCACTCACTTCATCGAAGCCTGCAATCCACTTCCTTCGTGTGGTTTTTGTGTATTTGACTCGTTGAGGAAGAGGAACAATCGAATTAGGGTTTTTTTAAGCCCAAAGAAGGAAAGCCCATAAAATCTGCTCACCGTGTCCAAGCCGTGTCTCGCTCGTGGTCCAAATTGCGGTTCCATTGTGTCTCAATCGCATCCAAATCCTCACCTACTGTTGTCAACGATACGCCCACGTGGCATCGGACACGTATCCTAAGGCATGTCCGCGTGAACCGGAGCACACGAACACTCCACAAGGTAGCCGTATCCGTACTTCAGAGGTTTTTCAAATTGTCATTTTCTTAAGGATTTTGATAGAGAAACATTTAGGTATTTTCTTATCCACTTTAACATTTTCTGTTTTGGAAAAACTATCAATAACCATTGTCTAGAGACTAATTTAGTTTTAACTATTCAACTAGATTTTTCTAACTTATAAGAAGCAAGTTTTTATTATTTTCATAGTTAATAAGCTAAAATCATATAATAAGTAAATTAAAGTAGACTTTACCTAAACTTCAATTGATTACTCACTTGGTGACAAGATTTATTTATGTTTAGTTGATGCCTATACAAGCTAACATCATGATCATCCTCATGATTTTTATGGATCCTTGTTGAGGTCGCATATATTTGATTACTTATTTAAGGGATACTTGATCTCCCAACACTTGAAGAGCTTTGAAGTAGGTATTCACTAGCCTCTTAATTTTGTTTGAATGCCTCTATTATGAACAAGTTTTACTCTAAAGAAAGAGTCAAACACATACATACATGCTAAGCACGTATTAGGAGAAAGGCGCCTTAACTGTTATTATTTATGGTGGATATTTGTTTTCTTTTCTTGTAGTTGATATTTCCTTGCCAGTATTTTCCGTAATCCTGTAAATTCTTATAAGAATCACCATTTTATTCAATTATAGGGAGGCGTTATTATTCAAAACAACATATTATTTACAACAAATTACTCCTTTTATCAAAAGGTTTTTATCTTTTTTCTATATTATCTGTTGAACACAATAATACACATCATAAAAGATCTAATTGAAAATCAATTTATACAATGCATACATACCATTTTCTGACTTCCTCATTCCATTAAACCTTCTACTTGAGAATAGTGAAACTAAAACATATTAATAAAATGATAACTGTTTTATTTTTTTTTTGTAAATGATAAAATATAAGTATGATCCATTGATACTACGATTCATAATATTTATGAATGTTATTTCTATTTAATTTGATAATATATAGAAATCTCCAAAATCTGATACAAATATATTCAATTTCCATTCATTAACGTCCTCTTAGTTAATTTCATTCAAATGAAAGGAGTAAAATTCAAAGATCTATTAAGTATTTTGGTTATGACATTGAATAGTTGAGAGATATAGTTTTATTTTTCACTAGAAACAAAAAAAGAGAGGATATGAATTAATATGGAAAATTTACTATAAAACATAACTAGAAAACTAAAGATGGAAAGGATTAAGAACTATCAAAAGGATTAATAAGATGGTGGTAAGAAGTATATGTACTTTGAAGGTTTTGCAACCCAATTAGAGGTTCATTTCAAGGACGAGGATGGCATTCTTTCAACTACAAAAAAAAAATGTTGGTTATTTTATATTTTTATTATTTTTCGCTACCTTCCTTGTCCAAATTATTTATTTACTTTTTTTTTTATCATACAGGTTTTTTGATATTCACTTATCATTTTAATACTACAAAAGAAGTTAGAAATATATTATTTACAAAAAAAAGAAGAAGTTAGAAATATAATTCATAATGTATTTTTATTATAGTTCGTTTTAAATGGATACTGCAATTTTATAAATGTGAAATAAAAAAGGATAATGTTATTTGAAAATATAACTCGTTATAAAGCAATAAGTTGTATGGTTCAACCCCCATTTATTTCTTTGACCCTTCTCTTTATTATTTTCTTTGACCGGGAAAGTGATACTATCTTTTCTAGAGTGTCAAGGAAAATTCATAAATCTTACTCATATCATTCATTATTTCTTAGGATCATAGTGATGTTTTTTTAATCAATTCCCAAGCTACTTCATTTCTATCATCATACCTTAAAACTTCTCTCATTTCATTATACAACATCCACTCAAAAACATTAAATAATATAAAGCAAAACCAAGAAGTTAACTCAAGATATATGTGACACCGAATATACCTTTATTTTAATCTTAATAAGTTTTGAATTAATTGGTTCTTTAGCTAGAAAGGAAAAATATGGTAGAACGGAATTTGTAAAAAAACGTTCAAACTATAAAAGGAATTTTTTTATTTATTTTTATTTTTTAAGAGGGCATCTCTTTCCCATTCACTACGAATTCTTATGTTTTTGTACTTATATTATTATCCAGTTAGAATTGTATTTGACAAGTTTATCTCTACCTGCAACTATATTACACCTTGCCATAAATCTTAAATCAATCAATTTATTTTTTTTAAGGAGCTATGAATATTTTGGGAGTTATAAATAAAAAAATAATAATATACCATGGGAAGTTAATGATATCAAATTACATTAGATGCAATTCATAATGGAATTTTTTTAATAATACTCACTTATAATTTTATTAGTAAAAAAGAAGTTAGAAATCTAATTCATAATGTATTTTAATATAGTTTGAGGAAATGGATAATGTGCAATTTTATATTTGTGAAATAAAAACGATAATGTTCTTTGAAAATATAACTCTTTATAATGAAATCAGTTGAAATGGTCTCGCTGACTCGTTTATTTCTTCAACCAATATTTTTTATTATTTTCTTTTGGATAGGAAAAGTGAGACTATCCTTTTGTAGGCGTGTCAAGGAAAATTCATAAATATTTTCATATCATTAGTTATTTCTTATAACATAGTGATGTTGTTTTTTGTTTCATCCATTCCCATTCTACTTCATTTCTATCATCTTACCTTAAAACTTTTCTCATTTCATTATACAACCTCTCCTCCAAAAAAAAAAAAAAAAAAAAAAAAAAACAAATCAAGAAGGTGACACAAGATATATGTGATATCAATTTTACCTTTAAACTAGGAAAATCTTTTGCTCTATTTTAATCTTAATAAGTATTAAATTGGTTCTTAGTAAGAAAGGAAAATATAGAAAAAAAAATTTGGAATTGAATTGTAGAAAAATGTTTAGAAAAGAAAAGGCTTTATTTGATTATAATATTATCAAACTAAAATTATATTTGACAATTTTATCTACCTACAACTAGATTACACTCAAAATTTTAAATCAATAGATTTTTTTCAAGGATCTATGAATATTTTTGGAGTTATCCAATTATATAAGTATTTTTAAATTTAACAAAATTAAACATTTTCTTTAATAGATACTTTGTTGACCTATGAATATTTCTTAATGATTCAACATTTTCTTAAATAGATAAATTATTTATAAACATGTAGATAGCAATGACTGGTTGAAAACACATCTTGATCTTAACACATATTGAATAAATTGTGACGCCCCAAAACTGGGGATCCCGTTGACCAACCGTCAACCCACGGAATTACTACCTTAGGTAATCATATACCTAAGCTTTGATACCAAATTGGTATCAAATACATGTGGATACCAAGTAACTTGACACTACATCATTATGTCCCATTTATCGGGAGTCATTTATCCATATTTAAGTTAAAATATGCGACATTACATTTTAAAACAGTCCGTAAGAGTTCGATCACGATCCTCTTACAATTATTACATATCGGAACTAGATTGTTCCACAATTTTACAAAAAGATTTCTCAAAGCCACACGTTGGCCTTCTTCACAATTGTGGCCTCGAATGAGCTTCATCCACCTGTGTATACTCTGCACCTGAAATATTTTCCCATATATGGTGAGCCACACCCAATAGAGAATATTTCCTACAGAGGCTACTCCCCACCTAAGTGCACATGCAATGATCATGTTCCACAAATTCACATTCACATTCCAAGTAAAAACATGCAATTGCTACTATGGAATCCTACATGCCATGCAATGAAATGAGATGAGACTCAATCATGTACCATGCCTCGAGTCCTTACCAACTCCCAACATTCCCGAGTCCTTATGGACTCCCATATTCTCTAGTCTTTATCGACTTCACCACATAATAAATGCGTACTAATGTGTGATAAAATCCATAATTTCCAGATTACATCCAATGATCATTTTATGAAACAAATTTATTTGTTTTCAAACCAAAAGCTTTTTGGATGTTACACCTCAATGATCATTTATATACAAAGCTCATGTGCCTTTTATGGGCAGTGAATTTTTGGTTTCGCACCGCAAGCTTCGCATGCCTAAGCATTTTCATAGGCTTTCACCATTAGAATTATGTCTAACCACAAATACCGGGTCTTTCACTCGAGGGGGTATCTATCCCTACTTGCTATTACCCGACATAAGTTTTCTTTACCACTTTATTCAACCGTGCGACTCTGTTGGACGAAGACTTCGTCCAACTTGATCGAGCCCACCCAATCAATTACCAAACGCAGTGTTTATTTTCAGCCATGTACTCACACCCATTCAATGTGATGTCCCCGTGCATATGTAATGTAATGCGATATTTAATGTTATATCATGCCACATGTATAATGAATGCTACATGGACAACACAATCCACACCACTCATCGGGTGTTATGGACAAATCACATCACCTGCATATGACTTCCATACTACATTTCATTCATGTCAATATATTATGCACGCATATATCAACATCAACATACAACATGTCATTCTATGTTCAAGCAATGACACACACCCAAACAAGCCATGTAATGGCACTCAGACATAGAAATTCATCACATGTCAATACATCGAACACACATATTGACATCCAAAACACGCCACCCTTAGTCATAATGACACTCTCAACACGCCTCACACGGGGCCTCCCAGCTCGCCTAGGCGTAGCCTACCATATCCTAGGCGAAGTGGTTCACCTAGGCTCACACCCTCGCCTAGGCGGACCAAAGACTTCACGAATCCTGTCCTCAGGTTTGCCTAGGCGAAGACTTCTTCTTCCTTGAGAACCTCGTGTCCTCACCTAGGCGAAGGACGCCCAAAAGGAACTCAAACATCCGACCATTACCAATCCAAAAATGGAGTGCCGCTGCAGGGAAAGATCCTACCTCGAGCATAATAGAAACCGCTCCAGCCACAACAAAAGAGTTTGTAACAAACTCTTGAAAATTTTGGAAGTGTAGGAATTGGTGCTTGTTCAAGCTATCAGGATGAATTGAGTAGCAAGGAAGGCTACCGGTGGAAATGAGAAAAAAATTGTGATGTGAAGAATTCATATTTACAAAGCAGGTAAAACTCAAGAAGAAAATAAAGAAAATAAATTTTATAAATTTATTTGCCACTGAAATTGAAAAAAATATGTATATGTATTTTGGGTGATTTTCCAATAGCTGGAAAGAAATGAAAAAAAAAATGTGTGAAAAACGAAAAAAAAAAATGGTGCAGAATTTGTCAAGACGCTTATCGTAAGGTCACAATACAATGGGGTATTGTATCAGACATGCCAGCTAGAGGTACTAGCTAGTCTGGTGAAGGTCACGATACAGTTGGTTGTATCGTGACATGAGAAGGCTGGTGGCTGAGGAAATTTGTGTCGCAATACACTGGGGTGTATCGTGGCTAAGGCGTGCAGTTAGGAAGGCAGCATGTCACAATACACTTGGTTGTATCGTGACAAAGTGAGGCTGGAAGGGCTGGTCACGATTTTGTATCACAATACACGATAGTGTATTGTGACAGGAGAGGAGGCCTGGTTTGGCTGGGCTTGTGTCACGATACAATTGATTGTATCGTGACAAGAGGGCTGGCTAGGCTGGCTGAGGCGTGTCACGATACACTTGATTATATCGTGACAGGCGAAGCTTGATGGTTGGGGGATTTGTATTGCAATACACCATAGTGTATTGTGACAAGGAGGAGCTTGAGATAAGGCTTTGTATCGCGAGGCAGGCCACGCACGGCCATGCTAGGGCGTGCGTGGCCTCGCGACACGACCGCCGGGCCCGCGCAACATAGCTGGGGGCCAGCCGCAACACCCGGGCCGGGCCCGCCACGACATGGCACCACGACACGGCCGCAACGCGCACAACCCGCAAGACTGGCGCTGCTGTGAGGTCGTGCACTCTGGTGCACCAACCAGTTTTTGACTTAGTACACTGTTCCTGAGTCACTGTTTAGGACACTGTTCATGAACACTATTCACCAAATTTTTCGAAAAAAAAATGAAATAAAATTTTTTTGAAAAATAAAATAAAATAAAATAGAATAAAATTTTGCAAAAATGAAATTTCAAAATGAATTTTGTTGTTAAAATGATTTAATAAATGAATTATGGTCTTAATACCGTAAATGCATGGACATTGTGTATGAAATAAGCTCACGTATGAATAAGGTCTCGGGGCCGTGGTTTATGCCTTGTAGATACCGCATTGAATATTAATCATTATTCGATTGCGTGTAGATGGCCAAGCGACGAGGGCGTCCACGAGGTAATCGGGTCAGCACCACCCGGCCACTCGCCAGGCTCCTTTGCTAAGGTCAGATTGCAACCACCGCTATCGCACGGGCATGTGTAATAGTGAGCCAGGGGCGGTCAAATGACCTACGCCGCAAGCACATCATCCTCCATTAGGCAAAGAGGGAGTGGTAGATGACATACGAGGCATCCAAGATATGGGTGTTGGTACTGAGAGGAAGGAAGATCCATCTTCTTCAAACCCGGGAAAGAAGAATAAGACTTCTGTTTCGCAAGGATATCCAGGACGGGGTCGAGGTCATCAAGACCAAGGTCAAGATGGGACATTTAGTCAGGCAGGGCAGATGTTGTGTTATCTCTACCGACAGCCTAGACACTTTCGACGGGATTGTCCACGGAGGTAGGAATCCCAAGGTTATGGGACACCTCAGTCACAATCATCAGTGAGACGAGTTAGGGTTGTCATCAGATGGGCGATGGTGTGCTACCATCGCGCCAGCCCGACATATGAGAGAAGGGATCGCCTCAAAGACATGGATCCTGTGGTTTTGGGACAAAATTTCGGGCCCCAACAATAGTGAGGGACAAGAGAGGACAATAATTTGTTCCTCCACCCCTAGTATGGATCAGTGGGGAACCAAGATTTGGCCCAGGTGCCACACCGAAGACCTAGTACTTCTCGCACACTCAACACACAGTTAGAGTCGCAGCGCAGCTCCAGGCTTCCACCACAAGATTTGCAAGCCGAGAGTTCAGGTCAGGCTGGGCAGATGACGTGTTACCATTGCCGCCAGCCTGGGCACAAGAGGCGAGATTGTCCTAGGAGGCAGAGGTCTCATAGTACAGAGACTGAGCATGCAGATTAGCTGGATATATAGGGTACATTTCTACTCTCGCACTTGTTGACTAGAGTAGCATTTAAATTGGATGCACCGAATCCATTCATTAATGCATCTTGTGTGATAAATTCGGGCTTAGAGGTTGAGGCCTTTAGAGAGAATATGGGAAATTCTTCCCTAAGATATAGGGTGAGAGTTGGTCGGGTGTGTCGAGATCGTGAGTCAGGGATCTCAGTGATTATGCTCATGGTGGACCTTAGGGTGGTAGATATATTGGGTGTTGGATCAATCTTGACATGGGATGAGTCGATTACACCATCGGGTTGTCAAGAATTGGGACATTAGTCGGCCATATCCGGCCACTCCGCCTTGAGTCAGGTGAGGTTACATATCCACATGGTCGATGCGTATGTGCGTGGAACATCTGTGGACAAAATTCTTTTTAAGGATGGGAAAATGTAAGACCCGAGAAAATTCCAATTTTCTGAAAAATGGAAAAATCGTAATTTTGGTAAAAATCCGAAATTTTTCTAGATCTCCGATGACAAAACGGATTTCACCATTGGAATCGTCTCGCGAAATCTATCTACCACGCTTCGACTTCACAAATTCGAGACAAATGGAATTTCACGTTTTTTGAGGCTGGGTGTCGGGTGCCGTAAAATGGGTTTGAGAGACATGTGATGTGACAAAAGTCACTTACTATATGTACTCTTGTAACACATGTTGCAAGATTAAAGAGAGGATGGAATGGATGGCCTAGATTGTGCCATGTGTCAAAAATCCAAAGCTTAGGGACATGATGGGAATTTTTGGAATGTTCAATGAGGAAAAGACAAAAGAGGAATAGTGTCATCTTCTTCAAAAGAGGTTAAAAGGTGAAATGGGGATGCAGTGGGGTGGAAATGAGTTTTTAGAGAGAGAGAGTGTGACTTATCTCTAGGATTCTCGCTCTCATCGTATCTTCCCCGGGCTTCGACTGAGTAAGAAGGAAAGCTTGCTCTACGCGGGCGAGGACTACGCGTGGCACCAATCTTGGTGGAGTTCCGACAACCCAATAGGTGTGGATCTTTTCTACTTGTGTTAATCCTTGTTTAAGAACCATGTAAATGGTTAGGAACATTCTGAGGCTTGTTTTAGCCGTAAACTCGGTCTCACAAGCTTTGAACCGAGTGGAGAAAATTCCTTTTTTGTGTGGTAGTGAACAATAACCCGAGGATTTTACTGTTCACATGAATAGTGATGTGAATATTTTTGCATGAATTTTTAAGATGTTGAGCGATTCAAAATGAATTTTTTTGTGTTTGTTAATTAGCCCATGCGAGCTAATTTTGGTGTAATTGGTTGAGAAATTACATAACATGCTTCCAGGTGATTAATTATGTTAATATATATATATATATATATATATATATATATATGCAGAATATATTAGCATGAATGTGTTGGAATTGGCATCATGCATTCCATATACTAGGGCACCTTAGAATATTAGGAGGATCGCATGACATGAAATTGGAAAGTTAAATGAAAATGTTTAGAAAAGGAATTTCAATTTTAAGATTTTCCGGAGAATTGTGTCAGAGATGGTCCAACATTACCAAATCTCGGGTAGTGTGTTTTCGCAACAAAAGATTTTGTTTTGAAAATTGATTATTTTACTCGCATGTTGGCTTAGGCTTGTGTGAGGGAGTCGATGTGACCTGGACACTGGATCTGCATGTGTATTATCTCGAAGGGAGTTCATGAAATCGCTTGAATGTGAGTGTTTCATGCATGTGCACTTAGGTGGGGAGAACTCAAGCAGAAAATTATCACATCGGGCTTTGCTCAACTTGGGCCGAGGATCAGCTATTTCAAAAGATGCGGAGTGTGCACGAGGACGGCGCCTCGTTAGAGACCTATGATTTGCAGGAAAGCCGATCGTGGCTTTGGGTATTGATTTTGTATAACATGTGTTAAAATTGTAAAATTTGATATATGCTTGGTAAGAGTGATTTATTAACTCTGAAACTATTGTATATGGTCAGGGATATATTTAGAGGTTTGATTTCTATAGGCCCAAGTGGCCAATTATTTTATTTCAGATGTGGACCCTGGGTGAGGTCATTATGATCGGCTTGGGACAAGTTCAGAGGATCAGTAGAGCTCCCGTACAAAGGAGACTCTACCCGATTTTCGAGAGTGATGTCGGGTTACTCGACATTCACGAGTATTCCGCGGGTTGACGGGTTGTCAACGGACCCCCGGTTTTGGGCCGTCACACTAGGAAGCCTCGTGGACACTTCCTAAACTCAAAACTTTGATTTCCCGAACTCCTTATTTAGATCCTTGGCGAAATTTCCGTTTTCAGTACCCACGTGTAGCCCTCGTCGATGTGATGAAATTTTCTCCTTGACCCAACGAAAACCGACCAATAGAGCTCTGTAGATCGTAGAGAAAAGCTTTGGTGCCCTTTCTTCCTCTTCCTCTTTCTCTTTCGCTCTCTCTCTCTTTGGAAAACCTGGAAAAAATGGGATTCTTTCCCCTCTTTACCCCTTTTGTTCTAACTTACATTTAAGTTAAGGGAGTGGGCCACGTCGCGCCATGTGTCCAAACTTACTCGAGTCCGATTTTTAGCCCAAAGCAATTTATTGTGATGCCTCAAAACCGAGGATCTCGTTAACCAACCATCAACCTGCAGAATTACTACCTTAGGTAATCGTATACCTAAGCTTTGAAACAAAACTGGTATCAAATACCTGTGGATATCGAGTAACTCGACACCACATCGTTATGTCGCATTTATCGGGAGCTATTTATCCATATTTAAGTTAAAATATGCATAATTACATTTTAAAATAGCTAGTCTGTAAGAGTTCGATAACGACCCTCTTACAATTATTACATATCGGAACCAGATTGTTCCACAGTTTTACAAAAAGATTTATCAAAGTCACACGTTGGCCTTCTTCACAATTATGGCCTTAATGAGCGTCGCCCAATCCATCGATTGACTTGATGATTCGGCAGACGTGAACGCGGTGAAGCAAAGTGTACCAACCAACAAAATTTAAACCTATACCTTTCTATCGTTGTAGCCTTGCTTACTACAGCAAGATAGCGGTTCTCGGGGTTGAATCAAGGATGGGTTTTCTTCTCGCAGACAAAATGATTTTTTCGCTGATTCAAATGGTGAATTTCACCGCTTGGTTTAGGCCTTTGCAAAAACAATGGGATTGATGGTCGGGAAAAACCAAAATGAAATGAAATAAAATGTAAAAGAACTCAGGCCTGGCCACTAGGGTTTGGAGGTTTTAGGCAACCGCGGTCCTTGGTCTTTTTCTCACATCGGGGGAGGACCTTATAGTCATTTCCCAAACTGATCTTCATTTAGCTATAAAAAAGTGAACCCTAAAAGTTTTTCTTCAGATACGCGATTTACCGGGGTCATTAATGTTTCAATGCAAGAAACTTATCCTTTGACCTACTCCCGGCTGAGACAACAATGGCAACTACGAGCCTCGCAGATCAGGCAATAAGCAATCCATCAACCCTAAAGATTGCCACCGGGCCAATCAAGATATATCAAAAGGATTTAAACCTCGTAGGAAAGATATGCAAAATGACAATAACTCGCTTACTGAGAACAAGAGGACCAACAAATTTTTACCTCAAAACCTTAGTTCTGAGCCCTCATCTTCAAGGATGGGTTTTTAGTTAACCATCCCTTGAGTTGTCATCCTCAAGGGGTGTTTGGCAGCCGAGAAAAGTGAGAGAAATGGGGAGAAAATGAGAGAAAAGAAGAAAAGCATGAAAACTGAAAGCTTTCGCGCCAAAAGTTTATTGCATCAAAGTTGTTTCTGTACAGAGCTTGAATGAGGCATAAATACTGCTCAGAACAAGAGAAATTACAAAAATGTAAGAAGTACCAAAAATAAATAAAGAGTAGTTTAGGAAAAAGTTCGCAACCCTGCAAATTTTTAGTGTTTTGAACTCTTTTGTTTTATGCTCCAATTTCCTTCTAACTTCTAACTTGCAACTCCGAGTTCGGCTCGGATTCTTTGCGTTCGAGTCAACTCGACGACTTTAGTCTAATTTAGCTTGCAAAACTACTAAAATAGCCACAAAATGCGATCAATAGTGTATTCGGGACCTTGGTGTGTCAATTGAGGTATTTAAGTTGATTAGTACACAAAAAGTGCTCAAAACCTACAATAAACAGGGTTCAAAATAGCACTATTTAGGCACTAATCACTCCCCCCAACCAACACATTGCTAGTCCCTTAGTAATGATAGAAAGAAAGAGAGAGCAGATAATGGTATTTCAAAAAGATATGGGCAGAGTACGTCTAGCCTTCTGCCAAGATGAATCACCAAGACCATTCAGAATAACCATCTTGGGAGAATGAATTCCATATAGAATCAAATTTTAGAAAAGTATCAAACTCAAGGGAATCGACCTGAAACTTCCACCAAAATCTAAGTGTTTATACGGATCGCTTAACAATAACCGCGGTTACGCTCCCTTAACCGCTTCTTACTTCCAAGACCTAGAATATTGACCAACCTAAATAAATTTGGCTCCACTCTTATTCCACATTTCTTCTCGTGTTGTAGGGTGCAATGCTGAGGAATCGGCCTCACCAAAGTCCATGTAACTGGTCCACCCCATGACTCTCAACCAATTAAGGCTTAGGGCATCAAGTCATAAGGATCTTTCGACCACTAACTCTTCAGGTTTCACCCCAGACACCAAATGATTTCGAAACTCTAGCACCTACAACTCGCTAAACCTCACCCATCCACCCATGTAGTAAGCATTAAGTCGGTGGCTCCCAACCAGTTGGTTTAGGGCACTAGGTTTTAAAGACTCTCACATATACCCTGACCGTGCTCTGTTTCAAGGCGCTACGTCGCAGCTTTTCTATTCTTTTTCTTTTTCTTTTTCTTTTTATTATGGAAGACTTCATTGGCCTTCTTTTCTTGGGGGTCCACAACCTATTACAGGTAGTCAAGGAAACTAGGGTAGGTTTTGCAAAGTAAGGGGGCTAGGCATTTTCTTAGCTTATTGAAGAAAACTGATGTGCACTGTGTGTGGTTAGCTAAAGGTTGAAGAAAAAGGCCGAAAACCATGAGACTTCAACTGATCATCTACTTAATCATGCATGGAACTAATCTAACGTCAATAGCATTAGGCAATGTTTCAATTTTCTAACTTGCAGGTTAGGCAAGACCACAAAAAAAAGGTGTAATTTTTGAATTGAGAAAATGAACTATATGGTATGTATAAGAATATATATCACTATGTTTTCATCTTTACAAAAACAAATAAATAGCCACAAACGGAACAATTAGTGCCACCAGCATAAAAATGGGCTTTGCTCAAAGTATCACCAAAACATGAATATAAAAACCACTTCCTTCGCTAACTCTCCCCTCAACCAAATGTCGCATTGTCCACAATGGGGCTCGGATTGGAAAGTTAGAGAAGGAAGTGCTACCTCCTCAAAGGGCAGCCGGCCAAGAGAAGCTGTAGGGACCGGGCGGGTAATGGGGTCTGGCTCTGCTGGAGGAGGAACTGAAGAGGCCTAGGTAGGCACTGATGGGGAAATCGGAGGTAGGCCCAGGTGACCTTGAATCTACATGAGGATGGCTCGATGAGAGCCATGGCAGCCCTCGCTAAGGTCATCCTCTCAATATGGTCGCGATGGGAAATCGCAAATGATGCAGACATGGCGGAGAATGTGCCGACTGCATCCATGATGACCAAGAAATCCTGAGTGGATATAGAAATATACTACGGCTGGGGCGTGTTTGCGGGTGTCGGGTCCCAAAACACTGGCAGGAGATGCGGGTACTGGGGGCCGAGGGCTCTGGAGGTGCAGAGGATGCATGAGCCGTGGGTAATGGAGCAGTGGTAGCTAGAGCTGGAACTGAGGATGTTGGAACCTGAGGCTCCTCAGGATGAACTGCTGGAGGTGGCTGCTCCTCTCATAGAAGGTTAGTTGCTGACTGGTCCTCGGCTAGCTCCGGAGGTGGGAGGTGTGATTCATGCAACAGTAGGTGTCTTGAATCAACAATATTTATATCCTAGGATTTCTACTACCGTAGTATAGTGGTCTAGGGTCGAACTCAGGGATGGGTTTTCTTCATGCGAAGTGAGTCACAGTTGACTGAAAATGGTGTTTCCACTTTGAATTTAGGGTTTCTTGTAAAAATAGTGAGGTTGATGGATTGAAAAACCATAGCTAAAGGGAATTAAAGGGTAAAAGAAATCCTTGAAGTTTCGGGCCACTGGGCTTAGGGTTCTGAGGCAACTATTGTCCTCGGGTCCTCTTCCTCGCGTTGAGGAGGATGACCTATTGTCATTTCCCGAACCGGATCTATGTTTAGCCATAAAGACTGAACCCTAAAAGTTTTTCTCCTAGTATACAACATTTATTAACCATTAATGTTTCGAAGCAGTTAAAACTGACCCTGGATCTAACCTATAGGAGCAAATAAATGGCAACTAAGCTAGCATTAGTGGATCTAGCAATAAGTATCCACTGAGCCTTTAAAGCTTGCCAAGTACTGGCCACTCAAGATACATCACAGGGATTCAAACCTAACGTGAGATGTAGAAACATAAATGATAATAAATGCCTGCGTTGGCAACAGGAGGACAGTGCTTTACCTCAAAACTTCCACCTAGTGACCCTCCTCTTCAAGGATGAGAGGGGTTTAGCCAAGCATCCTTGAGTCATTATCCCTGGGCGGTTTCGCTGGTGAGAAAGGCAAGAAAGGAGAGAAAATGAGAGAAAATCACACCCGCGAGAAAGCTGAAAGCTTTGGCACCAATTTTATTGATTGATGGATTGACTGATTTTACAGAGCTTGACCGAGGCTTATATTGCTTAGAGTCAAGGAAATTACAAAAAAGTTTGAAACAACAAAAAAAATACAATGAGGAAAATTTGGTACAAAACCATAAAAAGCAGTAAAAAAGTGGTCAACACAGAACAGGCAGTCATGGTACTTAGAATTTACTTAGTGGCCTGGGCGTGTCGCGAAAATTTTGCAAAATGCGATACTCGCAGCTAAGTAAAAATTCGCAATGACCGTAAAATCTCTACAATGCTCACTCTCCCTCTCGCATTTAGCTCCTATCGCTTCTCGCTTTGTACATAAGTGCTCTCTTTGAGTTTGGCTCAGTTCTTCGTGATTTGAATCGCTTGAAGATAATGGTATAATTGGCTTGCAAAAACTACAAAAATATCCACAAAATATGATCAGTAGTATAGTCGAACATTATGTATCAATCAAGATTTGGGTTGATTAGTACACAAGCTCAAACCCGTGAATGAATGTGGCTCAAAACAACACTATTTGGGAACTAATCACTCCCAACCGACACATTGCTAGTCCCTTAGCAATGACAAAAAGAAGGAAGAGCAGGCAAGTTAAGCTCATGCAAAAGGAATGGTATTTTCAAGAAGTGTATGAATAAGTAATGCCCTACCCTTCTCAGTGTGAATGATTGAGACCCCGCACAACAACCAGCTTGGGATAATAAATGCTATACAGGACCAAGTTTCAGAAGAGTATCTATCCCAAGGGAATCGACTTGAAACTTCCACAAAAATCTAAGTGTTTATGTGGATCGGGCCAACAATAACCTACTAAACTGCTCTCCCCCCAACCAAGCTACTGCCAAATCCTAGCACATTGACCAACCTAAATAAATTTGGTTCCACTCTTTTGTCATATTTCTTTTTGTATTGTAGGATGCAATGCTGAGAAATCGACCTCACCAAAGTCCTTGTAACGGGGGTCCACCAATGACTCCCAACCAACTAAGGCTTAGGGCATCAAGTCATGAGGATCTTTCGACCACTAACTCCTCGAGTTTCACCCCGGACTCCGAATGAATTCGAAATTCCAAGACCTACGACTCGCTAAACCTCACCCATCCACCCATGTAGCGAGCACTAAGTCGGTGGCTCCCAACCAACTAAGGCTTAGTGGTACTGTGTTTAAAGATTCTCAGAACCCCGTGGATCAGGTTCAGTTTCAAGGTAAAGTCATCGCGATTTTTCTTCTTTCTTTTCCTTTTTTTTTTGGAAGACTTCACTGCATTTCTTTCTGGGAACCATAACCTTACAAGTGGTCAATGAAACTAGGTAGGTTTGCACGATAAGGAGTTATGCGCCAGTTATTGGCGTAAAAACCGATGTGCACAAAGGTGTGGCTAGTTAAAGGTGGAAGAAAAAGATTGAATACCAAGAGACTTCAACTGACCAACCACTAAATCAAGCATGGAACTAATCTAGTATCAATGGCATTGAGCAATGTTTCAATTTTTCAACTTGCAGGTTGGCAAAACCACAAAAAAATGGGGGCAAAAATTGTTGCAAATGAGTTAAAAAAACTTAGCTATCTGATATGTATAACAGTGTGTGTCACTAAATTTTCAGCTTTTTCAAAAATTGCTTTCTCAAAAAGAAGCAAAAAGCAAGCCACTAAAAATACAAAATGGGCTTTGCTTACACATGTAGCATACTCAAAAAGTGTAACAAAAAACTGATATCTAAAGTATAAAAATCACTTCCCTCACTAACTCTCCCCTTAACCAAGTGTGCCATTGACCGCAATGGGGTGTGGATTGGAAAAGTAGTGGAGGAAGTGCGTTATACTCCTCGCCCCGCAGCTCTGAAGAGGCGTCCCCGGTCTAGACGGCCGAGGTGCTACCGGGAGGAGGGTTGCAACCCGCCTCCAATTCCGCATGACAAGCAAGGGAGTCCGCAGTGGCCTGAGGCGAGGGGGCACCGGCCCCGCTCGGGCGGAGCGAAACGGTCCGAAAGGTGTACATATGGGGAGATCACGTGGAGACCCGGTGTGACTCGGATCTCGCATGAGGATGGCTGATTCTCGGGAGAATGGCGCCGGTTCAGCTTACGGGTGCCTCGCCACAGTCATCCCGTCCACGAGGGCTGTACGGGCAATCGCAAATGATGTCGCTGTAGGGAGAACGGAGGACTGCGATCCATGATGGTCGAAAATCCCGGTGGAAATGGTGATATGCTGCAGGTGATACAGAGGGTGCTAGCCGTAACACCATCCGTGGGCTGCGACTAAAATGGGAAGACGCCGGACTAACTAGGCCGAGCCCGAGGCTCCCAATATGCTCCACTCGGAGGGGGCCGCACCTCAACAGAATATCCAAGTTGCCTAGTCCCCTACTGAAGGAAAAGAGCCGGAGCATAAGTCGCCACCGATCACAGAAGGCCTGGCCTCACAGTCACTACGACACTCCAATCTAGGCTCATCAGGGAAGCCGATATGCTCAAGCACCTGGCATAGGAGTCTTGGGAATAAGAGAGGTGTGGAGTCAGCTCGAGGTAGACTCTTGCAATGGACCTTGTCCTCAAAATGGAATAAGGAAGTCATAGTCAAGCTCCGCCGATCGGAACCAAGAGTCTCCAAGATGCAATATAGGGCCTCCAAGATGGCTCCTCTCCTCTGAACTGTATGCTGGAGCGAGAAAAGATTAGACCGCAGAATGTGATCTATAAGAAGCATTACGCGCGGAGCCGCCTCTGAATGCAACTTCCACCCTACGTAGTGTCCCCGGAAAGAAGACGGACCATCTCCCTGGGTAAGGGATGAGGTCACTGCCTATAAGCGGCCGAGTTGGCGAGGACCATCGGTAGATTGAATGTAGCGGCGATGTCCTCCGAGCCCCGCAGTACCCTGCCGCCGTCGATGGAGAAATGAAGAGCAAATTGGTCGATCACCGATGTTATCGCTGCGGGTAGAACTCAATGACCACCCGAGGGTATAAAAATCGACGGGGTGTCATAAACTACCTGTGGAGTACCTCTCGCACCAGGAGCATCAAGTCTCGAGTCTGGATTCGTGGAAAGGATCAGATCATAATAAACCTCCCTATCCAGTGTCCCTCTCACTCGGCAATCAACATTCTCTGAATAGGGTCATAGCGGGAAGAGTGGCCGCCGATGATGGAAGCTAGGGACAGGTCCAGAGGAGGGGCTCCAACAGGGCCCTGATGGGGTGGCGACTGTGGCTCCTAAGGCTTGGAGCTGGAGGACTCCCCTGGGCCGAAGGTCCGGGCCCTCTTAGATGGTGGGGCCCTTCTGGATGGCTTAAGATGTGGCGGAGAGGGTGGAATGAGGCCAACCCGAGTGTGGTATCTCCTCGGGACGTGATCACACAAATGGGAGGAACTCCACAAAGAAGACCGCCTCGAGCGAGGCATGAGCAAAGGGTCGGAGGCGTGGCTACGGCGGAGTACTGGGGCGCGGCGGCGCATGGGGCATTGGCCGAGCCTGATAGTGGGGAGGGGAGGAACGGGCGGCACTGGGCCTGGAAAGTGCTTCCACCACGGGTCTTCACCATTCTAGAGCCTGAGAAGGACAAGAAATGGGGAGGGGGCTTCAGAAAATGGAAACGGGATGTGAAATGAAAAGGAAAGAAAGAAAAGGGCTTTATATGTGGATTCGGGGCGAATGAAAGGTTTTGGCTAATTAATGGCCTTAAGTGCCTATTAAATGGCTGGTTCAAAAAGAAATGAAAATTAATGATTCAAGAAGAAATGAAGGGTTTCAAATAAACTAGCATGAAAGGCAAGGGAGATGAATATTAACCCTCAAGGAATTTTCGCAACCCGCTTGGGTTCTTTCGCAGAACCCGAAGGCCTCCGCACAAAATGAACTCGCACCATACTACAACACTTGCAAAACATAAGACTAAAATCAGGAGAAACAAACCTACAAATGAGAAAAAAAATTTCAAAAGAAAAATGAACCAAAGCAAGGGAATCAAGAAAATCTCTAAAAACAAGAACTGAAAGTAAAGAAACCAAAATTTCAGCAACAAAATTTTAGGGGCTTTTGAGATATTGCAAAAGCACTTCCTGTAAGACTGATTTTAGCAATCATGGAGGGTCAAGGAGGGGGATCTCTTCCTTGGCCGCCGAGTGTCGTACCGCATACGGGCTTCGCCATCATTAACCTCAATACCCTACGCCTCGGGATTGAACAGTCCACTGATCCATTGGGATAGACCTACTGGATGGTGAATGGGCCAGTCCATCTTGATTTAAGCTTGCCCTAAAGAGGTGGAGCTTGGAGTCGTGAGTAACACTTGGTCTCCTTATTTGAAATGTTTCATAGCTATTAGCTGATCATGCCACCTCTTCAAATTATCTTTTTTCAATTTTGAAATAAGTAGGCATCATTCCTAGTTCTTCGAAATTGCTGATATCGAGGAGCCCGTTGAGACCAACTCAACTTTCATATCCAAGTTCAATTTCTTCACTGCCCACCATGTCTTATACTCAATCTCCACAGGCAGGTGACATGCTTTGCCATAAACTAGGCGATAAGGAGACATACCTAGAATGGTCTTGTAGGCTGTTTTGTATGCCCACAAAGAGTCCAACAGCTTGAGAGACCAATCCTTTCGGTTAGAGTTCACCACTTTCATCAATATTGTCTTGATCTCTCTATTGACTAGCTCAACTCTGCCACCGGTCCGAGCGGTACTTGTGGTGACTATTTTATGCTGACACCATACTTAGTGAGGAGGCTCTCAAAAGGTTTGTTGCAGAAATGTGAACCTCCATCTTTAATTATGGCTTTAGGGACCCTAAATCTGGAGAATATATTCTCCTTCAATAATTCTTCAGCATTCACCTCAGGCCCATCGCCTCGCAAGAACTCTGCTCAACCCACTCGGGACACAGTCAACTCCCACTAAAATGTAGAGGTATCCAAGGAGGAAGGGGAATGGTCTCAGAAATCGAATCCCCATACATCGAAAAGGTCAACTACCAAAATCGGGTTTAAAGGCATCATGTGACAGCGAGAAATCTTCCCCAACCTTTGGCATTTGTTGCATTCCCTACACATGGTATGGGCATCCTTGAAAAGAGAGGGCAAGTGGAATCCAGACTGCAGCACCTTCCTTGCAGTTTTTTGGGAAGCAAAATGGCCTCCACATGTATTCTCATGGCAATGGCTAATTAATCCTTGTTGCTCTCCTTCAGGCACACACCTCTTGATTATCTGGTCATCACAGTATTTGTACAAGAAGGGTTTTTCCCAATAATAAGAGTGAATTTTTGCAAAGAAAAATTTGTTGTCTTATGCTTTCCAATCTACTGATAGCTCCCTTGGAGCCAAGTAATTTGCACGTGAGCATACTGTGGTGCCTTCAACCAGGAGCAAGCGGACTCCTCAGTGGAACTCATCATTGACGGAGGGTCAGGAGGTTGTGCGATTGTTAATCTCGATAGGTGATCGGCAACAACATTTTCCACACTCTTTTTGTAACGCCCAAAAATACCCTAGAATTTTTATAATAATTTTATTATATATTCTGGGTATGAATTGAGGGAAACTGGGATTTTTCTTGGTAAATTGATAAATTGTAAAACGTAAATTTTAAGTGTGAGCATATAATTGAATATTATATGCTAAATTGAGAAATGTATTGAACCCGGAAAGAAACCCAAGTGAAAAAGGACAAATATGGAAAAATTGCAAAGGAGGACCTGGTAAGGTCAATTGTTATAAAGGATAAGTGTCTAAGTGGACTTATGATAAATGAATGGCCAAAATGTATAATGGAGACCAAAAATGGAAAATTGGATTTAGAGTGGTCAAACAAGGCCTTATGAGAATCTAGTGACTTAAGACAAAAATGAGAAATGAAAAAGAGTGTAGGCCAAACATGGCCTTACACTTAAGTGGAGTTTTAAAAGACCAAACATGAGGTCTTAGGGCTCATTTGAGAGCTATCCCGTTTTTGTGAGAGAAGGGGAGGAGAAAGGAGAGAAAAAGCTAGGGCTTCCAAGAGATCAAGCCTTGGTGTGTTCCTTCCCCATTTCTTGCTCCTACAAGACCAAACACCATCCAAGAGGAGATTGGAAGAGGTTCAAGGTAATAGATCAAACCCTAACCTCATCTCTTATGATTTCGATTTTTGGGAGAAAAGTCCTAACTTGAGGAAAATGGGTTGTTATTGAATCTAAACCACTTTTGGAGTTGTTTTGAAGTGATTCCATGGTGGAATTTTTGATATGGGATGTATTGGAGAAGATTGGTGGATGAAAAATGTGTAAAAATGCAAAAATCCCAAACATCCCGAGCAAGAACGGAACATACCGCACAGGTCAACATGTACCGTACACCTTGCGTAAACGGGCGCTGGTTGAATATGAACCGTACAAGTTAAACATGTACCAAGACACCTTGTAGCCAAACTGGCAAGGCAACTTGTACCAAGATGTGTTGAACTTGTACCGCACACCCCCATTCCAAGAGCTCCCCATTTTGCTTATTTTGCACCATTAAGTCCTCAGATTCGCCTACCAACTGACAGGACCCTAAGAAACACCAAGGTAGGTTCAAATAAGAATGAGACAAAGTGAAAAACGTACCGTACCTCGCCGCCTCGGCGAAGCGAAGTATGATAATTCGTTTAACCACTAAGAATGAATAAATTGTATTTGACTAGGTGCGGGTGAAGACGATAACCTGACCTAGGATTGACATCGAGAAAGAAACAGAGTCGATAATTGGTTTGTTCTATACTTGATCTTTATTCTAGTTTGTTCTATAACTGATCTTTATTCCAGTATTGTTCTATACTTGTTCCCATTCTCTATTTGTGAAATATACATATATATTGATTTGAATCATCATTATTCGAACTATTTGCCAAATATATGCATGTATGTGAGTATTTGAACTATAAGTGAATTTACTGCATAAAAGTAAATTGATTTTGAAACGTATTATTGAATGACCAACATGACGGGATTCACCAACTGAATTCGTCATGAAGATAACCGTATTTGTCTAATGCGAAATCACATTGCTACTAAATGACGCTGTGACGTGATTCACCAATCGAATCATCGTGAATGTCGACTTCTATATCATATGTGAGACTCAGAATATTGGAACGCGAAATCACATTGCTACCGAATGATTGCATGTACAGGGATTCACCAACTGAATCTGGTCAGGAATGTCTACTTATAGTCATATGTGAGACGGTAATAATGTGAAACCACATTGCTACCGACGATAACAGGGACGTGGATTCACCAACCGAACTGGTCAGGATGTCACCTCTATAGCTATATGTGGAATCACAAACCGAAAAACGAAACGATGGTATTGAAAACTGTATTTGTATAAGTATCTTTACATTACACTGGTATTGTATAAAGGCATTATTTTGATAAATGCATTATTTATATGAACGAAAATGGAATACAGAACTGTATAGAACCACTAAGCATGAAAATGCTTAGCGTATTGTTTTTATCAATGCGCAGGTACCGTCACTTCTTTCTATATGTACTAAAACCCTCAAAATAGCACGTACCTACTGTAGCCTTACACCCTCTTTATATCCATGTCACTTTGGATAATTCGCTTGCTAAAATAATTATTTCTTAATGTTCAGATAAAAATAAGGGTTCAGCCTATAAGACCGCAAAGCGCACAGTCATACTAAGTCCGGGTATCATTCCGCGAGATTGATATGTGAGTCGGCTCTTGACTACTAAAATTTCATACTATTTGGACTCCAAAACTTATAGTGAAAATTTTATCGAAATGACAAAAGTTAAAATAAATGCTATTGAATATGCTCAATTAAAAATCTAGCAAAGTGATAAGCTAAAAATAAGTGTACATAAAGAATGGATTGAATCGGTTCTGCGAAGCGAAAAAACCATCAATGAAATGCGATGGAGCGGTCGATTCGACTATGTCCATTACTACATTCTATGTATGGATGATTTTTTGTCGAATTTTCCATTGTTGGAATTAGGATATAAGTTCAGCGATTTAACCATCCTTGCTTCTCTCGAAAGCAGGATCAGCCGATACAGTGTTTCACATTTTCTTGCAAGATACAGGTATTTTTTCTTTCTCAATACTTCACACCCATTTCTTTTTTACGGCAGAACTTTAACTTCACCTTCTCAGGATTTTAGCTAAGTTTCTACTACTTGTTGTGACTCATCCTTGAGATCTATAGGCTTATCCCTTTCCCTTGATTAGATCTAAGCTAACACGAGGGTTGGAACCTATCCTTGGGTCAGTTAATTTCTGAGTAATTTTATATTAAATACACCCTCGACTTCAGTGGAGTAGATAGAGTTTATCAAAATGAACTCTCGGAAGCTCGACAGTTCGTCAATAATGATCGAACATACCGAAAGAATGCTCTCGACTCTCGGGAATCTCGAGTCTCTGTGTCACCTTGAGAGGGCATCCTGGATATCAGAGTAAGATACATTCCCTCAGCGGTACTAGATGCTTACTATTTGGAACTTATCCATTAAAAGCGACACCGATTAAGTAAAACTAAGCCAATTAATTCTCCATAAATGTGCGGAAAAATTTGTAACTAAATGTCATCGAATCAGAAATTTAACAGCTCTGATTCTTGCATTGTGAATCAAGAAATGGAGTCATAGATAGCATACAAACCCTTTGTAAGCTATGATAAATGCGAAAGAAATGAATTAATTTGTCTGAATTTCATAAATTTCAGGCGATATCTTGAAGAATATAACGAGAACTAACAATCCACTCTAATCGTCTCTGCACAGTTCGCAGATTCAAATCCAGAAAATAAAACTAAAAAATAAACTAAAACCAAATCTCTCTAATATACATTGAGTTCCTCTTCTTTTCCTTCTTGGGTAGTGAAGGAGAAAAACTGCTTTACTCTTGAAACCTCTCTATTTATCTTTATTAAAGGAAAAGAAAGCTGGTAGAATCCCCCGAAATACTCGGTGGAAATCGGATAAAAAAGCCATTGTAATTACCATGTCGCGACCTGAAGTTGATGTCGCGACATAGAGCTCTCTTGATAACCATGGTCGATCGCGACCTCTTCCTTTCAAGTTGCAACCTGTTTGTCTTTCATGACTTTGATTAGTAGTCGCGGCGTCGTTTATGATGCGACCTCTTATGCTGATGTTGCGCCGGTGTTGATGTCGCGACCTGGCGGGTTGATCTTCGACATGTATTGTCTTCTTATTCTTCCGGCGTACGTATTTGCGACGCCGGTTTTAAGTTCGACCACCTTGTTGTTTATGCGCGACTTCATCTGTTGTGACTTTGATTCCTTGGTCGCAATTTTGTTGGTGGTTTTCCTGTCTTCATAACTTTCAATTTTATGTCGTGACCTCATGGTGATGTCGCGGGCCTCTTACCCTTTCCATTTCTTTTCTTCGGTCTGGAAGCCTCGTTCCACGTTATGGCGATTTCTTTCTTCCTAACTCTTTTCCAGGTCGCGACCTCAATTACATGTCAGCGACATGATTTCTTACCTTTCAGCTTTTCTTGGTCGTGACCTAAATGATTGGTCAGCGACATCACTTGCTAATTGACTTTTAAAGGTTGCAAGCTCGATTCCTTGGCAAGTGCTTCTATCTAACTTCTGGTTGTGACCTCTTTTGACAACATTTCGGTTGCACTTTGAATCTTGTTATTTTTATGTCGCGTACTCAAGTTGATATTGCGACATGAAATAGGCTTAGTATAAAAACTAGTTGCAACCTCTTTTCTTCTTAGACACATACTTGTGGCTTCGCAGGCGAGTGCAGTGTGACCTCAGTTGATATCGCGCTTATCAATTTCTTCTCTTGATTGTTTCTTTAATTATAATCACGTTTTCTTTTTGCAACTTCCTTTCAAGTCACTACTTCACTTGTTCCGTTAATTTCTTCTTAAGCGGAATTTGTTCTTTGTCGACTTGATTGCTAGAAATGAGCCCCTTCTGTCGACTTAAATTCCTCGTTGTGACCTCAATTCTACTGTAAGCTGATTTCTTCTGATTTTTGCTAAAATTTGAGTTTCTGTTGTATTTTCTGCAAAATGAAATTTGAGTCAATTATCACTTTCTGTAGTATTCAACATTATTATATAATAAACTCAAAAAATGAATTAAAAATCTAATGAGTTTTTGGACTCATCAAATTCCCCAAACTTAAAATTTTGCTTGTCCCAAGCAAAAGAAGAAAAGGATTATTGTCCTCAAACAAATAAGCTTAGAAAAATTTTAGGACATTTTTCTTATTAGTACCATGATCTTTCCCCATTCCACCTTTTTGGCGGAATTAAGAATACCAACATTATTTTAAATTTCGGTTTGATCACGAGAAACAAGACATAACATTATCCTTCTTCATTATTGATAAACTAATGTATTTAAACAATTTATTTTACAAGTCTTGTTACGTATTGTCATAGTCATCATCCTTTTCATCTTCATGTTGAATTTAATTAATCTTCTGATTTTTCTTAGTCATTTGTCAAAGTCCGTGAGCTTGTTTTCATATTGATCTCACGCTAATGTAGGTGAATTCAACCTTCAAAATCAATGTAGGGTCTTTCAGGCTTGTAATGTTGAGCTTAGGTAATTGGGTAGATAATGAAGGTACAGGTTGTAAATTACCCGAGTTTCCATCTTTTCTCTACACTTGTTGCCTCAACTTTCACCCTTTACTTCTTTGTTCTTGTCGATTCTCACCAAATCTGGCACTTCATCTGTTTAAATTCTTTTGTGAATTTCATTTCCATATATCATTGATTCAGCAGATTCTTTATTCTTTCACTCCTTTGCTTTTTATTCTTCTAAGATTTGGAATAGTCTGATGTTTTGTCTTCTTAGGCTTTCTATTATCTTAGATAACTTTGAGCTAACAACTCCGTACCGATTGGCATTTAGGGTGCTGGAGTATTTAAAACACCCTACAAGCAATTGTTCCGAGAAATAGATTATAATTAAACTTATTACTTAATTGCTAATTTTGTTTCTTTACCTCTTCAACTCCTTCATTGTCAAGATTTGGAAATATTGTTCCCCCAAACTAGTTTCTTCTTTTATCTGAAACTTTTGGCTGGCTTGGATAAATTGGGCTCTTTGCTGCAGGTTTATTGCAAGGAAGGGAATTTGGTTTTAGTTCTTTGTTTTATTGAAGAAATAAGGCTTGTTGTAACAAATCAAGGTACTAGAAAGATATGCTTAACATATTTGAGAATGACTTAGAAAAATAAATTTGCGGATGGCCTATATTTCTTATTGAACATTTTCACCTAAGTTTAAGCACTCAATCGATAATCAAACAAGTTCTGGAGACTATGGACTCTAAATCCTGATCTCCCAGAAGAATGTTTACTAATTCTGTCAAAGTTTCATAGTTTTGTGACTAAGTGTATTATTTTATTTAAGAGACTTGTATTTATTTCTTTGTTTACTTACATTATTTTAACCCGATCATTACATTATAAACCAATAACCAATTTTCCAATTTTTGCAAACTAAAAATGAATTTAAATAAAACATGCGATACTCCTAATTTCGATTTTATTATTCGATTTTTGATTCTTTCCAAATTGTTCTTGAGGAAGAGACGAAGTGCTATTGATTTCTGAAAAATAAAATGACAGCATTAAAAATTTAGGAATCATGAACTATTAAATTTATGAGTCAAAAGAAATTTTTATTCAAATATCCAATATTTGGAAATATTATCTGATGCTTTCTTTACAAATAAAAGCGTAACTAAATTCAGAAATACTTTGGCACTGTGATTTTAAAATCCTATATCTTCCCCTTTGAGGTTACAATAAACACCTAAAATTTGGTTCTGGAACCTTGACTCTCCCGAGAGTGATTCGGCGAGTTATAAGATTAGTTCAACAAATTGGAGCTTTCTCCCTTTTCTTTGATTTACTTTGTTGATGTTCTAATTAATACTACTTCAATTCCCTTCCCATCAAACACTCTCTTGATTACGCACCACATTTTATGGAACAAAGAATGGAATTGGTTTTGTTTTCCGACTCCATTCATTCTAAATACGTGTTCCTGGCAGAATCTTCTTTTTTCTCTCGATCTCCCTTTTCTCCATTTTTCTTGGTTTATTTTTCCTTGTTCTCTCATCCAACATATAATTGAATTAGTCTGCAGAACTTCTGAGTCGTTTATTCTTTCTACTAAATTCACGATGAGTGGATTAAATAGGGTTCTCAATTTTATATTGATATTTCCAAGCGAGATTTTTGGCCTTTGATTGAAAATTTGGTGTTTTCTTGAACTTATTAACTTCCCGCTGATTATTCTCCTTGAAATTAGGCATACTAAACGGTGGTTAAATCAAAGAAATGAATTCTGTTTAACATTAATAACCATTTGTTTCAACAAAATTTTGAATGAATATTTTAAAGCGAAGGTTTGATGAATACAGTTATGGTTTTGGAATGAAATCTCTTGGTTTAAATCATGTTTAACATTTATGATCAATACGATAACTATTCTGTTTAAAATTAATGCTTTATAATGACTTATTAACGTGCTAATGATTACGGTCAAACTTAAAATTAATATGGTGACATAAAATTCAGATCGACGGAAATTGTTTCCTTTCAGGATTCTTCCATCTTATTTTCAGTTATGTGACATCTTTATTATTTTAAACTTTATCTTTTCGCTTCTTATTATTATCCAACATGTGGTGCCATATGGATAATGTTACTCTGAGGCAACACTGAGTTATCGACAATTGCAAATTGTATTTGATTCCACTCCAAAACAACTGCTCATTCATCTTCAGTAGCCAAAAATTCAACAAATTTCCTGTGTCATATTCAAAATTTAGCACCCAAAACAAGATAAAAACCCCAAACTTTCAATCATGCTATATCAAAGATAAATTTAAAAATTCAAATCCAAAAAACGCCTTTTGGTCTTTTTTATCTTGTTGAAGTTTGATTTAGTTCTCTCTTTGCACAATCTTCATTGTCCTGTAAAACTAAAAATAAAATAAAATATTTACCTACTCTTTAATCAAAAATTAGTAAAATCACAATAAGCTATTAGAGATTTAAACACAAAATTATGGCTTATATGAGAAAAATTAAAATCAAGCGATGTGGATTGCCTTCCTGAAATTTGCTCGATTTTAGTCTTTTAAATTTGGACTCTCTCTTTGCCTTTGTTACATTTCTTCAATTTTTCTTCATTAAAGACCAGGTTTATCTTCCAATTGCTTTTTCCCAAGATAATGCTTTAATCTCTAACCGTGCTTTGAACTCCTCATGATTCTTTGGTTCGAGTGTCCTTGCTAAATTGTGTTAGCGATACCCAGCGTAAATGAGTCGCTCCATTTGGACCCGGCTCACGGAAAGAGTCTTAATGCGAGTTGAATAACAAGACTTGATCGCCTTGAATTCCCTCCTCTCGAAATTAGTTGATCATGCCCATTTTTTTTGTTTTTATCCTTATGAGTCTACGGCACTATCATGACTTCATTCTGCTATTCCAATTCATTTAAGCGTAGCTATCTTCTTCAGTGACACAGGTAAAATTCAGCTTCTTGATGGCCCACATAGCTTACATATTACAGCTCCAAGAGGTAGGTGACAAGGTTTTTCCAAGACAAGTCTGTATGGGGACATTCGATGGGGAGTTTAAAAGTAGTCTGTATGCCCATAGTGCATCATCAAGCAAGACCAGATCTCTCCTGCTTGAGCCTCTAGTCTTTTCGAATTTTCTTTATTTCCCTGTTGGGAAATTTGACATTTGTTTGAGAGGGATGATAAGCCAAGCTCATAATGTGTTTGATACCATATGCGCTCATGAGTTTGTCGACACCTTATTTGCCAAATAGCTTCCTCCACCATCACTAATTATAGTTAAGTGTCCCCAATCTGTAAGAATATTTCTTTGTAAACCCCACAATATATTGGCTCATTCTTTGGACATCCTGCCTTCTACCCATTTTGATACATAATCCACAACTAAGTATGTATATATTTCAAATGAAGCTGGAAAGATTCCCGCCAAAATCCATTCCCCATACATCAAACATGCACTACCGGGATACCTTGCGGGGGGCATCTCATGCCTTTCTTTGATATTTCCCATTCTTTGGCATTGATCACCTGACTTTGCCCACATTCAAGCAGTCTTTTTTAAATCGTAGAGCGTTAGAATCCTAGCGGAGAATTTTATGGGTTGTTTTATCTCATAAAGTATCCTCCATGGAGTGATGCATGACATTCTTTTAAAATCACAACATCACCTTAATTTTACATCTCCTTATTATCAAATCGAGCGCCCTCTTTTAAATGATAATGGATCATCGGATGTACACCGCTGTCGATCCTTAGCTTTTTCTCTGTTGGTAAGCTGAATTTTGGTGGCATAATTCCTGAAGCTAGAAGTTCACAATATCGACATGCCGAGGGTGATTGGAGTGTATTTGAAATAAGCTGCTCATTTGGAAAATTTTACATATTTCTCTTCCTTCTTAACTGTCTGATGGTTTTCTCTACTCTTGACAAGTGATCAACTATCACATTGTCACTTCCCTTTTTGTCTTTTATTTCTAAATCAAATTCCTGCAATAATAGCACCCACCTGATCAATCTTGGCTTTGCTTCTTTCTTTGCCATTAGATATTTAATTGCTGCATGATCAGTGTGTATAACAACATGAGACCCTAAAATGTATGGTTTGAACTTTTCACATGCAAATACTATTGCCAGCATCTCTTTTTCAGTAGTAGAGTAATTTTCTTGTGCTTCATTAAAGGTTTTGCTAGCATAGTAGATGGCCTTGAACATTTTTTCATCTTTCTATCCATGCAGCTCCCCATTGCAAAATCACTAGCATCTGCGTGATTTCAAATTCTCTGTTTGTTCCAATCACGGTTTTGCCATGATGGGAGCTTCAACTAGTCTGGATTTGATTTCTTCAAATGCTTTCTAGCAGGATTCATCAAAACAAAACTTAGTATCTTTTTCTAGCAATCTGCATAGTGGTCTAGCAATTTTTGAGAAATCTCTGATAAATCTTCTATAAAATCGGCATGTCCTAAAAACTTCGGTTCCCTTGGCAGCGTAGTGGGTGGCATTAGGTTTCTTATAATTGAGAACTTTTGCTGGTCTGCACCGAAAACCTAACTGCCCGAATCATGTGCCGAAGACAATTCATACGTAACCGTAAAATGGCATTTTGATTGAGCGATTCTTGTCTTTACCTTTGAAGTATTGTCCCAGGGTTATGCGGGGCATTGTTCATTGGATCCATACCGCTGTAAAATCATACATGAAGATCTCCATAACTATTACGCTAAGTCGAGAAAAATATAGACATCATTGCATCTTTAGAAGAGTACCGGGAGGCGTTACCTGGTAGAATGGCGTTCTCTAAGCAAAAAGTACCAAATGGGCATGTAAAGTGGTTTTCTCCTACGATCTTCGGGTGCAACAACTGTTGGTTATATCCGGAGTATCCGTCAAGAAAATAAAATGATTGTCCTACCTGACCTATCGACATCGATCGATGGCGGGGAAAATGATCGCTACGGTTGCGTGTTTAAGTAGTCGATACACACCCTCCGTCACATCACGAGTTCTTGTAGGAATAGGTTCATTCTTTTCATTTACGATCACGGGTGAATCCACCTTTCTTGGGAACCACATGTCTTAAGACTTTACCGAACTATCTGATATAGCATATATAAAACACACATTTAACCATTTCAAAACTTCTTTTAATGACTTCTTCATCCATGCTGGGTTCGGCCTCCTTTGATGCTCAATAGAAGTTTTTGCATTATCTTCAGCTTGATATTTTGTGCACATACAAATAGAGGGCGATACCCTTCATATCTTCAATGGACCAAGCAATTGCTTCCTTGTATTCCTCGAATTACACCGACAACCGTTTTAAACCGGTCGTCTGACTGATATGATACAGTTTTCTTTGCGGATTAAAGCTTCGTATTTTAAATGACTAAACAATTCTTTCAATGTTAGCCATACACTAGTTTCACGCTCATGAGTTTGTTGTTTACACGACTTAACCACCTCATCTTGGTTGTTTTCATTTATCTTGAAATGTTTCCTTATTAAACAGTGGAAAGTGATACTTCACAATCAAAGCTCTCAAGGTATTGAAAATTCATCTCAATTTCATTGATAGAGTGTTGAATGATACAATCAGAATTTAATTCATCATTGAGAAGGTTATTGTTTCTTACAACCATACAATTGTCTGCCTCTACATTAGGATGTTCCAGACTCCTATTAATATTAAATTTGCTGCTTGTCCCGACTGCAGTGTCGAGTTCACCTTTACCGTACGTCTATCGAGCAACTCTGTTGCTAAGAAAGCCTTCCGGTAACAAAGGAACTTGGGTATCTTCTTCCATCTGCATGATAACAAAATCCATTGGGAAAATGAATTTCCCAACCTTGACAAGTACATCTTCTAGAATGCCTTTTGGTTGTGCCATTGATCTATCAGCCATCTGTAATGTAATTGTTGTTGGGGTAAGTTCCCCAAACTAAGTCTCTGCACCATTGATAGAGGCATTAAATTTATACTTTAACGCGAGAATCACATAAAGCTTTCTTGAATTCGTATTTCCACATGGAGACGGGAATGATGAGCTGCTAAGGAGTCTTTCATCTTTCTTGAGAGCTTCTCTTGGATAATAGCCTTCTGAGTAGCGATCGAGTTAACTATACCCTCTAAAGCTATCTTTCTTTTCTTTTCGATATCTCATATTCATAAATTTTGCATAAAGAGGCATTTGGTTGATCACCTCTGCAAATGGGACATTTATTTCTATTTTCTTTAAAATATCCAAGAATTTAGAAAACTGTTCTTCTCTTCTTGTGACTTGAAGTCTGCGGCAGCGATAACCTTTGCGATTGTATATGCTGGTACTCCTTCCTTCTTTTTCTGGTCATTACTTCCTTTTTGCTTTTCAATCTAGCTGTTCTTCTCTTCTTCCTTTTCATTCTCTTCTTTCTCTGTCTCAGTCTCTTCTTTCCCTTCTGTCTTTTTGTTGCTGCTCAAATCCTTCCCACTTCTTAATTGAATTGACATCTGATCTTTTGGGTTCTTCGAGGTATCCTTAGGGAATGTACCCTTGCTCTCTCTTGGCATATTCAGGGCCAATTTCCCTACTTGTGTCTCTAAATTTTTTAGCGAGGCACTAGCATTCTTCTGAAACATTTGAGTATCAGACTTGAAAGCTTCCTAGTCAGATAGTTTTTGTTCATGGAATTGTAATAGCCTCTTGTTATCCCCGTGAACTCTGACATCTTTGTTCTTCAAATGGTTAAGGTTCCTCGTGCGATATTCATTTACGCAGCTCCTTGGTCTTCTTCTTTGGAACCTTGGTGGCTGTTGATATCCTTGTTGAGGATGCTGTCCCTGCCTTGGGCCATGTAATGCCCCTCCACCATATGAGAAATTCTCATGGTTCCTCAGTGCTGGATTGTAGTGTGTGGGCAAGTTAGGATTTGGCTTGAAATGATAACTTCTTTGCTCGTTCACGTACTTAACCTCCTCAGCACCATAAGAATCTTCTTCTGTTGGCACGTCAGCACTTCTTCTCATTAGTTCTCTTTCCATTGCTCTATTTCATGGCTTGGTGAGCATCTTCTCTCTTGTTTGTCCATCCTATGCATTATGGCATCGAATTTGCTTCCATAGGCGTCATCTTGCTCGGCTCCTGACCCCTTTTCCCTCTATGCTTCCTTCCTCTTGCTCGGATGGAGCTTTCATATTGCATTTTGCTAAATCTTCGATCAGATCTCTCGCCTCTTCAGCACTTTTTCGTTTGAATGCTCCACAACATGAAGCATCAATAATGCCCTTAGATGTATCATTTAAAGCATGATACACTATGTCCATCTGGGTCTTCAAATCTATTCCATACCTTGGGCACCTCTTGACAACCTCTTAAATCTTTCCCAAGCTACATATAGGCTCTCATCTTCCCACTTGTTGGAATCTTATTATCTCGTCGTCTCTGCGGAAGTGAGAGATGGGAAAGAATCTGCCCAGTAAGCTTCTACCAACTCTTCCCAAGTATCCAACAGAACCATATAGTAATGATTCATACCATGTGGTACTATGTCTCTCAAGAAAATGGGAAGAGATCTGACCTATCACCTCTGGTCTCACACCATTCAGCTTCACTGTATTTGCCATTAGAGAAATCTTCCCAGGTGCTCATTTGGGTCTTCGGTGGGATGACCAGTAAACTGATGTTGCTGAACCATTGTAATTAAGGCTGGCTTTAGTTCAAAATTATTTGCATCCACCGATGGTGTGCATTGCGAGAATATTCCTAAATAATAGGCCTCCCAGAGAAATCCTCCATTGTCTCGATGTGGGACATACAGCCTCTTGTCTCTGCTCCCTCTGTTTGGTCATGTCTCTCTTCTGTCATAGCTGCGTTCTCTGCTCTTTTTGTCTTTCTTAAGCTCCTGAGTGTTCTCTCCAATTCAGTGTTTGCTGGAATCAAGTCAGAATCCTGTTTCCTATGCATTAAAGGTTTTCCTGAAATCAAAACACACTCAGATTAATAGGATTGAGTCAAGCTTAAACAATTATGTCGACATGGCTTGTTAAAAATTAGTGGTGATATAGTGCTGGCAAGCTATTTTGTTCTTTTTTTTCTTAAAATGTCCAAATTAGTATTTCCTTCTTTGGTCAGGATATTGATCAAATTAATTCTTTCAATCCTCGGCAACGGCGCCATAAAAACGACCGCCTTTTACATATAGACTAAAACCCCTCAAAATACAATTGCAGGCCTTACAATTCTCTTATACCCATGTCACTTTGGATAATTTGGCTTGCTAAAAATAATTTACTATCTTAATGTTGGATAAAAAAAATAAGGGTTCGGTCTATGGCCTTTGCAAGTGCCGCAGTCACTCTAGTAGTAAATCTGAATGTAAATTACGGAGTATCATTCCCATAGGGTGTGCGAGTCTGAGTCCAACTTCTGACTACTAAAATTTCATACTATTTGGACTCAAACCTCATAGTGAAAATTTTATCAAAGCGACAAAGTTAAAATCTATACTATTGAATAATATAATTAATCTAAACAAAGTGAATGACTAAAAATAAATTGTACATAAAAGAATGGATTGAATGATTTCGCTGAGAAAGCGAAAAAAAAAAACCATCAATGAAATACGATGGAACAGTCAATTCCAACACTATGTCCATTACTCTGTTCTATGTATGGATCTGATTTTTTGTCCAAGATTTTCTAATTATTGGAATTGGATCTCTCCGTTTTCACTGATTTAATATCCTTGCTTCTCTCGAAAACAAGATCAAACCATTTGCAGTATTCCACATTTTCTTGCGAATCTGGGTATTTTTCTTTCTCAATACTTCACCCATTTCACGTTGTATTGAGAACTTTAACTATCTTCTCAGGATTTTAGCTAAGTTTCTACTACTTAGTGGTGGCTCATCCTTCATATCCTATAAAAACTATCCCTTTCCCTTGATTAGATGCAAGCTAACACGGGAGTTGGAACCTATCCCTTAGATTAAGGTGAACTCTCTACGATGATTTATATTGTTAAATGTCACCCTCAACTTCAATTATGAGTGAATGGGGGATTTATCAAAACTAGACTCTCAGAGCTCAACAATTCGTCAATAATAGTCGAACATACTCGAGAAAAATCTCTCGACTCTCGGGAATCTCGGAGTCTACGTAATCGCGAGAGGGCATCCACGGATATCGAGTAAGATTACATTCCCTCAGGCGGTACTAGGTACTACTATTTGGAACTTATCCATTAAAAACGACACCGATTAAGTAAAAACTAAACCCAAATTAATTCTCCATAAATGTGCAGGAAAGACTGTAACTAAATGTAAATCAAATCCAGCTGAGTTGCGCTCTGATTACTGCATTGCGAATCAAGAAATGGAGTGCCGATAACGCACAACCACTGTAACTGCAATAAATCTGAAAAGAAATGAATTCCAGAAATTTGTCTAGATTTCATAAATTTCCAGGCAGTAATACTGAAGAAAATATAACAGAACTAACAATCCAGCTCTAATCGTCTCTGCACAGTTCGCAGATTCAAATCCAGAAAATAAAACTAAAAAATAAAACTAAAATAAAATCTACTCTATAATATACACTGAGTTCCTCTTCTTTTCCCTTTGCTGGGTAGTCAAGAAGGAGAAAAACTACTTTACTCTTCGAAACCTCTCTATTTATCTTGTCGAAGAAAGCTGGAAGGCGAATCCCAAATACTCGGTGGAAATCAGATAAAAAGCCCATTGCTTGTTCTATGTCGCGACCTCAAGTTGATGTCGCGACATAGAATTCTCTTGATGGCTCATGATCAGTTGCGACCTCTTCCTTTCAAGTTGCAACCTATTTGTCTTTCAACAGCTTTGATTAGTGGTTGCGACGTCGTTTGTGGTGACCTCTTACTGATCTTCCTTGGTGTTAGTTGATGTCGACATCATTGTCTTCCTATTCTTCCAGCGTCTGTGTTGCGACATCAGTGTTAGGTTGCGACCACCTTGCTATTTGTAAACGACTTCATGTTGTGACTTTGATTCCTTAATTAAATGATACATTTGGTGGTTTTGTCTTCATAACTTTCAATTTTATGTCGCGACCTCATGGTGATGTCGCGACCTCTTCTGCTTTCCATTTCTTTTCTTCAAGTCGCGACCTCAGTTCCACGTTGTAACTGATTTCTTTCTTCCCAACTCTTTTCCAGGTCGCGACCTCAATTACATGTCGCGACATCAATTTCTTCTGCTCAGCTTTTCTTCAGGTCGCGACCTGAATGATTGGTCGCGACATCACTTCTGCTCATTGACTTTTTAAAAGGTTGCAAGCTCAGTTCCTTGGCAAGTGCTTCTATCTGACTACAGGTTGCGACCTCTTTTGACACTGTTTTCGGTTGCACTTTGAATACTGTTATTTTTATGTCGCGACCTCAAGTTGATGTCGCAAGATGAAATGGAACTTAGTATAAAAACTAGTTGCAACCTCTTTTCTTTTGCAAAGACTTCTCTTGTGGCTTCATAGACGAATTCTGGTCGCGACCTCAAGTTGATGTCGTGACATCAATTTCTTCTCTTGATTGTTTCCTTTAGTCTCAATCACGTTTTTCTTTGTCGCAACTTCCTTTTTCAAGTCACGACTTCACTTGTTCACGTTTCAATTTCTTCTTCAAAGCCAAATTTGTTGCTGTCGTGACTTGGAATTGCTAGAAACTGAGCTTCCTGTCACGACTAAAATTCCTCGTTGTGACCTCAATTCTACTACAGGCTGATTTCTTCTGATTTTTGCTAAATTTTGATTTTCTACTGTATTTTCCTGCAAATTGAAATTTGAGTCAATTATCACTTTTCTGCAAACAATTCAACATTATTTTCATAATAAACTTAGAAAAATGAATTAAAAATCTAATGAGTTTTTGGACTCATTAAATTCCCCCAAACTTAAAATTTTGCTTTTCCCTAAGCAAAGAAGAGAAAGAATTGTTTTTCCTCAAACAAATAAGCTTAGAAAAATTTGTAAGGACATTTTTCTGATTCGTACCACAGTCTTTCCCATTCCACCTTTTTGAACTGGAATTAAGAGATACCAACATTATTTTAAATTTCAGTTTTGATGCAAGAACAAGACATGGTATACTTCTAACACAAAAATTCTTGATAAACTAATGTATTTAAACAATTTATTTTACAAGTCTTGTTCTGTGTGTGTGTGTAGGTCATCAATCCTTGTCATCTTCATGTTGAATTTAGTTAATCTTCTAGGAGTTTTCTTAGACTGTTTGTCAAAGTCCCATAGGCTTGTTTTTCATATTGATCTCCACTAATGTAGGTGAAGTCAACCTTCAAAATCAATGAGGTCTTTCAGGCTTGTAATGTTGAGCTTAGGTAGTGGGTAGATAATGGAAAAATTTAGGTTGTAAAACATTACCAGTTTCCATCTTTTCTCTACATGGCGTGCCTCCGACTTTCACCTTTTTCTTAACTGTTCTTGCACGATTCTCCTCAATCTTGCTTTGATTCATCTTTTTGAATTCTTTTTATGGAATTTCAGTTTCCATATATAATTGATTCAGGCAGATTCCTTTGTTCTTTCACTCCTTTGCTTTTATTCTTCTAAGATTTGGAATAGTGCAATGTTTTGTCTTCTTGGGCTTTCTATTACTGATTAGTGCCCAAAAAGTACAATTTTGAACCCTATATTAGATAGGTTTTGAGTGCTTTTTGTGCACTAATCATGTCGATGTGCCAATTGAAGTGTTCAAGTCTTCTTAGTATCACTTATGCCGTTTAGAGGTTATTTTTGGCTGTTTTGCAGGTTTTTGCGCACTTTGGGAGTTCAATATCGAGATGTATGACGAATCATGAAGTTTGAACTCAAGTGTCAGCCATCAACCAGCCCAAGAATCAATGAAAAACTGAAGGCAAAGTGAAGAAAAATTGATGCAGTTGAAGACAGGATGAAATGCGGTGGAGATCAACAAAGCCTGGAATTTTCGCTAGAGTTGCGAAAATTTTAAGCTAGGATGCGAAAATTTCGCAACCTTAGCGGCCCCCATAACCTAGCAATTGCCAATTTTAAGCTAGACCAGCTCAGTTTCGCTAGACCTTGTTCTAGCGAAATTTTAATATTTTCACTACTCCACGAAAATTTCGCTAAGCTAAATGAATTTAGCTAATATGAGTGCCAGACTTTAGCCCGAAATTTTCTATTTTCGTATGCATGAGGTGATTTAAACTACCCTAGATCTTCACTCCTAATAGAAATTCACTTTGCCTCGTCATGCTTTTTGTATTTAATGCTAACGAGCTTCAAATTTGGTGTATTACTCCCTCTTGTCCTTTAACTTAGCCAAATTTGTGTGCAGGTTTTTGAGTATTTTCATGTATTGAGGTGGCCTATATAAACCCTCTCTTTTTGTAATAAATAGGAATTTTGGGAAGCGGGGTGAGGGGAGAGAGAAAGGGTATAAGTTTCATTTTTATGTAAATAAAGTCGTATTTTTTTTTTTGGTTAGGGTTTTTGCTTTTCTCTCCTTCTCTCTCCTCTTTCTCTTACTTTCTTGGCTGCGAACACCTCTTGAGGATGACAACTCAAGAGATGCTTGGCCTAAGCCTCCTTCTTTGAAGAGGAAGGAAGCTAGCCCAATTGGTGGGGTATATACGAGGTTGTCCTCTTGTATTAAAAGCCATAGGTCTTGTGTTTATGACCCCCATCTTCTCAAACAGGGGTCAATAGCATTGAATGTTATTGATTTGGCCAATACTCTCCATGCTTTAGGATACAAAGGCATACTTAATGCTAGATGCACCGTGGTTCTTAGATGGTCTTTGCAGCCTCCGAAAATGATATTTAAATGCTAGGGGTTTCAGCTAGTAAGGCCATAGATGCATGCTACCCGTGTTGACTCAAATAGGAGTTGGATTTCAAGGGTGAGGTTTGCTAGTTAAACATAGATCCTGAGTATGCCTTGGACTATAGGTTGCATGTCATAACGCGAGGATAAAACCCGAGATTACTTGTTTGCCCTAACTTACCAAGTTAGTGACCTAAATCTTCAAAGTTAACTTTTCACACTTCATTTTCGCTTTACAATTTCGCTTTCAACCTACTTCCACTGCTTTTGAAGCAAATCCAAAGAGTCCAAATAGGAAAGCCTTGCCTTCGTGCACTTATGCAAATCATTTTTAGGATGAAAACGCATCCCCGTGTTCGACTCCTAGATTCACTATACTGTTGTAGTGAGTCGACTACTTCAAAGAGTAGAACTTAGGTGTATATAAATTTTGTTGATTTTAGCTCAGCCTACTGTGGCACGAATCAAATGGCGCCGTTGCCGGGATGGTGCCAAACTACTAATGGTAAGTTGAAGTGTACTTGTGATCAACATCACAAGTGGAGGTAACCTTTTACTTCTTTGCTCGCAGAACCGCTGGCCAAAGACTTAGCAAGAATCGCGACTGCTTCAGTTTTTTTTATTCAATTAGTTTTAATTTTTGTTAGCTAATCTTAACCTTTTTGCAAGCTTTGTTAGTTCTCTTTGTTGTTTCTACAATTTTGTAATTGTGTATTATGCAAATGCTGATAGAGACACATCGTGTAGATCGCATAGAATCAAGACAATAACCTCGACTCCAAACATGAAGCTAGTACACACCGGATGTACCATGGATCCCATACCCGAGGAACAACAAAGTCAACCAGGAACCCCCATGAATCCAAAATGCCTATAGAACCATGAGGGATCACATCCACCCTCCTAGAGTTAGTGCCCCATCCTCGCATCATTCCTCCCGTCAAGATGCAAAGAAGTTGGAGGCCATATTTGTACCCCTACTCCCCACATATCATGGTATGGAAAATGAAAATCCATACACTCATATTAGTGGATTTTGAGGAGGGTTTGCACTACCTTCAAGGAAGGTATGATGGACATGGATTTGGTCGGCCGAAGCACGATTGACCCTAAAGGACAAGGCCAAGATTTGGCTAAACTCATTGAGACCTAGAACCATTCGAAATTGGGCTGAGCTGCAGGCTGAATCCCTGAAGAAGTTCTTCAAAGGTTCATAAGACCAATAATTTGAAAAGACAAATTTATACCTTGCTCATGATGGTGAGAGATTTTACTAGTGTTGGGAAAGATTTATGGAAACCATCGCGCATGCCCACATCATGGGTTTGACACTGGATGTTGGTGAACCACTTATGGTGGTATGTCTCCGCTATGAGACAGCCTTTTGGAAACCATGTGTGGAGGAGACTTTCTCGAGTAAGCATCCGGACGGAAGCCATGGATTTTAAATTACGTGGCTGAAACTTCTAAGGGCTGGGATGAGCCTAACCCTGTAGAATTGAAAGGATGAGACCCAATGGCTAACCAAAGGTGGATGTATGCACCGCAGGAAATATAGAAATGAGAGCTAGGATTTCAACCCTAGCTAGGAAGGTAGAGGAGCCACAAACAAATCCAAGAGGCGATGCGCTACCGAAAATCCTACACACCCAATCCTTGCACCAATTTCCACCCTCGTGACACCCAAAGCAATCCATGTCCTATGGCCCCGCAAAGGAAGGATTTGATGTCGAATGCAAACACCGTAGGGACAATTCAAACCACAACAACCAATGCTCCATATGGCAATACTTACAATTCCAATTGGAGGAATCACCCTAACCTTGCATGGAGACCCAACCCCCCTGCTTATGTACCCCTAGGTGCCAAACCTCAGTTTGGTACACCCTCACAGTCACAACAACCACCATCCTCTTCTCCAGTAGAACAAGCTATATTGAATTTGAGTAAAGTGGTGGGCAACTTTGTTGAGGAACAAAAAGGAATCAATGTGCAACTGGCACAAAGGATTGATACTGTAGAAAGTACACTGAATAAGAGAATAGATGGGCTTGAGAGCAATCTCAACCAGAAAATTGACAACCTACAGTATTCAATCACCAAGATCAACAAGTTGCTAGAGGTACAGGAGAAAGGGAGGTTTCCATCACAAACACTTCCAAATCCTAAGGGAGTTCATGAGGTGGGGTCATCCAACAATTCGGGAATGGATGAGGTTAAGGCCATAATTACCCTGAGAAGTGGAAAAGAGGTTGATCAACCTATGCCAAAACCTGTTGAAGACTCTAGCAGTGAAGAATTGGTGTACTGAAAGTATTCTCCTAAAGGAGGATTCAATGAAATACCGCATACCACCTCCATTTCCACAAGCACTTAGAGGAAAGAAGAAAGCATCTCAACAAGCAGGCATTTTAGAGGTTTTAAGACAAGTAAAGGTTAACATACCTCTTTTGGACATAATCAAGCAAGTCCCTGCTTATGCAAAATTTTTGAAGGATCTTTGCACAATCAAGAAGGGATTAGGCATTGAGAAGAAGGAATTTCTCATCGAACAAGTCGGGCTATAATCCAAAGCTAAAATACCCCCTGGTCAAATACAAAGATCCCCGGATCTCCCACACCTCAGTCAATATTGGTGGGAATTGCATAGAAAAGTCCTTGCTTGATTTAGGAGCCGCTAGGAACCTTAATGTCGTATTCGCGATACGCTAGGGTTTTAGGTGAACTTAACTACCAACATCACACTATCATCGGCCGATAGATCGTTGAAAACTCCTAAGGGGATAGTCGAGGGATGTCTTAGTGAAAATAGACAAATTCTACTACCCAAGATTTTGTGGTGCTTCACACCGAGCCAATTGCAAGGGAACCCCAATCATGTACCATCACTTAGAGACTATTTCGCTAATCACAATGTGTAATAATAAATTATTTTAATGGAGTCATGCAATCAACTTTTGGTAACATGACCTCGAGTTAAACATCTTCCATTGAATAACAAGTAAAAAATTTGTTAGAAATCGAAAATCATATAACTGTGAAGTTGTTTTAATTGGTCAAGGTGCGAGCAAAATGTCCAGGAATTGCGTGAGAGATCAGTCAACACAAGATGAAGAAGGCTTAGCTCCCGCCATCAACACCAACCAAGCCAACCGCTTCAAATTCACAAGCCACGCGCAGGAGCAGATCAATGACACCCAACACAATGGAATCAGCCTGTGCTATACGGCGGGCTGGAGAGATCATTCTCCTTGATCCCCTTGAGTAATTTTGAGATTGAACTGGTTCCTGTGTTGTTTTCAAACCTAATCAAGTAGCTTCCACACCTTTACTTTCTGTCTTAAGTTAGTTAATTTTGATAGTTTCAGTTATTTTTCGAAAATTTTTAACTTAGCATTTTTCATTTTCTAGTAATTTAGTTTGTATAGTATAGTATTGTGTTTCAAATTTTAATTACAATACATATAGTAAATTTTATAATAATAATTTACTTATATATTATTAATTAATTCAAACTTTTGAAATGCAAGTAGTGTACTCTGGCTTGAGCCAAATTCGCTAAAATAGCGAAATTGGCAAGAAGACCCTTCGTCGCCCATGTTGTCTTATATAAACTCGGGAGGCGAGCCAACAGTCACTCATTTCCCCCCCTAGCGAAACCAAATCAAGCCTCGAGCTCCTAACCTTAGCCGCCGACACCGCCGATCGCACCGCGCTTTAGCCGTGACCCGAGCCGCCAAGCATTCCCGCCTCGCATCCTTGCCCTTACCTACACCTCGTCTCGAAGCAAAGGATCGAGCCCCCGACCGAGCATCCACCACGCGCCACTACGACCGGCCACCGCCGCATCGCCAGCCGTCACTACCGAGCCTTCTGAGCCTCCACCGCGCACATCACCGCTGCGTTCTTCTCGCTCGCCGACGCCCCGCCTCAGCATTTGGTCTTTTACTGAGCCTTTGTTTGCTGGGCCTCAGTGGTCGCATTTCACCAAGGCTAAGAGCCTCTGGTTCATTTGTTATTTTCGTAGTGCCCCGCTCGTCTTTCCGGAGCCTCACAGAAGTTCTACAGCTGCATCACCGTGATTTTCTGAGTCGAGCCTCTTTCCGATTTTATTTCGACATGCATGGTTCAGACGGGTGGGTCCCGTGATTCGCCGCGGGTGAGATTCCAAGAGATCCAGAGAGGCCTCAGCCTCCGTCCTCCGACTCCAGCATTCACTACCCCCGAGGCTTGCACCGGTGGAGCCCGGGATTCGGGACGCTGCTCAAACACCGCGATGGACCCCGTGTCCCATCACCTGCATTCAGAGAGTCTCGAGGCCTGTGCCCTCCAAGCGGGCCGCATCGCCCGTGTGAGTCATCATCCTCTCGACCGCAAATTCGTCACCAAATACATCCGGGTCGCGGAGGCGACTTCTACTCACCACGCCGCCGCCGAGATTCGAGGCCATTTGCTCAGGTGGAACCCCATTCGGGAATGTGCGACTCATCACGACCGCTCCATCAGAGTCGCATTGATTTATCAGCCCCCTCAAGACCGAGGGCTGAACCCGATACCGACGCCCATGAGATTGACTGGCGATTATTCGCTTGCCTTTCATAACCCCGAGGCAAAGATTACTACCCACGAAAGTGGTATCAGAGTCTCACCACTGATGACGTCTAGAGGATCGGCCATCCATGCGAGCTTTAGTTCGCATTGATGATCTCCCGCGAGTACCTGTGAGCGGCCGAGCATTCGTTGTTCTTGGCCCGCATACCGCCCGGCCACGCAGGGTTACAGAGATCGGGCTCCACCCGCCCATCAGATGGTTCCCGAAAGACCGGCCGCAGACACCACCGCCGACCAAGATTTACAGGAGGCAGCTCCCGCCCCGATGTCGTTGCTTGACCATCCGCTCAGACGAGCTTATTTCCGTCTCAAAGATTGGCTGCACAGGAGGGAGCCATCTTGGAGGCGCTTTACCGGATCTCGGGGGGGATTTGGTCCAACTCGAGCCTGTTGATGGCCTCTGCAGGCTTGAGGAGAGCAATCCATCTAAAGACCCCGGTACGGAGCCGAGCATTCCACTCACTTATGCCGAGACCTCAGCCATGTTCTCGAGCATATGGGATTCCCTGTGAGGGAGCCCAGATTGAGGGATGAGGGTTCAGCCCTGTCATGCCTGAGCTGCAGCTGACTAGTGCCCAGATCTTTCACTCACGACTACGGTGGATCAGATGGTGCACTGTGGTCATGAGGTCGAGGACCATATGACATATATCTGCCTGTTTTGATTACGCCAGAGTCCCGCTCCACAGATATCACCTTCATCCCTCCTCCATTGTGGGGATTAGCACAAGAGTCGCAATGATACAACTCGCCCGCATCCGGACAAAGACTCCATTCGCCTGAGTACAACATGCCGCCGAGAGAGATAGCTGCAGATGATGCTATCCGCCCATTAGCATCTACACTGTGCAGCCCAGATCGTAGGTTGGCCTAGTGCCATTCCATGCCGATGGCCAGATATGACGCATCCGGGGTCTTCCCCATGCTTCGACTGGGAGAGAGGACCCACCACAGCCGCCGCTTGATACTCATTGCAGCAAACAGCTAGCCAGTTCACCACTCCTCATCACCTCACTCACCAGCAGCGAGGTGGTTAGGTTTCTTTCGCACTTTATTATCACTTTATCAACCACCTAATGATTTTGATTAGATTTTTGTATTGTGCCAAGAGGCAAAGGATACTTTTGTATGTTTAGCTTTGATATGCACAAAATAGCCATTTTGGCTACATCAAATATTCACAGAGGCGAGATAAATTGTATTATCGCGTTGTGCCTTTCCATGTCTATGTTTTTTCATTCGAACAACTGAACGTTACAATTGGACAATTGAATTGTTTGTTGAAAATGAATCACTGGTTATTACCTATATGTTAACAAATTCCATGCTTGAAATAATTTTTTGGGTCACTACGCTCCAAAGATATTCAACTTGAAATTTCTCCCTTATGCTAATTCCACACACGCACTCCGCATTATTTCAATAGGGTCAGAATTTGTTACTCTTCATGGCAGCCGGCCTTAAGTATCGGGCAACCCAGGATAGGTTTGTGTTACTCCATACTTCAAGAACAATGTTATTCTTCAAGAAAGAAAAGAAAGCCAAAACAAAGTTGTTAAAAGAAGAAAAGAAAATAAAGTCGTGAAGTTTTACCTTGAAACCCGAAAGATGTCCAGGGTATATGATAAAAGTTTTGAAGCTCATACCCTAAACCTTAATTGGTCGGAATAACATTTAGTGTCTGCTACATGGGTGGATAGGTAGAGTCTTAATTACTTGTAGTGCTGATTTTCAAGTCATTCTACATCCTGGGGTAGTTCTTCCTTTAGAGTTAGGTGGTCATTGATCCTTTTGGCTTGATGCCCCAAAACCTGAATTCTGGCTGGGAGTCATCAGTGAACCTTCGCTTACACCCGACTGGTGAAGTCGACCTAAGCACTTGCTTCCTACAATAGTCAATAGCTACAAGTGCAGAATCATCTCCTATCTAGTTGTTCAATGTTTTAAGGCCATGTCGTTGCTAGGTTGTGAGGACAAATTTTGCAATCCATTAAGTAATCTGTTATATGTTAGAAACTATTGTGACTTAGGTGGAAATTCAAGTTGAGAATCATGGATCCAAGATTGCCTAGAATTGTTCTTGTATTGATTTGGTTCTTTCATATCGCTTACAACTTTGATGTCAATTCTACTTAAGGTAATTTATATGTACATAAACCTTTAATCATAAATCTTTTTGCACCTACTATTATTAATCTCCTTTGCTTTTATCATGGCGGATTTGAAGCAACGTTTGGTTCAGTGTGATTAGCTCAAAAAGTACAATTTTGAACTCACATAGATAGGTTCTGTGCCGCCGCGCACTAATCATGTCATTAATGCCAATTGAAAGTGTTCAAATCTTCTAGTATCACTTATGCCGCGAGGTTATTTTTGGTCATGGTGTGTTTTTGCGACTTGGAGTCATCGAGATGTATGACGAATCATGAAGTTTGAACTCAAGTGTCACCGTATCAACCAGCCCAAGAATCAATGAAAACTGGCGCAAAGTGAAGAAAATTTACGCAAAGAATACAAGAGAAATGCAAGGGAGATCAACAAAGCCCTGAATTTTTCGCTAGAGTTGCGAAAATTTTCATAGATTGCGTAAAATTCGCAACCCAGCGAAAATTTGGCGAACCCAGCGAAATTGCCACCGCTGACCAAACCGCCGCTTAGGCAATCGCTTCCTAATAAATTTTGTATTTTCTTTCTATTTAATGAAAATTACAAAGAATAAATTTAGCTACGAATTTGCTGTGTTTTAGCGAAATTTTCTATTTTCATATGTATTAGTGATTTTACACTAATAAATTTTCAAATTCCTAAATAAATCACCTTCTCACATGTTTTTGTATTAATGCTGGCAACTCATTTCTAAATTTGGTGTATTACTCTCGTCTCTTTAACTTAAATAAATTTGTATTTTTTATATTTATGTATTGAGGCCTATATAAACCCCCTTCTCTTTTGTAATAAATAGAGAATTTTGGGAAGCAAGAACTGTGGGGAGAGAAGAATCTAAAGTTTTCATTTTGTAAATAAAGTCCTATATTTTTTTAGTTAGGTTTTGCTTTTCTCTTCTTTCTCCTCTTTCTCTTACTTTCGTCGCTAAACACCCCCTCGAGGATGACAACTCAAGAGATGCTTGGCTGCCTCCTCAGCTATGGTATAGCTTTCTAGCTTGGTGGCAATATGCAAAGGTCCTCTTGTATTAAAAGCCATAGAAATTGAGCGAGACTCTCATCTTCTCAAATTAAAGAATGAGTATTAATGGTTATTATTTGGCCAATACTTCCATGCTTTAGGATACAGTAAGAGTACTTAATGCTAGATGCACTGTGGTTCTTTAGATGGTCTTTACGAGCCTTTGAAATGATATTTAAATTGTTGTGGTTTTCAAATAGTGGGCACACAGATGCATGCTACCTGTGTTGACTCAAATAGGAGTTGATTTCAAGGTGAGGTTTGCTAGGAGTTAAGATAGATCCGGTTATGCCTTGACCAGAAGCTGCATGTCATAACGCGAGGATAAAACCCCAGTGACATTCTTGTTTGCCCTAACTTACCAAGTTAGTGACCAAATCTTCAAAGCGAATTTTTCACACTTCATTTTCAGTTTTACAATTTCAGCTTTCAACCTACTTCCACCGTTTTTGGAAGCAAACTAAAGAGTCCAAATAGAAAGCCTTACCGTGCACTTATGCAACCATTTAGATGAAAACGCATCCCGTGTTCGACCTTAGACCACTGAAGATTTTGCAAAGAGTTTGACGCAAAGAGCAGAACTCAGGTGTATATAAATTTTGTTGATTTTAGCTCACCACCGTGGGCAATTGTGCAATCACTCTACCTAGAGAACTTTGGGCTAGCAACTCCCATACCGGGGCTGGCATTAGGTGCTAGGTGTTAAAACACCCACGAGCGATCTGTTCAAGGGAAATGGGGTCATGCACAAAACTTATTCCCTTATTTCACTACCGCTTCTTACCCTTCAACTCCTTCATTGTCAAAATTTGGAAATATTGTTCCCTAAATCCAGTTTCTTCTTTATACTAAACTTTTCGAACTCGGAACCGGATAAATCGGGGCTCTTTGCTGCAGTTTATTGCAGCATGGAATTTTCTGCCAAATATATCATTTATCAAGAATAAGGCGATATTCGCTCAAATCATAATAGAGAATATGCTTAAGCATGTATTTTGAGGGTAGGCTTGTAAAAGCCTGCCGCCAAGGATGGCCTCTATCATTTCATTGGTCAAGCTTTCATTCAGATTTCGCCTCAATCGATAATCAAACAAGTTCTGTGACTATGGACCTAAACTCGAATCTCCTGTATGATGTTCCTAATTCTCGTCAAAGTTTTAAGTTTTACACCTAAGTGTATTATTTCCTTCAAGACTTGTATTTATTTACTGCTTACTTACATTATTTTCAAGATTTGTCTCAAATAGCAATAACCACTCCTTCAATTTTAAACTAAACTAATTTTAATAAAACAGGCAATACTCCTAATCAATACATACCCTCCAATCCAGGTGGCGCTGCGGTATCTCCTCTCCCTTTTTCGTTATGCACCATGGTTACCTCGATTTCAGACACCACTTCAAATGACCACCTGTGTGCTATCCGACATGTGTAGATGATAGCAACTCGCAGCAACCAGACTTCACCCTAACCACTTCGCATATGGGTTTAGTCTTCTCTCGGTATTACCTTATCACTTTGCCTCCTCCCTCTAGGTAGATGTGATGGGTGCAAACTGGCACACCTCGATCAGTAATCTTTCACTTTAGTATTGTTGCTTTCCCATGATGTGGCAAATACCATCTTCCCGTGAAGTGTCAAGCAGATGAAATGATAACCTGACACTCATCTCGGGCTTCCAAATAGGCATATTTCAACTCCACGTGCAAAGGTTTAAGCTCCAATTTCAGCTCACTTGTTCCTTCCTCAATCATCAAAGGCAAAATTTCTTGTTTCTTCCTCCAATGCCCCTGCATGCTTCATGTCCCGTTGCTTCCTCACGTCAATACTCACCAATTTTTCGCCAACACATCTTGCATCCCCGCCGGTCACCGTTCCGTGATTGTGTCAATGGATGCAAACTTTTCTAGGCCATCTTCCACCAGTAGCATGTGCTACCAAGTGGAAGATGCTGAGTTCTGTGGTCGTTTCGGGCTGTGAGTTGCATAACACCATTTCAGCAGTTGATAATCGCATTGGGAGTGGCTAAGAATGGTCTTCCCAAGATGATAGGTACATAATTGGCCCCTGCTGCTACTAGTTTTGTGTCTAGCTCAATAAAATCTACTAGATAGTAGAATTTGTCCACTTGTATTAGGACATATTCCATTGTCCTCTGCATCTCTCAATGATTCATCTGGCAAGAGACAAAGGTGATGGAGGTGTGGGCTTTAGTTATCCCAACCCGAGCTTCTCTGCACATCGTAATGTGGAGGAGATTCACTTGCACCCAGGTCTACAAAGGCCTTTCCACACAAGTGCCTCCAATATTAACCGAGATGGCTACACAACCCGGATCTTTATAATTTCACTGAGTCTGCATTGATGATAGCACCGACTTGTTTTGGCCGAAGGCCTCACAACATTCAAATTTCTCTTTTCACAATACATAAGTCCTTCAAAAATTTTGCTTTGGTGGGGACTTGTTTGATCATGTCAAGCAGGATGTTGATATCGCCAAGACTTCAACATTCAGCCTCGACACGGCCTCTTTTAGCTTTTAAGTACTGAGGAAAAGGTGGGTGCTATTTTTACTCGTATAGCCGCTTTGATCACCACCTCCTCTGGTTCAATTTCTTCAGCTTCCTGGCCTTGTTTTACTGCTTTGGGTACTAACTGTTTGAGCTTTTTGCCACTTCTCAATGTGATGATTGCATAACTTCATCCATCCTAGAATTCAGCCTCCACCGGGAAGAGCTCACTTCATGCGTGTACCCCCCCGATTGCTGTGTTCGAGAGGGGAATTTTTCTCCGACACCCGATTGATAGTCTTGAGATTGAACACGATGTTGTCATATTTTTGGGAAATTTCATCTCTGGCAGTTGTCATGCTTTTGAGAAATTTCGAGCGTAGGTCGCCATTTTCTTATCGAGTGCTTTCCACCGTGTAAATTCTTTTGACCGGCCCGGGCATTCACTCGCCTTTGTTCCTCCATAACACAAAGTTACTCACCACCTTACTTAAGTTCATAATAGCTTCTGTCTAACCGAGATGTAAAGATGGTGGTGGCCGGGTTTGGTTGAGGGACCCATGGCCGTCGTTATGCAAAGATGAGGCACATAGGGAGGAGGTTTTGGTTTTCAGGAGAGGTTTGGGTGGTTCCTCCAGTTGCGGTTGTGGCTGGTGGCTTGTATTGGCCCACTACATTGGCTTGTTCAGCCACAAAGTCTCTTACTGAAGGAACACTTGGGCAATGCTCTCTCGTGCTCAAGTGGATCGAAGTTGAAGCATGGTCGGGTTAGGCATGGGATGCTTCGGGCCATCGCCGTACCTCATGCTCATTCCTCATTTCAAGCTCTTCCAACCTCCTAGTCAAGGTGGACAGCTTTTCTTTCGTCTCCATGTCCTCTGAGAGCGAGTATATGCCTCCCCTTTGATTTGGTGGTGGCCTCATCCTCTCTGTCTCCCTATGATTTGGCTCATCCTAAGCTTTGGAGGTTTCAACTACATAGATGAGGAAGTCCACGGCTTAGTTCGAATTTACTCAAGAAGTCCTCCACACATGGTCTCCACACTGCTTCATGGTAGAAGACATTCCATCATAGAAGTGGTTGACCAACATCCATATCAAATCCATGGTGGCATGCACCGACGATTTCCATATATTCTAAAGATTGGTGGAACTTCTCATTATCATGGACTTACAAATGTATAATTGCTTTCAAACCGCGGTCCCTGTGTGTGATTGAAGAACTTTTTCAAAACTCGCTCGCAGCCGCTCTTAATTCCGATGGTGGTTCTGCCTTAGAGAATTAAGCCAAATTTTGGCTTTGTCTTTGAGGGTTAAGGGAAAGGCCTTTAGCTTAAGCAGATCCATATCGATTACACCCTCCTTGAAAGTTGTTCAAAATTCCTCAAACTCCCGGATGTGTGTGTTTGGATTCTCATTTTCCATACCATGGAAGGTTGGGGGAACAAGGGGGCGCCGTATAAGGCCCGACAACTACATCTTCATGTGTGAGGCACAATGCATGAGGTGCACTCACCCTTGTGGGTGTATATCATTCCTCATCGATTACGAGGCATCGGGGTTTCTCGCATCCCTACGACTTCGCTGCCTCCTCGTGGAGGCTCCATCCGATTACTATGTAAACCGACTTCAAACCCCTGTTTGTGTCGAGACCGGTTTTCTAACCGCCTCGGCGTTGTTCTTATCTCAATGTTGCATAAAGTCCTATGAACACAACACAAACAACAAGAAACCAAAAACAAGGCTACCAAAAAGGGTTATAGTTGGTTAAACTTAAAACAAAGAAAAACTGGGTATGCACAATATGAACATTCAATTTCCCCTGCAATGAACTGTAAATGGGGAATAATTGTAAAATAAAAAAGGAATGAGAATTCACCAATACTTGTGATGTGGATCACAAGTTCAACAGCTTCTCACTCACAATACGGCACCATCCCCGACAACAGTGCCATTTGATTCGTGCCACAGTAGGTGTCCGGAATCAACAATATTTATATCCTAGGATTCCTACTGCCATAACAAAGCTACTGCAGTATAGTGGTCTAGGGTCAAACTCATGGATGGGTTTTCTTCATGGCGTGAGTCACGCTTGACGAAATGGTGTTTCCACTTTGGATTTGGGGTTTCTTGTAAAAACAGTGAGGTTGATGGCTTGAAAAACCGTATTAGGAAATAAAGGGTAAAAGAAATCCTTGCAGTTTCGGGCCACTGGGCTTAGGGTTCTAAGGCAACTATAATGTCCTCAGTCCTTTTCCTGTGGTCGGGAGGATTTAATTTATAGTCATTTCCGAACCGGGATCTATGTTTAGCCATGTTACTGAACTCAAAGTTTTCCTAAGATACAACATTTATTAACCACACGTTTCGGCGCTTAAACTGACCTCGATCTAACCCGTAGGAGCAACAATGGCAAAACTAAGTCAGCATCGATCTGTTGGTCAGCATCCATTGAGCCTTTAAAACTTGCCAAGTATTGGCCACTCAGGGTACATCACAAGGATTCAAACCTAATGTGAGATGCAGAAACATATATGATAATAAATGCCTGCGTTGGCAACAGGAGGACAGTGCTTTACCTCAAAACTTCCACCCAGTGACCCTCCTTTTCAAGGATGAGTGGGGTTTAGTCGAGCATCCCTTGAGTTTTCATCCTCAAGGGGTGTTTGGCTGGTGAGAAAGTGCAATAAAGGGAGAGAAAAATGAGAGAAAATCACACCCGCAGGAAAGCTGAAAGCTTTGGCGCCAATTTTATTGATTGATGGATTGATTGATTTTACGTAGCCGACCGAGGCTTATATACTCGCCGTGAGTCAAGGAAATTGGCAAAAGTATGAAAGAACAAAAAATACAATGAGGGGGTAATTTGGCACAAAACCACAAAAACAAATAAAAAGTGGGTCAACACAAAGAAATGCGCAAGCTGCGAGGTATGAACCAAGAATCGAAGTCTTTCACTCCAAGGGAGTGCGTTCAGTTCTTCGCTATTACCCGACACAAGTTTTTCCATGTCATGCAACCGTGCGACTCTGTTGGACTTCATCTAACGATACCGAGCCCACTCATCAATCACCAATGTGATGTTTGATCTCTACAATGTACTCACACCCTTGAAATATGATGTTCCCATGCATATGCAATTTAATGCACCATTGCATGTCAATGTCATGTCACATATGCAATGAATGTCATATGGACAATTAAAATCATACATTTCACCATGTATCATGGACAATTATATCATATGCATATAATTTCCAAATAACACTCATTTCAATGTCAATATATAACTACACATATATCAACATTTCATCAAACACCAATAACTAAACATGTCATTACAAAATCAAGTAATAACACCCTTAATCCTCAAGGCCAAATATGACACATAAAGTGTCCACAAAATAACCCCAAAAGGTCACAAGATTGCCACAAACAAAGCATAAACAGTGGCACAAACAGCCCTCGACAGGCCATAACCACCCATAAAACAAAGCAAAATCCAAATGCAACAACCCCTTAAACACTTCTTTGAACATGCCATAAACACTCATAAATCAAACAACAAAATCGGCCACAGCTACGCCATAAAAACGGCCATAAACTATCCAAAAAACAATCAAAACAACCCTTAATTAAATAGGCTAAAATTTGGCCAAATAGCCCTTTAGGGCAGAAAACATAGCCAAACAGCCCCTAAAACCATCCTTTGAACATGCCATAAACACTCACATATCAGCCTACAAAACCAACCACAAATAGGCAATAAAATGGCCATAAAACGCACCAAACAACCCTTTAAACAAGTTCAAAATTAACTAAACAACCCCTTAGGGTAGAAAACTTAGCCAAATAGCCCTTAAGGAAGGAAATATAGCCAAGCAGTCCTTAGGGTGGAAATAAACCAAAGTAGGAAGAATCTCTATCTCTTTGACCGTGATAAAATGGTAGGAGGTCTCGAGAACACCTCTTAAACCCAAAAACTATTATTCCCCTCAAATCTCATTTGATCTTTCGGTAACCTCATTTTTAGTACACATGCTTAGCCCTCGTTGAGGCGATGAACTTTAGTTCTTGGCCCGACGAATTCTAACCAACGGAACTCCGAGGATCGTTGAAAGAAGTCTTGGACTCTTCCTTTTTCTTCCTTTTTCTCCCTCTTTCTCTCCTACGATTGAACCAGTAGAAAATGTGATATATTTTCTACCCCACCTGATTTTTAACCCTTTTTATCATTTTAATTACTTGGCCCATGTAGCGCCACATGTCCATGACTTATTCGGGTCCGTTTCTGCCCCGAAACGATTAATTTCATCTCGATTTAAGTCCAAATTATTTCAAATGAACTTTATTTAAATTAGTTTCTAATTTTTCATTTTATTTTTAAAATATCGTTCTTTTTTTTGGGTCACCGAGCAACAATTGCCCTAAAAAAAGTGAAAAATCCAACTATCTCATAATTCAACGAAATTCGTTTAGGTAACTAGATTTCGTGAGAAAAATCCAATGGTGAGGTCCGTTTCATCATCCAATATTTAAAAAATTTCAGGTTTACAGCTTATACCGTAGTAGTAAGTTACTGTTTTGCTCTTTTTTGGAAAAATTCAAATTTACCCGGTTTACAACATTCACAATTCAATTAATGGTTGACTATCTTGCAGCAAAAAATTATGGTTGAGAAGAGAATGAGATTATTTTGAGGTTTTGAGATTGAGAATCCAGAGAAACTTATGATTAAAGGTGAAGATGTGGCAGAGAGAGTTTAATTAATAGAGTTCATAGATGATTTTTATATTAAAAAGTAAAATAATAATAATTAGATGACGCGATTAATTTAAAATACTAAATATCTTGTATTTCATAAAACCCTTAGGCAAGGGTGACAAAAGATTTGACCTTAAATTTATGGGTTTTGGATTTGACTTCTACTCTATTTTATTTTTAAAAAACAATCCCCATGTTAATTTAATTCAAATATGATGTTTCTTAGTTTTAGATTTTTATAAGTTTAAGCAAAGTTGACTTTATCATTAAAATGATGTAATAATAAAATATAAAAACAAATACTTCACCAGATAAAAATAATAAATAAGTAAATTAAAGAAACCTTCCATGAGATGTGTTATTATTGTATCATTATCAATTGTTTTACAAATCATTCAAACTGTAAAGAAGAATTCAGTAGGTTTAAATAAGAGTTTTTGCCTTTCAACTGATAACCCAAACGTTTTTATTTATTTTAGGTTCTTTCAAAATTAGGGTTTACTATATAGACTCATTTATAAATAGATGTCTTCCCACCAACACTGGCGCCTCCGCTGCACCCTCATCTCCACTCTCTCCCCCCGAAATGGAGAGATAAAGAGAACAATTGTTTGATGATCAAGATATATGAGATCTTGTTTCAACAATTTCATTCTAGATATTTTCAAATAGTAAGGTATGTTTTAATTTATGGTTTCAATCTTTCTAATATTGTTTACATTTGTGTGAATATGAAGAATTAGGTTTGGAATCTCCTTGTTGAGATTAAAAGAGTTTGAAGAATATATTGAATATCGAGTACTTATTTCTTCCGTTTATTATAAGATGTGTTTTCAACCTACAGCTCATTGCTATCTACATGTTTATAAATAATTTATCTATCTAAGAAAATGTTAAATCATTAAGAAATATTCATAGGTCAACAAGGTATCTATTGAAGAAAATGTTTACCTTTAGTTAAATTTAAAATACTTATGTAATTGGATAACTCCAAAATATTCATAGATCCTTACAAAAATCCATTGATTTAAATTTAAGGAGTGTAATCTAGTTGCAGATGAGATAAAATTATCAAATATAATTATAGTTTGATAATAATATAAGAAAAACATAAAAGTATTTAAATGGAAAGGGATGCCTCTTAATCAAATAAAGTCTTTTCTTTTCTGAACATTTTTTCTACAATTCAATTCACATTTTTCTTTATATTTTTCCTTTCTAACTGACAAACCAATTTAATACTTATTAAGATTTAAAATAGAGCAATATATTTTCCTAGTTCAGAGGTAAAATTGATATCACATACATCTTGTGTCACCTTCTTGATTTTTTTTTGTTTTGCTTTTTTTTTTCTTTTTTTCTTTTTTTTGGAGTGGTTGTATAATGAAATGAGAGAAATTTTAAGGTAAGATGATAGAAATGTAGTTTGGGAATGTGTTAAATAAAAAAACAACATCACTTATGTTATAAGAAATAATGAATGATATGACAATGTTTATGAATTTTCCTTGACACTTACAAAAGATACACCTCACTTTTCATGTCCAAAAGAAAATAATAAAAATTTGGGTTGAAGAAATAAACGAGCCGTTGAACCATACAACTTATTTCATTATAAAGAGTTATATTTTTCAAAAGAACATTATCGTTTTTATTTCACAAATAAGGAAATTGCACATTGATTCCATTTCCTTAAACTTTAATAAAATATGATTATGAATTAGATTTCTAACTTTTTTAGTATTAAAATTATAACAGAGTATTATTAAAATCGCATTATGAATTGGATCTTATGTAATTTGGATATCATTAACCTCCTTATGTTTATTATTATTTTTTTTAAGATTTATAACTCCGAAATATTCATATCTCCTAAAAAAATTCATTGATTTAAGATTTATGAGTGTAATATAGTTGCAGGTAAGATAAATTGTCAAATAGAATTCTAACTGGATAATAATATAAGTAAAAACATAAGAAGTAATTGAATGGAAAGAGGTGCCTCTTAAACAAAAAAAAAATTTATTTTTTGCACATTTTTTCTACAATTCAATTCACATTCAGAAAAAAGATTTTCCTTGTTTAGAAGTATATTTGATGTCACATTTATCTTGAGTCAACTTAGGTTTTAATTTTTTTTTTAGTGGAGGTTATAATATTGAAATGAGAGAAGTTTTAAGGAAAGATGACATGTGTTCGAAGTAGCTTGGGAATGGATTAAAAAAACATCACTATGATCTAAGAAATAATGAATGATATAATAATATTTATGAATTTTCCTTCAATGTACATATGCTTCTTACCACCATCTTATAAATCCTTTTGATTGTCCTTAATCCTTTCCATCTTTAGTTTCCTAGTTATCTTTCTAGCATAATTTTCTTGTTATTAATCTATTATCCTCTCTACTTCTCTCTTTTTTTGGTTGATACTGAAAACAAAAACTATATCTCAACTATTCTAATGTCACAACTAAAAAAATACATAATAGATCTTTGAATTTTACTCCTTACACTTGAATGAAATTAACAAAGAGGACGTTAATGAATGGATATTGTATATTTGTATCAAAATTTGGAGATTTCTATATATTATCAAAGTAAATAGAAATAACATTAAAAAATATTATGAATCGTAGTGCCAATGGATCATACTTATATTTTATCATTTACAAAAAAAAATGAAAAATTTATCATTTACTAATATGTTTTAGTTTTGCTATTCTCAGGTAGAAGGTTTAATGGAATGAGGGAAGCTCGAAAACATATTACGTATTGTATAAATTGATTCAATTAGACCTTTATGATATGTATTTGTGTTCAATATATAATATAGAAAAAGGATGAAAACCTTCGATAATAGAAGCAATTTGTTGTAAATAATATGTTGTTTTTAATAATAATACCTCCCTATAATTGAATAAATTGTGATTCTTCATACAAAAGATTTACAAGAGTTGCCGAAAATACTAGCAAGCAAGGCAATAACAACTACAAGAAAAGAAAACAAATGTCCACCATAAATAAAGAACATTTTTAAGAATGTACTGACTTCATATTGCTTAGTGTTACACTTGTGCGGTTTGACCGAGTCGGCACCGTGAGAGAGTTGGTGCCGCGGAGAAAATGTGTTGATCGGGCTTGGCGGAGGAGAGTCCGTGGAGGACAATGAGGCGGCGGTATGAGCGTTAAGAATGAGTGGTTTCCCCAATGCTTCATAGGGTGAGTGCAGGGGTATGAGAGTAGGACCACCTTAGGAGCGAGGGAGCTTGTCCATAGTCATGCACTAGGATAGGGTGTTGGCCTACCCTGCACAAACCGGCTCCGAAGTCAAGCCGGCCCGATGAGCCCAAGGCATGAAACCACAACATAGCACATGAAAGTACACAGTTCATCTGCGAGAGGGGCAGATGGGATTGGTGTCGAGATATGTCGCCCATATGTCGCTCTTCGAGGCTCGACAGGCAAGTTAATCATCAGACGGTGATGTAATGCCTGGTATGGGCGGGGCAACGGGAACTTACGCGAATGGAGTTCCCGTTACCTTCAGAGAGGGGCCGCAAGGATGAGAGATGCTCAAGCAGATGGGGGCTTTGGTGCCGCGTGCGGAGACATGCACTAAGTAGTGGTGCCGAGTGATTGAGATTGCTTCTCGAGGCATCCCTACCGTAATGAGTCTCGTCGATAATGGCGCATGAGTAAGGCCGTGAAAGCCGGAGCTCCGAGCGTGAGCTAGCTGCGCTGAACACAGCCAGAATACCCTTGTGGAAAGGCAAGAGGTGAGCTAATGCACGAGCGCGGCGCAGTGCCTGGTGGCCTACGCAATGGAGCATGCTAGAGGCCATTGAGATACGGACTCGTGCAAAGAGAGAGTAGGCCGCCAAAACAGATGGTGTCTGGCGGGGGCTAAGCCGGGAGTCAAGTAGCGTGCCCGAGAGGGGTATTTGTTATAGAGCAGCAGCGCGTAGTCTCAGAATTAGCGCAAGGAGAGGTCACGCAGATGTGCCAAATTGTATGAGCCGTGTCAGAAGATAATGCTATGTGGTCAGCTGGTTGGTGCCTTTGCGAGATTTTGTATGCTCGACATGTGATGGAGCGACTATAAGAAAGTCGGTGACAATCCAATGAGAAAGGATTGACAGAGAAGGCGAATCTAGCAGGCTAGACGCCTTTACACGGCGGTCGAAAAGTAGGCGTGTGACAGTTGGTATCAGAGCACGGTTGAGAGCCAGGGTTACCCACAGGTCCCAGGTTGAGACCAGGTTGAGAGCCAGAGTTTATGGCTGCCAGAGCCAGAGAGATGGCTGTCAGAGCCAAGAGATGGCTGCTATAGCAAAAGAGTTTGCTATGTTGGGGCCAAGTAGGGCTTCAAAGCAGGGTAATGCAGGACTCGAACTCCCGCTTTATTGAGGCTCGAGAGTGAGTCGTCGGCGATTTAAAAGACGCCGAGTGATCTCGCTTAAGAGGAACTAAAGTGGATCGCAGTGTGGACCGCGTGGAATTGTTTCTCGAAACCGAGAGCAGGGGAGTTACCTTTGAACAAGAGTACATGACCAGAAGGTGGAAGTGCCTTGCCGCATGGATTGAGAAGGTGGATGAAGCAATCTTGTTGTAAAGCAAAGACAGAAGACCGAGGCAAGAGTGGCCCTACGGTATGTTGACAGCTGAGACAAAGGTAGTTAAGCACTCCTGCTGCAAAATAAGAGGTATGAGATGAAAAGCCTCGGAATGGAGTATAAGCAAGAGTTGGGCGAAGTTAGCCACTCTGCTTTGTCCTAGTGAAGCATCGAGGTGTGGACACTAGGAGGCACGAGCCGGAATACGCCGTGCATTGCCCTGGGCGACAAGAGTGGTTGAGGGATATGTAAACGGGAACCAAGTATGAGTCCTATGGTGCGGTGGTCGCATCACCTACTGCACTAGCTTCTTGACAAAGGAGATAAAGCTTGTGGAGAGTGAGAGATAGCTCATGGATGCTCAGCAAGTAGGAGTGTGTGGGCAGGGAAAGAGTTCCTGCAATAGAGTTGGAGTAATGGAGGTGACCTTACGAACCGAGACTTACGTGAGAGATCAAAGTTTTACCCTCGACACTTGTTTCGTGGACCTCGTAGAGGCGTGAGAAGGAGGGCCGTAAAGGGGTACTGAGTCAAGGTCAGACGAACGTTTGTTAGATGATTATCAAAGGCAGTTCACTGGTAAAGCATTGGAAGGTCAAGTCTGAGGGATCGAAAGCTATGGATGTGAACCTCTAGAGGGGAGGTATGAACTACTCCGGAGAAATAAAGCAGAGATGTCTTTGGGGGGGACTCGATCCGAATGTCGAAAGTGAGTCTTAAAGCCATGGTGGCAAAGGGATCGAGGTGATCGACACTGTAGTTGGAAGGAATGTTATGCTTTGATAGAGAATCGAGACGCATGCTGATGAAGAACAGCTTTGATTTCTATGTCGAGATAGTAGAGGAATCCTTAACAAGATGGGATGGATGAGTCAATCTCATTCGCGGATGGCACGGAGTTCAAGAATCGCGAGGGGGTTCTATCGTGAGAACAAATGAAAGAGTCTTCGCTATTGTAATAGTGGATATCAACGTGTTTGAGACTTCCGACAGTTGATGAATCTCAAGATAGCCTACAGGCAAAGAACCGATGCTGAGTGTAGTCATGTGTGGAATGGCTTACCGCGCTCAAGATCGACAATGGATTTGTGAGGAGCTCCTGAGAAAATCATACGCCTTGAAGAGAGCGAGAAGCTTCCAAAGTCCTTCAAGGAGAAATGGAGGCAATTGTGAGTCTGGTTTGGGCCCCAGACTGGAGTGGGGGAGAAGATGACTTCGTGTGAGAACGACCATCGTGAAGCTTCTGGCAGAGAGCGGGGTTAGGAGGATGTCTGCGAAGAGAACTCGTTGATGGCTAGTGGATTATGATCTTAGTGTGGTGCTCGAGTACTGCAGAGAGATGAGATCAACAGAGACCACGAGAGAAGTGGTGAACATCCGCGGTGATACACGTTCAAGAAAATTGTCGTTAAAAGAAGGCATAACTCCCGTATGTTAGAATGAAGCCTCAGAGAGATCGAGCTACAATAAGGAGGACCCAGGAGTGTGGGTGTATCTTTAGATCTTAGGATGTCGTTGCTGAACAGTGGCAGAGGAAGCACGCTAGAAGGTGAGAATAAGGCGCATGAGTTGGCGCATTACTCTCGGGGGCCTTGGCGGAGCGTGGTTGGGAAGACCAAGTCTATTGGAGTTTTAGGCGTCCGTGACCAGTGAAGTATCAGTCAACACGGATCGAGTGTCCTCATCGCGGAGAACAAACAAGAGGTGACACAAAGGAGGGAGCCTTGCACAGAGGTGCGTGGGGCGGTATCGTCGAGCAAGCAGAGAGAAGCCTGGTGAAGAAGATGTTTTCGAGATCTGTTGTGTAAGGGAATTACTGCCTAGTATAGCAAAAAGGAGTGTTTACTAGGATAGCGGAAGTATATGCGAAAAGGACGCATTACTTTTGGGATGCTTTAGAGTGGAGCATAGCATGGTTGCTACGTCGATCTCCTACCGACATGTCCCTAGGCTAGAGAACAGTGGAGACCTTAGTGGATGACAGTAAGAGAAGACATGAAGACTTCGGAGGCAGGGCTTGAGGAAGACCTTGCACGAGGGCGTGCAAGATTTGGATGGGGAGAGCCTGTTACACACTTCAGGCGCTCAATCGAGCCGGGCAATTGAGAGAGTGTGCCGTGAGAAAATGTGTTGATTGGGGTTTCATGGAGGAGAGTCCACAACAGGGTGACACAATGAGGTCGGCGCATGAGCAAAGCAATGAGTGGTTTCCAATGCTCGGGGAAAAAAAAAAAAAAAAAAAGAGTGCAGGGGTATGAGGAGTAGGGACCACCTTATAGGAGCGAGGGAGTCATTCATAGTCATGCACTAGGACGGTGTCGCCTACCCCCGCACAAACTGGCCTGGTGGCCGCCGCTTCCCGATGAGCCTAAGGCGTGGCGAACCACCAACATAGCACATGAAGTACGCTCATCCGCGAGAGGGGCAGATGGATCGTGTCAGATTTGTCGCCCATATGTCGCTGAGGCTCCCGACAGGCAAGTTAATCGAATACTGGACAGAATGCCTTTGAGAGGCAATGGGGAACTTGCGCAATGGAGTTCCTACCTTCGGCTAGAGAGGGGCCGCAAGGATGAGAGATGTCGGCAAGATGGGGGCTTTGGTGCTGTGTGCGGAGACATGCACTAAGTAGTGGTGCCGAGTGATTGAGATTGCTTCGGAGGCATCCCGCCTCGTAATGAGTCTTGGTCGATAATGGCGTATTTAGCAATACACGGAGCTGAGTCTCGAGCTATGAGCTTACGCTTGAACAATATTAGAGACACCCTTGTGGAGGCAAGAGGTGAGCGTAATGCAACGAGCGGGCGCAGGTGCCTGGGTGGCCTACGCGAATGAGCATGCTGGGAGGGCCATCAGATACTGACCTTCAGCAAAGAGAGAGTAGCCGCTTCAAATGCATATGTCTCAAGTGGTCGTGTTTGGGGAGTCAAGTAGCAGGCCTGAGAGGCATTTGTTATAGAGCAGTGCGCGAGTCAGTAATGAGCGCAAGGAGAGGCACGCGAGATGTGCCAAACAGAGCAAAGGTCGGTGAAGATACGCTATAAAGCTGAGCGGGCTGCGCCTTGCGAGATCTAGGCGTTCTCGACATGCGATGGAGCGGTAATTATAAGAAAGTCGAGGACAATCCAATGAGAAAGGATCGACAGGAGAAGCTGGTCTAGCAGGGGCTAATGCCCACACGCGGGTCGAAAAGTAGGCGTGACACTTAGCATGTATGGGTCGTGATGAGCTGTACTCTTCTTTAGAGTAAAACTTGTTCATAATAGAGGCACCTAAACAAAATTAAGAGGCTAGTGAATACGTATTTCAAAGCTCTTCAAGTGTTTGGAGATCAAGTATCCCTTAAATAGGTCATCAAATATATGTGACCTCAACGAGGATCCATAAAAAGCATGAGGATGATCATGATGTTAGCTTGTATATACATCAAGTAAACATAAATAAATCTTGTCACCAAGTGAGTGATCAATTGAATTTTAGGTGAAGTCTACTTTAATAGACTTATTTTATGATTTTAACTTATTAACTAGGAAAATAATAAAAACTTGCTTCGGATAAGTAAGAAAAATCAAGTTGAATAGTTAAAACTAAGTCTCCGGACAATGGTTACTGATAGTTTTTCCAAAAAAAAAAGTTAAAAATGGACAAGAACAGACCTAATTGTTTCTCTATCTTAGGAAAACTCCAATCTGAAAACCACCTCTCATTAGTCGTCCGCATTCAGGATATCATATGTTACACAATCTCATAGTTGTATGAAATATGTATCGATGCCCTCACTCATTTGAATACAAATACAATTTAATGTGAAGCTTACCCTTTCACCTTGGATACAAGTCTCCACTTGTACACATTGGGTCAAAACTCACTCTCTCAAATAGAGTTAACTTTACACCAAACCAAAATTATATCCTTAAGCATTGGGTAACCTTGTAGAAAACCTTGAACTATAAAACTGTTAGATGTGCTTTAAAAAAAAAAAAAGTTGAATTATTGGCAAAATCTAAGTAGTAATTTCCAACTATGCCAGTATGAATAAGGCTAAGCTTGATCATTTTTATTCTTTAATTTGGAAATATTATTAAATTTAGTAATTCCCATACAAACTTAAAATGTACTAATATTGCTACTTGACTTATTTGTAGTGCTTATTTAAAAGAGGTAAAGGCAAGCTAAATTATGATTCCACCTCATGACAAGATAATTTAAACACTAGACTAGAAATCTTTTGGCTAGCATACAATGAAAACCTTTGAATTAGATTGCTAGAGAACCTAGGCTAAATTTACTTAAGTGGGAATTCAAGTGTTTGATTTTTCTATAATACTAAATTACGGTTTAAATATCTACAATCTTTATCCATGAAAAACTAGAGAAAAAGCTACTACAACTTTTAAGATATTATGGGTATTGTTCTTATGGATTGGCTTATATTATTTATCAATAATATGATGAATGAATTACTCTTAGTTAAAACCTAAAGTGAAACGCAATAAGTGAATCAATTATTATGAAGTGAGATAAGTTAAGAAAACTAAACTAAGAACATAGTGAATGTTTAATTTTAATTCAATTGATTCAAGTTTGACGCTTTCCATAATCCAACTTTAGGTATAAAAGTAATAGAGAATATGGGTTTCTTATGTGATGATTTGGTTGCATTGGGATCATTAAGAAGGTAGTACTAACTTAAGGTCTATAACTCATAATCACTTTTTAAAACCTAATTAAAGACCTGAAGAAAATTCCAATTTTCTCAAAATGGTAAACGGTACTCGTAAAAATCTCGGAAAAATTTCTAGATTCTCGGATGATGAAACGGACTTCACCGCTTGAATCGTTCCTCATAAATCTAGCTACCACGCCAATACTTTGTCGACTCCAGACACTACTTTACGCTTCGAGGCATAGGGAGCCGGGTGCCATAAAACGGCTCGTGAGAGACATTGATGTGACAAAAGTCACCTACTACATGTACTCATGTGACACATATTGCATGATTAGTGAGAGGATGAGATGAATGACCTAGATTGTGCCTATGTCAAAATCAAGACAAAGGGACACGATGGGAATTATGGAATGTTTAGTGATAAATAAGGACAAAATGACAGTGACCTTCTTCAAAGAAGCAAAATCATGAGGTTGGAAAAGGTGCAGAAAGTGAGGTTTTTGTGATTTTAGAGAGAGAAGGAGCTCCTTCTCTCTAGATTTCCGGTCGTTCGGACCTTCGGTTCTCGACGAAGCAAGAAGCAGTCGTTTCGACGCACAGGCACGCCGCGGGCACCGATCAGAGTCCGGCAACCCAAGAGGTAGGGATCTTTTCCTAATTGTGTTATTCTTTGGCTAAGAGTCATGTAAATGGTTGGGGATGTTCTGAGGCTTTGATTAGCCGTGTTTTCGGTCTCAAAACATTTAAACCAAGTGGAGAAAATCATCACGTCGTCACGGGAAATGCGCTCTTTAACTCGAGGGCTCTTTGACTATTCATGTGAATAGTGATGTGATTTTTGGTGTGATTTTTATGATGTTGAGTGATTCAAAATGAATTGCTTGTGTTTGTTAATTAGCCTATGTGAGTTAATTTTGGTGTTATTGGTTGTGAATTTGCATAACATGATTTATGTGGATTAATTATGTTAGTATATACATGTTATATATTAGCTACGTTTGTTTGATCGGGATAATGCATTCCATATACACTCTGGGCACCTCTAGAATATTAGAGTGAATGCATGACATGAAATTGAAAGAAACACCTAAAATGTTTGTGAAAAGGAATTTTGACTAAGATTTTTCAAGAATTTGCCTTTGGAGAGTCATCCAACGTATCACTTCGGATTAGGACCATGACTGAGCCGAGCTGTGCTATCCAAAGAATTCGCCTTGAGGGTAGTCCACTATTTTGACTGAACTGTAGCAAGTTTTCGAGAACAAAAAGATTTTGTTTTGAAAACTAGATATTTTACTCGCATTCGGCTTAAGCATATGTGAGGGAGTTGGTGAGGACTCGGGACATGGGATTGGTCATGTAGACATTCGAGTAGCTTCATGTAAATTGCTTGACGTGATTAAGCCTATGGCATGCGCACTTAGCGGAGTAACTCACGTAGGAAATTTTCACTACTGGGCTTTGCTCACCTTATCGAGGGATCACTATTTCCGTACGTGAGTGCACAGAGGACGAGATACTCACCGGAGGCCGTGATTTAGAAGAAAGCCGCCAGGCTTTAGTAGAGACTTTTGTATAACATGTATTAGAAATTGTACATTTTAATATATGTTGAATAAAGAGTAATTTATTAACTCTTAAACTATTGTATATAGTTGAAGTATTTTGTGAGTATTGATGCAGGGGCCCAAGTTGCTATTATTTTACTTCCCGTATGTGGACCCCCGTGTGGTCATTGTTAATTGCTGGGACAGTTTTGCACTGGCAGCCCCGTACAAAGGAGACTCGCCGATTTTCGTGGAGCTGCGTCGGGTTACCCGACATCCACGAGTATTCCACAAAGCTGATCGTTGTCAACGGACCCCCTGCGTTTTGGGGCGGCTATAGCTTGGTATCAGTTAAGGTAAATCACTGCCTTGGGAGCCTGTGGGTGTATCCATAGTTTAGTCTCGATACCAAATTCTTCACAAATCTTGGCATCGTGAGCCAAGGTGTGCAATCACCTGGGGAGCCCTAAGGGGTGTGTTTATATATGGTTCGATACCGTACCATGTACCTTGGTATCGTGAGCTAAGGTAAACGACACCTTGGGAGCTTGATGGTGTAGAACTTAGGCATACCGAATACCTAGGGCTTGAGGGACTTAGGCTTAGGCCATGGTCATGCGTAAGATCACATGTACCAGTTCGATGTTGTGGTTTAGCATGTGATTACCTAAGCGGTCACGGGATAAGATTAGAACACTGCATGCATGGTGTTTTATGTGTGAATGGGGTGCATAACATGATTTGTTGTGTAAGAATTGTGTGATCATGTGTTGTATGAATTGTGTGATTGTGTGCTTACTGAGTAACACAGGAAAAAAAATGATGATGAGAAGAAATTTTTCTAAGGTTTGCAGCAAACTGAAAAAAATAATAAATAAATAAATAAATTTTAAGGAATTTATTTTGTTCTACTGGAAAATGAAAAAAAAATTTTTTTTTTTTTTTTGTGGTCTTCCAAAAATGGAACAAAAAGAAAAAAATAGCGTAGGAGCATGGAATGGGCTACGCTCAAAATTTTTAGTTAAGTCACAATACATCAAATCAGATTATGACAAGCAAGCGTAGTTTCTGTAGGCACGATGGACAGTCAGACTCCTCGCCATGACATGGCCGAGCCTGCCTGCGATACGGCCAAGACATGGGCCACAACACGACATGGTAGGGCCAATGAGCACGTCGAAGCGCGCGCTTAGACCGTGGAGTCGGGTCGCGATACAATAATTGTATCGTGGTCGAGAGGGGGCGACCTTTGTCACGGGATACGCGGGCGCACCAGGTCGCTTACACGCGCCCTCGCGACACGGCTCAAAAGCACTGCGACACGCACGGCAGGAGCGCGAAACGGCGCTCGGCAAGGGCCTGTGTTACGATACAAAGTTTGTATCGTGATAGGGGCTGACGGCGAGGTCGCTGAAGACGGCCTATGTCACGATACAACGCGCGTTAACACGGTCGGGGAGGCCTTCGAGCGTCACAAGAAGGCTAACGAGGCAGGCCGTGCCCATGGTATTAATACCGCCACAAATACTCATACGGTCACCGGGCACAAGTCCCGCGAGCACGGTCGCGACACACCGGGCTCGAGCGCATTGAGCGCCGGGCCGCGGGCGCCGCAGGCTGGGCCAGGGTGTACACCTAGTGCACCCAACCTAGTTTTGACTTAGTGCCCTATTCTGAGTCACTGTTCATGAACACTGTTCATGAGAACTGTTCACGAGGTTTTCAAAAAATAAAATAAAATAAAATAATATGAAATAAAATGAGACAAAATAAAATAATTTTTTTTTTTTTGTTACGTATAATTTAATATATGAACTTATTGGTTCTGCATTACCGGCGAATGCATGGACATTGTGTATGAAATATTTTTTCAGATATGAATAAAGGTCTCTGGCCGTGATTAAGCCTTAGAGATACTGCATTGAATTTTAACTTGCCATTTGACATGTGTAGATGGCTAGTCGAGGGCGAGGACGAGATGTCCACGAGGTGCTAGCCAAGCACCACCAAAGGCTCAATCAAATGTGCTGTCGAGGCCGAGAGGTATTGCGACCGCCGCCACGCACGTGCTAGTGCAAGAAAATTGGGAGGTCCGAGAACCTCCGCAGGTTCATGGCACATCATCCTCCGATATTCACAGGGGAGGAGATCCGACAGGTATGCACTACTGGTTCATGCAGGCTGAGAAGGTATCGGAGGCTATGAGGATTACTCCTATACAATCCAGATTAGACTAAACAGATTCAGCCTAGAGGGCGAGCCCACGGGTGTTGTTGCTTGAAGGTTGAGGCCTGGAGGGTTTTGTATGCAGGTGCCCTCCCTAGGATTAGGGCGAGGATAGGGATGATATGTCGTGGTTACGAGTTAGAGATCTCTGGGATTCTACTCACCATGGACCCGAGGGTCATGGACATGTCAGAGTTCGACGTCATCCCTAGTATTGATCACTCTCTGATGTACTTTATAGCATCATCATCAGGAGCGCAGTGAGGGTTACCGCCGCACACGTAATCCAGCATTCTGCACGCTTCTGTGGGGACAAGCATGATATTTTTCCCCGTGCACAGCTGTAAGAGTCCAGTGTCGTGTGACGCTGATGGTTGGCTAGCGTAGCCCACTTTGATGGCTGAGGCGAGACTCCACTCCTAAATCTCCTCGAGTAGTCCCAAGTATGAGGATGTTTTTTCTGATGAGTACCGGGATTGCTCGGCAGAGGGCCAGACTTCGGCATCAAGTTACACCTTGGTACTTCATCCATCTCTATGACTCCAAGATAAGATGACACCAGCCTGAGTCAGAGGGAACCTCAAAGTCCAATACAAGAGTTACTGATTGGTTCATAGACCGAGCACTTCACCATGGGGCGCTCCGGTCCTGTTTGCGAGGAAGAAGGACAAGACCCTTCAATTATGCATCGATTACAAAGTGCTGAACAGTATTACGGTCAAGAATCGCAGATCCATTGCTGGGCGATTGACGACGGTTTGATCGCTGAGAGGAGCGCCAGCTCCATTCCAAGATGCACTTCGTGACCGGTTAACATCACCGAGGGTTAGGAGCACGCATATCCCTAAGCAATGTTTAGGACCCGTTATGGCACTTTGAGTTTACAAGGATGCCTTTGATTGACGACGCGCCAAGATATCTATGGACTTATGCATAGGGTATTCCAACCCTATCTAGATCAGCTTTGTCGTAGCCTTCATGGATGACATTTTTGACCACTCCTAATCGTGAGCGGAGCATGAGTATCACTTGAGGATCGTTTTACAATTACTGAGAGACCATCAGCTATACGCCAAGTTCAATAAGTGCTAATTTTGGCTTAATGAGGTGATATTTTTGGGACACATGGTGTCAGCATCAGGCGTGTCAATAGACCCAGAGAAGGTCGAGGCTATGATGAATTGGGAGAGGCCAAAGTCACGAGATAATAGTTTCTCGGGATTGGTCAGTACTACAGAGATTCATTGAGCATTTCTCGATTAGCTGCACCTATGACTAGATTGACCCTATGAGTGTCAAGTTTGATCGGGGATGACTGGCGTGAGGAGTGCACTCTAGGAGCCGAAAAGAGGCTTACTTACCTCCTATCTTGGATAGTCCCTACAAAAATGTGGGTACACGCAGTATTGTGATGCCCGAGGCCGTATTGGGATGTGTTTTGATGCAGTCCGGGAGGGTAGTAGCTTATGGTTCCCACCAATGAAGAATCATGAGCAGAATTACCCCACACACAACATGGAGTTAGCGGCCGTAGTCTTCGCCTTGAAGATTTGGCGCCATACTTATATGGCGAGGAGTTCGAGGTTTACTCATACCACAAAAGTCTGAAGTATATTTTCACTACAATGGACCTCACAGAGGCAACGAAATGGATGGAGTTCTAGAGGAACATGACTTCACTTTGCATTACCACCCCGGTATAAATGTGGTACACGACTACCAAGTCACTTCAGGAGCATTACTAGTATAGTTTCCCGAGAGTGGCGGATGCTCAGACCGACGCTTGGGCTACGCACCACGAAAGGTGCCAGTGGTACGCTGGGGAGTTATGGCTGCTTAATCATTTCTTACTGAAAGCAGAGTTATTGAGTCCTGTGCTGTGGATGCAGATAGCGCCCACGTGGACCGGTATAGTTAGGTACACAGTGACGAGGCTAGACTATTCCACGAGATGGTGTCTTCTATAAAGGACGTAGTGGTTCCCGGGCTTCGACCGAGCCTGAGAGGAGATTCTGGGGTGGAGCTTCACCGCTTCCGATTCGTCAGGCATCCAGTGGCATGAAGATAGACGATCTTCGCCGCTAGTACTAATGGAAATGAAATGAAGAGACACGACTTTGCTCGACGATGTCTCACGGTGCCAAGAAAAAGTTAAGGCTAAGCACCGGCCGCGAGGGGCTACTTCAACCATCGAGGTGGCCGGCGTGTGGAAGGAGCACGCTACGATGGATTTTGTGATCCATTTGCCACGGACAATCGCAGAGACATGATACGTGTACGGGTGATAGTGACCGCTCACGAAGCTCGCGACATTTTCAGCCGTGCATGACTCACATTGAGAGATTCTACCGGCTTGTACATTCAGAGACGTCCGACCACGAGTACCAATATCCATAGTGTCGGATAGGGACCCGAGGTTTACAGCGCACTTTTGGAAGAGTTTCCAAAGGCTGCGGACATCGCACGACCATGAGTACAACTTTCCACCCACAGATAGATGGTCAGTCGGAGAGGACCATACAAGTGTTAGAGGATATGCTGCGAGCATGCGTCCTAGATCATATGGTAGCTAAAGAAAGATTTGCTCTTAGTGGAATTCGCTTTACAACAACAGCTTATCGCGAGTATACTGCATGGCACCATATGAGGCATTGCATGGGGAGGCCAGCATCACCGATATGTCGGACTGAGGTGGAGAGAGCTCCATCACTAATCCTGATCTGACAGACACCTCCGAAGGTGAGCTTGATTATTTCATTGGGGCCGTCTTCTCACCTGGCCGTGTCGGCTTAAGAACTATGCGGATGTACGACACCCACCCTTAGAGTTCGAGGTTGAAGATCACGCCTTTCGAAGGTGATGTCAAGCAGGAGTGGTCGTTCTAAGCTACGAAGCTATCACCGAGGTTTATTGGGCCCTTCGGTGATACTCGGAAGGGTAGGCAATCAGAGCGCATCGTTGGCTTTACCGCCGCATGTCGTGTCCACGAGGTATTTCACGCCTCCATGCTCCGTGAGGTACACCTGCATCCAAATTTCGCGTAGCTGGATCGGGGGAGAGATCGGTATCGACACTGATGGGACCTTCTTCGAGAGGACCAATGTGCATTGTGGATAGCCGATCAGTTTTACGACGCAAGACCGAAGGTTAGTAAGGGTGCTAAGGGCAAGACCGTGATGGAGGAGTCAACGTATGAAGCGAGGACACGACGCGCCACCTATCCCTTCCTCGCTTAGGATAAAGGTACGTGGTTTAGTCGCCATCACTTGTAAATGACTAGTTTACATGCATGGCATAGTGCACATTGCATATGCATGTGATTTGTAGTGATTGTACATAATTTCAGGACGAAATTCCTTATAAGGAGGGGAGAATGTAAGACCCGAGAAAATTCCAATTTTCTGAAAAATGGTAAAATATAATGGTAAAAACCGAATTTTTCTAGATCCTGATGATGAAACAGACTTCAACGTTGAACTGCCTCACAAAATCTAGCTACCACTGCCGACTCGCTGACTCCGAGATACGAATTTCACGTTTTTCGAGACACAATGTGCCATAAAACAGCTCGTGAGAGACATGTGATGTGACAAAAGTCACCTACTACATGTACTCATGTGACACATGTTGCATGAATAGTGAGAGGATGAGATGAATGGCCTAAATTGTGCCAAGTGTCAAAAATCAAGACAAAAGGGACATGGATGGAATTATGGAAATGTTTAATGAGAATAAGACAAAATGCACAGTGATCTTTCCAAAGAAGCAAAAATCGTGAGAGGCTGGAAAAGGTGCGTGTAGCGAGGTTTTTGTGATTTTAAAGAGAAGGAGCTCCTTCTCTCTAGATTTTCGGTCGTTTGGACCGTCGGTTCTCGACGGAGCAAGAAGCAGCCGTTTCTACGCGGCCGAGGGCTGGCGCTACGACACCGATTCGTGTAGTCTCGACAACCCAAGAGGTAGGATCTTTTCCTACTTGTGTTATTCTTTGGCTAAGAGCCATGTAAATGGTTGGGGATGTTTTGAGGCTTGGATTAGCCGTGTTTTCGATCTCAAAACATTTGAACCGAGTGGAGAAAATCATCATTGTTGTGGCCGTGAATAGTGCCAACCCGAGGGTTTCACTGTTCATGTGAATAAAGGATGTACTCGTGTGATTTCATGATGTCGAGTGATTCAAAATGAATTGTCAGGTTTGTTAATTAGCCTATGAGTTAATTTTGGTGTTATTGGTTGTGAATTTGCATAACATGATTTATGTGGGATTAATTATGTTAGTATATACATGTTATATATATTAGCCTGAGTTTGTCGATTTGCATAATGCATTCCATATGCACTGGGGCACCCTAGAATATTAGAGGAGCGCATGACATGAAATTGAAAGAAACACGTAAATGTTTAGAAAGGAATTTCGACAAGATTTTTCAAGAATTGCCTTTGGAGAGTCATCCAACGTATCACTGGATTTCTAGAACTACGATTGCTTCTGAGTCATATCGCACCCGCCCTGAGGGTAGTCCAATATTTTACCAAAACTCAGTAGCAAGTTTTCGAGAACAAAAAGTTTTTGTTAAGAAAACTGGATATTTTACTCGCATTCGGATTAGGCATATGTGAGGGAGTCGGTGAGGACTTGGGACATGGGATTGGTCATGTAGACATTCGAGTAGGTTCATATAATTGCTTGATGTGATTGTTTGTCAGCAGATGTGCACCTGCCGTAGAGTAACCCACATAGGAAATTTCACTATCGCTTTTCACCCTATCGAGGATCACTATTTTAGGTAATGTGAGTGATAGAGGACGGGCGTCACTAGAAAATGAGATGAAAAAAAGCTAGGTTGTGGCTTTAGTAGAGACTTTTGTATAACATGTATTAGAAATTGTACATTTTAATATATGTTGAATAAATAGTAATTTATTAACTCTTGAACTATTGTATATAGTTGAAGTATTTTGTGAGTATTACGCAAAATCTAAGCGGCCAGCTATTTTACTCGCATGTGGACCCTATGTGGTCAGCTGTTAATTGTTGGGACAGTTTGTACTCACAGAGAGCTCCCGCATAAAGGAGACTTCACCCGATTTTCGTGGAGTGGTGTCGGGTTACCCGACATCCACGAGTATTCCCGTAAGTCGACGATTACTAACGGACTCCCAAGCTACGCTTAATTCGCGCCTTTAAAAATGTATTACTACACCTAATAAAAATGGAATAAAGACTTTGCCACACAAGGTTCAACTTTTCACCCTCGCCCTTATAAATTTTTATTTTAAGACAAATATTGATATGGAAGACTAGGACAACTAATGATCAAAGGTTTCAATGAACCATTGGTACTGCAATAACTTACTATATCATTCCAAAATAATGCATAAATATAGGATAAAAAATTTATAAAATCTAGCCCAACCATCAATAAATCTCATTATTATAATTTACCTATTGTTCCTAAAAGTTTAGCTCCTTAGGTTTTATGCTCAAAACCTAAGTTATAGGTGATGTCACATTCACATTCCATAATAGAGTAAATCCTTAATTTTAATAAAAAATAAATTGAAGACATTTTATTTAACGAAGAATAGCGAATGTCAAGTTATCTTTTTCTACTGTAATGTCAAAATGATTTTTCTTTTTAATAAGTAGGCAATAGGAGTATGTCAAGTTTTAGGTTGTTAAACTTACTATATAAAATTCTTAAAGGGTTTAAGGTTTTGCTATAACAACCTTAAAATAACTCCAAAAGTATGAGTTTTCAATGAGTATAATACATTTTGAATTTATGGAAGCATTGAAACACATTTTGACGTGTTTTAGAACTCAAACAAGACTGTTTGTTATTGAGTTTGAACTCAAACAAGAACCAAAACTCATAAGTGAGAAAAAGGTTCTAAGTCGTATCAACATAATGAGTTTGAAACTAAAGTGAATTTCAATCTCACCCACATTCTCCATATTGTTTGGGTTTGAATTGCATAGTTCTTATTAGCAAGCAACGGAATTCAAATGCTAGCCTATACCCATATTTTCTTTCATTCCTTTGAGTTCTTGATAGCCAGAAAAAAAAAGTTACTTTTCTAATTTTAATTATATAGTTCGTGTAATTATAGAGTTTAACATTTTTTTTTTGTGTTTCCACTAAAGTTACGTAATTGGAAAAAAAAAAGAGAGTTTATCAAGTAAAATATATTTATGGAGTTGAGTTAGTTATTAACACTTCATCATTATTATAGTTAAAACTGTGTGGATGTCCAAAGTGCTAACAAAAATATAAGGAAAAAAAAATCTAATGCCTACCTCATACATGGTTCTATCGTATTCCGCTCCCTTGAAAGAGAGGAGTCATTATGGACTGAAAAAAATTACATTCCAGAAAATGGATCAAAAGAAGGAGATATCTGTTTTTAGTTCTTGGTCATCTATTTTGTTAAGATTGGTTTGTATTTGTTTTTGCTGCAGATTTCTGTTTGGGTATGTTCTGTTCAGGGTGATTTCTAGCTCATCAACTTATCATCTTTTTGTTTCGTATCTGAAAAATATAAATATAGCAAAAGAAATTCACATTCTATTTTGAATCTTTTTTTATTTTTTCAGCATTTCGGCTATATTTGTTTCTCAGAAAATTTGAGAAACCTAAGGAAGAAATTGGGAGGAAAAGTTAAAGAAAATAAATAAAAATATAATTAAATGTGCAACATATTATTTTCTATTCATACTAAAATCATTTTAGTTATTCCAACTTATCAATATAAAGAATATATGATTTTCTAAGTAATTTTATTTATATTTGATTTTCTTTTAGATTTTTTATTAGACAACCAAAAATTAATTTTCTAAGTATTTTCTTTTCCTTTTTTAGTACTTTCCAAGTACCAAACACAACCTTCATATATTGTTAGATTCATTATTCTTATTATTTGCATTAACCATTTTATGGGCAACAGCCACTTCAACATTGAGGGCTCTTCCACAAATCCTTTTACCGGGCTCCAGAATCCACTGTTGAATCGATCAATTCTCTGTGCCGCATGGGGGATGCCCTGCCGGTCGACAAGGGTGCGACTGGGGTGGTGAATGAACTTTAGGGGAAAGGGGATTTTGAATTGTTCTCAGGGAACGAATTAGATAAAATCGACCGCCATTTTCGAATCGAAATGCCGGTTTGCGGAGGATTTCTGGTGGGTGAAGAGAATGGGAGGAAAAGAAGCTTGATCTGGAAGAAGAAGAAGAAGAAAGAGGAGGGTGCTATTATGAAAACAAGAAGAGCTAGCAAACTCACAAGAAATTGGAATGTAGTGAAAGGGCAATGGACTCCCCAAGAAGACTGGTGAAGAATTCTTTTTCTTCTTTTTTTTTTTCAGAATTTTCGGGCTTGTTTAGTTCATGTTTTTGAAAAACTGGCCGTTAAGAAAAAACACGTATAAACCATTTTGTGTTCTCTAAAAGTTGTTCTTATTTTCTGAATTTTGTGTTTTAAGTTGCGTTTTTTAGAAAAAAAAATGTGGGAAACTAACATTCTCATATTTTCCTTCTCCTTGTTTTTAAGAACAAAAAGCAATTTTCAAAAACTGTGAACAATCAGGCCCTTCATTTATTTTGTGGCTAACAATATTCTTCTTTTTTCGTTTTCCTCCGCAGGATTATCTTGATATATATCAAAAGAGTGAAACTAGAGTTTAAACCACCAGTGCCGTGAAGTAGAAATCAAAAGACGAAACAATGGGATGGAAGTAGCAAAAAGTAGATAAGGAAGGAACACAAAACTAATGAATGAACTGAAAATATGGAGAATAAGCTCACGGATTAATCTTAGATTCTCCTCAAGCAATTCTCAGAAGATAAATAAGGTTCTCATTCATTGCATATGTCTTAATGATCCTTACTTCAAAAAGATAGTCCTATATTTGATTAAACAACAGTCATAACCTTAAACTGTCTAATTTAGCAACCTGGATTAGGCTTAGACATTCATGTTTTGATCCCACATTAGGCTTTGAATGCTTTTCATACATTGTATCTACATAAAGACATCAAATCTAGCAGTAAGAATTTGTTGTATTGACCTAGCATACAATGCATTTTTTAAGAAATACCTTGAATAAGAAGAAAGCAAGAAAGTGCAAGTTCAAGCAAATAAACTTCAAGTGGATTCTGAATTGTTCTTAGGGAACGAATCAGATACTAGCCATATTTCTGGATGAAACGAGTTTGGTGGAGGATTTATGGGGTGAAGTGAGAATGAGTGAAAAGAAGCTTGATCTGAAGAAGAAGAAGTAAGAAATAAGAAGAAGAAGAAGAAGAAGAAAAGAAGAAGAAGTAGAGATGGCAATTTTAAGGAAAAAGAAAAGCTAGTGAAATCAGTAAGAAATTGAATGTAGTGAAAGGGCAATGGACTCCCCAAGAAGACTGGTGAAGAATTCTTTTTCTTCTATTTTTTTTTCATAATTTTCGAGCTTGTTTAATTCCTGTTTTTGAAAACTGCTCTTAAGAAAAAAAAACACATAGAAACCATTTTTGTGTTCTCTGAAAGTTGTTCTTAGATTGTATGAAATTACTAGAATTATTATTATTTCCAAATTAAATAATAAATAAGAGCAAGCTTAGCCTTATACATACTAGCATAGTTGGAAAGGACTACTTTAGATTTTACCAATGATTCAACTTTTTTTTTTGGTTGTGCCACGTCTAACAGTTGTATGATCTGGGCTGGGGTTTTCTTACTAGGTTACCCAATGCTAAGGATAGAATTTTGTTTGGTGTAAAGTTAACCCATATTTGAGGGGTGTGGTTTGACCTGAATATAAAAGTGGAGATTCTGTATTCAAAGGTGATAAAGCAAGCTTCATGTATTCAAATGCGTGACGAGGCCATCAATATATATTTCATATACAATTAAATGAGATTGTCTAACGCATGATACCCTGAATTAGTAGGACAAATACGTGGTTTTTAAATGTCATTTTCTGAAGGATTTTGATAGAGAAACATTTAGGCATTTTCTTTTCCTACTGAACATTTTCTGTTTTGGAAAAATTAATAATAACCATTGTCTGAGACTAATCTGATTTTAACTATTCAATCAGATTTTTCTAACTTATAAGAATGTTTTTATTATTTTCATAGTTACTGCTTTCAAAATCATCATAAAATAAGCAAACAGCAGACTTTAACAAACAATGATTACTTCCATTTGGTGACAAGATTTATTTATGTTTAGTTGATGCCTATACAAGCTAACATCATGATCATCCTCATGATTTTTATGGATCCTCGCTGTGGTCGTGACATTTGATTACTTATTTAAGGGATACTTGATCTCCCAACACTTGAAGAGCTTTGGAAGCAAGGGACCACTAGCCTCTTAATTTTGTTTGGATGCCTCTATTATGAACAAGTTTTACTCTAAAGAAAGAGTCAAACACATACATACATACTAAGCATGTATTAGGTAGAGTACAGTCTTAACTGTTATTATTTATGGTGGATATTTGTTTTCTTTTCTTGTAGTTGATATTTCCTTGCCAGTATTTTCTGTAACTCTGTAAATCTTTGTATGCAGAATCACCATTTTATTCAATTATAGGAGGCGTTATTATTCAAAACAACATATTATTTACTAAATAAATTACTTTTATCAAAGGTTTTTATCTTTTTACTGCTATATTATCTTGTTGAACACAATAATACATATCATAAAAGGTCTAATTGAAAATCAATTTATACAATGCATACATACCATTTTCTGACTTCCTCGTTCTATTAAACCTTCTACTTGAGAATAGTGAAACTAAAACATATTAATAAAATGATAACTGTTTTATTTCTTTTTTTGTAAATGATAAAATATAAGTATGATCCATTGATACTACGATTCATAATATTTATGAATGTTATTCCTATTTAATATGATAATATATAGAAATCTCCAAAATTCGATATTAATAAATATATTCAATTTCCATTCATTAACGTCCTCTTAGTTAATTTCATTCAAATGAAAGGAGTAAAATTCAAAGATCTATCATGTATTTTGGTTATGACATTAGAATAGTTGAGATATAGTTTTATTTTTCACTAGAAACAAAAAAAAATGAGAGGATATGAATTAATATGAAAATTTTACTATAAAACATAACTAGAAAACTAAAGATGGAAGGATTAAGAACTATCAAAAGGATTAATAAGATGGTGGTAGAAGTATATACTTTAGTTTTGGCCCAATTAGAGATTCATTTCAAGGACGAGGATGGCATTCTTTCAACTACAAAAAAATGTTGGTCATTTTATTTTTATTTTTTATTATTTTCCTTTACCTTCCTTGTCCAAATTATTTTATTACTTTTTTTTTTTTTTATCATACCAGATTTTTGATATTCACTTATCATTTTAATACTACAAAAGAAGTTAGAAATATATTATTTAAAAAAAAAAAAAAAAGTTAGAAATATAATTCATAATGTATTTTATTATAGTTCGTTTAAATGGACAATGCGCAATTTTCTTAATGTAAAAATAAAAAAGGGATAATATTATTTGAAAAATATAGCTCATTGTAGAAAGCAATAAGTTCCCTTGTGGATTCAACCCCCATTTATTTCTTCCGAGCCCTTCTCTTTGTATTTTCTTTTGGACCGGAAGAGTGATACTATCTTTTCTAGGAGTGTCAAGGAAAATTCACTCAAATATTACCATATCATTCGTTATTTCTTAGATCATGGTGATGTTTTTAATCCATTCCCAGCTACTTCATTTATATCATCTTGTAAAACTTACTGTTCATTATACAACATCCACTCAAAAACATTAAATAATATAAAATATATCCCTAACAAGCTACTACCAAGACCTAGAATATTAACCTAAATAAATTTGGCTCATCTTATTCCACATTTCTTCTACATTGTGATTTTGAAATGCTCGAGGCTCGGCCTCACCAAAGTCCATGTAGCAGGGTCCAGGTGACTCTCAACCAATTAGGAAAACAGGGCATCGAGTCATAAGGATGTTTGACCCTTTCTTTCTTGGGTTCACCCCGGACTCAGAGATGATTTGAAACTCCCGGCGCACACAACTCGCTAAGCCTCACGTCACGTGCTGCTTGAGCATTAAGTCGGTGGCTCTGACCCGAGTTGGTTTAGGGCCTTGTATCATTTTAAAGACTTTCGTCATATACCCCTCGGACCGTGCTCGGGTTCAAGGTGGAAACGTCCTTGACTTTCTATTATTTTTCTTTTCTTTTCTTTTTATTATAGAAGACTTCATTGGCCTTCTTTCTTGGGGGGGTCCACAACCTATGCAATTAGTCAGGAAACTAGGGTAGGTTTTGCAAAGTAAGGGGGCTAGGCATTTTCTTAGCTTATAGAAGAAAACTGATGTGCATTGTGTGTAGTTAGCTAAAGGTTGAAGAAAAAGGCCGAAAACCATGAGACTTTAACTAATCATCTACTTAATCATGCATGAAACTAATCTAACGTCAATAGCATTGGGCAGTGTTTCAATTTTCTAACTTGCAAGTTAGGCAAGACCCCAAAAAAAAAGGGTGCAATTTTTGAATTGAGAAAATGAACTATATGGTATGTATAAGAATACATATCACTATGTTTAGCACAAAAAAACAAAACGGCTTCACAAACGGAACAATCGACAAGCCCTTGAAAGCATAAAATGGAAACTGCTCAGTATCACCAAAACATGAATATAAAAACCACTTCCTTCGCTATCTCCCCGACCAAATGCTCGCATTATCACTTAATGGGGCTCAGATTGAAAAGTTAGAGGAAGGAAGTGCTCACATCCCTCAAGGCGTCGGGTGGTAGGTCATCCTCATCATGAAGCGGTGAGAGTCTTTCTTTGTGACGTGGTTGCTATTGTTCTTTGTTGCTAGCAAGTCGAGAGAAGAATTTGTGAGGAATTTGGCTTTCTCTTTGGAGGAGGAACTAAAGAGGCTTAGGTAGGCACTGATGGGGAAATCGGAGGTAGGCCCAGGTGACTTTGAATCTACTTGAGGATGGCCTGATTCTGAGCCATGGCGACCCTCGGTCACGAGTCATCCTCGGTATGGGCATGGGCGTCTAAAATGATGCGGACATGGCGGAGGAATGTCTTTTAGGCGCATCCATGATATTGAAATCAGTGGATATAGAGAAATATCTTTGCGGCGGGGTGTTGTGGTGCTCGATTCGAAACATTTGAGATGGTATTGGGTAGGGCTCTGAGAGTGCGAGAGGATGCATGAGCGAGTGGGTGTAAGAGCGTGGTATTTGGAGTTGGAATTGAGGATCTTTGGAACACAGGGCTCCTCGGGATGGAGGTGGCTGCTCCTCTGGTGGAAGGTCAGTTGCTAGCTGGTCCTCAGCTAGCACCGGAGGTGGGAGGTGTGATTCGTGTCATAGTAGGTGTCCGGAATCAACAATATTTATATCATAGGATTCCTACTGCCGTAGCAAAGCTGCGATATAGTGATGCGAGGTCGAACTGAGAGATGGGTTTCTTCATGCGAAGTGAGTCGATTGGCCCGAAAATAGTGTTTCCCTTTGTGGATTTGGGGTTTCCTATAAAAACAGTGAGGTTGATGGCTTGAAAAACCGTAGCTATAGGGAAATTAAGGGTAAAAGAAATCCTTGAAGTTTCGGGCCAGTGGGGCAACTATTATGTCCTTGGGTCCTCTTCCTCGCGTTAGAGAGGATGACTATAGTGTTTCAGAACCCAGATCTATGTTTGCTTCGCCAAAGTGAACCACACAAAAGTTTTCTCCTAGTATACAACATTTATTAACCATTAATGTTTCAGCTTGATTAAAATTGACTACAGATCCCAACTTGTAGAAGCGAATAAATGGCAAATAAGCTAGCATCGGTGGATCTAGCAATAAGTATCGATGAGCCTTTAAAGCTTACCAGAAATGCGGCCACTCGAGGGTATCCTGAGATTGAGCCTAACGTGAGATGTAGAAACATAAATGATAATAAATGCCTGCGTTGGCAACAGGAGGACAATGCTTTACCTCAAAACTTCCATCTAGTGACCCTCCTCTTCAAGGATGAGAGGGGTTTAGCCGAGCATCCTTTGAGTTGTCATCCTAAAGGCGTGTTTGGATGGTGAGAAAGTGCAAGAAAGGGAGAGAAAAATGAGAGGAAATCACATGGGAAATGCGAAAGCTTTAGCCAATTTTATTGATTGATGGATTGATTGATTTTACAAGCTTGATCGAGGGCTTATATCTTTGTAGAGTCAAGGAAATTACAAAAGTATGGAAAGAACAAAAAATACAATGAGGGCAATTTGATGCAAAGCCACAGTAGTCAAAAGTGAATTGACACATACCAAACGAGGGGCGGCTGCGAAAATTTCGCGACCTCAGAAGCTCTGCAGGTTGTTAAAATTCGCAACACTTCCTGAATTCTTTGCAATGTTTCATCTCCCTCGCATTTAGCTCGATTGCCTTCGGTTGTACATACTGACCGAGTTCGTCTCGGGTTCTTCGCATTTAGATTGGCTTGAAGATAATGATATAATTGTACAAAACTACAAAAATATCCACAAAATATGATTAGTAGTATAGTCGGAACCTTAGTGTATCAATTGGGTTATTTAAATTTGATTAGTACCGCAAAAAAGTGCTCAAAACTTTGCAATGAGCAGGCTCGAAAACAACACTATTTGGGCCTTAATCAACCTACTTGACACATTGCTAGTCCCTTATGACCAGCCAGAAGGAAGAGCGAGCCAAGTTAGCTCATGCAAAAGGAATGGTATTTTCAAGAAGTGTATGAATAAGTAATGCCCTACCCTTAGTGTGAATGATTGAGACCCCACACAACAACCAGCTTGGGATAATAAATGCCATACAGGCCCAAGTTTCAAAAGAGTATATATCCCAAGGGAATCGACCTGAAACTTCCACCAAAATCTAAGCGTTTATGTGATCGATTTTCCATGATAACTGTTAAAAACTACTCTCCCCAACCAAGCTACTACGAATCCTACATACGTTGACCCGACCCTAAATAAATCTGGTTCCACTCTTTTTGTCATATTTCTCTTTGTATTTGTAGGATGCAATGTTGAAATCGACCTCGCCAAAGTCAGTGTAAGCGGGGATCCATAGATGACTCGACAGCTAATGCGCGGGCATGAGTCATGAGGATCTTTCGACCGCTAACTCCTGGGTTTCACCGGACTCAGATCGATTAAAGATTCCAGCAGCCCTACGACTCGCTAAACCTCACCCATTCACCATGGCGAGCACTAAATCCATTAATCTGACTAACTAAAACGGGGCACCGAGGCTTTGAGGCTGCTTAGTAAACCCCGTGGGCCAGTGATCGGGTTTCAAGGTAAAGCGTCGTGGCTTTTCTCTTCTCTTTTCTTTCTTTTTTTTTTGTTTTGGAAGACTTCATTGGCCTTCTTTTCTGGGGAACCATAACCTTTTATAGGTGGTCAATGAAACTAGGGTAGGTTTGCATGATAAGGGAGTTAAGCAGTTTCTCAGGCTATTCTGAAACGTGTTGCACGCAGTGTGTAAGTAGCTAAAGGTGGAAGAAAAGATTATGAATACCAGAGACTTCAAGTGACCAACCACTTAATCGAGCGTGGAACTAATCTAATATCAATGGCATTCTTGCTTGATGTTTCAATTTTGATTTGCGGATTAAGTGAAACCACGAAAAATGAAGCGAGGTATTTGCAAATGAGTTAAGCTGAGCTATCGATATGTATAGCGGTGTGTGTCACTAAATTTTAGCTTTTCAAAACGGCTTTCTCGAAAAGAAATAATGACCACTAAACATACAAAATGGGCTTTGCTTACACATGTGAGACTTTCAAAGTGTAACAACAATATCTAAATATCAAAAAGAACCTTACTATTCTCTACAATTAAATTGTTGAATTTATTTATATTAAGATGGATTGATGTGGGATCTTGCCTCAGTCAGTGCCGAGAAACAAATCTACTCGGTTTAGATAGGATAAGTCTTCCGCCCGAGTGCGTGCGCGATGCTGGGCGTGGCGCGATTCCGGGAGTGCACGGAGTAGGGCAGCAGTCTGGCGGTACATGGGAGGTCGGGGAGACCCCGGTGACTCTGGATCTGTATGAGGATGGATTGATTCTGTACGAGAATGGTGTGATGAGGCCATGGCAGCCTCGGTCACGAGAGTCATCTAAAGTTTCCTCGTATCGATGGTTTTATTAACCATTAATGTTTGAGAAGCGGTTAAGCGACCTTGGATCTAACATGTACGAGCAAATAAATGGAAACTAAGCTAAATGGTGGATACAACGTAAGTATCCACTAAGCCTTTAAGCTTGCCAAGTGCAGCCTTTCGGGTACATCAGAGTTAGACCTAACATGGGATGCGAGAAACATAAATGATAATAAATATCTGCGTTAGCGACAGGAGAATGATGCTTCCACCTCGAAAACTTCACTAGTGACCCTCCTCTTCAAGGATGAGAGGGTTTTAGCCGAGCATCCCTTGAGTTGTCATCCTCAAGGGGTGTTTGGCTAGTGAGAAAGTGCGAAAGGAGAGAAAAATGAGAAAAATCACCCCGCGGGAAAGGTAGCTTTGCGCCAATTTATTGATTGATGGATTGATTGATTTATGAGCTTGGCCAGAGGCTTATATCTTTGCTAGTCAAGGAAATTACAAAAGTATGAAATAACAAAAATAAAATGAGGGCAGTTTGGTACAAAACCAAAAGCGGTCGAAAATTAATTGACACGGAAAAACAAAATGGGTTGCGAGGTATGAGCCGGTAGCAAGGTCTTTCACCCAGAAGTGTCTAGCCCATGCACTGTGCAGGCACAAGTTTTTTCCATGTCATGCAACCATGCGACTTTGTTGGACTTCGTCTAACGGTACCGAGCCCACTCATCAATCACCAAATGTGGTGTTTGATCTCTACAATGCACTCACACCCATGAAATATGATGTTCCCGTGCATATGCAATGTCAATATACAACTACACATATATCAACATTTCATCAAACACCAATAACCAAACATGTCATTACAAAATCAAGTAATAACACCCTTAATCCTCAAGGCCAAATATGACACATAGAGTGTCAAAATAACCAGGTCACAAGACAAGCCCTGAAACGAGGCCGTAAAACGGGAGCCTGCGGCCCCAATTAGGCCGTAAATCAATATAAAACAAACTAAAAATCCATTCTGCTGTACTTAAACACTTCTTTGAACACGCCATAAACACTCATAAATCAAACAACAAAGCGGCCTGACTAGGCCATAAAAGCGACCTTAATATAGAAAAACAATCAAAACAACCCTTAGTGTAATTTAAATGCGCCCAGCTTGACCCTTTAGGAGTAGATAACACTGTAAGCAGCCTAAAAACCATCCTTTGACCATGCCATAAACACTTACATATCAGCCTACAAAACCAACCACAAATAGGCCATAAAACGCACCAAACAACCCTTTAAACAAGTTAAAAATTAGCTAAACAACCCCTTAGGGTAGAAAACATAGCCAAATAGCCCCTAAGGAAGAAAATATAGCCAAGCAGTCCTTAGGGTGGAAATAAACCAAAGTAGGAAGAATCTTTACCTCTTTGACCGTGATAAAATGGTAGGAGGGTTCTCAAGACACCTCTTAAGCCGAAAACTTTTATTTCCCTCAAATCTCATTTGGATCTTCATGAATCCCTCATTTTTAGTACACATGCTTAGCCCTCGTTGAGGCGATGAACTTTAGTTCTTGGCGAAGCCAATTCTAATAGCAGTTTCAGGATCGTTGAAAGAAGTCTTGGACTCTTTTTCTCCACTCTTTCTCTCTGCGATTGAACCAGCATAAATGTGATATATTTTCTACCCCTACGATTTTTAGCCCTTTTTATGTTTTAATTACTTATTACGTCGCGCCGCGTGTCGCGACTTATTGGTCAGTTTACGCTTACAAAGCGATTAATTTCATCTGGTTTAAATTAATTATTTCAAATGAATTTTATTTAAATTATTTTCTAATTTTTCAATTTATTCTTAAAATCTCGTTCTTTTTTTGGGTCAACGAGCAACAATTGCCCTGAAAAAAGTGAAAAATCCGACTATCTCGGAATTCGACGAAATTCGTCTAGGTAACTAGATTTTTATGAGAAAAAATCCAGCGGTGGTCAGTTTCATCATCGATATTTAGAAAATTCCGGGTTCTGAGCATGCTAGTAGTAGTAATTTACCGTTTTGCTCTTTTTCTGAAAAATTCAAATTTACTCGGGTTTTACACAATATAATTAATGATGATTTTAACATCTTACAACAAAAAATTATGGTTTAGAAGGGAATGAGATTATTTTGGGGTTTTGAGATTGAGAATGTAGAGAAACTTACTTATGATTAAAGGTGAAGACAAAATAGAAGGTTTCCTGTACTTAGAGTTCATAGACAGATTTTTTATATTAAAGTAAAATAATAATTAGGATGACATGATTAATTTAAAAATACTAAATATCTTATTTCATGAAACTTAGGCAGGACAAAAGATTTGACCTTTAAATTTATGGTTTTTGATTTGACTTCTATATATTTTATTTTAAAAAACAATCCTATATTAATTCTTAATTCCTAATATGGATTTGTTTCTTAGTTTTAGATTTTTTATAAGTTTAAGTTAAAGTTGGAATTATCATTAAAAATGATGTAATAATAAAAATATAAAAAATAAATAATTTCACCAGATAAAAAAATTAATAAATAAGTAAATTAAAGAAACCCTTCCATGAGATGTGTTATTATTGTATCATTATCAATTGTTTCTTTAAATCATTCCAAACTGTAAGAAAGAATTCAGTAGGTTTAAATAAGAGCTTTTGCCTTTCAACTGGATAACCCAAACAAGCCTTTATTTATTTTCAGGGTCTTTTCAAAGTGGGTTTACCTATATAGACTCACGTTTATAAAATGAATGTCTTCTCCCCCACCAACACCTCTATGCCCCTCCGCTGCACCCTCATCTCCTCTCCCCTTTGTGAAAATGGAGAGATAAAGAACTAATTGTTTGATGATCAAGATATATGAGATCTTGTTCAATTTCATTCTAGATATTTTCAAATAGTAAGGTATGTTTTAATTTATGGTTTCAATCTTTCTAATATTGTTTACATTTGTGTGAATATGAAGAGTGGGTTTAGAATCTCCTTGTTGAGATTAAAGAGTTTGAAGAATATATTGAATGTGAGTACTTATTTCTTCCGTTTATTATAAGATGTGTTTTCAACCTACGACTCATTGCTATCTACATGTTTATAAATAATTTATCTATCTAAGAAAATGTTAAATCATTAAGAAATATTCATAGGTCAACAAGGTATCTATTGAAAATGTTTAATTTAGTTAAATTTAAAAAATACTTGTAGCAATTGGATAACTCCAAAATATTCATAGATCCTTAAAAATTCCATTGATTTAAATTTATGAGATATGATCGAGTTGCGAGATCACGATAAAATTATCAATTATAATTATAGTTTGATAATAATATACGAAAAAAAACATAAAAGTATTTAAATGGAAAGGGATGCCTCTTAACCAAATAAAGTGTTTTCTTTTCTGAACATTTTTTCTACAATTCAATTCACATTTTTCTTTATATTTTTCCTTTCTAACTAACAAACCAATTTAATACTTATTAAAATTTAAAATAGAGCAATATATTTTCCTAGTTCAGAGGTAAACTTGATATCACATACATCTTGTGTCACTTTCTTGATTTTTTTTGTTTTGTTTTTTTTTTTTTTTTTTTGTTTTTTTTTTTTTTTTTTTTTTTTTTTTTTTGGAGGAGTGGTTGTATAATGAAATGAGAGAAATTTTAAGGTAAGATGATAGAAATGAAGTAGTTTGGGAAGGTGTTAAATAAAAAAACAACATCACTATGTTATAAGAAATAATGAATGATATGACAATATTTATGAATTTTCCTTGACACTACTACAAGGGGATAATCTCACTTTTCATGTCAAAGAAATAATAAAAATATGGGTCAGAAGAAATAAACGAGCCGTTGAACCATATAACTTATTTCATTATAAAGAGTTATATTTTCAAAGAACATTATCGTTTTTATTTCACAAAATATGAAATTGCACATTATCCATTTTCCTTAAACTTTTAATAAAATACATTATGAGTTAGATTTTTAACTTCTTTTTTAGTATTAAAATTATAAGTGAGTATTATTAAAAAATTCCATTATGAATTGCATCTTATGTAATTTGATATCATTAACTTCCCATGGTTTATTATATTTTTTTTTAAGATTTTAACTCCCGAAATATTCATATCTCCATACAAAAGAAAAAAATCATTGATTTAAGATTTATGAGTGTTATATAGTTTGGAGTAAGGTAAAATTGTCAAATAGAATTCTAACTGGATAATAATATAAGTAAAAAAAACATAAGAAGTAATTGAATGGAAAGAGGTGCCTCTCAAACAATAAAAAATATATTTTTTGAACATTTTTTCTACAATTCAATTCACAATTTTCTCTATATTTTTTCTTTCTAACTAAGAACCAATTTAAAACTTACTTAGATTAAGCGACAAAGATTTTCCTTGTATACAAGTATATTTGATGTCATTTATCTTAAGTCAACTTCTTGGTTTTATTTTATTTTTTGGAGTGGAGGTTGTATAATATTGAAATGAGAGAAGTTTTAAGGAAAGATGATAGAAAATGATGGCTTAGGAATGGATTGAAAAACTTCACTATGATCCTAAGAAATAATGAATGATATAATAATATTTATGAATTTTCCTTAAATGTACATATGCTTCTTACCACCATCTTATAAATCCTTTTGATTGTCCTTAATCCTTTCCATCTTTAGTTTCCTAGTTATCTTTTCTAGTATAATTTTCATATTAATTCATATCCTCTCATTTTTTTGGTTGATAGTGAAAAATAAAAACTATATCTCAACTGTTCTAATGCCATAACCAAAATACATAATAGATCTTTGAATTTTACTCCCTTACATGAATAAGAAATTAACAAAGAGGATGTTAATGAATGGATATTTTAATATATTTGTATCCAAAAATTGGAGATTTCTATATATTATCAAAGTAAATAGAAATAACATTAAAAAAATAGTATGAATCGTAGTGTCAATGGATCATACTTATATTTATCATTTTACAAAAAAATGAAACATTTATCATTTTACTAATTTGTTTAGTTTGCTATTCTCGAGTAGAAGGTTTAATGGAATGAGGGAAGTGGAAAAAGGTACATATAGCATTGTATAAATTGATTTTTAAATCAGACCAGCATGATATGTATTCTTATTATTTCAATATATAATATAGAAAAGATGAAAACCTTTCAATAATAGAAGTAATTTGTTGTAAATAATATGTTGTTTTTAATAATAATGCCTCCTATAATTGGAATAAAATTGTAGATTCTTCATACAAAAGATTTACGAGTTGCTGAAAATACTAGCAAAGCAATAACAACTACAAGAAAGAAAACAAATGTCCACATAAATAACATTTAGAATGTACTCGACTTCATACAAGCAGCATGTATGTATCCAGATGTGTTTGGCTCTTTCTTTAAGTAAAACTTGGAAAAATTTCATAATAGAAGGCACTAAAACAAAATTAAGAGGCTAGTGAATAAGTATTTGAAAGCTCTTCAAGTGTTGGGAATCTAGTATCCCTTAAATAGGTCATCAAATATAATGTGACCTCGAGGATCCATAAAAGCATGAGGATGATCACGAGTATTAAGCTTGTATATACATGTGAAACATAAATAAATCTTGTCAACAAGTGAGTGATCAATTGAATTTTAGGTGAAGTCTACTTTAATAGACTTATTTTATGATTTTTGCTTATTAACTATGAAAATAATAAAAACTTGCTTCGGATAAGTTAGAAAAATCAAGTTGAATAGTTAAAACTAAGTCTCAGGACAATAGTTCACGTCGTTTTTCAAAAAAAAAGTTAAAAATGGACAGAAAAGACCTAGGCTGTTTCTTTATCTTAGGGAAAACTCCAATTTGACACATTCTATTAGTCCTCATTGGGGATATCATATGTTACACAATCTCATATAGTTGTATATGAAATGTATATTGATGCCTGTGCTCATTTGAATACAACACACTTAATGTGAAGCTTACCCTTTCACCTTTGGATACAAGTCTCACTTGTACACATTAAGTCAAAACACACCTCTGAATATGAGTTAACTTTACACCAAACCAAATTATATCCTTAAGCATTGGGTAACCTTGTAGAAAACCTTGAACTATAAAACTGTTAGATGTGCTTTAAAAAAAAAAAAAACTTGAATCATTGGCAAAATCTAAAGTAGTAATTTCCAACTATGCCAATATGTATAAGGCTAAGCTTGATCATTTTTATTCTTTAATTTGGAAATATTATTAATTCTAGTAATTTCATACAACCTAAATGACTCAATATTGCTCTTGACTTATTTGTATGATTATTTTAAAAGAGGTAAAAGGCAAGCTAAGTATGATTCCACCTCATGACAAGATAATTTAAACACTACACTAGAAATATTTGGCTAGCATACAATGAAAACCTTTGAATTAGGATTAAGTTAGAGAACCTAGAGAAGCAATTTACTTAAGTGGGAATTCGAAGTGTTTGATTTTTCTATAATAATAAATTACTTAAGCCTAAATATATACAACCTTTATCCATGAAAAACTAGAGAAAAAGCTACTCTGACTTTTAAGATAATGCAGGTGTTGTTCTTATGAATTGGCTTATATTGTTACCAATAATATGATGAATGAATTACTCTTAGTTAAAACCTAAAGTGAAAGCGCAATAAGTGAATCAATCATTATGAGTGAGATAAGTTAAGAAAACTAAACTAAGAACATAGTGAATGTTTAATTTTAATTCAATTGATTCAAGTTTGACGATTTCCATAATCCAACTTTAGGTATAAAAGTAATAGAGAATATGGGTTTCTTATGTAATGTGATTTAGGGTATTGGGATCATTGGTTAATAGTATGCTTGACTTAAGATTACATAACTCATAATCACTTTCTAAACCTAATTGCGCCTTTTAAAATAGATTTATACGACCGTTAAATGAATAAATGAGTTTATCGATACTAGGTTCAGCTTTTCACCCTTGCCTTATTGTGGGTACCTTGGGCACAGGCCCGAGCACCTGACGGTCGGCCAGGCCAAAAGCCTCGAAGGAAAGGTCGGACCTGGCCGGCCCGAGGCGGCCGGGCGAGGCCCGCCTTAGGGTACCACGAGGGGATTAGGCTGGAACATTAGCACGCCCGGGAATGCCGGCAACCCTGCTGGGCATTTGGGATCCACTGGCCGGAGCGCCTTGTTAACTCAAGCACTTATTTTCCTGGGTGGTGACTCTCCCAATGAAGTTCTTGAGCTAGCTCTCCACTTTACAAGCATAAGTTCACTCATGAACTGACACCGTCGCCTCTGACAAAATATGAAAGTCCTCTTAGTAGCAGTTATATTGGGAAGGTGGTTACGTAGAGGGAAGAATAAGTCACCCTTCCCGAAATAAGAGTCATCTTCTCCTAACAATATGGAAAGAAATTGTCCACTATCTTAAAAGACGGATCCTCTTTCCTCCCTCCATAAAGAAAGCCAAATCCCACACAAAAGTCTGAGATTCTTAATCGAATTCTTTATTGCTCGAAGCTCTAGAAAAATGACTTTGCCATTGGAGGCGAGAACACCATTTGTATGCTCTTTGTTTTACGGGTGCCGAGTTAACTAGTAAATGCCCCGATGATTCAGTGACTTTGAGAAATCAAGAGCCCACATTTGGCGCGGAAATCGTAGGAAGCATGTGAAGTCACAAAGGCGATACGAGCTTAGGTACACCCGTCTAAAAAGCTTTGGCTATTCCCAAACATCCTACAGGACCATCGGAATTCAGCACCATGACTAGCAATTCAGTGAACCTAGCCCCTGAAGACCAGTTCCTCCTCTGGCGCCAAGAGTTGGAAGTAAGACAAGAGACGGCCCAGGCGGGTGGTAGAATCTGTGGCCAGTGACCGGTTGAGGGAAGAAAACGAGCGCTGTAGACCCCCGGTTGTTCGGTCGGGTCATCCTTGAAACCTCCTGCTGTTTCCACTTCCGATCCCGTGAGAAGTAAAGCGTATCTTAGGACGATATCGATCACCGTAGATGATGAGTTATCTTAGGCGGCTCCATTTTCTGCGCGTTCACCATCTTAAGCGCCGCGGAAGACCATTCTAGAAAAGAGGCGCCCTCGCTTAGGTCGGCCCGATCCATAAGTGTCGCTAGGCGAGATGTGGAAGAGCCCGACAAGGACAGTGGCCTTACGCCATCTCACCAATATGTGCCGTAGGAAGCTGGGGATCTCCGGCCAATTTCGACCATGTACGCCTTCGGGGCCACCAGGCACCCTGAGCCATCTTGCCTCAGTCAGTTGGGGACACCGAGACATCTTTCCTCCCCTTAAACGGCCTTATTCTTATTTACTGATCTCCGTGGCCTCCCATACCACCGCCGCCCGTATCTGCGGTTCTTCAACCGTACAATCACGTATTACATTATAATCGAGGCAATGATTCTCAGCGCAGGATGGTGACTCTATGTAAAGGTATTCCTAACTAGCCTCAGGGCCACTGTTTAGCTGGTTCCCTGGCTCCTTAGGCGTCCATAAACACATTAAACGAACTATGGGCGCGTCGTCTCGATACTTGTGCTGCGTCGGGCCGAAAGAGACATCATCTCCTCCGATCCATCTATCAAACGGGAAAACGAGTCCATCCCGAGGACTTCTACGCGAGTTCGAAGCGAGCGGAGTCGACGGATCGATGTATCACGGTATGGATGCGATCTTGCAAACGGGAAAACTTTAGGCTGACCACCCCATTCTTCCGAGTCTTTATCCTTTGGACGCTGGTAACTATGGAGGAGTTTGTATCGTAGAGGCGGATAAATTCTCTACAACTGGAAGATAACACTCAAGACCCTCCATGACGGTTATGATAGCAGCGAGCAAGTCGGCTGGGGCCATCTATGAAGAAAAGCAACCAAGGCCAGACCGAAGCCCTCCATTGGGCAATGCGAGAAGAAGAAAGGACCCCACCCTCCTCCCAGGTTCACTGCTCTCGACATCTTTATGACCGACTCGTGCCATCATCGGGACCTCCACGACTTCAAGTGGCCTCGCGATGAGAGTGGTCAGGACAGCAAGCCAGTCCCCTGATACATTATCACAGGGACTATGGCCACGAGACCAATCACTGCCAAAGCCTCAAGTTCCTGGTAAAGAAGTTAATTCAAGGCCACCTTAGGCTGGTATTTGGGGAGCTGACCTCGAGAACGATCGCTCCCATAGCGAAGCGGGGCCATTCACGAGAAATAGAACATGCTCAGAACCTCGTGACCATCAACTTCATATTGGGAGGGCCGTGGCGATAATATCAATCCGAAGCGAGAGGAGAAGAATGCTCGAGGCTGACCTCAGTTAGAGCGAGTGAACACCATCGACCATCGAGAGACGTCCTGTGATTCTGCCGGTGGTGACCATATCATTTCACTATCCAAAGCCTTACACGGTCGTCCCTGCACTCTGGCGCACTTGTATTAGCGTATGCGTGCGGTTTAATGTGCCTGGTCCTCGTCGTCCGGCAGCGCGGCTAATCTACTCCGTCTCAGGCCTTCAATCGGATGAGAGTCCCATTGATGATCTCCATTCCGTGGCGAGATTTTGTCGGGGTTTTCAGCGGGCCACCACCGCGTCGATCAAAGGACATCACACCTTCTTTGTCGAGCGGGTCAGGTAACCCGGCCAAGTATTGTTTTTCGTGGTAGAAGACCTGTCCCAGTATAATGCCATCTTGGGCTAAACTGGTGTATGCCGTAAAAAGCGATACCATCCACACATTACCGCAACGAGGAAGCTACTGTGTCGGGACAAGTTGATCTCTAGGGAAGCGATTAGCGAGTGCGGCGGTCACGATCGACTCTCACTACGGAGCAGCGCACAAACCAAGCGCTCCAGATGAACCACATACGGACCAACCCTCACAATAGCAATGCAGGTCATCTGTCACGTGACCTTAGAGGATAGAGAGGCTGGTTGGCGGATTGATCCCTTAGAAACCATGTCCCTCGTGGTCGGACGAGATCCATCATATTAGTACCCTTCTCGAAAGGAAAGGCCCGATTACGCAAGTTACTCTGATTCAATGTTGATGTGTGCTTGGACTCATGCGAATATGCGGATCGACCCAATATTCACACACCGCCTGAAGCTAAACGTCGCCCCACTTTGCCAACTGTCAGAAAAAAGTGAAGACGTTTTCACCCGAACATACTGGTCATCGAATCGAGGTTGATAACCTTCTACATACTTGAATTTATCGAGCGATAAAATACCGAATGGTTGGCCAAGCGTAGTGGTAGTTCCAAGAAGAACAAATGGAGAGTGTGTGGTTCTACGGACCTCAGCGGCGGCTTGTCGAATGATAGTTTCCTTTGCCCAGCATGCGTTGGTTGCTGGATGCCTCGGGGCACGGTGTGCTATCCTTCCTAGAGCCAGCTTTCTCGGGATATCACGAATCCTATGCACCGGATGCGAAAAGACATCCTTCATCACTCTGTGGACTTGTTATAATGTGATGCCCTTCGGTTAAAGAATCTTTGAGGGTCCACTATCGTACAGTCCGCAAAAAATGTTTCGACCCTTACTCAGCAACACTATGGAAGTTTATATTGACGATATGATGGTAAAATCCAAACAGCGCCTGAATCATGCCACTCATCTCCGATGGCTCGCAGAGCCCCGAAGCTCGAAAGTCCGGCGAATGGCCGGTAGGTTAGGCGCCGCACCCAGGTGTTTATCTCACTTCAGCGATCATTTGAAACCCTTTTCACTACCCTAAGGGGGCGGTAGAAATTTGTGTGGGAGCGAGAATGTGACCGGGCATTCAAAGCAATCAAGCAATACGACCACGACCACGTCCTTGCAGGCCGGAGGCCGGTGACACGCTATCTTACTGTGGCCTGCGATGCGATCCAGCGCCGCCTGTTTAAAGAATGTAGGGATGTGAGTTTGAGGCCAGTGTTCTTTGTCATCAAGTCATGTAGTCTGGAAACCGGATACACCCACCTCAGGCAGTTTTGCCTTGGCCTACCAGACATTTAGCCTAGGCTCACCTATGCTTCGGGCTCATCCGGATTTGTGGTATTGGCTAGATCTTCCACTGCGGGGCACGATTCTAAAACCCCGTCTGTCGGAAGAATGGCACGTTGAAGCTGATGGAACTAGCAGTGGCATCGATGTAAAGACTTGCAAGAAGAGAGGCGAGTCTTAGCTCGCCTTGTAAATCCGGCGGCCGCCACAGACGGAAGGGCTAGTGGACCCTTTGCGTTGATGGGGCCTCAGGACAATCGGGAATGAAAGTTGGTTTTGCAATTAACATCCTCTGGAAAGGATTGAATAGGCGATCCCGGTTTAGGCATCGGCGCCTCCGGCCTTTGAGTCGGAATCTTGAAGCCATGATAGCGGGCAGACTGGACTCACTTAGTGAGTCTTGCTGACCCACGATTCGACCGACTCACGGTTGGTGGTGGGACAAAGTGAATTTGGAGTCAGGGGAACCCGAATGGCAAAATATCGCTTCTCTGGTCGACGAAATTGAAGTACCCTCACGACTGGAAACTGAACATATCCCAGGACGTTAATGAATGGTAGATGCTTTTGCCAGCCGTAGTATAAGTGGCGTCTTTGCGATAAGCGAAGCTATATATCTCACACATCTCTTATCAATCGGGCTCCTCCATATTGCATACTCAAGTAAGCCGGATAGAAGAGTCTCCCAGTCTGGATGGACCCGTACGGCTCACATAGGCTCTGAGGGGGTTGCGGATGATGAAGGCTGGGCTCGCCAAAGGATTCCAGTTCGATCTGTAGGTTCTCCGCAGTAGGCGGCTATCGCGGTCCACTGGGCGGACCATACGAAATGTCGACTCGGGCTGAGGCCCGATATGTGTTGGGCCCGAATTACCTGAAGGTATATCACGGAAATCGCTCGGGAAAGACATTAGCCAGTAGGCTCACACGGGGGTGCTTGTTGACCATGAAGGTCGGATCGCATGCACTCGTCGGAAAATCACGACCCTTATGATGAATGTCTCCTATCTTGAAATCTCCGGTGCAAGATTTGATTTCCATTTCTAGCCCGTGGCCGTTCACTCAAAGGGGGATCGATGCTCGTAGGCCGTTCCCAGCCGCCCAGGCTAAAGAAGCGTTGTGGTATTTATGGATTACTTGATGTAAATGGATGAAGGTGATGCCTTGTCGATTAAAGATAGAGATGTTACCTGGTTCATCTAGAAAAATATTGTCTGCCGGTTCGGCATTCCAAGATCAATCATGTCAGATAATGGGCCACAGGTTGTGGCCAGGTCTCAGAGACCACGCTAGGCGAAAATACAAAACTTGTACTCTACCCCCCAGTATCCCCAGAGCAATGGCCAAGCTGAAGCCTCCAACAAAACTCTATTGATTGCCCTCAAAAAGCAACTGGACTCTGCTAAACGGAAATGGGTGGAGGAACTACTCGGGGTACTTTGGGCTTATAAGACCACGGCCGCAAGCGGATTGTCTCCCCACACCGCCTCACCTACGAGGAATGGAAGTTGTTATCCCCTCACGAATCGGTCTACCATCAGACGGCCTACGCGAGATCGGAAAATGGGATCTGTGGTGAAAATTAGACATAAGTGTGTTTGCGAGGCGGCTATATCTGGTGACATCCTACCAACGCAGCTTGGCAGATTTTTATAACAAACGGGTAAGGCCTCGGGTGTTCCGTCGTGGCGATCTAGTCCTACGAAGAGTTTTGAGAACCTTTGCGGACGGAAATGACGGAAAATTCCAACCTAGCTGGGAGGGATAAGATGCGTAGTCACACGGTCAGAAGTCAAGGGTCTTATGATATAGATAAAATAGATGGAACTCCTGTACCTAGAATGTGGAATTCCTTGCACTTGAAAAGGTATTATCAATAAAAGAAGGCCTATATTCTCTTAACATATCTTTGCATATCAGTACAGGATCAATCTCTAAGTCCGGGTGGCGCAGTTCACTGACCTGCCCGGCCCAGCATTCTAGATGGTCAATCTCTAAGTTTGGGTGGCGCAGTTCACTGACCTGCCCGGCTAAGCATAGATCACATCTAGCTGGTCAGTTTCTAAGTCCGGGTGGCGCGGTTCACTGACCTGCCCGACCTAGCATAATTCACATCTAGCTGGTCAATCACTAAGTTCAAGTGGCGCAGTTCACTGACCTGCCAGGCCTAGCATAGATCACATCTAGGCGATCGGTTCAGAAACTCAGTGGCGCCGGTTCAACGACACCGCGCCAGCTATAGATCACTTCTGGCTGGTCAAATCCTCCTGGTCGGGTGGCGCGGTTCTTGGCCTGCCGGCACAGCATAGACCACATCTGGTGAGTCGACCTCTAAAAATGGTGGCGCGAGTTCAGCAGCTTTTGCTGACCAAACATCAGTAGTGAGAAATCACAGTCGGCTTTATATGGTAAATCTACCCAGTTATATATGCGAAAAGAAACTGTGAAATAAAAACAGGTAGAAATTCCAGATGGGCGAGTCTTAAAATGGCAGCGAAAGAAAAGCAAATTGTTTGAGGTCGCGTGACACTAAATAAAACAAGTCTCACTGATAAGAACTTAAACTGCACGTAGGAGATTAGTTCGGAGGAATTGCCTCCTCTTGATCCGTCGGAAGAACCGCCTCCTCTTGATCCATTGGAAGAACTGCTTCTTCTCCGGCCGCGGCTGGACTATTCTCCGAACGGTCCTCCCCACTAACAACAATAGGATCCAAAGCTGGCGGTGATCGACGATGCGGGAGGCAGGGGATTAGCGAGAACTCTGCGAGTTAGCGGAGTTGAAGGATGACATTCAGATGCAGGATTTGAGGCTTGCTCTCACATATGTTGTACGTGAAAGCGCAACAGCCGTATCCATAATTGAAAAGCATATTGCCACTTGAGTCAAATTCGGCCTCTATTGCCTCCCTGTCAGCAGCGGCCTTCTCGGGAAGCCAGCGAAAGTGTCCTTTAAAGCCCTGAGCTCTCTATGTTAGACCAGGTTTTCCTCATCTGCCAAATGGTCGTTCTCTTCCTCTGCTTTGTTACAAGCCTCCCTTGTTGAGGCCAACGCCTCTTGAGCGGCTCCATGTTGCCCCTCCCAGGCGAGGCCTCTTCCCTGAGTGCCAAAGCACTGCGGGCAGAAGTGGCTCGGAGTTCTATGCAGTGGCTTAGTGTTAATGGCCCCTCAGTCGCCGGCTTAGCCATCGCCGCCTCGCCAGGCGCCGTATCTCGACCTCTCGGCCAGGCGGCTCTGCCGATGGGATTCTCAAGCTGCAGCTCTGAGGCTGACACGCCCATTTCGACTTTCCTTTGCTAAGTGACGCTATGCATCTCTGGATCTGCCATACGCCTAAATAAACAATCGCAGCTCGGCTTCCTTGTGACTCAGACTGTGTCGCTGCTGACGCCATGTTGAGGAACAATAGGCTACGACTGCCGAAGAAACCCGTTGCGACTGAGGAATAAGTAATAGCTATTTAGAAATCACCAAGCAGAGCCACATCTTACGGCTCTGTCGTGAACAAGTTGCGATTCGGGACTATATCCTGTCATCAATGGTCGCGGAAAAACCTCGCCGAGGTAGAAGCGGGGGGCAGACCTGATATAAACCGTGAAGGCCGTACCCCGGCGGCCCACCGATTACCGTCACGTAGGCGAATTATAAACTATTTGCCGTCCCGGTAGCGGGCGCTCGTGATGAAAGGCTCCAGTGGAGTAGTATTTTTTTTACCTCCTCCTCCCCAGGGGCCGATATCTTTACTCTCGGGGGCCGGCCCTTGAAGAAGGAAGTAGTGTGGTAATCACTTAGTTATTAGTTGCATTCGTAATTTGGGCGCATGTCCGATGCCTTGGTGGCTCCTGCATGCGATCGGAAAGCGGGATTACTTGGAGTCTTTCGCGGTGGATCACCTCGTTGATTGATCAAGCCGGCCTATCTTACTCTGGCGGTCCACTGTTGGCTGGTCGGGGCGGGGATGGTGATTGCTCGGTCCACGGGCACCGTTGCCAGCGGGCTCATCGTTAATTAGTCGGCGGCTTGGTTCTGCAGTTGGATAGGGGCGGCATCAGGTCGCCACTCGAACCTGTAGCTTTCTTTTCGCAGGCGACATAAGCGATCAGCGTGCGCCGTTCTCTTCATCAGCTCTTCTTCCTCGAATCCACAGGAATTTGTCTATGTCGGCCAGGGAACCCAGTATAAAATCCTTGCTGAACCTCGTGGCGTTAGCCTTGCGACACCACTTTTAAACTTGGCCTTTACCGCTCGGGGCCGGCTCAGGCTAACCAGCAAGAGGAGAATGCGGCTCGGGGCGGTGGCCTCACAGCTCCCCAGGCCGGGACGAGATGAATCAGGGCTCCCAGGCTTGAAGAAGCGAGGCGACCTTGATGCACTTGGGGCCCCTGCACCCAGAGCTAAGCGCCTGACTACGGATCCTTGGAGAATTTGTGTTGCCCCTAGAAACTAGGCGCCCGCTCTGCAGCACAAAGTGCTCCTTCCGCAACATTCGAAGCGGCCAGCGGGGATCTTCTAAGGTATCTGGGAGGCCGGGTTGTGCCTCACGTGAATATATTCTCGGGTACGGAGACTTGGTAATGGCGCTCCTGCTCGGAAATCTCAAAAGTGACGGATCTTCTCAATGCTCGACTTCTCCACCCATTTCTAGCCTTCCCCTCCAAGCCTTTCCTGCATGAGTAACCAACAATTAGTACATCATGACAAGGATAAATCTTGACGGTAGAAACCAAACAGCTTCTGGTAGGGGTAAAGGCAAGTTAACATTAAATGGCAACTGAGGAGCAGGGTCTCATCTAGGACCCCTCGCTATCACGCCCCTTTCACCTTCGTCTTCGTGATCGAGCCATTCACAATATACGTAGTGGGTTCAAAATCGTGGACATCCCAGGCCACGACCAATGTTCGGGAAGTAAATAAAATCCTCCACCAAACGTGGTCAGTATCACGGTGGTTCGGCCTAGCGCGAATTAGGATGCAGGATCACGTTGGGGTGAATAAATGAGGCACCACTGGTAAAATGTAAAAACTATTTAACTATGGCCGGAATGAGAAAGCGCAGTCCAGTTTCCAGGTGCTCACGGGTAAAAAACACACCATTGTGTTCCCCACCCGATGGAATCGTCATGCTTATCCATAGCCCCAGTCGATGTTATGTGACACCTCGCAATACACCTTTAGTTCCTCCGTCGTTAGAGGCCTTGATGACATTGCTACTTGGTTTAGCTTGGGACCGCCTGGACGACCACTCGTAGTAGTTTCCTCCAGGCCCTCACCATTACGCAGCTAGATCAAAGGATAGGAAAGATTGAATGTAGACCCTAGGCATATGCAGTGAGTCTTGAGTATGACCCCAGCGGGCCAGCCAGTTGCCGAGTAGTCATACTAAGACTCTTTACTTCTCTTCTAGACTTTCTTGATAGGGCAGGCACCCGCGAGGACCCCGACACTAAAGGAGCAACGATAGCTACGTGGAATCAAAGGGAATGCACACTTAGCGATGACTCTGGCTGACGAAGGTAAGGCTAGCCTATTCACAATGGTTGGTCGCTAAGGGGAGAGAAGATAAACCAAAACGACACGGAAGGAAAAGATGTACGACGTGTTGATGCCTATCTATATATATCGCGCCACAGAAATGCGATCTGACTAATCGGCATTGGCGATCGTCTGCCGAATCTAAAACGCCATGACGGTTCGCACCCTAGGGCATGTTAGATTAAGGTGGGCCAAGCCCAAGGGCCTTCCTCTCGGGCATATAAACTAGCCCATTAATCAGTTTTATAATAGCCCAATAACCACAATTAGACAAAATTATAGAATATCCACGAATAATTACAATAAGGCACAAAAGTGAAAAAAAACAAAACTACAATTTTATTAATAGCACCAAAAAGGTGTTCGGCGTTATATAAGCAATGCTTGTGACCAAGCAATATTTCATGATACATTCAGGCTGCTACAAAACATCCTAAGCAAATGGAAGCATCCGTGGGATCTAAGACGAAGTTCTTGTAAAAGTGAAAGGAGAAGAAGGTGGTGATGGGGCTGAACGAGAAGCAAAATGCCCTCGTGCTACCACGGAGGCTAAAAAGGAGGAAAAGGAGAGGATGAGGTTGGTGGAAAGCTTGATCGACCTCTGCAGGATTCAGCAGGGGGTGCCCAGCGGATGCGAGAGGGTACATGGAGTTTAGGGTTCAGAACCACTGAACACCTCCCCAGGGCATTTGGAGCTCAGCTCGAGCTTCATCGTCTCACGACCATCCCATGCCGGGACATACTCGATGTCGATGAAATGTAGTCCCTCATGCAGCCCCTTCGCGGTGTCCACGACGATCTGTGTCCTTCTCTCTGCGAGGATGAGGCATGGATAACCAGTAAGATTATGAACATCGTCATCCTCGCCTTTTATACATTTGTCTATATCTTAGGATTGATCGGATGATCGACATGTGCGGTTACGAAAAGTTATAAAATTTACGTTGAAAATTAAGTAGCATTAATAGTAATATGTTCCCCATGATATGATGGTTAACCTTATTCTTTTTCCCAACCAGGGATGGTCTTCCTCCCCGGCAGGAAAGAAATTAATGGTACCTTGGGCCCATTCTTACCTGGCGGTGGCACGACCCGAGAGGCCTCGAGGAAAGGCCGGACAGGTCGGCCCGGGGCAGTAGGGTCAGGCCCTCACTTCGGGTACCCGAGGGGATTAGGCTGAGCATTAGTAGAGCCCCGGGAATGCCGGCCCGACCCTCATGTTAGGGCACTTGGGGATCCCATAGCCCGGACGCCTTGTTTAGCTCAAGCACTTATTTTCCCGATCGATAACTCTCCCAAGAGAAGTTGCCGACTAGCTCTCCACTTTACAAGCATAAGTTCACTCATGAGGCCCGACTCAGTCGCTACTCCAGGCTGAAATATGAAAGTCCTCTGTGCAGTTCTATTGGGAAGGTGGTTACGTAGAAGGAGGAAGAATAGAATCACCCTTCTAAATAAGAGTCATCTTCCCTAACAATACGGGAAGAAATCGTCCACTATCAAAAGATGGATCAGCACCATCCTGTAAAGAGAAGCAAGTCACACCAAAAAAGGTATGAGATTCCTAATTGAGATTTCTTTTGCTCCAAGCTCTAAGTCTTCTAGCAAAAGATTGACTTTGTCATCGGAGGGGCGACAGAACACCACCGCCGTCTTCTTTTTGTTTTGCAGGTTGTAGTTAACTATTGAATGCCCCGACGATTCAGTGACTCTGAAAAATCAAGAGCCCACACTTATAGCTTTATTTTAAGACAAATATTGATATGGAAGACTAGGACAACTAATGGTCACAGGTTTCAATGAACCATTGGTACTGGGTAATAACGTACTATATCATTCCTTAAAATAATATAAATATAGGATAAAAAATTTATAAAATCTAGCCTAACCATCGATAAATCTCATTATTATAATTTACCTATGGTTCCTAGCTTAATATAGGTTTCATGCCTCAAGCTAAGTTATAGAGCAAATCATCACATTGCATTCATAATAGAGAGTAAAATCCTTAATTTTAATAAAAATAAATTGAAGACATTTTATTTAAAAAAGAAGAAAGAAATGAGCCAAAGTTATCTTTTCTCTTGTAATGTCAAAATGAATTTCCTTTTAATAAGTAAACGATAGAGGTATGTCAAGTTTAGGATTGTTAAACTCACTACCTATAAAATCTCTTAGTTATGGTTTAAGGTTTTCTTTGGGTATAAACAACCTTAAAATAACTCCAAAAGATATGAGTTTTCAATGAGTATAGTACATTTGAATTTGCTGACATTAAAACACATTTTGACGTGTTTTAAAACTCAAACAAGATCATTTGTTATTGAGTTTGAACTCAAACAAGAACCAAAACTCATAGAGTGGGGAGAAAAAAAAGGTTCTAAGTCGTAATCAACATAATGAGTTTGAAATCAAGTAATTTCAATCTCTTCACCATCTATCCATATTAACAGGGTTCAGTTATCTCTTATTAGCAAGCAGCAGGTTCAAACTGGCCTATCTCCCATATTTTCTTGCATTCCTTTTGAGTTCTTGATAGCCAAAAAAAAAAAGAAGGCATTTTCAATTTTAATTATGTAGTTCGTGTACTAGTAGAGTTTAACATTCTTTTTTGTGCCTACTAAAAGTTATGTAATTGGAAAAAAAAGAGTTTTATCAGTAAAATATAACAGGATCTCAGATTATTAATGCCTTCATCATTATTATAGTTAAAACTGTGCGTGGATGCCAAAGTGCTAACAAAAATATAGGAAAAAAAAAAATCTAGTAACCTCATATATGGTTTCTACTCGTATTCCGCTCCCTTGAGGAGTCATTATGGACTGAAAAAAATTACATTCCAGAAAATGGATCAAAAGAAGGAGATGTCTGTTTTTAGTTCTTGTCATCTATTTTGTTAAGATTGGTTTGTATTTGTTTTTGTTGCAGAGATTTCGTTTGGGTATAAGCTTGTTCAGGTGATTTCTAGCTCATCAACATATCAACTTTTTGTTTCGTATCTGAAAAATATAAATATAGCAAAATAAATTCACATTCTATTTTGAATCTTTCTTTTTTCAGCATTCGGCTCTATCATTTGAATTACAGGAAAATTTGAGGAAAAACAAGGAAGAAATTCGGGAGGAAAAGTAAAAGAAAATAAAATAAAAATATAGTTAAATGCAACATATTATTTTCATTCGCTACTCAAAATCAAATTTTAGTTATTCAAACTTATCAATATAAGGAATATATGATTTTCTTTTAGATTTTTTATTAGACAACCAAGGTAATTTCTAAATATTTTCTTTCCTTTCTTAGTAGTTTCCAGGACCAAACACAACCTTCATATATTGTTAGATTCATTATTCTTATTATTTGCTTTAACCATTTTATAGGCAGCAACCACTTCAACATTGAGGGCTCTTCCACAAATCCTTTATCCGGGCTCCAGAATCCACTGTTGAATCGGTCAATTCTATGTGCCGCATGGGGGTTGCCCTGTTGGTCGACAAGGGTGCAACTGGGGTGGTGAATGAACTTTAGGGGAAAGGGGATTCTAAATTGTTCTCAGGGAACGAATTAGATGTACTGGCCGGCCATTTTCCGGGAATCGGGAAATGCCGGTTTGGTGGAGGATTTCTGGTGGGGTGAAGAGAATGGGAGTGAAAAGAAGCTTGATCTGAAGAAGAAGAAGAAGAAAAAGAGGAGGGTGCTCTTAAGGAAAACAAGAAGAGCTAGCAAACTCAATAAGAAATTGAATGTAGTGAAAGGGCAGACTCCCAAGAAGACTGGGTGAAGAATTCTTTTCTTCTATTTTTTTCAGAATTTTCGGTTTACTTAGTTCCTGTTTTGAAAACTGCTTTTAAGAAAAAAAAACACAGAGAAACCATTTTTGTGTTCTCTGAAAGTTGTTCTTATTTTCTGAATTTTGTGTTTTAAGTTGTGTATTTTAGAAAAAAAAAATGTGGGAACCTAACATTATCATATTTTCCTTCTCCTTGTTTTTAAGAACAAAAAGCAATTTTCAAAAACTGTGAACAATCAAGCCCTTCATTTATTTTGTGGTTAATAATATTCTTCTTTTTTCGTTTTCCTCCGCAGGACTATCTTGAGATATATCAAAAGAGTGAAACTAGAGTTTGTGCCAATTCAGTGCAGTGAAGTAGAAATCAAAGATTTTAGAAACAATGTGATGGAAGTAGCAAAAGTAGATAAGTGAAGAAACAAAAAAAACTAATGAAATGAACTGAAAATATGGAGAATGTAATTGGATTAATTCAGATTCTCCTCAAGCAATTCTCAGAAGATAAAGCCAAGGTTCTCATTCATTGCATATGTCTTAATGATCCTTATCAAAAGATAGTCCCATATTTGATTAAACATCAGAGTCATAACCTTAAACTGTCTAATTTAGCAACCTGGATTAGGCGTAGACATTCATGTTTTGATCCCATTACTAGGCCTTTTCAATGCTTTTCATACATTGTATCTACATAAAGACATCAAATCTAGCAGTAAGAATTTGTTGTATTGACCTAGCATACAATGCATTTTTTAAGAAATACCTTGAATAAGAAGAAAGCAAGAAAGTGCAAGTTCAAGCGAATAAACCTCAAGTGGATTCTGAATTGTTCTTAGGGAACGATTCAGATGTACTAGCCGGCGATTTTTCGATGGGAAATGTGAGTTTGGTGGAGGATTTCTGGTGGGGTGAAGAGAATGGGAGTGAAAAGAAGCTTGATCTGAAGAAGAAGAAGAAGAAGAAAAAGAGGAGGGTGCTCTTAAGGAAAAAAAGAAAAGCTAGTGAAATTAGTAAGAAATTGAATGTAGTGAAAAGGCAATGGACTCCCCAAGAAGACTGGTGAAGAATTCTTTTTCTTCTAATTTTTTTTCAGAATTTTCGGGCTTGTTTAGTTCCTGTTTTTGAAAACTGCTCTTAAGAAATAAAACACAGAGAAACCATTTTTGTGTTCTCTGAAAGTTGTTCTTAGATTGTATGAAATTACTATAATTAATATTATTTCCAAATTAAATAATAAATACGATCAAGCTTAGCCTTATACATACTAGCATAGTTGGAAAGGACTACTTTAGATTTTGCCAATGATTCAACTTTTTTTTTTGGTTGTAAAGCACGTCTAACAGTTGTATGATTCAAGGTTTTCTACTAGGTTACCCAATGCTTAAGGATAGAATTTGGTTTGGTGTAAAGTTAACCCATATTTGAGGGGTGTGGTTTGACCTATATGTAAGTGGAGGGAGACTTGTATTCAAAGGTGATAAAGTAAGCTTCATGTATTCAAATGAGTGACGAGGGCATCAATATATATTTCATATACGATTAAAGGAGATTGTCTAACGCATGATACCCTGAATTAGTAGGACTAATACAAGGTGGTTTTTCACTAGGAAGCACGGACACGGATACGGCCACGGAGATACGACACTATGGACACCCGGACACGACAAATTTCAAAACTAGGATGGCTGTGATACTAGCGACAATTTTACTACAATAAGATAAAAAAAATTATTCTACAAATATTGTCCTTAAAAGAAATTTAGATAAATAACAAAACAGTGCTCAAACAAATACTACCTTACAAATATTAAAAACAAACATAAGTAATACCAAAACTAAAGATTTAGCATTTCCTTCCTAATCAAATAAATGAGTTTCCAGCCTGTAGTTCATCAATAAAAAGATTACAGCATTCTCTATATCCATTGAGTCAAAACCATCTCATCCAATGTCCCATATTTTAGATTCACCTTCATTATAGTTTGGAGATCTCCTTGACAGAAGTCGAAGATTGTTATGGACATAAACCAAGTCCTCGGCTCTTTGGGGTGTCAACTTGTTACTCTTCATGGAGTGAATGAAATTATATGTGCTCCAATTTCTTTCACAACATGAGGATGAAATAAGGTCAGTTCTAGTACTCACGCTATAGATTGAAGCATTGCGCGGGAAGTTCCATGAACAATCCACCATTTAATAGACCTATGTACCACCCGCTATCGATTTGAATCGCTACTAGAAAATCTTCCATGATGCAAAAGTAGCATACTCTTTCATTTACTCGCTCCTTTCAATCACTTGAAAATATCTCTCAAAACATTTTTTCTTCTCCTACTACATCCATATCTCGATGTGGTGGAACACGATCATGAGACTCATCAAGCCATTGTTGACTATAATACCTACAAGTTGAGTTATGACATAATTTATAAAAAGTTAAATTTCATAGAATATCATTTATATTTAAATTATCAAAGCCTACAATTTAAACTTTTAAGATTACCTTGGATTTAAGGAATGACAAGGAATGTAAAGGTGTGTGGCTTTAGTCCATCTTCCACCAAGATTCCATTCAATATCAAAACCTACAAGTATAATTAAAAACGATTCATATAAGTTCAAATAGAATTAAAACTTTCAATCAAAAACTCAAATATTTAACTAATGAATCTTAATTATACCTTGAACTCTTCAGGAAGCTTTTATGTTCTTCTTATAAATGGCTTCCTTCACTTCTTTTCGATCATCGATCCCCACCACTATAACATTGTGAAGGCAAGGTTCATACAATACTTAATCAAAGCATCTCATACATGGGAGTTGTGTTGAGGATATAATCCAATATCTATCCAAAAATCTTCATTTAGATTTTATCCTTTACTTCTTTAGCTTTCTACGTCTTCTTTATACATCTCTCATTCTTCACTTATCACTAATTGCTCTAAACTCTTTTGTGTCTTCATCGTTTAAGCATAACAATAGTTGAAAGCCGAAAATGTGTATCGGCCACTGAAAGTAACTTCAACACTAATGATTATTAAACATTGACAATCTCATTGCATGATTCATAATGAAATTCTTGATGAAAGAGGCATCACTTGAAACCTAAGAGATCCAACCACATTGTTCCATCACATCATCATATCTTGGGTGTGTTGATGGTGCACATATGTTCTTCAAAGCAAGATTGAGAGTGTGAACCACACACGGGGTCCAAAAGATATGTCGAAACTTTGCTTCCACAATGTGTCCTACTGCTTTGCAGGCTGCAGCATTATCAGTTATAACTTGAACTACTTTTGAGGACCAATCTCTTGTATAGTGTTAATCAACAAATCAGCTATAAAGTGTTTGTCCTTAGTCTCCCCTTCACAGTTTATTGCTTTCAAAAACATTGGTCCACTTTAAAAACCGCCATGATGTTAATAAGTGGTCTTGCTTGAGCATCGACCATCCATCCTTTGCAAATGCTCCTCCTTTCTCATTCAGAGTCTTCTTGATTGGTTCAAATAAATTCTCAATATTACTCTTCTCCTTCTTGATAATGTAGTTCTTAATGCATTATAGCACGGTGGGACATAACACGAAGTTGACTTACACTTTTAAGAAACACGAGCATAATAAGGATTTCCTAGTAAAGTGAAAGACAACTGATTAGTAAAACATCCTAAATCCTATCCCTTTGTCGGCTATTTCACGTGCACCCACGTATTGAATGCCTTCTGATTGATCGATACCTTTTCTCCTTTTTGGATCAATAGCACTAACAACATTAGAAGAAGAATTCTCAAGATTAGATTTTGTAGCTTGATGTGGGTAAAGGAACTTGCCGAGATTATATTGTTTCACCCTTTCAATTCGCTTCCTCCATCACCCTTCGCATCTCGACTAAATTTTCATTTGTTACTTTAGTACAAGATGCAACCCCGGCCCCTTTAATTTTCAACAGGTGAGCCTTGAGTCTATAATATGACCCTTTGTATATTTGTCTACAAAAATTGCATTGAGAAGCAACATTTCCTCCCCCTTAACCCAATTTCGCTTCTCTGTGTTACTCGCAATGGGTATTGTCATCTTGATGTGCAATTTGATTACTTGAAGGCTCAGAATTACTACTCATTGTATAATTCTGCATCCAAAAAAAAAAAAAAATTAATCATGCATTTAAATTAATCTAAATTATTTCAAAGCCCAATCAATCTAATTTTTTATCCATCCATAAACCCTAATTGAATTAGGCTAATTCCATAAAATTTGCATGTTTGCATTCATTGAAATTCAAAATAAATTATAAAACAATATAATCTAATTGTTCTCCACTAATTCACTTTTCCTTAATAAACTGTCAAAAACAGTATGCATAAAAAAGGCAATTAGACAAAGCTGAAAAATAAATAAAATAAATAAATTGCATTGGCAATAAATTTCAACTTCCAACTTCATTCATTTTATCGACTTTCGGCTTCACATTTTTGTTGTTAGAAATCTCAAAGCGTGTGATGCTTGGACTAGCGGTGTAGCATGAAATGCATCAAGCAGTAACACGAGCATAAATAAAAGGCATATTTTGGGCCTTTTATTTTTAAGGTCTTTATTTAAAAATTGTTTTAAAGCCTTTTATTTAAAGTGATTTAGGCCTTTATTTAAAATATTTAAAGTGTTTTGGGCACTTTTATTTTAAGGAATTAATGTTGGGCCTTTTCTTTAAAGTGTGTTGACTAGCCTTTTCTTGGAAGAATCAAGAAAAAACATTGAAAATGAATGGAAAAGTAAAGCAATTGAGGGGAGAAAGAATTCGTCGAATTAGAGGAGTTCGAGGCAGATCCCAGTCAGTGAACTCGCCGTATTGTCTTGAGGAGCTCCTCCCAGTTCCTACAGGCTGCAACCCTCAGTCCCTCACCTCTCTTTCCCTTTCAAAATTCCAGAATCTAGAAAATTTTCTCTCCAAAGTCCAAACCCTCAGTCCCTCACCTCTCTTCATTCAATAATCAAGGCTATGGCTAATGGCTATGACACACTGCAGCACACCCCGATGGCCAGCGGGATGCGGTATTTCCCACACCTAATTGAACTCAAGACTCCTTCCTCTTTTATTCCCTTCTTCTCTCTCTTCTTTTTCTTTCTTCTTTAATCTTGAATTTATTAATACTATTTCAGTATTTTCAATTTATTTTTTCCATTTTTTTGGGTGATGAGATGAGACGATTCCCTTTGGGTGATTACCAATGAGTTCACAAATATTTCTTTTTGTGTTTTCATGAATCATGAGAAAAAAAAATGCAATCTAGTGAAAAAAAAACCCAAATTTATTGATCGATTCGATCCTTGTCTAAAAAAAAAGAAGAAAAAAAAGAAACATTTTAGTTAGCACAGTGCACACCTTTTCTTTGGTGTTGTTGGCGTTGTCGGCGTGTCAATCTCCGGCGTCGTCAGACTCAGTCGTCACTCATTCTCACTTCTCAGTCCAAGTCGGCAATCCAATTTCCTTCGTGTGGTTTTTGTGTATTTGACTCGTTGAGGAAGAGGAACAATCATTAGGGTTTAAGCGAGAAGGAAAAAAGCCCATAAAATACTCGTAGTGTCAATGTATCGCCAGGTGATCGGCCCAGGTGTCTGTCGTTGTCAGACAGTGTCAAATCAGCGACCCTCTTTGTTTGGTCAGCGATCATGCGTGGCGTATCGGACCGCGATATCGGACACGTGTCAGGTGCGTGTCGCGTAATGTCTGCGTGTCCAGATACGGACCTCCACAAAATGGCAGGTATCCGTTACTTGAGGTTTTCAAATTGTCATTTTCTTAAGGATTTTGATGAGAAACATTTAGGTATTTTCTTATCCACTTTAACATTTTCTGTTTTGGAAAAACCTATCAATAACCATTGTGCAAGGAGACTAATTTAGTTTTAACTATTCAAATAGATTTTTCTAACTTGCAGAAGCAAGTTTTTATTATTTTCATGGTCAATAAGCTAAAATCATATAATAAGTAAATTAAAGTAGACTTTACCTAAACTTCAATTGTTACTCACTTGGTGACAAGATTTATTTATGTTTAGTTGATGCCTATACAAGCTAACATCATGATCATCCTCATGATTTTTGTGGATCCTCGTTGAGGTCGCATATATTTGATTACTTATTTAAGGGATACTTGATCTCCCAACACTTGAAGAGCTTTGAAGTAGGTATTCACTAGCCTCTTAATTTTGTTTGAATGCCTCTATTATGAACAAGTTTTACTCTAAAGAAAGAGTCAAACACATACATACATACTAAGCATGTATTAGGTAGAGTACAGTCTTAACGGTTATTATTTATGGTGGATATTTGTTTTCTTTTCTTGAAGTTGATATTGCCTTGCCAGTATTTTCCGTAACTCTGTAAATCTTTGTATGCAGAATCACCATTTTATTCAATTATTGGGAGGCGTTATTATTCAAACATATTATATTATTTACAACAAATTACTCCTTTTATCAAAAGGTTTTATCTTTTTCTATATTATCCTGTTGAACTTCAATAATACACATCATAAAAGATCTAATTGAAAATCAATTTATACAATGCATACATACCATTTTCTGACTTCCTCATTCCATTAAACCTTCTACTTGAGAATAGTGAAACTAAAACATATTAATAAAATGATAACTGTTTTATTTTTTTGTAAATGATAAAATAAGTATGATCCATTGATACTACGATTCATAATATTTATGAATGTTATTTCTATTTAATTTGATAATATATAGAAATCTCTCAAAATCTGATACAAATATATTCAATTCCATTCATTAACGTCCTCTTAGTTAATTTCATTCAAATGAAAGGAGTAAATTCAAAGTCTATCATGTATTTTTTGGTTATGACATTAGAATAGTTGAGATATAGTTTTATTTTTCACTAGAAACAAAAAAAATGAGAGGATATGAATTAATATGAAAATTTTACTATAAAACATAACTAGAAAACTAAAGATGGAAAGGATTAAGAACTATCAAAAGGATTAATAAGATGGTGGTAAGAAGTATATGTACTTTGAAGGTTTTGCAACCCAATTAGAGATTCATTTCAAGGACGAGGATGGCATTCTTTCAACTACAAAAAAAAAATTTTGGTCATTTTAAATTTTTATTATTTTTCGCTACCTTCCTTGTCCAAATTATTTATTTACTTTTTTTTTTATCATACAGGTTCTTTGATATTCATATCATTTTAATACTACAAAAGTTAGAAAATATATTATTTAAAAAAAAGAAAGAAGTTAAATATAATTCATAATGTATTTTATTATAGTTAGTTTAAATGGACAATGTAGCAATTTTATAAATGTGAAATAAAAAAGGATAATGTCATTTGAAAAATATAACTCGTTATAAAGCAATAAGTTGTATGGTTCAACCCCCATTTATTTCTTTGACCCTTCTCTTTTATTATTTTCTTTTGGACCGGAAAAGTGATACTATCTTTTTCTAGGAGTGTCAAGGAAAATTCATAAATCTTACCATATCATTCATTATTTCTTAGATCATAGTGATGTTTTTTTAATCCATTCCCAAGCTACTTCATTTATATCATCTTACCTTAAAACTTCTCTCATTTCATTATACAACATCCACTCAAAAACATTAAATAATATTAAGCAAAACCAAGAAGTTAACTCAAGATATATGTGACACCGAATATACCTTTATTTTAATCTTAATAAGTTTTGAATTAATTGGTTCTTTAGCCAGAAAGGAAAAATATAGAGAAAATGTGAATTTGTAAAAAAAAAAAGTTCAAACCATAAAAGGATTTTATTTTATTTTTTTATTTTTTTAAGAGGCATCTCTTTCCATTCAATTACTTAATTCTTATGTTTTTTGTACTTATATTATTATCCAGTTAGAATTGTATTTGACAAGTTTATCTCACCTGCAACTATATTACACTCATAAATCTTAAATCAATCAATTTATTTTTTTTAAGGAGCTATGAATATTTTGGGAGTTATAAATCTAAAAAAAATAATATACCATGGGAAGTTAATGATATCAAATTACATTAGATGCAATTCATAATGGAATTTTTTTAATAATACTCACTTATAATTTTATTACTAAAGAAGTTAAATCTAATTCATAATGTATTTTAATATAGTTTGAAATGGATAATGTGCAATTTTATATTTGTGAAATAAAAAACGATAATGTTCTTTGAAAAATATAACTCTTTATAATGAAATCAGTTGTATGGTTCAAGGACTCGTTTATTTCTTCAACCAATATTTTTTATTATTTTCTTTTGGATAGGAAAAGTGAGACTATCCTTTTGTAGGCGTGTCAAGGAAAATTCATAAATATTTTCATATCATTAGTTATTTCTTATAACATAGTGATGTTGTTTTTTTATTTCATCCATTCCCATTCTACTTCATTTCTATCATCTTACCTTAAAACTTTTCTCATTTCATTATACAACCTCTCCTCCAAAAAAACAAAAAAAAAAAAAAAACAAATCAAGAAGGTGACACAAGATATATGTGATATCAATTTTACCTTTAAACTAGGAAAATCTTTTGCTCTATTTTAATCTTAATAAGTATTAAATTGGTTCTTTAGTAAGAAAGGAAAAATATAGAGAAAATTTTGAATTGAATTGTAGAAAAATGTTTAGAAAAGAAAAGGCTTTATTTGATTATAATATTATCAAAATAAAATTATATTTGACAATTTTATCTCACCTACAACTAGATTACACTCAAAATTTTAAATCAATCGATTTTTTTTCAGGATCTATAGATATTTTGGAGTTATCCAGTATATAAGTATTTTAAATTTAACAAAATTAAACATTTTCTTTAATAGATACTTTGTTGACCTATGAATATTTCTTAATGATTCAACATTTTCTTAAATAGATAAATTATTTATAAACATGTAGATAGCAATGACTGGTTGAAAACACATCTTGATCTTAACACATATTGAATAAATTGTAGCGCCCCAAGCTGAGGGATCCAGTTGTGGCCAGTCGGCCACGGAATTACTACCTTAGGTAATCATATACCTAAGCTTTGATACCAAATTGGTATCAAATTTAATGTGAATGCGTAACTGACACTATCATTATTTCCCATTTATCGGGAGTCATTTATCCATATTTAAGTTAAAATATGCGACATTACATTTTAAAACAGTCCGTAAGAGTTCAATCACGATCCTCTTACAATTATTACATATCGGAACTAGATTGTTCCACAATTTTACAAAAAGATTTCTCAAAGCCACACATTTTCCTTCTTCACAATTGTGGCCTCGAATGAGCTTCATCCACCTGTGTATACTCTGCACCTGAAATATTTTCCCATATATGGTGAGCCACCCGAGTGAAATATTTCCTCACAGGCTACTCCGCCTAAGTGCACATGCAATGATCATGTTTAGACAAAATTCACATTCACATTCGAAAGTAAAAACATGCAATTGCTACTATGGAATCCTACATGCCATGCAATGAAATGAGATGAGACTCAATCATGTACCATGCCTCGAGTCCTTACCAACTCCCAACATTCCCGAGTCCTTACGAACTCCCATATTCTCGAATCTTTACTGACTCCCACCACACAATGTGAATGCTAATGTGTGATAAAATCCATCATTTGTGGATTATATCCAATGATCATTTTATGAAACAAATTTATTTGTTTTCAAACCAAAAGCTTTTTGGATGTTACACCTCAATGATCATTTATATACAAAGCTCATGTGCTTTTTATGGGCAGTGAATTTTTGGTGTCACACCATGGCTTCACATGCTAAAAGCATTTTCACAGACTTTCTGTTAGAATTATGTCTAACACAAATCACCCAGGGTCTTTCACTGAGGGGTATCCTATCACTACTTGCTATTACAGACACAAGTTTTGTTTACCGCTATTCAGCGAGTGCGACTCGTTGGGCGAGCTTCGTCCAACAGTGACCACCAATAAATTACCAAGCCTTGAGTGTGATTTTCAACCATTACACTCGCTGCATTCAATGTGATATCCCATTGCATATGTAATGTAATACGATATTTAATGTTATATCTATGTCACATATGTATAATGAATGCTACATGGACAACCTGATCCACACTCACTTGGGTGTTGGCATGGACCAGGAAATCATCCCGCACATATGACTTCCACATACACATTTCATTCATGTCATTATATTATGCACACATATATCTGACATGATATCTGACATGTCATTCTATGTTCAAAAGCAATGACACACGGAACAAACCATGTAATGGCGAATTTATTTTATAGAAATTCATCACATGTCAATACATTGGGCCTACATGTGACATCCAGGCTATGTCACTCCTTGGTAGTAATGACACTCTCGAAACCTGGGCCTCAAACACGGTCGAACAAGCTAGGCGTAGCCTACCATAGCCTAGGCGAAGTGGTTCACCTAGGCTCACACCCTCGCCCTAAAGCGGGACGAAAACTACAAATCACGTCTCGGGTATGCTTAGGCGAAGACTCTTCCTTGAGGAACCTCGTGTCCTCGCCTAGGCGAAGGGCCTTGGGAACTCGAGCAATTCGTACATTACCAAAAATCTAAAAATGGAAAGTAAACCAAGGTAGGAAAGATCCCTACCTCTTGGAGCATAGAAGAAACCGTTCTAGCTTTTCACAACAAAAAGAGTTTGTAATTAAACTCTTGAAAATTTTGAAGTGTAGGAATTGCAGTGTTCAAGCTACTGCATGAATGGAGTAGCAAGGAAGGCTACTGGTGGAAATGAGAAAAAAAAATTGTGATGTGAAGAAATTTTCTAAGGTTTACAGTGTGTAAAAACTGAAGAAGAAAAAAATAAGGAAAATAAATTTTTATAAATTTATTTGGGTTACTGGAAATTGAAAAAAAAAATATGTATATGTATTTTGAATTTGATTTTCGATAGCTGGAAAAGAAATGAAAAAAAAAAAAATCGTGAAAAAGCGAAAAAAAAAATGGGTGCGAGAGAATTTGTTAGACTCTTGCCCAGCGTATCCTATCACAATGAAATTGTATCGTGACGCAAGCGAGTTAGAGGCTTGCGAGTTAGGCCGGGTGAAGGTCTGTCTGATTGGTTGTATCATGACATGAGAAGGCTGGTGGCTGAGGAAATTTGTGTCGCAATACACTGGGGTGTATCGTGGCTAAGGCGTGCAGTTAGGAAGGTAGCATGTCACAATACACTTGGTTGTATCGTGACAGGCGGAGGTTGGAAGGGCTGGCTGTTGGGGATTTTGTATTGCAATACACGATAGTGTATTGTGACAGGAAAGGAGGCCTGGTTTGGCTGGGCTTGTGTCACGATACAACTGATTGTATCGTGACAGGAGGGCTGGCTAGGCTGGCTGAGGCGTGTCACGATACACTTGATTATATCGTGACAAGTGGAGCTTGATGGCTGGGGGATTTGTATTGCAATACACCATAGTGTATTGTGACGGGGCAGAGATAAGGCTGTATCTCGAGGCGAATACGACCACGGCCATCTTGGGCGTGCGGCGGGAAGCTACGACACGGCACTGGGCTGCGGTATAGCCCAGACCCAGTACAACCTGGCCAGGGCTTAACCGCGACTCTGGCCTCAATCTGTGCTTGGTGCATGAGCACAGGGGCACACAGTTTGTATGATGTGCACTTAGTGCACCAACCAGTTTTGACTCGGTACCATTGTTCTGAGTCCTTGTTTGAGACCTTTGTTCATGAATACTATTCACCAAATTTTCGAAAAAAAAATGAAATAAAATATTTTTGAAAAATAAAATAAAATAAAATAGAATAAAATTTTGCAAAAATGAAATTTTTTGTTGTTAAAAATGATTTAATAAAATGAAATTATGTCTTGCATTACAGTAAATGCATGGGCATTGTGTATGAAATGTTTGCTGTGTATGAATAATGTCTCAGGGCTGTGTTTATGCCTTAGAGATACTACATTGAATATTAACTGTCATTTGACATGTGTAGATGTGCGACGGGACGTGAGGGCATCAGGGTGCGGTCGAGCAGGCTTTTGACAGCGGGCACTGCGGGCGGTAGGGATTGCGGTCGCCGCTATCGCACGGGCATGTGTAATGGTGAACGGTGGTCGGAATGACCTCTACGATGGCAGAGCATCATCCTCCATTAGGCAAAGAGGTGGTAGATGACATCTGAGGCATCAGATATGGGTGTTACTAAGAGGAAGGAAGATCATATTCTTCGACACAGGAAGAAAGAAGACCCATTTCGCAAGGATATCGGGGCAGGGGGGTCGAGGTCATAAGGACCAAGGCCAAGATGGGACATTGATCGAGGGCGAGGAAGATGTTGTGTTATCTCTGAAGCCTAGACACTTCCGACGGGATTGTCCACGGGTAGGAATCCGAGTTATGGGACACCTCGATCCACGATCATCGGTGAGACGAGTTAGGGTTGCCCGGTCGGGGATGGGCGAAATGGTGTGCTACCATTGCCCCGACCTTTGGACATATGAAGGATTGCCCCCGAGACGGGGATCCCGGGTTTTGGGACGGCCTCGGTCCCGGTCAACCGATAGGACGGGGAAGGGACCACCCAGTTTGTTCCTCAGCCCCTAGTATGGATCGGGGAACCGATTATCTGGTTCAGTTACCGGCACCTAGTACGCCATAAGCAGGCCACATAGGCCCGAGTCGGAGCGTGAGTCGGGTCCGACCCGCGGGATTTACAAATTTGAGTTCGGGTCGAAATTTGGGCGGATGGGCGATGTTACCATTGCAGCCGGCTGGGTCTGAAGCGGATTGTCTAGGAGGCGAGGTCTCATGGTACGGGCGAGGCATGCGGATGGAAATTTGGATATCGGGGGTACATTTCCTACTCGCACTTGTTGACTAGGTAGCATTTAAATTGGATGCATCAATTCATTCATTAATGCATCTTGTGTGATAGATTCGGGCTTAGAGGTTGAGGCCTTTAGAGAGAAGATGGGAAATTCTTCCCTAAGATGTAGGGTGAGAGTTGGTCGGGTGTGTCGAGATCGTGAGTCAGGGATCTCAGTGATTCTGCTCATTGTGGACCTTAGGGTGGTAGACATATTGGGTGTTGATGTCATTCTTGACATGGATGAGTTAGCGACCATCGGTTCAGCCATTAATTGGGACATTAGCTGGGTTGCCATACCCGACACGGTCTTGGAGTTAGGTGAGGTTACATATCCACGTGGTTGGATGCATATGTGCGTGGAATATTGGGACAAAATTCTTTTTAAGGATGGGAGAATGTAAGACCCGAGAAAATTCCAATTTTCTGAAAAATGGCAAAATCGTAATTTTGGTAAAAATCCAAAATTTTTCTAGATTTCCGATGACAAAACGGATTTAACCATTGGAATTGTCTCGCGAAATCTAGCTACCACGTCGAATTTCATCAAATTTTGAGACAGTCGGAATTTCACGTTTTTCGAGGCACTGGGTGTTGGGTGCCTTAAAATGGGTTTGAGAGACATGTGATGTGACAAAAGTCACCTACTATATGTACTCTTGTAACACGTATTTGCGAATTAAAGAAGATGGATAGTTAGCTGGAATTGTGCCATGTGTCAAAATCAAAGCTTAGGGACATGATGGGAATTTTGGAATGTTTAATGAGGAAAAGACAAGAGGAATAATTAATAAATCTTCTTGAAAGAGACGAAAATGTGAAATGGGGATGCGTCATTTGGAAATCAGTTTTAGAGAAGTATGACTTCTCTCTAGGATTCGAACGATCGGGGCCAAATCGGTTTTCGACAGACAGAAGGAAAGTTGCTCGGCGAGGACTACGCATGGGCAAATTTGGTGGAGACAGACAACTCCAATGGTAGGATCTTTCTACTTGTGTTAATCCTTGTTTAAGAACCATGTAGTATTGGGAACATTGCGAGGCTTGTTTGGCCGTAGCTTCGGTCTCAGATTTGAGCCAAGTGGAGAAAATTCCTATTTTATTGTGGTGCGTGAGCATATGATGGCAGGGTTTCTTTGTTCACATGAATAGTGATGTGAATATTTTTGCGTGAATTTTTAAGATGTTGAGCATTCAAAATGAATTTCTTGTGTTTGTTAATTAGCCCATGTGAGCTAATTTTGGTGTAATTGGTTGAGAAATTACATAACATGTTTGTGTGATTAATTATGTTAATATATATATATATATATATATATATATATATATATATATATATATATATATATATATATATATATATATATGCATGTGAATATATTAGCATGAATGTGTTGGAATTGGCATCATGCATTTCATATGCACTGGGGCACCCTAGAATATTAGGAGTGAGTGCATGACATGAAATTGAAAGTTAAATGAAAATGTTTGTGAAAGGAATTTCGACGGAATATTTTCGGAGAATTGTGTTGGGAGATGGTCGACAATTACCGCATCGGAGAATTACATGAATTGTTTGAATGTTCTCCAGCACATTCTCCTCGGAGGAATTAGTCAATATTTTCAGGAAACTTCGGTAGTGTGTTTTCAAGAACAAAAAGCTTTTGTTTTGAAAACTGATTATTTTACTCACATGTTGGCTTAGGCATGTGTGAGGGAGTCGATGAGGACTCGGGACACGGGATCGGGCATGTAGACATTCGAGTAGGTTCATGAAATTGCTTGAATGTGAGTGTTTGCCATGCTTATGCACTTAGGTGAGGAGTAACCCAAGTAGGAAATTATAGTGCGGCTGCTCCTGCAATCGAGGAGGATCACTGTTCGGTGCGGGAGTGTGCACGAGGGCTGACTCTGAGACCATGTTTACAGAGGAAGAAGCCCAGATTGTGGCTTTGGGTATTGATTTTGTATAACATGTGTTAAAATTGTAAACTTTTGATATATGTTTGGTAAGAGTGACTTATTAACTCTTGAAACTATTGTATATGGTTGGGATATATTTTGTGAGTGTTGATGCAGGGGCCCAAGTGGCCAGTTATTTTACTCGCATGTGGACCCGGTGAGGTCATTGTGATTGTTTAGGACAAGTTATGTATTTGGGTAGAGCTTCCCGTACAAAGGAGACTCTACCTGATTTTCAAGAGTGATGTCGGGTTACTCGACATTCACGAGTATTCCGCGGGTTGACTGGTTGTCAACGGACCCCCGGTTTTGGGGCGTCACACTTGGAAGCCTCGTGGACACTTCCTAAACTCAAAACTTTGATTTCCCGAACTCCTTATTTAGATCCTTGGCGAAATTTCGTGTTTTCAGTACCCACGTGTAGCCCTCGTCGATGCGAAGAAATTTTCTCCTTGACCCAACGAAAACCGATATGAGGCTACGTAGATGAAGTAGAGAAAAGCTTTGGTGCCCTTTCTTCCTCTTCCTCTTTCTCTTCCTCTCTCTCTCTCTTGGAAAAACCTGGAAAAAATGGGATTCTTTCCCCTCTTTACCCCTTTTGTTCTAACTTACATTTAAGTTAAGGGAGTGGGCCACGTCGCGCCATGTGTCCAAACTTACTCGAGTCCGATTTTTAGCCCAAAGCAATATATTGTGATGCCTCAAAACCGAGGATCTCGTTAACCAACCATCAACCTGCAGAATTACTACCTTAGGTAATCGTATACCTAAGCTTTGAAACAAAACCGGTATCAAATACCTGTGGATATCGAGTAACTCGACACCACATCGTTATGTCCCATTTATCGGGAGCTATATATCCATATTTAAGTTAAAATATGCATAATTACATTTTAAAATAGTCTGTAAGAGTTCGATAACGACCCTCTTACAATTATTACATATCGGAACCAGATTGTTCCATAGTCTTACAAAAAGATTTATCAAAGTCACACGTTGGACTTCTTCACAATTATGGCCTCGAATGAGTGTCGTCCATCGGTGTACTGATTGACTTGATGATTCGCACGTAAACGTGTAGCTAGGAAGCTCTGAACCAACAAAATTTAGAAACCTATACCTTCTACTACTGTAGCCTCGCTACTGCAGTATAGCGATTCTTGGGTTGAACTCAGGGATGGGTTTTCTTCGCACAAAATGATTTTCAGTGATTCAAAATGGTGAATTTCACTATTTGGTTTAGGGTTTTGGTAAAAACAATGGGATTGATGGTTGGAAAACCAAAAATGAAATGAAATAAAATGTAAAAGAACTCCTTGAGGCCTCGAGCCACTAGGTTTGAGGTTTTAGGGCAACTGCGAAGTCCTTGGGTCTTTTTCCTCGCGTTGGGGAGGATGACCTATAGTCATTTCCCAAACTGGATCTTCATTTAGCTATAAAAAGTGAACCCTAAGTTTTCTCTTTAGATACAGCATTTATTGGTCATTAATGTTTCAATGCAGTAAAACTAATCCTTTGACCTACCCTGCAGAGACAAATAAATGGCAACTAAGCGAGCCTCAGTGGATCTAGCAATAAGCATCCACTGAACCCTAAAAGATTGCCAAGTACTGGTCAATCAAGATACATCAAAAGGATTTAAACCTGTAGTGAAAGATAGAGGCATAAATGTGATAGCTACGTTGAGCAGGGATAGCAGTTTACCTCGAAGCCTTAGCCCAGTAGCCATACTCTTCCAGGATGAGGGGGCTTTGCCATTCATCACTTGAGTTGTCATCCTCGAGGTGTTTGGCAGTAGAAAGTGAGAGAAAAGGGGAGAGAAAATGAGAAAAGAAGAAGCGGGAAAAGCAGAGCTTTCTTGCCAAAGTTTATTGCATCGAAGTTGTTTCTTCTGAGAGCTTGGCGAGGCATAAATCACGCTCGGAACAGAGGAAATTACAAAAATGTAAGAAGTACCAAAAATAAATAAAGAGTAGTTTAGGAAAAAGTTCGCAACCATGCAAATTTTTAGTGTTTTGAACTCTTTTGTTTTCTGCTCCAATTTCCTTCTGACTTCTAACTTGCAACTCCGAGTTCGGCTCGGATTCTTTGTGTTCGAGTCAACTCGACGACTTTAGTCTGGTAGCAAAAACTACTAAAATAGCCACGAATCTGTCGATAGTGTGTCGGGACCTTGGTGTGTTAATTGAAATTATTTAAGTTGATTAGTACACCGCAAATGCTCAAAACCTACAATAAACGGGGTTGAAATAGCCTTGTTGGAATAATCCTCCCAAACAAACATATTGCTAGTCCCTTAGTAATGATAGAAAGAAAAAGAGAGCAGATAATGGTATTTCAAAAAGTATATGGGTGAGTAATGTCTAGCCTTCAGTATGAATCACCAAGACCATTCAGAATAACCATCTTGGGAGAATGAATTCCATATAGAATCAAATTTTAGAAAAGTATCAAACTCGAGAGATGGAGCACAGAAACTACGAATCTAAGTGTTTATATGATGGAGTTTAACAATAAAGCGTGAGAATTTGCTCTCCACAACCAAATACTTGCCAAGACCTAGAATATTGACCAACCCAAATAAATTTGGCTCCACTCTTATTCCACATTTATTCTCATGTTGTAGGGTATAATGTTGAGGAATCGGCCTCACCAAAGTCCATGTAACGGGGGTCCACCGATGACTCTCAACCAATTAAGGCTTAGGGCATCAAGTCATAAGGATCTTTCGACCACTAACTCTTCAGGTTTCACCCCAGACACCAAATGATTTCGAAACTCTAACTCTGGCTCGTAAACCTCACCCATCCACCAGTAGTGAGCATTAAGTCGGTGGCTCTGACCGATTGCTTTAGGGCCTTGGGTTTCAAAGACTTCGTCGTATACCCCTCGGGCCAGGTCTTTCGGGTTTCAAGGCGAGAGCGTCGCGGCTTTCTATTCTTTTCTTTTCTTTTCTTTTATTATGGAGACTTCATTGGCCTTCTTTTCTTGGGGTCCATGACTGTGCAGTGTCCCGAGGAAACTAGGGTGGGTTTGTAAAGTAAGAAGACTAGGCATTTTCTTAGCTTATTGAAGAAAGCCGTGTGCTTGTGTGTGGTTAGCTAAGGTTGAAGAAAAGGCCGAAAAACCATGAGACTCAGCCGATCATCTATTTAATCATGCATGGAACTAATCTAACGTCAATGGCATTGAAAGCGTGTTTGATTTCTAACTAACGGGTTAAGGCGAGACCACAAAAAAAAAAAGGTGCGATTTTTAATTGAGAAAATGAACTATATGGTATGTATAAGAATATATATCACTATGTTTCATCTTTACAAAAGCAAAATATGATTTCTAAAGAAAACGGAACAGTGTAGCCAGAGCATACAAAATGGGCTTTGCCGCATCACGAAAACATGAATATAAACCACTTCCTTCGCTAACTCTCCCCAAGACGAATGTCACATTGTCATGATAGGCTCGTGGAAAGTTAGAGAAGGAAGTGCTTACCTGAGACGTGGGTGGTAGGTCATCCTCATCATGAAGCGGTGAGTCTTTGTGGTGGCATGGCTTCTCTTGCTGAGTTAAGAGAAGGCTGTAGGGACCAGGCTGACGATGGGGCTGGCTCTGTTTGGAGTAGGAACGAAGGAGCCTAGGTAGACGCGATGGGAATCGGGTGAGCCCAGGGTGACCTTGAATCTATGAGGATGCTTTGGTCCGGTATGGCGGCCTCGTCACGAGTCATCATCGGTTATGGTGCATGGGAAGCTCGCAAATGATCTGGAACATGGCGGAGAATGTCTTGAAGCGCATCCATGATGACCAAGAATCACAGTGGATATAGAAATATCTTTGTAGTGTGGTCTTTGTGGTCTTTCGGTCGGAAACATTTGCGGGAGATGTGGTGCTGGTAGGGGCTCTGGAGGTGCGGATGCATGGTGAGTGGGTAATGGACGAGTGGTGGCTGGAGGATTTGGAGCGGATGTTGAACTGGGCTCCTCGGGATGAGCTGGCTGGAGGTGGGCTGCTCCTACGGTGGAAGGTTAGTTCTTTGGCCCGGTCCTCGTTGCTCCGGAGGTGGGAGGTGTGATTCATGCAATGATGGATATCTTGAGATCATAATGTTATACTGGGTTTACGCGCCGCCATGGCTACTGATATAGTGGTCTAAGGTCGAACTTCAGGGGATGGGTTTGTTTGCATCACGAAGTGAGTCACGAGTTATTTGAAAATGGTGTTTCCACTTTGGATTTAGGGTTTCTTGTAAAAATAATTGAGGTTGATGGCTTGAAAACCATAGCTATAGAGAATTAAAGGGTAAAAGGAATCGCGAGTTTGAGGCCAGGCTTAGGGTTACGAGCAACTATAATGTCCTCGGGTCCTCTTCCTCTCGTTGGGAGGATGGCCTATTGTCAATTTCCCGAGCCCAGGATCTATGTTTAGCAAAAGTGAACCACAAAGTTTTCTCATCGACATTTATTAACAGTAATGTTGAGCTTGATTAAAAGCCGACCATGGATCAGCTTATAGGAGCAAATAAATGGCAACTAAGCTAGCATTAGTGGATCTGAAATAAACCTCCATTGACCTTTAAAGCATGAAATGCGGCCACTCGGCCTTACATCACTCGGCATAAATACTTTGTGTTGTAGGGGAGGACAGTACTTTACCTAAGCTTCCACCCGGTGACTCTCCTGCTTCAAGGATGAGAGGGTTTAGTCGAGAAACAAATCACTTTGAGGTTGATCATCCTCAAGGTGTTTGGCTGGTGAGAAAGTGCAAGAAAAGGAGAGAAAATGAGAGAAAATCACACCCCAGTGGGGAAAGAGTAGCTTTGGCTGGTATTGATTGATGGATTGGCTGATTTACGAGCTTGGCCAAGGCTTATATATCTTGCTTAAGTAAAGAAATTACAAAAAAGTTTGAAACAACAAAAAAAATACAATGAAAATTTGAGTACAAAACACAAAGTAGTAAAAGTGGTCAACACGAGAAAACGGGGCAACTGCGAAAATTTCTGACTGCGAAAATTTGGCGACTGCGAGGAGTATGACTGGAATTGCGGCTGCTTGAAAATTTCGTAGCTGCGAGGCTCTGCCGGTTGCGAAAATTTGCAACACTGTAAAATCTCTACAATGCTCACTCTCCCTCTGCATTTAGCTCCAATTTCCTTCTGCTTTGTACATGCAGCTTCGAGTTTAGCTCAAGTTCTTCGCATTTGAATTAGCTTGAAGATAATGGTATAATTGGCTTGCAAAACTACAAAAATATCCACAAAATATGATTAGTAGTATAGTCGGAACCTTAGTGTATCAATTGGGTTATTTAAGTTGATTAGTACACAAAAGTGCTCAAAACCTGCAATGAACAGGGCTCAGAAGCAACACTATTTGAACTAATCACTCCCCAGTAGACACATTGCTAGTCCCTTAGCGATGTGAGAGAAAAGGAAAGACGAGGCAAGTTAGCTCATGCGAAAGGAATGGTATTTTCAAGTGTATGAGTAAGTAATGCCTTACCCTTAGTGTGAATGATTGAGACGCCGCAACCGACCGACTTGGGATAATAAATGCTATACGGGACGAGTTTCGAAGAGTATCTATCCGAGGGAATCGGCACGAAACTCGCAAAATCTAAGTGTTTATGTGATCGATTTTCATGATAACTCTTAAGCGCTCTCCCCTGACCAGCTCTTTGCGAAATCTAGTACATTGACTGACCTAAATAAATTTGGTTCCACTCTTTTGTATATTTCTTTTTGTATTGTAGGATGCAATCTTGAAATTGACCTCACCAAAGTCAGGTGTAGCGGGGGTCGTCGATGACTCCCGACCCGGCTACAAGGCTTAGGGCGCCAGTCATGAGGATCTTTCGACCACTAACTCCTCGAGTTTCACCCCGGACTCCGAATGAATTTGAAATTCCAGCACCCTCGACTCACTTCGCCTATTCCCACGTCCACCCATGTAGCGAGCAGCCCAAGTGGCTCTAACTGAAGAAGACTAAGGCTTAGGGCACCCGGGCTTTAAGACTTTCGCGAAGTAAACCAGCGGGCCAGGTGCTCGGGTTTGAGGTAAAGCGATAAATTTTCCCTTCTCTTTTCTTTTTCCTTTTTTTTTTGGAAGACTTCATTGGCATTCTTTTCTGAGGAACCATAACCTTCACAATTGGTGAAACTAGGGTGAGTTACACGATAAGGGAGTTATGCGGTTTCTCGAGCTAATGCAAGAAGCGATTAATTACACGGTGTGTATTTAAGTTAAGGTGGAAGAAAAGATTGAATACGAGACTTCAACTTGACCAACCATAATCAAACATGGAACTAATCTAGTATCAATGGCATTGGCGATGTTTGATTTTCAACATGCGAGTTAGCGAAACCACAAAAAAATGGGGCAAAAATTGTTGCAAATGAGTTAAAAAACTGAGCTATCTGATATGTATAACAGTGTGTGTCACTAAATTTTCAGCTTTTTCAAAAACAGCTTTCTCAAAAAGAAGCAAAAAGCAAGCCACTAAAAATACAAAATGGGCTTTGCTTACACGTGAGACTCAATGTAATGAAACTGATATCTAAAGTATAAAAATCCCTTTCTCATAATTCTCCCCCGACGGAAGTGTGCCGTTGGCCATGATGGGTGGATTAGGAAGAGTAGTGGAGGAAGTGCTACCTCTCAGTCGATGCTTAGGTGAAGGCGTCTCGGTCTAAACGGTGAGTCTTTGTTGGAGGAGTGTTTGGCTGGCACAGCATTGCAAGGGCGACAGGGTCTGTAGGGGCTAGAGGTGGAGGGGCACGATCTGTTGAGTAAGTGGAAGCGGTCTGGCGGTACATATGGGGAGGTCGCGAGGAGACCCGGTGACTCTGGATCTGCATGGTGGCTTGATTCTTCACGAGAATGGCAGTAGTGCGAGCCATGGCGGCCTCGGTGCTAGTCATCTGTCCGAGGGCTGCATGGGCGTCGGCATGAGTGATGGATTGAGTGGAGGAAGCAATGATTTGCATCCATGATGGTCAGAAAATCCCGGGTGAAAATGGTGATATGTTGTAGAGGTGATGCGGTAGTGCTAGCCATAGCACGTCTGTGAGAGCGGTACTGGGACCGGGAGATCTTGGGGACTAAGGGTCTTGGAACACAGGGGCTCCCGATATGCTCCAGCTGATGCTCTCGAGGCGGGAATATCGTTTGCTGGTCCTCATTTGGAAGAGGAAAGAGCGGGCATAAGGCGCCCTTAGATTGACGGTGGGTTGGCCTCCACAGTCACGTGGCAGCCCGATCTAGGCTCATGGGAAGTCGATATGCTCAGCTTGTCTGGCATAGGAGTCTCGGGAATAAAGGCGTGGAGTCATTTCCGGTAGACTCTTACGATGAACTGTCCCTCGAAAATGTGCAGACGGAAGTCATAATAAGCTCAGTTGGTGACAGTAGCCCTCAGAGGTCCTGATATAGGGCCTCGAAGATGGCTCCTCTCCTACGAGCGTATCTTGGAGGCGGGAAAAGATTAGACCGCGAGGAATGTGATCTATAAGAGCATCTGCGGCGGGAGGCGCCTCTTGAACGAGGAACCGACCCGACGCGGTGTCCCTAGGAAGAGACGGACCGTCTCCCTGGGTAAGGGATGGGGCCACTGCCTATAAGCAGCCGAGTTGGCAAGGACCATCGGTAGATTGAATGTAGTGGTGATGTCTGAGGCCCTAAGTATCCCTGGCCGGCCGTCGATGGAGAAATGAAGAGCAGTTGGGTTGGACTCGTGCCTGGATGTTGTCGTGTGGTAAAACTCAATGACCACCCGAGGGTAGAAAAATCGACGGGGTGTCATGAACGGCTCTAGGGAGTACCTCTGCACTAGGAGCATCTAGTCTCGGAGCTCCGGATCTGTGGAAAAGGACGATAGATCATAATAAACCTCCTCATGCGGATCCTCTGCTGCAATCCAACATTCTGGAGCAAGGGGTTGTAGTGGAAAAGTGGCGCGCCGGATGGTGGCCCAAGGACGAGTCAGAGGAGAAATCCAAATAGGGCCACTGATAAGGGTGCGGCTGGCTCCCAAGGCAGGAAGCTAGAGGACTTCCACAGTGAAGGTCCGGGCCCTCTTAGACGGTGGGGCCCTTCGGGATGGCTTAAGATGTGGTGGAGAGGGTGGAATGAGGCCAACCCGAGTGTGGTATCTCCTCGGGCCCGGGGAGGCTACGACGGAGGAGACACAGCCTTGCGCCTGGCGCGGCATGAAGTATGGCTGGGGCTGCGCGCGGGGTAGTGAGGCGGCGGTGAGGGCGGTGGGTTGGAGAGAGGAGCGAGGGGAGGAGGAGCAGCCTTTGGGGCCAAGCGCTTCTGTGAGTCTTCTGTCTAAAGCACGAGAAGGAGAAAGAAGGGAGGGGGGCTTCAGAAAATGGAAACGGGATGTGAAATGAAAAGGAAAGAAAGAAAAGGGCTTTATATAGGGAGGGGGGGCAAATGAAAGGTTTTTGGCCAATTAATGGCCTTAAATGCCTATTAAATGGCTGGTTAAAGGAAGAATGTGTGACGCAAGAACGAAGGGTTTCTGGCAAACGGAATATGAAAGGGCAAGGGAGATGAGCATTCGCAACACATAAAATTTTTAGGGCATAAAAAATAACACTGACCACTGCAAACACTTGCAAAACATAAGACTAAAAATTGTGAGAAAACAAACCTACAAATGAGAAAAAAAAATTCAAAAGAAAAATGAGCCAAAGCAAGGGAATCAAGAAAATCTCTAAAGCAGGCCGAAAGTAAAGCCAAAATTTCGACAAAATTTTAGGCGCTTACGAGATATTCTCGACACTTCTGTAAGAGCGATTTTAGCAATCATGGAGGGAGTCGAGGAGGGATCTCACCTTGTCGGTTGAGTGTTGCACTGCATATGGCTTCAGCCTTTGCCCATTAACCTTGGGCCTATCTGAGTCTTTGGGATTGAGCAAGTCCACGGTCCATTAGGATGAGCCCTCTTGGATGGTGATGAGCAGTCCGCTCTTGGTTAAGTTGCGGGAAAGAGGTGGAGCTTGGGTCGTAGAGTAACACTTGGTCTCCTTATTTGAAATGTTCTGAGCTATTAGTTTGATCATGCCACCTCTTTAACTTATCTTTTTCAGTTTTGAGGTTGGGAGAGTAGGCATCATTCCTTAGTTCTTCTAGCTCGAGGAATGTCGAGGAGCTGTTGAGACAACTCTTGTCCATATCAGTTCAATTTCTTCACGCCCACCATGCCTTATACTCGATCTCCACGAGGCCGGAGTTGACATGCTTTGCCATAAACTGGCGATAGAGGAGCGTACACAGAATGGTCTTGTAGAGTACATTTTGTATGCCCAGCGAGAGTCCAGCGACTTGAGGTACAATCCTTTTCGGTTAGAGTTCACCACTCATGTGTGTCTTGATCTCTCTATTGTGCTTCAGCATGCTGAGTAGGGGTGGTATGGGGTGACTACTTTATGTGACACCATACTTAGTGAGGAGGCTCTCAGGTTTGTTGCGAAATACGAACCTCCATCACTAATTATGGCACAGGACTAGTCTGGAGAATATATTCTCCTTCAATAATTTCAGTACCACCTTGTGGTCTGGCGCCTAACGAGCGCTGACCCACTTGGACACATAGTCAACTCATTAAAATGTAGAGGTATCCAAGGGAGGAAGGGAATGGTCTTATGAAATCAATCCCCCATACATCGAAAAGGTCAACTACCAAAATCGGGTTTAAAGGCATCATGTGACAGTGAGAAATCTTCCCCAACCTTTGGCATTTGTTGCATTCCCTACACATGGTATGGGCATCCTTGAAAAGAGAGGGCAAGTGGAATCAGGACTGACACCTTCTTGCGGTTTTTGGAAGCAAAATGCCTCCATGCATTCTCATGGCAATGGCTGATTATTCCTTGTTGCTCTGCTTCAGGCACACACCTCTGATTATCACAGTCAGCACGGTATTTGTCTGAAGGGTTCCTCCCGATAATAAGAGTGGGTACTGCGAAGAAAAATTTGTTGTCTTATGCTGTGCTGTTGTCCCCTGGGCAGTAATTTGCAATGTGAGCATACCAGGGAGCCTTCTCAACCAGGAGCAGTGACTCCTCAAGGAACTCATCATTGATTGGAGGGTTGTGAGTGTTGTGTGCGATTGTTAATCTCAATAGGTGATTGGCAACAACATTTTCCACACTCTTTTTTGTAGCATGAAACATACCACTAGGGTACATAATAATTTTATTATATATTACGGGTATGAATTGAGAAAGCTGAGTTTTCGAGATAAATTGATAAGTATAAAAGCGTAAATTTTTAAGTGTGAGCATATAATTGAATATTATATGCTAAATTGAGAAATGTATTGAACCCGGAAAGAAACCCAAGTGAAAAAGGACAAATATGGAAAAAAAATTGCAAAATGAGGACCTAAGGGTCAATTGTTATAAAGGATAAGTGTCTAAGTGGACTTATGATAAATGAATGGCCAAAATGTATAATGGAGACCAAAAATGGAAAATTGGATTTAGAGTGGTCAAACAAGGCCTTATGAGAATCTAGTGACTTAAGACAAAAATGAGAAATGAGAAAAGGTGTAGACGAACGGCCTTACACTTAAGTGGAGTTTAAAAGACCAAACATGTGGTCTTAGGGCTCATTGAGAGCATCCGTTTTTGTGAGAGAAGGGGGGAGGAGAAAGGAGAGAAAAGCTAAGGCTTCAGAGATCAAGCCTTGGTGTGTTCCTTCCCCCATTTCTTGCTCTCTGAGACCAAACACCATCGAGGAAGTGGAAGAGGTTGAGTAATCGATCGAGCCATAACCTCATCTCTTATGATTTCGATTTTGGGAGAAAAGATACAACTTGAGAAAATGGGTTGTTATTGAATCTAAACCACTTTTGGAGATGTTTTGAAGTGATTTCATGGTGGAATTTTTGATATGGGATGTATTGGAGAAGATTGGTGGATGAAAAATGTGTAAAAATGCAAAAATCCCAAACATCCGAAGCGAGAGCGACATGTACGGTGCAGGTTGAACATGTCTTAGGTACACCTTCATTACAAAAATTAGCGATGTGACATGTGCAGGTACAGGTTGAACATGTATCGTACACCTTGTGCCCAAAGCGGGCGGAGTGGGCGGCTTATACCGATTACAAGTTGAACATGCTAGGGTACACCCATTCGGCAGCCCCCATTTTGCTTATTTTGCAGATTAAGTCGTCGCCTACCAATTGATTAGGGACCCTAAGAAAAAATTAGAGGGGGTTCGAATAAGAATGAGACAAAGTGAAAAACGTATCGTACCACCGCCGCCTCGTGAGCGAAGTATGATGGTCGTTTAACCTTAGAATGAATAAATTGTATTGACTAGGTGCGGGTGAAGGCGATAGCGACTAAGTTGACATCGAAAGAAATGGAATCGATAATTGGTTTGTTCTATACTTGTTCTTTATTCCTAGTTTGTTCTATAAGCGATCTTATTCAGTATTGTTCTATACTTGTTCAGTTCTCTATTTGTAAGAATATACATATATATTGATTTGAATCATGAACTAATCAGGCCCCATTTTGCCAAATATATGCATGTATCATGAGTATTTGAGCGTAAGTGAATTTACTGCATAAAAACCATTGATTTTGAAATGTATTATTGAATGACCAACATGGCGGATTCACCCGGCCCCGAATTACGTCATGAAGGTAACCGTATTTGTCTAATGCGAAATCACGTATGCGAATGACATACGGGACAGGATTCACCAAGCGAGATCATCGTGAATGTGCGACTTCTATAGTCATGTGGGGCGATAATATTGACATAAAATCACATTGCTGCGAATAGCCGAGACATGTGGGATTCTGGCCCGAATTTATGCGTGAATGTCGACTTCTATAGTCATATGTGAGACGGTAATATTGAATGTGAAACCACATTGCTACTGAATGATAAACAGGACATGATTCACCAACTGAATCTGTCGTGGATGTCAAATTCTATAGCTATATGTGGAATCACAAACCGAAAAACGAAACGATGGTATTGAAAAGTGTATTTGTATAAGTATCTTTACATTACAACGTATTGTATAAAGGCATTATTTTGATAAATGCATGATTTATATGAACGAAAATGGAATACAGAACTGTATAGAACCACTAAGCATGAAAATGCTTAGCGTATTGTTTTTATCAATGCTCAAGTACCTGTTCGCTTTTTTCTATATAGACTAAAACCCCTCAAAATAACACATTGCGAGCCTTGTTCTCTTATACTACGTGTCACTTTGGATAATTTGGCTTGCTAAAATAATTTTCTCTTAATGTTAAGGATAAAAAATGGGTTCGGTCATGCCTTGCAGGGTGCATAGGTCGCCTAAGTGGTAAAAAATGCGAGATGTGGGATCCGGTATCATTCCCACGAGTTGATGGCAAGTGCGGTCGACTACTGACCTACTTGAAATTTCATACTATTTGGACTGAAACTCATAGTGAAAATTTTATCGAAGCGACGAAGTTAAAATCTATACTATTGAATAGCACCAGAATTAATCTAAACAAGTGAATGACTAAAAATAAATTGTACATAAAGAATGGATTGAATCAATTCTGTAGAAACAAAAAAAACCATCAATGAAATCTGATAGAGCAGTCAATTCCGGCACTATGTCCATTACGTTATGTATGGATCACGATTTTTGTCCAAGATTTTCTAATTATTGGAGTGGATCTCCGTTTCGATTTATCCTTGCTTCTCTCGAACAAAGATCAAACCTTGGCTACAAGTATTCCCACATTTTCTTGCAAGATCACGGGTATTTTTCTTTCTGATGCCACCCATTTCTGATGACAATGAACTTCAGCTTCACCTTCACCGGGATTTTAGCTAAGTTCTACTACTTAATTAGTGGCTCATCCTTCAGATCTATAGGCTTATCCCCTTTCCTTGATTAGATCTAAGCTAACACGGGGATTGGAACCTATCCTTAGATTAAGGTGAACTCTCTGATGATTTATATTGTTAAATACACCCCTTCAACTTCAATTATGAGCGAATAGGGGATTTATCAAAATGAACTCTCAGGCTCAGTGGTTAAGATCAATAATAGTCGAACATACTAAGAAAGAATGCTCTCGACTCTCGGAATCTCGGGTCTACGTAATCACGTAGAGGGCATCCACGGATATCGGAGTAGATACATTCCCTCGGCGGGCACTAGGTGCACTATTTGGAACTTATCCATTAAAAAACGACACCGATTAAGTAAAAACTAAACCCGAATTAATTCTCCATAAATGCGGGAAAGAAACGTAACTAAATGTAAATCAAATCATTTGAAATTGCGCTCTGATTCTTACGTACGAATAAAGAAATGGAGTGCAGGCGCGCCACAAACCCACTTTGTAAGCTATGATAAATACGAAAAGAAATGAATTCGAAATTTGTCTAGAGTTCATAAATTTCGACTGATATCTTGAAAGAAAATATAACAAAACTAACAATCAGCTCTAAAAATAGTCTACACTTGCAGTTCAGATTAAATCGAGAAAATAAAACTAAAAATAAAACTAAAATAAAATTCTCTATAATATACACTAAGTTCTCTTTCTTTTCCTTTTCTTTAGGTAGTCGAGGAGAAAAACTACTTTACTCTTCGAAACCTCTCTATTTATCTTGTCAAGGAAAATAAAGCAAAGTGAATCTAAAAATACTCGGTGGAAATCCGAGATAAAAGCCCGGCCTTTGTTCTATGTAGCGACCTCGGTTGATGTTACGACATAAATTCTCTTGACAACTATGATCAGTCGTGACCTCTTCCTTTCAAGTTGCAACCTATTTGTCTTTCAACAGCTTTGATTAGTGGTCGCGACGTCGTTTGTGGTCGCGACCTCTTATGCTCAGTGTTCCTTCAGTGTTGATGTCGCGACCTCAGGTTGATGTCGCGACATCATTGTCTTCCTATTCTTCCAGCGTCTGTGTTGCGACATCAGTTTTAGGTTGCGACCACCTTGCTGTTTGTAAACGACTTCATGTTGTGACTTTGATTCCTTGGTCGCAATTCTGTTGGTGGTTTTCTTGTCTTCATAACTTTCAATTTTATGTCGCGACCTCATGGTGATGTCGCGACCTCTTCTGCTTTCCATTTCTTTTCTTCAGGTCGCGACCTCAGTTCCGTTATGGCGATTTCTTTCTTCGACTCTTTTCAGTCGCGACCTCAATTACATCAGCGACATCAATTTCTTAACAGCTTTTCTTGTTCGCGACACGAATGATTAGTCAGCGACATCCCATACGCTCATTGACTTTTTAAAAGGTTGCAAGCTGGTTCATGGCAAGTGCTTATCGACTACGAGGTTGTGACCTCGCGGCGTTGTTTCGGTTGCACTTTGAATACTGTTATTTTTATGTCGCGACCTCAAGTTGATGTCGCGACATGAAATGGAACTTAGTATAAAAACTAGTTGCAACCTCTTTTCTTTTGCAAAGACTTCTCTTGTGGCTTCATAGACGAATTCTGGTCGCGACCTCAAGTTGATGTCGCGACTTATCAATTTCTTCTCTTGATTGTTTCCTTTAGTCTCGATCACGTTTTCTTTGTCGCAACTTCATGCACAAGTCCGACTTCACTTGTTCCACATTTACGTTTCTTCTTCAAAGCCAAATTTGTTATTGTCGTGACTTGGAATTGCTGGAAACTGAGCTTCCTGTCACGACTTAAATTCCTCGTTGTGACCTCGATTACTAATAGCAGGTTGATTTCTTGATTTTGCTAAAATTTGATTTTCTTACGTATTTTCTATGAGTGAAATTTGAGTCAATTATCCTTCTGTGAGCAATTCAACATTATTCTCATAATAAACTCGAAAAATGGTTAAAAATCTAATGAGTTTTTGGACTCATCAAATTCCCCCAAACTTTAAATTTTGCTTGTCCCCAAACAAAGAAGAGAAAGGATTGTTTGTCCTCAAACAAATAAGCTTAGAAAAATTTTTAAGGACATTTTTCTGATTCGTACCACAGTCTTTCCCATTCCACCTTTTTGAATTGGAATTAAGAGATACCAACATTATTTTAAATTTCAGTTTTGATGCAAGAACAAGACGCAGGTATACTTCCTAACACAAAAATTTGCGATAAACTAATGTATTTAAACGTTTATTTTACAAGTCTTGTTCCTGCCTGATGTGTGCGGGTCATCAATCCCGCCTAAATGTTCATGTTTAGTTAGTTAATCTTACGGAGTTTTCTTAGGCTGTTTGTCGAAGTCCCATGAGGAGCATTTTTCATATTGATCTCCGCTAATGTAGGTGAGTTCAACCTTCAAAATCAATATGAGGTCTTTGAGGCTTGTAATGTGAGGCTTAGGTAATTGGGTAGATAATGAAAAAATTTAAGTTGTAATTACCGATTTCCATCTTTTCTCTACACTTGTTGCCTCGACTTTCACCACTTTTCTTCTTTGTTCTTCTTGATTCTCCTAAATCTTAGCTTTGATTCATCTTTGAATTACTTTTATGGAATTTCAATTTCTATATATAATTGATTCAGGCGGGAGTTCACTTTTGTTCTTCCTCCTTTGCTTTATTCTTCTAAGATTTGGAATAGGTGCAATGTTTTGTCTTCTTAGGCTTTTTTACATTACTCTTAGGAACTTTGGGCTAGCAATTCCCGTACAAGTTGCAGCATTAGGGTGCTAGGTGTTAAAACACCCTACGACTTAATTGTTGAGGGAAATAAATGACAAGACAAAACTTATTCCTTATTTCATAAGATTTACCTTCTTTACCTCTTGACTCCTTCATTGTCAAAATTTGAAATATTGTTCCCAAACTAGTTTCTTCTTTTGCTAAAACTTTTACGGCTGAGCTGGATAAATTGGGCTCTTTCTTTGGAGTTTTAACTGCAAAGAAGAATTTAGTTTTGATTCATGCTGTTTGTGAAGAAATAAAACTGTTGACTCAAATCAAAGATCTTGAAGAGTGCATACTTAACCCATATTTTGAGGAGTAGGCTTAGAAAAGCTCAAGAGCTGCCAAGGATTAAACTTCCCATCATTTCTTGTTGGCTGTTTTTATACCGGATTTCGCCTCAATGGTAATCAAACAAGTTATAGGACTATGTTAAATCTGAATCTCAGTAAGATGTTCTAATTCTGTAAAAAGAGGAAGGAGAAGGCGTTTCTGGTTTGTTGACCTAAGTGTATTATTTCTTCAGGAGCTTGTATTTATTCTTGTTTACTTACATTATTTTAACCGAGTATTTTGTTCCATCGGCTGATAACCAATTTCCCAGTTTTACCAAACTAAAGCTGAATTTAAATAAAATAGTGACCTCTAATTTCAGTTTTAATTATTCGAGGCCACTGATTCTTTCCAAATTTACATTTGCTTGAGAAGAACATAGTATTTGATTCCTAAGCGAAAATAAAATGACACGAAACAAGTGAAGTCATGAACATTCGATTTGTAAAGTCATAGATATTTTTATTCAAATATGCAAATATTTCGATATTGTTTAATGCTTTCTTTACAAATAAAGCATGCTTAAATTGAAAAACTCTTTATTTCTTGATCTAAAATCCACATATCTTCCCCTTGAAGGATTCTGACTCCTTTGAGAAATTGGTTCGCGGACCTTGAGCTCCTCGAAAGTGATTCGGCGATTAACAAGGTCATTCAACAAATTGGGCTTTTTCTCCCCATTTTCTTTGGAGCTTCTACGGTTGATGGGTTCTAATTAACCCTTGCACCAGTTCCCTTCCCATCAACCACTCTCTTGATTACACCCACATTTTAATGGAACAAGAATGGGGTGGTTTGTTTTTAGGCTCCATTCATTCCATAAAATCGTATTCACAACCTTGAGACTCTTCTTTTCCTCTCGATCTCCTTTTCTGCATTTTGCGTTTTTATTTTCCCTTGTTCTCTCATCTGTACATAGTGAATTGAGTCTCTTGAGAACTTCTGAGGCCATTGTGCTTCTTTAAATTTACGATGAGTGGATTAAATGAGGTTCCTCAATTTTACTCTTCGATATTTCAGCGAGATTATTGGCCTTTGATTGAGGAATTTTGATCATTTTCTTGAACATTAACTTCCCTATGATTATTCTCCTCGGCTGAGCATACTAAACAAATTAGTTAAATCAAAGAAATGAATTGTTTCTACATTAATAACCATTTGTTTCAACAAATTTGAATGGATGTTGCAAGGGCGAAGGTTTGGGCAGATGCGGAGTTTAGTGGATTTTGAATGAGAATAGATGCTGGTTTTAATGTCATGACAGCATTTTGGGAGTCAATACATTCATTATTGGGCCACTCAATTAATGTTTTGCAATGACTTTTATTATGTTCAATGAATTCTGTCACGACTTAAAAATTCCATGTCATTGACCTAAAGTGGAATCCTGGCTTGAGGAAAATTGTTTTTCAGCACAAAGTTGTTCTTTCCCTCCTTTATTTCGATTGTGATGAACATTATTAGAGCTTTCTTTTCCACTTCTTATTCTTCACATCCAGCCTCTTGGTTGCCACTTTTGAATTAATGTTGCTACCCCGAAACAAAACACTCAAATTACTAAACAATTGCAATTTATTCAATTCCACTCAAATACTTCTGACTCAATTCATCTTCGTATGCGAAATTCAACAAATTTCACTATGCATGATATTCAAGATTTAAGCTAACAGATAAAAATTTCCCCCAGACTTTTAATCATGCTATATCAAGATAAATTTAAAAATTCAAATCAGAAGAAAAAGAAAAGCGCCTTTGGTCTTTATGTTGATTGAAGTTTGATTTCGAATTCTCTCCTTTTGCCTGATCTTCATTGTCTGTAAACTAAAAAAAAATAAAATAAAATAAAATATTTACACACTCTTTAATCAAGTAGTAAAATCACGATAAGTATTAGAGATTTAAACACAAAATTGTAAACTATAATAAGAAAATTAAAATCAAAGCGTGTGGATTACTTCCCTGGCTGCACCGATTTTTAGTCTTTAGGTGGACTCTCTGTTTGCAGCAATTACGTTCTTCAATTTTCTTCATTCGAAGCCCAGGGTTTATCTTCCGATTGCTTTTTCCCAAGATAATACCTTTAATCTCGACCATTAACTTTGAACTCCTCATGATTGCGATTCTAAGTGTCGCGCTGAGGTGTGTGCTTGATACCACCTTAAATGGTCCATCAGCACAGACTTGGCTTTCTTGGAAAAGAGTCTGTCACGGAGTTGAATAACAAGACTTGATCTCTGCCTTGAATTCATCACCTCAAAAATTAGATTGATCATGCCATTTTTTTGTTTTATCTTGTAGATGCAGTACTATCATAGGCTTCATTCTCAGCTCTTCCATTCATTTAGCGAGTAACTTTATCTTCTTTGTGACTTTAAATCAAAATTCAGCTTCTTGATGGCCCACATAGCTTTATATTCTGCTTCGAGAGGTAAGTGACAAGATTTTCCAAAAACAGAGAATGCGTATGGGAACCCTTCGATGGGAGTTTTAAAAGCGGTCTTGTATCACCATCGTCACGTGTCAAGCTTCAAGGCCAGTCTCTGCTTGAGCTTCACGGTCTTTCAAAATTTTCTTTGTTGCTGTTGGAAATTTCGGTTTGCGTTGTTTGAGGATGATAAGCCAAGCTCATAATGTGTTTGATACCATATCTGCTCGTGAGTTTGTCGAACACCTTATTCTGAAATAGCTTCCTCCGTCGCTAATTATAGTTAAGGTGTCCCAAATCTGTGAGAATATTTCTTTGTAAAAACCATAAGCGTATTGGCATCATTCTTTGGACATCTTGTTATCATAAAATTTGATACATAATCCACAGTGAGTATGTATATATTTCAAATAGGCGGAAAGGTCGTAAAATCCATTCCCCTTACATCGAGCAAGCGCACCGCGGGATACCTTGCGAGAGGAATCTCATGCCACTGTGATATTTCCCATTCTTTGGCATTGATCACCACGAAACTACCCATTAGCTTGGTCTTTAAAATCGTAGGCGATAGAATCTGGTGGAGGGAATTTTATGGGTTGTTTTATCTCTCTGTAGTGTCCTCCAAGGTGATACGCAACATTCTTTTAAAATCTTGCTTTGCTCACCTTAAGGCACCACGTCTCTCCTTATTATCCGTCAGCCTCTTTTTAAACAATAATGGATGAAATCCCGGAATGTTATGATGCCTATTTGTCAGTCCTTAACTTTTCTCTGTTGGTAGCTGAATTAATTGTAATTCTAAAGCTAAGTTCACAATATCGACATACCGGGAGTGATTGGGTATTGTTTGAAATAAGCGCTCATTGGAAAATTTTGCGCTATTTCTCTTCGCTATTCTTATGCGATTGGTTTTCTGCGCGAAAGCCAGTGATCGGCTATCTGTTGTCACTTCCTTTTGTCTTTATTTCTAAATCAAATTCTGCAATAATAGCACCCACACGATCAATCTTAGATTTGCTTCTTTCTTCGCCATTAGATATTTAATTCTTCACATGATCGGTGTGTATAGCAAACTATGGGACCCCCAAAATGTATGGCTACAGACTTTTCACATCTGAATCTTATTGCCCGGCATCCTTTTCGGTAGTAAGTAATTTTCTTGTGCTTCATTAAAGGTTTTGCTAGCATAGTAGATGGCCATGAACACTTTTTCATCTTTACGTCTGATATGGCTCATTGCGAAATCGCTGCATCATAGCGCTGATTTCAAATTCTCACATTCCTAGTTTTTCCATGATGGGAGCTTGACTAGTTTGGATTTGATTTCTTTAAAAAGCTTTACGGTAGGATTCATCAAACATAACTTGGTATCTTTTTCAGCAATCTGCATAGTGGTCTAGCAATTTTTGAGAAATCTCGATAAATCTTATAAAATCGGCATGTCACTGAAACCCGATTCCCTTGGCGTAGTGGGTGGCATTAGGTTTCTTATAATTGAAACTTTTGCTGATCACCTCTCGAAGCCTGGCTGCGAAATCATGTGCCCAAGGCATGAATTCCTTACGTAACCATAAAATGCATTTTCCCGGTCGAGCGATTCTTGTCTTTGCACCTTTGAAGTCTTATCCCAGGGTTATGCGAGCATTGTTAGCGGATCCATACATTGTAAATCATCCGTGAAGATCTCCATAACTTCTTACGTAGATCGAAAACTCCTAGACATCATGCATCTTTGGAAGAATACCGCTGAGCATTACCGGCCAAATGACATTCTCCCCAAAGCAAAAGTACCAAATGGGGCATGTAAAAGTGGTTTCTCACGATCTTAGTCTGATAGCAATTTAGTTATATCGGAGTATCCATCAAGAAAACAAAAATGAGGATGTCCTGCCAACCTATCGACATCGATCAATGAAAAGCGAGGAAAATGATCTTTTACGATTGCGATGATTTTACGCCAGTCAATACACACCCTCCATCTGTCACGGTTCACGCGAGAATCAGTTCATTTCTTTTTTCATTTCGATCACGAGTGAATCTTACCTTTCTTGGGAACCACATGTCTTCAGGCTTGCCCGAACTATGTCGATATAGCATATATAAAACCTACATTCCAACCATTTCGAACTTCTTTTACGACCGACTTCTTTAAATCAGCAGGTTCGAGGCTTCTCCTTTGATGCTCGATAGAAGTTTTGCATTATCTTCCACGGCCAATATTTTGTCCATACGAATAAAGGGTGATGCCCGCCGAATCTTGATGGATGGCTCAATTGCTTCTTGTATTTCCTACCGAATTACCGGCTGACTTACGTTTTTCGAACGATCCGATCTGGTGATATGATAACCTAGTTTTCTCTTTCTGGTTCTAAAGCTTCGTATTTTAAATGACTAGGCAATTCTTTCAATGTTAGCCATACTTGACAGTTTCTGCTCATGAATTTCTTTACATTTACATTTTACTTACCTCGTCTTGGTATTTTCATTTTATACTAGAAGCAGTTTCCTTGTTAAACCTGATGAAGGCACTACTTCTGTCAAGCTCTCAAAAGTGCGAAAATTCATCTCAATTTCATTGATAAGTGTTGAATGATCTGTCGGAAATTCAATTCATCATTGAGAAGGCTATTGTTTCTTATAGCCATACAGCATGCTGCCCTCACACATTAGGATGTTCCCGGACTCGATTAATATTAAAGCTGCAGCGCTGTCCCAAGCTACGAGCCGGTTCACCTTTATATCGTCTATCAAAGGCAGCTCACATTCTTAGAAAAGGCCTTCAGCGAAAACGAAAGGAACTTGGGTATCTTCTTGAAATGCGCATGATAACAAAATGCAGGAAAATGAATTTCCCGACCTTGCCAGTACATCTTCTAGAATGCCTTATGGTTGTGCCATTGATCTATCAGCCATCTGTAATGTAATTGTTGTTGGGGTAAGTTCCCCCAAACTAAGTCTCTGCACCACTGATAGAGGCATTAAATTTATACTTGCGCCAGAATCACATAAAGCTTTCTTGAATTCGTATTTCCCTATGGAGCAGGGAATGGTGAAACTGCCAGGGTCTTTCATCTTTGCTAGAAGCTTCTGTTGGATAGCTTTGCAAGTAGCGTCAGTTAACTATACCCTCCTCGACTATCTTTCTTTTCTTGCTCAATATCTCCTTTAGAAATTTTGCATAAAAAGAGGCATTTGGGCGATCACCTCTGTAGTCTGGACCATTTATTTCTATTTTCTTAAAATATCGAGGAATTTAGCTGTTCTTCTCTTCTTGACTTTTGAAGTCTCTGGCAGATAGCCTTTACTTGAGTGTATATCTTTAGTACTCTTCCTTCTTTTAAGTCATTGCTTCCTTTTGGTTTTCAATCTGGCTATTCTTCTCTTCTTCCTTTTCATTCTACTTTTCTTTCTCTTTCAGTCTCTTCTTTCCCTTACGTCTTTTTTATTGTTTCGAATCCTTCCCACTTCTTAGCGGGTGGCCTCCACCGATCTTTTGGGTTCTTCGAGTGTCCTTGGGAGCCTTGCCCTTGCTCTCTCTTGGCATATTCGAGTAGGTACCCCTGCTTGTGTCTCTAAATTTTTAGGTGAGCACTAGCATTCTTTGAAACATTTGAGTATCGGACTTGAGCTTCGAGTCGAGATGGTTTATGTTCATGGGTGCAGCAGCCTCTTGTTATCCCTATGAGCTGCGGCATCTCTGTTCTTCAAATGGTTAGGTTCTCCTCGGCCATGATATTCATTACACTAAACTCCACTTGGTGTTCTTTGTTGGAACAACGGTGAGCTGCGATATCCTTGTTGAGGATCTTTGTCACTTCCCTTGGGCCATGTAATGCCCCTCCGCCCATGAAGACTATCATGGTTCCTCAGTCTTGGATTATAGATGGAGTGAGATTGCGGATTGACTTGAAATGATAACTTCTTTAGCTGTTCACGTAATTAACTTCCTCCTAAATCACCATAGAATCTTCTTCACATTGTGCGTCGACACTTCTTCTCATTAGTTCTCTTTCATTGCTCTACATTCATGACGATTAATGCATCTTCTCTCTTGATTTTGGCCCATCTCTGCCATTATGGCATCAAACTTTGCTTCCATGTTTGTCATCTTGCTCGACTCCGCTGACCCACTTTTCCTCTCCTGCTTCCTCTTAAAACTTCGGATGGAGCTTTCATGTGCATTTTGCTAAATCTTGATGGAATCTCATATCTTAAACGCTTCGTTTAGAATACTCCCACGGCATGAAGCATCGATAATACTTAGATGTATCATTTAAAGCATGATACCTTATGTCCATCTGGGTCTTCAAATCTATTCCATGCATCGGGCACCTCTTCAGTGACCTCTGAATCTTTCCCCGAAGCTACATATAGGCTCTCGTCTTCCCACTTATTGGGTATAATATATCTCTGCATTAAGTCTGCGAGTGAGAGATGGGGGGAAAGAATACGCAGTAGCTTCTGCCAGCTCTTCCCAGTCTTGACATAACCATATGGTAATGATTCATACCGTGTGGCTCGTATGTCTCTCAAGAAAATGGGAAGAGATCAAACTTTATCACCTACGGTCTCACACCACATTCGGCTCTTTGTATTTACCATTACGAAATCTTCCAGTACTCTTATTTTGGATTCTTGAGGTGGGATGACCGGTAAAGCGATGTTCTTTGAACCATTATCGTCAAAGTAGCTTTTAGTTCAAATTATTTGCATCCGCAGTAGGCTATCGATTGCGAGAATATTGCTACGAATAATAGGCCTCCGAAATCCTCCATTGTCTGATAATTGGGGCATACGGCTGTATCCCTCCCCGTTCCTCTGTTTGGTCATGTCTATAACACGCCATAGGCTGCGTTCTCTGCTCTTTTGTCTTTCTTAAGCTCCACGAGTGTTCTCTCGATTAGTGCCTGCTGAATCGGTCGAATCTGTAATAAAAACACTTTCAGTTAATAGGATTAGTCGAACTTAAACAGTATGTCCCGACATGGCTTGTTAAAAATTAGTGGTTGATGTACTTGCTTGAAAAACTATTGCATTCTTTTCTTAAAAATGTCCAAATTAGTATTTCCTTGAAATTGAGGATATTGATCTAATTAATTCTTTCAATCCCCGGCAACGGCGCCATAAAAACTTGTTCGCCTTTTTCTATATAGACTAAAACCCCTCAAAATAACACAGCTACTAGAGCCTTACAATTCTCTTATACCCATGATACTTTGGATAATTTGGCTTGCTAAAATAATTTTCTCTTAATGTTAGGGATAAAAAAATAAGGAGTTCAGTCTATAGCCTTGCAAGTGTCACGAGGTCATAGTAGTAAATACGAATGTAGTCAGGTATAATTTGCAGAGAGGGTGAAGTAGAATTACAAGTGTTTATGACTACTAAAATTTCGGCACTATTTGGACTCAAAACTCATAGTGAAAATTTTTGCTCCAAAGCAATAAAAAGTTAAAATCCTTCTATTGAATATGCTCAAATTAATCTAAACAAAAGTGAATGACTAAAAATAAATTGTACATAAAGATGGATTGAATCAGTTCTTGCGGCAAAAAAACTTATCGATATAAATACAATGGAACGATCAATTCGTGCGCCCCATGTCCATTCAAGCGCATTTACATGTATGGATGCGATTTTTGTCGAAGACCTCTAATTATTGGAATTGGATCTCTCAGTTTTCAACGATTTAATATCCTTGCTTCTCTCGAAAACAAATCAAAACGACTACCAGTATTCATTTTCTTGTAAGATCGGGTATTTTCTTTTCTCAATACTTCACACCCATTTCTTTGTTGGCGGTAGAACTTTAACTACCTTCTTGGGGATTTTAGCTAAGTTTCTACTACTTAATTAGTGGCTCATCCTTCAAATCTATAGGCTATCCTTTCCTTGATTGAGTCTAAGCTAACACGAGGATTGGAACCTATCCTTAGATTAGGTGAACTCTCGATGATTTATATTGTTAAATACACCCTCGAGCTTCAATTATGAGCGAATGGGGATTTATCAAAATGAACTCTCGAGCTAGGCGGTCGTCAATAATAGTCGTTATACCCGAGAAAAAGAATGCGCACTCTCAAAGTCTACATCTGCATTGTCGGGGAATCTGAATATCGGTAGATACATTCCCTCGGCGGTACTGAGTCTTATTGACTGGAACTTATCCATTAAAGCAAGCATCAATTAAGTAAAACTAAGCCCAATTAATTCTCCGTAAATAATGAAGAAATGTAACTAAATGTCAAATCCAAATCAGGTTTATTTGCTTTGGTCTTGCATTGCGAATCCAGAAATGGAGTCTTGAATGGCAGCACAATACTTGTAAATGATAATCCCGAAAAAGAAATGAATTCGAAATTTATGCAGATTTCATAAATTTCGACGATATCTTGAAGAAAAATATAACGAACTAACCGATCGGCTCTAATCGTCTACGCACGATTCGCGGTCAAATCGGAGAAAATAAACTAAAAATAAAAGCGAAAATAAAATGCATATATTATACGAGTTCTCTTCTTTTAAACTTTCTTTGGGTAGTGAAGGAGAAAAAACTACTTTACTCTTAGCTTTGTCTGTTATCTTGTCAAAGGAAAATAAAATGGGCCGAATCCCCAAAAATACTCGGTGGAAATCGATAAAGCCCTGACCCAGCGTTCTATCGCGACCTGGTTGATCGCGACATAGAATCTCTTGATAATCATGATCGGTCGCGCGACCTCTTCCTTTCAGGATTGCAACTTTGTTTGTCTTTCCAACTGGCTTTGATTAGTGGTCACGACGTCGTTTGTGGTCGCGACCTCTTATGCTCAGTGTTCCTTCAGTGTTGATGTTGAGACCTCAGGTTGATGTCGCGACATCATTGTCTTCACACCATTCTTCGGCGTGCGTGTTGCGACATCGGTTTAGGTTCTGCGACCACGCTGGCGTTCATAGCGTCTTCATGTTGGCGACGTTCCAGCAGTGCGCCAGTGTTGGTGGTTTTCTTGTCTTCATAACTTTGATTTTATGTCGCGACCTCATGGTGATATGCGACCTCTTGCTTTCCATTTCTTTTCTTGGTCGCGACCTCGGTTCCACGTTATGGCGATTTCTTCTTTTGAACTCTTTCAGGCCGTTCAAGTTGCATGTGACATCGATTTCTGCCGGCTTTGATCGATGAATGATTGTGTCATCCTTGTGTTACAAGACATGACTCAGGTTTCATGATCTTAAATGTTCGGGACCTCACGACGCTGTTTGGACGCAATCTGTCATCATTTGTCGATTCAGGGTTGATAATGAGATAGATTAGTAAATATTGCCTCTTTCACCAGGGCTTTCTGTGCTGCGATGAAATGCCGACCTGAGTCGATAATCGCGACATATTTCTCATGTTATTTCACTAGTTAATCCGTTTTTCTTTGTCGCTTTTCTTTTTCAAGTCACGACTTCACTTGTTAACGTTCCCGATTTCTTCTTGGCAATTTGTTATTGTAGTGACTTGGAAATTCTTTAAGCCCAGGCTCTGTCGTGACTTAAATTCCTCGTTGTGACCTCAGTGCTTGAGGTTGATTTCTTGATTTTGCTAAATTTGATTTTCTGGCGTATTTCACCTTAAATTGAAATTTGAGTCAATTGTCATTGTTATGCAAACAATTCAACATTATTCTCATAATAAACTCGGAAAAATGAATTAAAAATCTAATGAGTTTTGGACTCATCAAATTCCCCCCAGGCTTTAAATTTTGCTTGTCCCCGACAAGAAGAGAAAGGATTGTTTGTCCTCAGACAAAATAAGCTTAGAAAAATTTTTAAGGACATTTTAGGTCGTACCACGATTTTCCCATTCCACCTTTTGAATTGGAATTAAGAATGCAAACATTATTTTAAATTTCGATTTTGATGCCCAAAGACAAGACATGGTATACTTCTAACACAAAATTTCTTGACATTTAATGTATTTAAACAGTTTTATTTTTACAAGTCTTGTTCTCGTATTATTGTGCGAGTCATCAATCCTTTTCATCTTCATGTTGAATTTAGTTAATCTTAGGAGTTTTCTTGAAATTTGTTTGTCAAAAAGTCCCATAGGCTTGTTTTCATAATGATCCTCCAGTAACAATTCAAATTCAACTTCAAAATCAATAGAAGGTCTTTCGGGCTTGTAATGTTAGGCTTGGAAGTAATTGGGTAGATAATGGAAAATTTTAGGTTGTAAATTACCCGAGTTTCCGTCTTTTCTCTACGCTTGTTGCCTCGACTTTCACCACTTTTTCTTCTTTGTTCTTCTTGATTCTCCTCAATGTTAAGCTAGTGGTGCCCGCACGGTAGGGTGGCCCGGAATCAATAATATTTGTTTCCTATGTTCCTCACTGCTGCTTAGTAGTCAGCTACTTCTTGATATAGCGGTCTAAGTCGAACATGGGGATGGGTTTCATCCACAGACTAGATTATGTCGGTGTTTGGAAAATGGTGAGCTTTTGTTTGATTTGTGGATTTTGTAAGAACAATGGAGGTTATTTAGTTCAGCAGCTAGCTAATAATAACTAAAGTGAAGTAATGAAATGGTAACCTTGAAAGACTTGGTTCATAGCCCAATGTATGGAAATTATTAAGGTGTCCTTAGGTTATTTCCTCGCATTAAGGCAAATAACATATAGTCAAAGCCCCGAGCGGATCTTTATTTAGCTATAAAACCTAACCTAGAATCACTCCTATTTGAGTCAGACAGTATGATGCATTCAAAGTCCCATTAGGGTTTAAAACCCTAGCATTTAACCTCATTTCAATGGCTCGTAAATGACATCTAAAAAGGATGTGATGCATCAACATTAAGAATGCGAACCTAAAACATGGCAAGTATTGACCCAGAAGGAAAGACATTAAATGGCATTAAACCCTAGTTGGAAAAGTGGGAACCATAAATGCGTACCTTAACATTCAAGCATGGACAACTGTGACCACACGAAAACCAGGCTAGCAACCCTCATGCTTCAAAGGCATTTGTAAGGAAACAGCAAACATCCCTTGAGTTGTCATCCTCGAGAGTTGTTTAGCCTGTGAAAGAAATGAAAGAAAGGAGAGGTAAAATAAAACCACAAATGAAAAGAATTTGCGGGAAGCCATCTTAGAAATGAAAAGTTTCTTACAGGTTTACAAAGACCAGAGTTTATATAGTCAAACAGTGTATCTGAAATTGCCTAAAATGTGAAATTACATCGAGATGAAATGGTAATTTATCAAAACGTGGTGGATTTAGAACCAATACAAAAACAATTTGAGATTTCGTTATGCGAAATTTCGTAGCATATGAAAAGATTTAGCTATACTCAGCAATTTAGCTAACTAGTGAAATTCACTAGAGATAGCGAAATTGAAATTTAGAGCGTTAAACGATAATTTCGCTAAGTATAGCCGTAGCCTATCAAAACACGTGAGATAGCGAGTGGAAAACCTAACTAAACCTGGAGTAAATTTACGTAGCTGCGAAATTCGCTAACTAGCGAAAATTCCCGATTCATTGGGATTACGGTATTTTAAGCTATGATTAACGAAGTACCTTGATCTAGCACATTCATAAATCACGCCAAAATCTTTGGGATTACTCACCTTCTTTGTTTTGCTCACTGCATCCCCTCCTGCACTCTTATTCATCACTTTGTCTTCAATTCTTCACTGAATCTTAACATTTCATCGCCTCGGCTCGGTGAAATCATCAAGGATTCTCGCGTCCCGACACCCGATAAGAAGCCCAGAGCTTGTGATTGAGTTCTCAAAAACCTGCAAAAACTATCAAGCAATCTCGGCAAATCAAAACACTAAGTGGACATGCACTGACAATTGGCTTAATTGATATGATTAGTGTGCAAAAGCACTCAAAACCCATCTTGAATAGGGCTCAGTAGCGAGTTTTGGGCGCTAATCACACCTGGCAAACCACGTTGCTAGTCCCTTACTTGATGCTAAAGCAATAATGGGATGCATCTGCTTTGTGCTTTTACAAAAGGGTGGCAATATGCGGTAAGCCTTACCTTTAGTATGAACAATTTATCACAGTATAAGTTAGGCATGAAGAGCAAAAACCATATAAGAACAAGTTTTAAGCGACATTGGTTCGAGGATGTCAGCTGAATTTCCACCAAAATCGAATTGTTCCTAAGGTAGCTTGACCCAGGCGATAAAGTGCAAAGTAATTCCACTCCCCCGACCTAGCTCGCTATGGCCTTAAACGTTAGACTGACCTAAATAAATTGATTACACCTTATTTCTTTATTTGACTAAATTGTAGGGTCTGATGCTAAAGACTTCGACTTCACCAAAGTCAGTGTAGCGAGGTCCGCAGATGACTCTGACGAATTAAGGTTTAGGGCATCAAACCAAAGTCCTTGAAACCCCGAAACTCTGGAGCTCTGGTTTCAGGATGACTTAAAGGTCAGCACCTACAACCGCTACACTCTACCCGTCGCCCATTATGAAACACTAAGTCGATGACTCTGACCCCATTAGAGTTTAGGGCATCAGACACAAAGGCTTCCGCCATATACCCCTCGGACCATGTTCGGGTTTTGAGCCAAGCGTCGACTTTTATTTTCTTTTCTTCTTTTCTTTTTTCTTTTTGCTTTTTCTTTTCCTTTTGGAAGACTTCATTGGTCTTGAACATAGATGTAAAACCTAATATGGGTTTAATCAACGGTCTAAGATCGGCTTTGCAAAGTGAAAGAGGTATATAGCTTCGCGACTATTGGTACAATGACTTTACGGTGTGCGGTGTGTGAAGATTAGCCTTCAAAGGAGAATATTCAGGTTGACTATCTTTGAAATCTCCATTGACCACTAAATCATGCATGGAATTTGTCCTATCATTAAGGTAACATCAGTTCCAATTTTCCAATTAAAAATGAGTAGAAACACGAAAATGTAGACTAAAGTGATTTGCAAAAGTGTAGTAAATTGTAAATAATGCTACAAAAACACGATATAACCAAAATGGATTATCATGCTTAATATAGCTAAACATAACAAAAATATCCTTTACTTTTACTATTGGCTAATACATGAATCTGTACAAAATGAAGTGAAGCCTGAGATTTGATAAAGCATAATTTGTCTGAAACATGATAGAAGACACTCTAACTCTAACTTTTCCTCCGGTCAAAGTAGAAGCATGTCGCTGGGGTAGGAAAGTTAGAGAGACGGGAGTGTGACCACCTCACTCTCGCGGTGGTGGTGGATGCGAAATTTCTTCTTCTTTGGCGGCGGCCTGTCTAGGAGAACAGCTGCGCTCTTTGTGAGCTCTCTCGATGGGCAGGAACATGCGGGAGACTAAGGAGTTCATGCGGGATGTTCACCTTCACTTGCCTTAGCACCTCCCAAATTTCAGCTTGGTTTGGGATTTTTTTCTTTGCCTCTCAGGTGCTTGAAAATGGAGGGGGCATGGTTTTTTCCAGCTGGGTCTTCAGCGATGATTACTCTCGAAGCTCGGCCATTTTCCTTGCGTGTTTCTTCGGCGGTCATGAATGGTTGTATCTCTTTTCCACTCCTCGAGTGATTATGGCTTTCACTTCGTCGATGCGAATTCTTTGTGAACCTACCTGCAAATGGACTCCTTTTGGATTGGCTTGCCAATGTTTGGGAAGGAACCTTCCCCTCTCTCCTATCACCCGCCCAAATTTTGTTGATCTTTGTGATTGAATGCGGGTTGTCAATTTTTTGATTTAGATTGCTCGAAGCCCATCTATTTCTTTTATTTGAGTGTACTTTCTCTGAGTATCAATTCTATGTGTAATTGTTGCATTGATCCTTTTGCTCACTCCATGAAAATTCCTACCACCTTGCTGAGTCGAGATGGCTTGTTGAGCGAAGTGGTTGATCGGCGTGGTTGAAGAGGAGCAAGCTTGTTGTTTGGCACCGGGGGTACATAGGCGAAGTTAGGTTTCAGGGAGAGATTACGGGTGATTCTTCAGTTAGGTGTATGTGTGCAGTATGGGGCGTGGGTTGTGGCTTGTGTTTGGCCTGACATTAGCATGTTGACATCAAATCCTTATTTGATGGGGCACCGGATGATGTTCTCTGAATTGGCGGTGGGCGGATAATTGGTAGATAGGTTGGCTTTGTGCGTGTTGTCGGTCAACGCGCAACATAAATGGGCCTCTTTATTTCTCCTCCGCCTTCTACTGGCTAAATTGAAATTTTTGCTTTCATTTCCATGCCCTACGAAAGTGTAAAAATTCCTCCCCTTTGGTGTTTGAGGACCTCATTTTCTCCACCTCTCTCGGGTTTGGCTCATCGACCCTTGAAGTTTAGGCCACATAACTTCAAAAAGAAATCAGCCTTCATGCGGATTTTACTTTCAAATCCCTCACACATGGTTTCCTGTGATTGCTTCATGGGGGCATACCCGTATAAAAATGATTCACTAACATCCAGTGTCGAAACCATGATGTGGAGCCAATGGTTTCCATGAATCTCTCCAACAACGGTAGAACTTCACATTGTCATAAGTAGAGTAAGTGTAGATGTCTCTTATTTGTTGGTCTGGTTGCGAAAAATTTTCAAGAATTCAGCTTGAAGATCGGCCAATTTCTAATGCGTTCACCGACCTCGGTGAATTGAGACATATTTTGGCTTTTGTCCTTGAGTGTCGGTGGAAATGCTTTCGGCAGGCAATCCATAGTCGGTTATACCTTCCTTAAAGTAGTGCATACCTCCTCAAAATCTCGTATGTGTGAATATGGATTTTCATTCTCCGGCTCACCATGAAATGTGGGAAGCGGGGCACAAGGTAGGGTCTCGCTGCTACATCCTGGCGGGAGGTATGATGCGAAAAGACACTAACTCTAGGAGGGGGTGTATGTGTTCCCTCATCGACTTCAGTATCTTCATTAGATTCATAGGGGCGCTTGTTGACTTTTCTTTGTTCCTCGGGTAGAGGATCATTTGGTCCAGCTATGCCTGTGATTGCAAACTTTGTTCAATTGGTGCAACGATTCTTTGCAAATCTACCCGATATCCCCCTCTGTCCAGTCTTCAGCATAAACACACATTACCTGAATGAGACACAGTGAAAGAACCTGAAACAAACTTGCGAAAAGGTGAGTGTTAGTTAAAACAAAAAGCCCATTGTGAAATAAAAACAGTCTGGCAACTTCTAAGTGAAGAAAACTGCGGTTCTGCACACTTCAGTTCAAAGGGCGAAGTCACGACACTTGTAATGTGGATTCTGGTACATCAAGCTCATCATCACCGTGGTTTGGCACCATCCGACGACCGGCGCCCGTTTGATTACGTACTGCGGTGGGGTGGCGAAATCAACAATATTTGTTTCCTATGTTCCTCCTAACTGCGATTAGTCGAAGCTGCGTAGTATAGCGGTCTAGGGTCGAACACGGGGATGGGTTTTCATCCCACGAATGATTAGCATCAGTGTTTGGAAAATGGTGAGGCTTTTGTTTGGATTTGTGGATTTTGTTAAAAACAGTGGAGGTTGTTTGTTCACTGACTAACTGTAATGGGTTAAAGTGAAATGTGAAATGGTAACCTTGAAGACTTGGGTCACTAGCTTGATAACATGGGGCTATTAAGGTGTCATCGGGTTATTTCCTCACATTAGGGCAAATAACATATAGTCAAAGCCCAAATCGGATCTTTGTTAGTATAAAACCTAATACTAGAATCACTCCTATTTGAGTCAAACCAAGTATGATGCATTGAAGTCCGATTCGGAGTTTAAAACCACAGCATTTAACCTCATTTCAATGGCTCGTAAATGACATCTAAAGGATATCGGTGCATGTAACATAAAATCTGAACTACCACTTATGAAGTATTGACGAAAGGAAAGACATTAAATGGCATTAAACCTAGTTTGAGAAGAGTGGGAGCAGTAAATCTGATACACAGTAACATTGAAACATGAGGACAACACACGCTGACCTGAAACCAAGCTAGCAACCCTCGTCTTCAGAGGTATGAGGCTTGAAGCATCCCAGCAGGTTGTCATCCTGAGAGTGTTTAGCGTAGAAAAATGAAAAGAAAGAGGAGAGAAGAGAAGCCAATAAAACCACACAAATGAAAGGCTACTTGGGAAAGCTGTCTTGAAAATGAAAAAGTTTCTTAGGACCACAAATTCAAAAGGGGGTTTATATAGTCAGAGCAAAGTGTGAAAATACAAAATTGCCTAAAATATGAAATTACATCGGGGACAAAATGATAGTTATCAAAAGCGTGGTCGTTTAGAGACCAAAATACCAAAAACACGAATTTTGAGATTTTATTATGCGGGAAATTTAGCTAGCATAGCGAAAATTTCGCTATGCTAAGAGGAATTTAAATGGACTAAGCGAAATTCACTGAGATAGCGAAATTAAGGAGATTTCACTAGGAACAGGTGATTTCGCTATGCTGAATTTAAGCTAGCCTAGCCGAATTTTGTGAATAGAAAGTGGAGAAAATTTTGCTGAGCCTTATGATAAATTTAGCTAGCTGTGAAAATTCCCCAATTTCGCTAGGATTGCGAATTTTTCGGTATGATTCTTGAAATTTTCGCAATCCAGCAGTACAGCAATCATAGCGAAAATCTGAGATACCGTCTTCTGTTTTGCTCCTTTGCATCCCTCAGCACTTCTTATTCATCCTTTGTGATTCATGAATCTTAACATTTCATCGCCTCGGCTCGGTGAAATGTAAGGATTCATGTCAAACACGATAAGAAGCGAGCTTCTTTGATTGAAATTCTCGAAGCACAAACTATCAAACAATCTCGAAAACAAATCAAAAACACTAAGTGGATATGCCTTCCCATCAACCACTCTCTTGATTACACCACATTTTATGGAACAAAGAATGGAATTGGTTTGTTTTCCGACTCCATTCATTCCATAAAATACGTGTTGTAACCTTGGGACTTTCTTAACTCTCTCAGTCTCCCTTTCTCAACCGTTTATTTTCCCTTGTTCTCTCATCCTTTATAGTGGTGAGTCTCTTGGGAACTCCTGAGGCCATTTATTCTTTCTTTAAATTTACCGATGAGTGGATTAAATGAGGTTCCTCGATTTTGCTCTTGATATTTCCAATGAGATTATTGGCCTTTGATTGAGAATTTTGATCGTTTTCTTGAACTTATTAACTTCCCTCGATTGTCTCCTCGAAGCGAGCATACTAAACAGGGTGGTTAAATCAAATGAATTTCTGTTTCTACATTAATAACCATTTGTTTCAACAAAATTTTGAATGGATGTTGCAAAACTGAAAGGTTTGGGTGAATTGCAGTTTAGTGGATTTTGAATGAGAATATACACTGGGTTTAATGTCATGACAGCATTTTGCAACATTCATCTAAGATCTAGAAAAATTTCGGATTTTGATTGAAATTATGATTTTTCCATTTTTTAGAAAATTGGAATTTTCTCGGGTCTTACAGGTGCAATTTACTTAAGTGGGAATTCGCAGTGTTTGATTTTTCTATAATACTAAATTACTTAAGCCTAAATATATACAATCTTTATCCATGAAAAACTAAAGAAAAAGCTACTGTAACTTTTAAGATATTTTGGGTATTGTTCTTATGGATTGGCTTATATTATTTATCAATAATATGATGAATGAATTACTCTTAGTTAAAACCTAAAGTGAAACGCAATAAGTGAATCAATTATTATGAAGTGAGAAAAGTTAAGAAAACTAAACTAAGAACATAGTGAATGTTTAATTTTAATTCAATTGATTCAAGTTTGATGCTTTCCATAATCCAACTTTAGGTATAAAAGTAATAGAGAATATGGGTTTCTTATGTAATGTGATTTAGAATCATTGGGATCATTGGTTGTAGTAGCCAACTTAAGGTCTATAACTCATAATCACTTTCTAAACCTAATTGTGCCTTTTTAAAATAGATTGCTACAGCCATTAAATGAATAAGACGGGTTATCATTAAGGTTCAACTTTTTCACCCTTGCTCCTTATAGCTTTATTTTAAGACAAATATTGATATGGAAGACTAGGACAACTAATGATCAAAGGTTTCAATGAACCATTGGTACTGGGTAATAACTTACTATATCATTCCTTAAAATAATGCATAAATATAGGATAAAAAAATTTATAAAATCTAGCCCAACCATCAATAAATCCTCCATTATTATAATTTACCTATGGTTCTAAACTGTATAGGTTTTCATGCCTCAAAACCTAAGAAGTTATGGAGTGTCACATTCACATTCCATAATAGAGTAAAATCCTTAATTTTAATAAAAATAAATTGAAGACATTTATTTAACGAAGAAAGAAGCAAGCCAAAGTTATCTTTTTCTACTGTAATGTCAAAATGAATTTTCTTTTTAGTAAGTAGGCAATAGGAGTATGTCAAGTTTTAGGTTGTTAAACTTACTATATAAAATCTCTTAGTTGTATGGTTTAAGGTTTTCTTTGGGTTATAAACAACCTTAAAATAACTCCAAAAGATATGAGTTTTCAATGAGTATAGTACATTTTGAATTTATGGAAGCATTGAAACACATTTGACACGTGTTTAGAACTCAAACAAGATCTCATTTGTTATTGAGTTTGAACTCAAACAAGAACCAAAACTCATAAGTGGGAGAAAAAGGTTCTAAGTCGTAATCAACATAATGAGTTTGAAATCCAAAGTGAATTTCAATCTCACCCGCTACATTCTCCCATATTGTTTGAGTTTGCATGTCTCTTATTGGCAAGCAGCAGATTCAAAACATAGCCTATACCCATATTTTCTTGCATTCCTTTTGAGTTCTTGATAGCCAAAAATAAAAAAATAAAAAGCATTTTCAATTTTAATTATATAGTTCGTTTACTAGTAGAGTTTAACATTCTTTTTTGTGCCTACTAAAAGTTATGTAATTGGAAAAAAAAAAAAAGAGAGTTTATCAAGTAAAATATATTATGGAGTTGAGTTAGTTATTAACACTTCATCATTATTATAGTTAAAATTGTGTGTGGATGTCCAAAGTGCTAACAAAAATATAAGGAAAAAAAAATCTAATGCCAACCTCATACATGGTTCTATCGTATTCCGCTCCCTTGAAAGAGAGGAGTCAATACGGACTGAAAAAAATTACATTCCAGAAAATGGATCAAAAAAATTACCTTAGAAAACAATTTTCTCCCATTAAACCAAATAAATTTTCTCAAATTTATTCATTTATTTCCTTTCTCCAGTTTTACACACTGTAAAACTCTCAAAAATTTTCTAACACTTATGTGCTACCTACTAAGCACACAAACCAATCACAACACATAATACTTCATGTTATGCATATCCTTCACACAACAATTCGTCAAATCACACAATCACACACAAAACACATGCGTGCAGTGTTCTAGTTTTGTCTCGTGTCTTCCTAGGTAATCTCATACCTAAACTTAACATCGAGCCACACCAAGTGGTGATGTTCTTACCCGACTATGGCCTAAGCCCAAGCCCCTCAAGCCCTAAGTATTTGTATACCTATGCTCGATGCAAATTTGTGGCCCCGATCTCGGGGTGTCAGTTGATAACGCGTCGACCGGAGGAATACTCGTGAATGTCGGGTAACGAGCACCTCTCATGGTGGATGAGTCTCCTTTGTACGGGGAGCTCTACCCAAGTACAAACCTGTCCCGACAACATCATAAGACATATACATGAGTAAAGCGGCCCACTTGGACCCCTAATGAATCTACTCATCATAAACATATCAACCAAATACATATATCTCACATGTAGTTCGAGTTAATAATTTACTCTTATCTGACATATATTAAAATTCTGGAATTCTAATAAATGTCATACATCATAAAGCCATCAAAGCCACAGCAGGCATTCTTCAAATCGTCATCATGAGCCGTCTCCTGCGTGCGGCTCCTGTACACGAAATAATATATTCCTCGACGAGGTGAGTAATACTTGATGAGTGGAATCACACCACACAAATGGGTTACTCTCCACCCTAAGTGCATATCTGATGATCATGTAAACACACACTCAAGTAAATCGATCCTACTTGAATGTCTAAATGACCAACCCATGTCAGAGGTCTCTTGGAGGCTTCCTCACGCTTGCCTAAGCCATGTATGAGAATCAATATTTTCAAAACAAAGGTATTTGTTTTTAATTGTGAACTGACCCTCAGATATAAGTAGTGGGCTGGAGCTCAGATAATCTAATTAGTGGACAACCCTCCGATGTATATCAATTGGGCCGACTCAGGCGATTGATGCTATGGACTACCCTCAGATATTGTAATGGACACACTCCGATAGTATTATTATTAATCAACCCTCAGAAATAATTCTCTCGAAACCACTTAAATGCGCTCCCACTCCTATTGCTTTAGGGTGCCTCGTGGATATGAATACATGATGTAAATTCAATACAATTTATATAACACATGCAAATATATATAACATGATATACAATTACATAATTTAATCCACCTGAACATGTTATGCAATTTCCTGATCAAAAATTAGCTCACGTGAAGCTAATTTGCAACCCGCAACTGGTCGATTTGAATTACTCAACCCAGACACATTTTTCTCACAAATTTATTTCGTGAACACTATTCATGTGAGCGATAGCCCCTCGGGTTCTTGTTCACGACGATCGCAAACATCGGTTCCGGCCGTGAACGAATTTCATAGCCATTCTACCAGGCCCACCGTACACATCCACCATTACAATTTGTTTCACAAATTATACAGTGCTGTAGCTTGACCCCTCACGGTCACGAATTTACGGTTGGTTCACAATTTCTCACACTCAGGTCCCGAGTTTTGGGGCCAGATCAAATGTAGATTCGAGGCCTTGGCAACAAAAACATCATAAAACACTTAGAAACAAAGTGTAAAACTCAAGTAGGATAAAACCCACCTCACGGAGTTTGTAAACCTTAAGCCAAAGCCCGGCTCGTAGACCTCACCGCGTAGAGCGACTTTTCTTCTTGCTCTGAAGAATTCCAATGGTCGGATCGCGGTAAACACAGAAGCTACGCTCTCTCTAGCGTAACCCAAAGCTCAGCGTAGATTTCATTTTTTTTTAACTCCACGTTTGATGCTTTTGGTTTAAAGCGGAAGTCCTTATTTGATAAGCTATTTAGATCTTATTATCATTTAATCAAATTGATAATGCCAATCATGTCCTCGCTCTTGGATTTTTGACATTTGGCATTCTACTCGGCCAGATCCGTTTAAGTCGTTCTACTCTTTCGTACAGCACATAAGTCACATGAGTACATGTTATAGGTGACTTTCGTCGCATTACATGTCGTTTTACGACACCCGAAACGGATGCCTCGAAAAACGTGCAAATTCCGGCTGTCTCGGAATTCGACATGTTATGGTAGATTCGAGGCGATTAAACGGTGGCTCCAGTTTAGTCGTCAGAGACTGAAAAATTTCGTATTTTTACCGAAATTACGATTTTGCCATTTTTCCAGAAATTGGAATTTTCTCGGGTCTTACAAATTGGTTCTTTAGCCAGAAAGGAAAAATATAGAGAAAATGTGAATTTAAAAAAAAAAATTCAAACCATAAAAGGATTTATTTTTATTTTTATTTTTAAGAGCATCTCTTTCCATTCAATTACTTAATTCTTATGTTTTTGTACTATATTATTATCAGTTAAATTGTATTTGGCAAGTTTATCTCACACAACTATATTACTCTCATAAATCTTAAATCAATTAATTTATTTTTTTTAAGGAGCTATGAATATTTTGGGAGTTATAAATCTAAAAAAATTAATATACCATGGGAAGTTAATGATATCAAATTACATTAGATGCAATTCATAATGGAATTTTTTTAATAATACTCACTTATAATTTTATTACTAAAAAAGAAGTTAGAAATCTAATTCATAATGTATTTTAATATAGTTTGAGGAAATGGATAATGTGCAATTTTATATTTGTGAAAAAAAAAAACGATAATGTTCTTTGGAAAATATAACTCTTTATAATGAAATCAGTTGTATGGTTCAACGACTCGTTTATTTCTTCAACCAATATTTTTTATTATTTTCTTTTGGATAGGAAAAGTGAGACTATCCTTTGTAGGCGTGTCAAGAAAAATTCATCGCTATTTCATATCGTAGATTATTTCTTATAACATAGTGATGTTGTTTTTTTATTTCATCCATTCCCATTCTTCTTATACATTTCTATCATCTTACCTTCGCTTTTCTCATTTCATTATACAACCTCTCCTCCAAAAAAACAAAAAAAAAACAAATCAAGAAGGTGACACAAGATATATGTGATATCAATTTTACCTTTAAACTAGGAAAATCTTTTGCTCTATTTTAATCTTAATAAGTATTAAATTGGTTCTTTAGTAAGAAAGGAAAAATATAGAGAAAAATTTGAATTGAATTGTAGAAAAATGTTTAGAAAAGAAAAGGCTTTATTTGATTATAATATTATCAAACTAAAATTATATTTGACAATTTTATCTCACCTACAACTAGATTACACTCAAAATTTTAAATCAATCGATTTTTTTTAAGGATCTATGAATATTTTTGGAGTTATCCAATTATATAAGTATTTTTAAATTTAACAAAATTAAACATTTTCTTTAATAGATACTTTGTTGACCTATGAATATTTCTCAATGATTCAACATTTTCTTAAATAGATAAATTATTTATAAACATGTAGATAGCAATGACCGGTTGAAAACACATCTTGATCTTAACACATATTGAATAGAATTGACGCTAATGGGGATCAGGATTGACAATGTCGACCCACGGAATACTACCTTAGGCAATCGTATACCTAGCTTTGATACCAAATTGGTATCAAATACACACGTGAATCTGCAGTAACTTGACACTACATCATTATGTCCATTTTATCCAGGAGTCATTTATCCATATTTAAGTTAAAATATGCGACATTACCTTTTAAAACAGTCCGTAAGAGTTGATCACAATCCTCTTACAATTATTACATATTGGAACTAGATTGTTCCACAATTTTACAAAAAGATTTCTCAAAAACTGCTACGTTGGCCTTCTTACAGTGTGGCCTCGAATGAGCTTCGATCCCGCTTGTGTATACTCTTGCACTGAAATATTTTTCCCATATAGGGTGAGCCACGCCAGTAGAATATTTTCTACGAGGCTACTCCCAGACCCTAAGTGCCGCATTACAATGATCATGTTCCATAAATTCACATTCACATTCAAGTAAAAACATTACAGTACTACCATGGAATCCTGCCATATAAAAATGAATGAGACTCATCATGTACCATGCCTTAAGTCCTTACCAACTCCCAACATTCCCGAGTCCTTACGGATTCCCATATTCTCGAGTCTTTACTGACTCCCACCACACAATGTGAATGCTAATGTGTGATAAAATCCATCATTTGTGGATTACATCCAATGATCATTTTATGAAACAAATTTATTTGTTTTCAAACCAAAAGCTTTTTGGATGTTACACCTCAATGATCATTTATATACAAAGCTCATGTGTCTTTTTGTGGGCGTGAATTTTGGTGCCATACCAAGTAAAACCCATGCCTAAGCACTTTCCTAAGCTTCACCATTAGAATTGTGTCTAACCATAATCTTGGGTCTTTCACTCGAGGGTATCTATCCACACTTGCTGTGCTCAAACACAAGTTTTCTTTACCACTTTATTCAAGCGATGCGACTCTGTTGGGCCGAACCCGTCAGCTGACCCGAGCTTACTTGTCGATTACAGCAGTGTTGATTTTCAACCATGCACTCACACCCATTCAATGCGATGTCCCCGTGCATATGTAATGTAATGCGACATTGCATGTTACATCATGCTACATGTATAATGAATGCTACATGGACAACACAATCCACATCGCCGGGTGTTATGGACAAAATCACATCACTGCGTATGACTTCCTTCATTTCATTATGTATTATGCACGCATATATCAACATCAATAAACAACATGTCATTCTATGTTCAAGCAATGACACACCCAAACAAGCCATGTAATGGCAATTTGTACATAGAAATTCATCACATGTCAGTACATTGGAACACACATTGACATCGAAACATAATGCACTCCTTAGTCAGTAATGTGACACTCTCGAAACCACAGGACCTCAACAAAGTCCCAGGCTCGCCTAGGCGTAGCCTACCATAGCCTAAGCGAAGTGGTTCACCTAGGCTCATACCCTCGCCTAGGCGGACCAAAGACTTGTCAAATCCTGTCCTCGGGTTTGCTTAGGCGAAGACTTCTTCTTCCTTGAGAACCTCGTGTCCTCGCCTAGGCGAAGGACACCCAAAAGGAACTCAAACATCCGACCATTACTAGTCCAAAAATGGAAAGTAAACCAAGGTAGGAAGGATCCCTACCTCTTAGAGCATAGAAGAAACCCTAGGAAGCCTCGTGGACACTTCCTAAACTCAAAACTTTGATTTCCCGAACTCCTTATTTAGATCCTTGGCGAAATTTCGCGTTTTCAATACCCACGCATAGCCCTCGTCGATCTGATAGAGTTTTCTTCTTATTGTGTGGAAATATGAGCTGTAGATCGTAAAGAAAAGCTTTGCTGCTCTTTCTTCCTCTTCCTCTTCCTTTTCCTCTTCCTCTCTCTCTCTTGGAAAAACCTGGAAAAAATGGGATTCTTTCCCTCTTTACCCCTTTTGTTCTAACTTACATTTAGAAGTTGAGAATTGTACGATCGCGCCATGTGTCTAAACTTACTCGAGTCAGATTTTGGCAAAGCAGTTTGTTGTGATGCCTCGAAAGCCAGGGATCTCGTTAACCCCGACTCATCAACACAACGGAGTACCTTAGGTAATCGTATACCTAAGCTTTGAAACAAAACTGGTATCAAATACCTGTGGATATCGAGGAACTTGACACCACATCGTTATGTCCCATTTATCGGGAGCCATTTATCCATATTTAAGTTAAAATATGCATAATTACATTTTAAAATAGTCTGTAAGAGTTCGATAACGACCTGCTACGATTATTACATGTCGAACGGATTGTTCCACGGTTTACAAAAAGTTTATCGAGTCACCGTTAGCCTTATTCCTGATTATGGCCTCAGATGGCGTCGATCCTGGATATCTTGATTGACTTGATTCGCACGTAAACGTGTAGCTAGGCGGCTACGAACCCGTAAGGGAATTTAGAAACTGTACAGCCTCTTTGTTGTAGCCTCACTACTGCAGTATAGCGGTTCTAGGGTTGAATTCAAGGATGGATTTTCTTCGCACAAAATGATTTTCAGTGATTCAAAATGGTGAATTTCACTATTTGGTTTAGGTTTTTGGTAAAAACAATGGGATTGATGGTTGGAAAACCAAAAATGAAATGAAATAAAATGTAAAAGAACTCCTTGAGACCTCGAATTCCACTTTGGGTTTTGAGTTAGAGCCTTGACTGCGAGAGATCCTTGGGTCTTTTTCCTCGGGAGGATGACTATAGTCATTTCCCAAAGCTGGATCTTCATTTAAGTATAAAAAGTGAACCACAAGTTTTCTCTTGAGATCTGACATTTATTGGTCATTAATGTTTTCAATGAAGTAAAGCGATCCTTTGACTACCTTACAGAGCAGAATAAATGGCAACTAAAGCGAGCCTCGGTGGATCTAACAGTAAGCATCCACTAAACCACAAAGATTGCCAAGTCTTGGTCAATCAAGATATATCAAAGGATTTAAACTTTTTGTAGTGAAAGATAGAAGCATAAATGACGATAGCGCTACGTTGAGAGCGAGAGGACTGGTGTTTTACCTCGAAAACGCAGCCTCGTAAGCCCTCCTCTTCAAGGATGAGGGCTTTAGCCAACTCATCCTTGAGTTGTCATCCTCGAGGGTGTTTGGCCGATCGGCAATGAAAGGGGAGAAAATGAAGAGAAAAGCGAAAAGCGAAAGCTTTCGCGCGAAAGTTATTGCATCGAGTTGTTTAAGTACAGCTTGAGTGAGGCTTATATCTTGCTGAGCGAAATTACAAAAATGTAAGAAATTACCAAAAGTAATACATAAAGAGTAGTTTAGGAAAATGTTTGCAACCTATGAAGTTGCGGTGTTTGAACTCTTTATTTTAAACTCTAATTTATTGACCGACCTGTGACTTAGGTTCGACTCAGTTCTTTGCGTTCGAGTCGACTCGACGACTTTAGTCTAATTTAGCTTGCAAAACTACTAAAATAGCACAAAATCGTCCAGTAGTGCTAGTCGGGACCTTGGTGTGTCGATTGAGTTATTTAAGTTGATTGAATGCGAAGTGCTCAAACCGACAATAAAAGCGGGGTTAATGGCACTTTTGGGCACTAATCACTCCCGATAAACATTATAGTCCCTTAGTAATGATAGAAAGAAAGAGAGGGAAACGGATAATGGTATTTAACGAAAAGTATATGGGTGAAGTAATGTCTAGCCTTCGATTATGAATCACGAGACCTGTGAATAACCATCTTGGGAGAATGAATGCCATATAGAATCGAGTTTTAGAAAGTATCCAACTCAGGAATGGGCACGAGAGCTTCCATAAAATCTAAGTGTTTATATGATCGGTTTAACGATAGAAATTTGTGAAAATTTTGCACTCTGCCCACACAACCCGAAATTTCTTTGCGGGAACTAGAATATTGACCCGACCTAAATAAATTGGCTCTCTTGTTCCATTTCTTCTGGAGTGTTTATAGGGTGCGATGTTTGGGGAATCGACCTCACAAGAATCCATGTAGCGGAGATTGCATCGATGACTCTCAACCAATTAATGCTTAGGGTATCAAGTCATGGGATCTTTTCGACCAGCTGCTTCTTCGAGGTTTCACCCCCCGAGACTCGGAATGATTTCGAAAGCTGGCCTTTCTGACTGTTTAAACCTCACCCATCCACCCATGTAGTGAGCATTAAGTCGGTGGCTCCCAACCAGTTGGTTTAGGGCACAAGGTTTTAAATACTTTCGTCATATACCCCTCAGACCGTGCTCGGGTTTCAAGGCAGAGCGTCATAGCTTTTCTATTCTTTTTCTTTTTCTTTTCTTTTTATTATGGAAGACTTCATTGGCCTTCTTTTCTTGGGGGTCCACAACCTATTACAAGTAGTCAAGGAAACTAGGATGGGTTTGCAGTAAAGAAATTTGGCATTTTCTTAGCTTATTGAAGAAAGCCCGGTGTGCCTTTGTGTGTGGTTAGTTAAAGGATGAAGAAAAAGGCCGAAAACCATGTGACTTCAACTAATCATCTACTTAATCATGCATGGAACTAATCTAATGTCAATAGCATTGGGCGGTGTTTTGAATTTTCACAACTTTGCGGGTTAGAGCGAGACCACAGGTGTAATTTTGAGATTGAGAAAATGAGTATATGGTATGTATAAGAATATATATCACTTACTATGTTTTAGCTTTACAAAAACAAACAAACGACTTCACAAAGCGAGCGATGGCAAGCCCTTGGCATATAAAATGGGCTTTGCTCAAAGTATAATCGAGAAACATGAATATAAAAACCACTTCCTTCGTAACTCCTGACCAAATGTAAGGCATTTGTGTGCAGCATTGGAATGGCTTAGTTGGGGGTGGAGAAAGGAAGTGCTACCTACTCAAAGGCCGGCCGGTGGTAAGTCGCATCCTCATCATGACGGTGAGTGCGCTGCGGCGGCGTGGCTTCTCTTGTTGTTGTTCTTGTATAGTCGAGAGAAGGTGTGAAATTTGGTGGGCAATGAGGGGGTTGGCTTCTGGCGGAGGAGGAACTAAAGAAGCCTAGGTAGGCACTGATGGGGAAATCGGAGGTAGGCCTAGGTGACTTTGAATCTACATGAGGATGGCTGGTGCGGTGAGGTAGCCTCGGTCACGAGTCATCTCACATCTCATTTAGTATGGCTACATGGGCTGGATCTCAAATGATGCGGACATGGTGGAGAATGTGGGTGCATGTGATGACTAAGAAATCCTGAGTGGATATAGAAATATCTTTGCGACGACGGTCTTTGTGGTGCTTTCGGTCGAAACATTTGCATGAGATGTAGTGCTTGGGAGTCGAGGGGCTACAGAGGTCTGGAAGGATCTGAGAGCCATGGGTAATGGAGTAGTGGTAATTTGGAGGCCCCAGGCGAGGATCTTTGGAACAGGGCTCCTCGGGATGAGCTATGCTTTGGAGGTGGGCGCTCCTGCAGTGGAAGGTCGGTTCGGGTTGGTCCTCGGCTAGCTCCAGAGGTGGGAGGTGTGATTCGTGCCACAGTAGGTGTCTCGAATCAACAATATTTATATCCGAGGATTTCTACTACCGTAGAAAAGCTACTACAGTATAGTGGTCTAGGGTCGAACTCAAGGATGGGTTTTCTTCATGCGAAGTGAGTCACAGGTGTTGTGTTTCCACTTTAGTTTGGGGTTTCTTGTAAAAAATAGTGAGGTTGATGGCTTGGCAGTAGGTATAGGAAATAAAGGGTAAAAAGAAATCCTTGAAGTTTGGACCACTTGGGCTTAGGGTTGAGGCAACTATAGTAATCCTCGAGTCCTCTTTCCTCTCGTTGGGGAGGATGACACAGTGTCATTCCCAAACAGGATCTGTTTTATTTATAAAGGCGAACTACTAAAGTTTTCTCCTAGTATATAGCATTTATTAACCATTAATGTTTAAGACGATTAAAACTTACCTTAAGATCTAACACATGGAGGCAGATAAATGGCAACTAAGCTAGCATCGGTGGATCGCAATGGCATCAACGAGCGCTCAAAGCTTACCCAGTGCGGCCATAGGATACATCACGAAGTTCAAACCTAACATGGATGTAGAAACAAATGATAATAAATGCACACGTTAACAGCAGGGAGGACAGTGTTTTACCTCGAAACTTCCACGGTGACCCTCCTCTTCAAGTTAGTGGGGTTCAGCCAGAGCATCCTTTGAGTTGTCATCCTCGAGGGGTGTTTAGATTTGGTGAGAAAAAAGTCTGGGGAGAGAAAATGAGAGAAAATCACACACGTGGGGAGAAGAATTTGAAAACTTTGGCACCAATTTTATTGATTGATGGATTGACTAATTTTACGAGCTTAATAGAACATATCTTGCTGAGTCGAATTACAAAAAGTATGAAACGACAAAAAAAAATACAATGAGGCGATTTGGTACAAAACCCTGAAAAGAAGTCAAAAGTGGGTGACCTGTAACGAGTGAGGCTGCGAAAATTTCGTAGCTGCGAAGTGCGATGCGAAAATTCGCAACAACTGCCGAAATCTCTGCAATGCTCACTCCCTCGCATAGCTCGATTGCCTTGTTTTGTACATGCGAAACGAGTTTGGCTCGGGTTCTTCGCATTTGAATTGGCTTGAAGATAATGGTATAATTAGCTTGCAAAACTATAAAAATATCCACAAAATATGATTAGTAGTATAGTCGGAACCTTAGTGTATCAATTGGGTTATTTAAGTTGATTAGTACACAAAGTGCACCGAGCACGCAATGAACGAGTTTTCGAAACAACACTATTTAGGCACTAATCACTTCTCTAACCGACATTATCATAAATCCCTTAGCAATGACAAAAAGAAGGAAGAGCAGACAGGTTATGCTCAGGCAAAAGGAATGGTATTTTCAAGAAGTGTATGAGTAAAGTACGCCCTACCCTCAGAATGATTGAGACCCTCGCACAACAACCGCTGATAATAAATGCTATACAGACTGCTTTTAATATATCTATCCCAAGGAACTCCACCTAAAACTTCCACCAAAATCTAAGTGTTTATGTGACTGGCCAACAATAACCTCGTTAAACCGGCCTCTCTCCCAACCAAGGTACCGCAAATCGAGCACATTGACCAACCTAAATAAATCTGGTTCCACTCTCTTTATCACATTAGACAGAGATGCAATGTTGAGAAATTAACCTCACCAAAGTCCGTGTAATCCGGGTCCACCGATGACTCCTCAACCAACCAAGGCTGGGGGCATCAAGTCATGAGGATCTTTCGACCACTAACTCCTCGAAGCCACCCCAAACCCGAATGAATTCAAATTTCCAGCACCTACGACTTGCAAACCTCACCCATCCACCCATGCTGCGAACTGGGTCGATGGCTCCCCAACCAACTAAGGCCATGGCACTGTGCTTTAAAGATTCTCACAGTCCCGCAGACCGTGCTCGGGTTTCAAGGCAAAGCGTCGCCTGCTTTTCTCTCTTTCAAGCTGAAGACTCATCGACCTTCTTTATGGGAACCATAACCTTCTACTGTGGTCAACGAAACTGTGGTAGGCTCACATGATAAGGAGTTAGCGCTCACGTGCTGGTCACGTAAAACCAATGTGCAGGCAGAGGCAGCTAAAGGTGGAAGAAAAAGATCAATACCAAGAGACTTCAATCGACCTCAACCACTTAATCAAGCATGGAACTAATCTAGTATCAATGGCATCAAGCAATGTTTCAATCTTTTTCAACTCACAGTGAGTGATGAGCTTAAAGTCATCTATTTTTAGTCCATTTTTAATTTCTATTTTCATCTAGAAATGAATAATTAATATAAAACTATGAAAACTCACGAGTGTTATTAGCGAGGAAGAGAGAAAGAAAGTAGAAAAATACGACCAATAAGTGGAAGAAAAGTACGGTCGAATGGCGGGCGAAATAAAGCTGATGATTCATTGATCTGCCGGTTTGGGGTTGACACGATCAAATTCTGAGTCATGACACGAGATAGAGGAATTTGATGCGGAGTAGCGGCAATTAAGTGCTGAATCGGCGGTGAAGAGTAAATCGGGGGCTAAAGAGAGCGACGTCGGCGACATTCGAGGTCAGCGACAACAATTGATGTCGTGGCGAGGGATAAGAGGTCGAACCATGACACCTTTTAGTGAGGGGTTTGGGTGATGAAACTCACAGGAACTTAAGTTGATGCGTAGCGACTAGTGAGATTGATGTGTGACATTGATAATCATCACGTAAGAGGCTGAAGTCCACGACATCAAGAACCATCAAAGAGAGGCGTAAACCCTGAGGCGATGTCACGACAACAGCTCGAAGTCGCGACATCAGAAGCAACCAGTCGAAAGCCTCAGAGAACTAAGATGATGTCGCGACATGAGATCGAAATAGCGACATCGAGAGCGACCCGGATCAGCGATCGCGAGCCTTAAAGAGATGTCGAGGCAAGATATTGATGTCGCGACAACGCGAACACAACTAGTTGAAGCCTCACGGTTCTTTTAGAAGATGTAGCGACAAGAGATGGTGATGTCGCGACACTAAAATATTCATCGAAGACTACATAGAGTAAGGCGAGTGACGTGGGATCGAGTCGCGACCTCGATGATGTCACGACAAGAGGCGGGGTCGCGGCGAGCGATGACTTGGGCGGATACTCAAAAATCCACAACGAGGCTACATTGGGATTAGGGCCCAGCGGAAACCACATAATCTTGTATTATCTGACTCATTCAGCTGACTTAGCGACCGCGGGCGAAGTGCGGATAGTGAAAACTCATTTTCTTTCTTTATTTTTCTTTTCTTTGTTTGCTTTGCCATTTTCATTTCCGTCGTTTTAGAGCAGATCATGCTCGTATTTTATTTTTAAGTTGTATTTCTGAATCTGGATGTTTATCGTTTATTTACAAAAATTTGAATGCGGGTCATTTAGTTTTCAGTCACTACGAAATGTTTGAAGTTCGGACAAATTTACGGAATTGATTGTTTCGGTTCAATTCTGATCCATTCTTATGATCGGAGAATCTTTGTATCGTGTAGTGTCGATGGTGAAGTCGACCGTCTCAGTGAACGTGGTAAATTTATCTTTTACGTAGTCTTTTTCAGCGGCTTGTTAATTTCGATTAATAAATTTGCCACGGTTTTTTGGGTTTATTTTCTTGGGATACGAATATCGGTTGCTTATACGGATTAAGATTTGCGTCATTGCTCTGATTTCAAGGAGGTCTCACGAGGTGACACGGGGAAGACATTCACGAGGTAATGTGCATTTCTTTGAAGGTATATTAACTTTTGCTATTAGGGATCCTTTGAGGCTTTGTAAGTTCACTTAGATAAATCCTCTTCTCACTTGAAATCCAAGAGCGAGTTGAATAAGGTTATCTATTTAAACAAGCAAAGAGTTCACCTCAATTCGGATGGTGAAGCCAATCCCGTGGCGAGATCTAATGTCAGAAGGTCGATCTATTCTAATTTCGGAGGAACAATGGAAGTTGCCTGTCCTTGATGATAACTTGGGAGCTAGGTTTACGAGTCCATAAAATAGGTATGAAGTATTGCAAAGAAAAATACCCCGAGTTAGGAAGTCCTCTTTAAGTAGTTATCTAATTCCACGTATTGAGAGAATCAGGTCATAAATTAGATAATGGAAATGTGGAGTATGGAGAGATCGGTACCTTTACAGCGCCTTAGACGGATTTTGGCTGAGTTAATCAAGAAATTTGTAGAGATAACTACGAGGAATTGATAGTTCACTATAAATTTGTTTCCTATTAATGTGTCTTAGGGGATAAGCTGTTCGATGTCAGTTCTTTTGACAGAGTGTAATATTCTTTATTCTTATTCTTTTTAGTATGTTGGGTAGTTCAGTTATTTTCCTTTTGTTCGTTTAATTGTTCCAGCACCTTAATGCTGGATCCTCTTATCATTTTGTGGTCCAAATAGTATGGAAATTGAGTAGTCGGGGTAGTTGATTTAAAAATCTTGAGATCTCTGTGGGATCGATATCTGGACTTAAATCCATTTTATTACTTGTCGACCTGTGCACTTGCAGAATATCAGACTAAAACCAACTTTTAAAAAAAAATGATGATTTACTCTAAGAGATTGGTGGTTTATACGTGTTTTGTTTTGAGTGTCAACAAGTTTTATGGCACCCAGTTCTGGTCAAGATAATAGTCATGGTAATAGTGTCAAGAATTGTACATGTGTTTGGTCAGGTCAACAAGTTTTATGGCGCCGTTGCAGTCAAAGAATTTAAATAAATCAATATTCAGATGAAAGAAAGAAATACTAATTTGGACATTTTCAAAAGAAAAAGAACAAAAACAGCATTTCAAGCAGTGACTCTTGTAGCCACTGACCTTTAATAAACCATATTGAAAATGTTTGTTGATTAGGCTAATCCTATTGATCTGAGTGTACTTTGATTTGAAGACAACTCCTTTGACCATCTGGGATAAAGTTAGACGGTGTGTGTCAGTTCTGTGCGACCAAAGACCTCAAAGAGCATGACACTATGGAGAATTTATGGAATTCATTCATCCACGATAAATATTTAGCAATAGAAACGACCGACCAATCAATCTTTGATGATTTTAATTTCGAACCGGCATTGGTAATCATGGTCCAGAATTAGTCGCTGGTCATTCCCTTTGAAATCAATGAACACTTGGGGCGATTTCTGAGAATAGCAAATTCAATTAAATTGAATGGTGTGGAGCCAGAAGTTATTCAGCTGCAGTTGTTCCCATTCTCTTTCTGAGAATGCAAAACACAGCATGGTTTGGCCTTCTATATGAATCTGTTAACACATGGAAGGGAGCTTATGAGGCTTATTTCAGCAAATTCTTTACCCCATCACTTCCATCTGAACAAGGAAATTACTAATTCCAAACATGGGAAAGTGAGAACATGTATCTTGACGGGAAAAATCTTGAATACAACATTAACTCATTTGTTTAGGGAGAAATAGAGCTAAAGAGCAAAGGAATGTGATGGACAAATTGTCAGCCATAGAGGCCAAGTGGATGAATTGATACATTGGTTGAATGAAGGAAGTCAACTAAAAGCGAAAACAGAGCGAGTTGTGGAAGGAATGAAGATTGCACGAGAAGAAGAATCTCTAAATCACATTCGGGGCCGAAGCGAGGATTACATCTTTTGGAATAAAGGGAGTCTCTCTCTGATCTTTCTCTATCTTTATTGTATTTGAGTTGAAATAATTGTTAGGATTCTATATTCGAAGTAGCATGATTGCAAGTTTGGGGGAATTTATTTTTATCTTGCATGAAATGCTTCATTGTATGTGAGAAATAATTCTGCATGATAAAATAAATTGAGTCGTGTAATTAAGTGGTGACATTGAATAAGCGTAGTATTGCTTTAAGTTAGATTGTTTATTGATTTGAGACATAACCGGGTTGAGAGGATTATTCAAGGATGTGAGAGAATGAAAAGATAATAAGTGGAAAGAGAGCCAAATTAGTGAAATTTAGTCATAGCAGAATAAAGAACATTCTGTCATAGCAGAAACCAAATAACGTCACTTCGACAATTCTTGTCTAGACTTTATTGCTCATTAGATAATGTATTTAACCTCTAAGGCAATGTCAAAGCACCAAACTTAGTGTCTAGTTTCATTAGTCCATGGAACTTCTGATTCACCCCAAAAATTCAATTTATGCGAGAATAAATAGTAATAAATACAGGAACAGAAATCCAACTTTTGATTTAATCGATCTGTGGAATATTCTCAGTTTCAAAGAGCATAATCAGAGGAAAACTAAGGGATTCAAGAAAAACGTTCCAAATTCTCCAGAAAAAGCCAAAATCTGGATCGAAAATACAAAGGCACATAAATCGATGAATCTCATTTAATCTTCCCATAGAAATTAGAGGGTCCTGTTAACTCTGTTTCCCAAGAGACATACCTCATTATAAAGGGATGGAAAAACAAGGAATTAGAAACAAGCGAGAAAGAATGAAGGGAAGAAAGAAAGAAAGAGCAAAAGGAAGCGTCGAATAGATGAAAGCTCTTGTTTTATGGAATGAGTGGAGTGACCAAACCGATTCCTTTGTTTTGTTCCATAAAAGCGATGGTTTCATCGAGAGAAACGATCAGATGTGAGGAATATGGATTAGTTAGAATCCATCAATAAAGCTCCAAAGAAAAGTGGAATCAGCCCCGAATTTGTTTGCACAAACACTTAGCCGCGGCGAATCACTCATTAGGGCTCAAGGTGCGGAGAACCCAGATTTTGGCAGAGGGGATGCAAACTACGGAGAAAAGATAGGATTTTAGAGCGGGGATAGACTTGTTGGCATGTTTGTAATTGAAATAGTGGACAATGTGTGGAAGTCACTTTGGATATTTGAATAAAATTACTATTGACTTACAAATTGGTTAATCATGATGTTTTGAATTTGTTTTGCATTACTGGTTATTTTACATTTAGGAATCGGATTAATAGTCACGATACGTTGAATTTGTTCGAGAAAGATTAGAATCATGGATAAAGTGGAATTAGGAGTATATTCTGTTACTTGTTTAGATTGATGTAGTTCTGAAAATTGAGAAATTGGTTGAGTCTTGATGGAGCAAAATGTTTAGAAGTAAATAAATATCTTTAAACGATAAAATAAATTAAGTCTTGAAGGAATGATGCACATCGATCAACAACGCAGTTGCTGGCTAGAATTAGAACAATTAGGAAGTCGAGTTGAAGTCACAGTCCTAGAACTTGTTTGATTATTGATTGAGCGAAATCTTGGTGAAACAACCAGCGGAAGCGGTCAAGAGGCCATCATTGGATAGTTTGGAAGCCATTCTAGCGATTCTACTTATATGCTTATGCATATGCCTTAGTTCAGAAATTGTACCAAAAGCTTATCTTTCCAACCAGCAATGAAACCTCGACCATTCTAGAAATCAATCCTCACAGTAAAGAACCTATGATTGCAAGAATCCAAGGAGGAAGTAAGAAATGAGTTTGGGGGAGTATATTTTCGAACTCAAAGGGAATGAAAGAAAAAGACAAAGAAGCGAGAAAATGCAATGAAAGAAAACATAAGGATAGGTTTTATCTTGTGGCCTAACTCTCTTGAACAATTAAGTTCTTAGGGGTGTTTGGCACACAGTACCCAATGCCATACGGTACATGGGAGCTACTAACCCAAAGTTCGCTAAGAGTGCTGAAACTAAAAGTTAAAACATTGCATATCCTTAAATGATGACAAACAAAGAAAATTCCCAGTGAAATTACAGAAGTGAAAAATAGAGGCCTCTAGGTTAGAGTTAGAGAACAAAAATGTCCCAAACATGAAAATTTGAGGGAGATATTTCGAGAAAATATAAGGAAGAAGAGGCGAGGAAGAAGAGAGAAAAGTGCAGGTAAATGCCACAGCCTAAATTCTCCATTTATCTACCCAATTACCTAAGCCCTATATTATTACAAGCGAGGACCTCGTTGATTGAAGGTTGGGGTGTACATTAGTGAGATCAATGAAAAACGGCGTAATGGGACTTAAATAAACGGAGTTTAGAAAGCTTCGAAGTTTTACTAAATTCAAGTCAAAGTTGAGGAAGGGCTGTGACCTGCACACACACACGAACAGAATTGATAAATAAACTGTTTAAATACATTTAGTTTATCAAGAATTTTGTGATAGAAGTATACACGTGCTTTGTTTTGCGGCGAAATTTGAAATACTTGATTATATTTGTAAATTCCGGACAAAGTAAGGGAATAATAAAAACTAAAAAAAAAAAAAAACAGAAAAATGTCCTTAAAATTCTTTTGTTTGAGGACAAGTAATTCTTTCTTTTTTCTTTGCTTGAGAATTGAAGCAAAACTTTAAGTTGGGGAGTTTGATGGGCTTAAAAAGTCATATTTTTTAGTCCATTTTTACTGTTCTATTTTCATCTAGAAATGAATAATTAATATCTGAAATATGAAGAAACTCACAAATTGTTATTAGCGAGGAAGAGAGAAAGAAGTAGAAAAATACGACCAATAAGTGGAAGAAAAGTGCAGTCGAGATGGCGGGGCGAAATAAAGAGCGGGTGATTCATTGATGCGGTTTTGAGGTTGTCTGATCAGATTACGGTCGTGACACAGAGATGAAGGAATTTGATCTGGTGTGACGGTGGTACGGATCTTGGTGAAAAGTGTCGGGGCTAAGAGAACGGCGATCGCGGCGACGTGCAGTCGCGACAACGATTGATGTCGTGACGAGGGATAAGAGGTCGCGACCATGAAACGCAACACAAGGTATTTATGAGGTTTGGGTGATGAAGCTCACGAGACTTAAGTTGATGTCGCTGACGTGAGATTGATGTCAGCTGACCATTGATATCCGCGATGAAGGCTGATCACGACATCAGAACCATCAAGAGAAGGCGTAAAGCCCTGTGGTGATGTGACTAGGCGAAATATTGTGACATCGAAGCGACGGTCAGCCTCGAGCTAAGATGATGTCGTGACATGAGATCGAAGTCGCGACATCGAAACTATTCTTGATCTGAGCTGTAAAGGATGTCGCGACAAGATATTGATGTCGGCGACAAACATGAGCAGCTAGTTGAAGCTGCGGTTCTTTTTAGAAGATGTCAGCGACAGAGATGGTGATGTCGCGACCCACTAAGAATGGCTAAATCAAGACTACATAGAGTAAAAGGCTGAAGTCGCTGACGTGGGATCGAGTCGCGACCTCGATGATCGCGACAAGGAAAGCTGAAATTAGCGACTTGAGCGATGACTTAGGCACAGATACTCAAAATCCACAGCAGGCTACGTGGGATTAAATTTATTGGAAAACCCTATAAATCTGCTGACTATCCATTTCATTCAATGACTTAGCGACCGGGCGAGAGAATTAAGATCTCATTTGAAAACTCATTTTCTTTCTTTATTTTTCTTTTCTTTTTATTTTTCTTAATTTTTCATTTCGATCGTTTTAGAAGCGAGATCATGCTCATGTTTTTATTTTCGTTGTAGCTGAATCTTGGATGTTATCGTTTATTTGAAGGCGAATGAGAATTCATTTAATTTTCTAATTACTACAAATATTTTGGAAGTTGGACAAATTTACGGAGATTCGATTATTTTCGGTTTCAATTGAGTGTTCTTATGATCGGAGGAATCTTTGTATCGTGTAATTCGGTAATTGAGGAATCCGGCTTCCATTAAGTGAGCGTTATAGTCAATTTATCTTTACGTAGTCTTTTATTGACTTGTTAATTTAGTTAATAAATTTGCTTGGTTTTGGGTTTATTTTCTTGGGATCTGAATATCGATTTAACTAAGATTTAAGATTTGCGTCGTACTGCGATTTCAAGGAGGTCCTCTCTGAGTGACCACGGGGAAGACATTCTACGAGGTAATGCCACCTTCTTTGAAAGGTATATTAACTGCTGTGGGATCCTTTGAGCTTTGTAAGTTCACTTAGATAAATCCTCTTCTCACTTGAAATCAAGAACGAGTTGAATGAGTTATCTGTTAAACAAGCAAAGTTCACTGTTCGGATGGTGAAGCCAATCCGTGTTAAATGAGAATCTAATCAAGGAAAGGTCGATCTATTCTAATTTCGGAGAATAATCTGGAAGTTGTATATCTTACTTGACCAAATGGCAGGAGCTAAGGTTCACAGGTCCATAAAATGGGTATAGTATTGCAAAGAAAAATACCCAGGATTAAGAGTCCCTCTTTACAAAATACAAGTTATCTAATTCCACGTATTAGAGAATCAGTCATAAGTAGATAATGAAGTGTAGATATGGAGAGATCCCAGTGCACCTGCGCCTTGAACAGTTTTGAAATTGGAGCTAATCGAAATTTTTATTAGGAGTAACTACGAGGAATTGATAGTTCCACTATAACTGTTTCTATTAATGTAAATATTACAGCGAGGGATACTTGTTCGAGTATTCGATTCTTTTATTAGAAATTCATTATTCTTTATTCTTATTCTTTTAGTATGTTGGGTAGTTCGAGTTATTTTTCCTTTTGTTCGTTTAATTGTTCCGACACCTTAATCTTTGGATCCTCTTAGCATTTGTGTGGTCCAAATAGTATGGAACTTGAGTAGTCAGTGTAGTTGATTTAAATTCTTGAGATCTCTGTGGGATCGATATCTGGACAAATCCATTTTATTACTTGTCGACCTGACCACTTACGGAATATCGGACTAAAATAACTTTAAAAAAAATGATGATTTACTCTAAGGGTGGTGGTTTATCGTGTTTTGTTTTGGTGTCAACAAGTTTTATAGAGCGCCTGTTTGTGAGTTAGATAATAGTCCTTGGTAATAGTGTCAAAAATTTATTTGTATGTTTTTAGTCCCGGTCGACAAGTTTTATGAAAGGTTTAAACAAAACCACAAAAAAATTGGGGGCAAAAATTGTTGCAAATGAGTTTAAAAAATTAGGCTATACGATATGTATAACGGTGTGTCACTAAAATTTAAACTTTTTCAAAACAACTTTCTCAAAAAAGCAAAAGCAAGCCACTAAACATCTGAAATGGGCTGCTTACACATGTAGCGGAGACTCAAAAAAGTGTAACAAAAGCGATATCTAAAGTATAAATATCACTTCCTTCACTAACTCTCCCCGACCAAATGTGCCAAATTGCCCGTGATGGGGTGTGGATTTGAAAGGTAGTGGAGGAAGTGCTATTTCCTCAATCAGTAGCCGGTGAAGAAGTGTCCTCGGTGCAGACGAGTGCGAGGAGTCTTTGTGGAGGAGTGGGGCTGCTGACTATTTGCCGGCTGCGGGAGCTGACAAGGGGAGTCTGAGGGGGGGCTGGAGGTGGAGGGACGGTCCTGCGGGTGGAGGCGGAAGCAGTCCTAACGGTACATATGGGGAGATCGCTGGAGACCTGATGACTCACGGATGCATTAGGATGGCTGATTCTATCTTGAGAATAGGCGCTTATCGAGCCGTAGCAGCCTCGGTCGTGAGTCATCTGCCAGCGAGGGCTGCATGGGCGTCGCGGATGATCTTCTTGTAGTGGAGAACGTCTGGTTGCATCCATGATAGTCGAAAATCCAGTGGAAATGCGATATCTTCTGCGAGAGGTGATGCGGTGTAGTGCTAGCCCAGTAGCACCATACGTAGGGGCCCGATCTTGGGACGGGAGATGCGGGAGCGGGGGGGTCTGGGAGCTGAGGCTCCCAATAACTCAACGGAGGGGGTGCTCCTTAGTGGAATATCGGCGAGTTAGGTAGTCCTCATTTGGAAGGAAGAGCGAAGCATAAGGCGCACCGATCAACAATAAGGCTAGCCTCACGATCCACGACCCGGTGCTCAATCCTGGCTGTCGAGGAAATTCGATATGCTCGGCTTACTGGCATAGGAGTCTCGGGAATAATAAGAAAAGTGGACTCATTTCAGTGAGGCTCTTTGATGGACCTTGTCCTGAAATGGAACAAGGAAGTCATAATAAGCTCAGTGAGATTGAACGATGTATGAGATGCGATATAGGGCCTCCAAGATGGCTCCTCTCCTCTGAACTGTATGTTGGAGCGGGAAAAGATTAGACCGCAGAATGTGATCTATAAGAAGCATATTAGCGGGAGCTGCCTCTGAACAGAACCGACCCGGCAGTAGTGTCCCCGGAAAGAAGACGGACCATCTCCCTGGGCAAGGGATGGGGCCACTGCCTATAAGCGGCCGAGTTGGCGAGGACCATCGGTAGATTGAATGGCGCGATGTCGGGAGCCACAGTATCCACTGTCCAGCCGATGGAGAAATGAAGAGTAGTCGGGTTGGACTCGCGCCTAGATGTCATCGTGTGGTAGAACTCAATGACCACCCGAGGGTAGAAAAACCGATGGGGTGTGATGAACGGCTCCAAGGAGTACCTCTGCACTAGGAGCATCGAGTCTCGGAGTTCCGGATTTGTGGAAAAGGACGGTAGATCATAATAAACCTCCTCATGCGGGTCCCTCTCACTGCAATCAACATTCTCTGGAATAGGGTTGTAGTGGAAGAGTGGCCCGCCCGGATGATGTTGGGACGAGTCCGGAGGAGGGGCTCAGTAGGGCCTTAGTGGGGTGGCCGACTATGGCTTACGAGGCTGAAGTTGGAGGACTCCCACGGGCCGAGGTTCGGGCCTAGCGGGCAGTGGGGCCCTCCGGGATGGCTTAAGATGTGGCGGAGAGGGTGGAATGGGGACAACCCGAGTGTGGTATCTCCTCGGGCGGGGATTGCGACGGAGGAGCCATGCGCGGCCTGCGGCGGCATGGCGGCGGTTGGAGCGATGGCGGCGGGAGCGGTAGGGGCACGGCCCGGCGGGGCGAGCTGGGATGGGCGGAGGCAAGGGAGGAGGAACGGCGCACCTGGGGCCAGAAAGCGCTTCCACCGCGGGTTTTCACCATTCTAAAGCCTGAGAAGGAGAAGAAAGGGGGAGGGGGGCTTCAGAAATGGAAACGGGATGTGAAATGAAAAGGAAAGAAAGAAAAAGGGCTTTATATAGGGAGGAGGGGGACAAATGAAAGGTTTTGGCCAATTAATGGCCTTAAATGCCTATTAAATGGCTGGTTCAAAAAGAAAGGAAAATTAATGGCGGGCGCAAGAAACGAAGGGTTTGCAGTAGACGGAAGATGAAGAGCGAGAGATGAGCGATTAGCAGCCTACGAAATTTTATGAGTTGCGAAATTTTATAGCTTTGGAAAATATCCGAGGCATAAAATAACACCCGGCCCAACTGCTGACACACCGCAAAACATAAGGCAAAATTGTGAGAAAACAAACCTGCAAATGAGAAAAAAAATTTCAAAAGAAAAATGAGCCAAAGCAAGGGAATCAAGAAAATCTCTAAAAACAAGAAATGAAATTAAATAAACCAAAATTTCAGCAACAAAATTTTAGGGGCTTATGAGATGTGCGGAAGCACTTCTACCGTAAGGCGATTTTAGCAATCATGGAGGGTCAAGGAGGGGATCTCCCTCCTTGTCGGTTAGTGTTACTTGCATATGGCGGCCTTTGCCCATTAACCTTAGATACCACACGGTCTTTGGGATTGAGCAGATCGATCCATTGGGATAGACCTCTGGATGGTGAATGGGCGGTCCATCTTGATTTTAGCTGCCGGAAGAGGTGGAGCTTGGAGTCGTAGAAGTAACAGCGATCTCCTTGTTTGGAAATGTTTGCGAGCTATTAGTTGATCATGCCACCTCTTGACATAACGAGAGAGAAGAGATTTTGGGTTAGTGGCATGTTCCTTAGTTCTTCTAGCTCGTTGATGTCGAGGAGCCTGTTAAGACCAACTCTGTCCATATCCAAGTTCAATTTCTTCACTTTGCCCACCATACTTGCCTTGCTCGTCTCCACGAGCCCGGAGTGACATGCTTTGCCATAAACTAGGCGATAAGGAGACATGCCTAGAATGGTCTTGTAGGCTATTTTGTATGCCCACAAAGAGTCTAACAACTTGAGAGACCAATCCTTTCGGTTAGAGTTCACCACTTTCATCAATATTGTCTTGATCTCTCTGTTGGCTGCTTCGGCTGGCCCTTTACAGATGCGAGGGTGGTATGGGGTGGCTACTTTATGCTTGACAGTACTTAGTAAAGGCTCTCAAGGTTTGTTGCGAGGAAATCACGAATCTCATCACTAATTATGGCTTTGGGGACCTCGAATCTGGAGAATATATTCTCCTTCAATAATTTCAGTACCACCTTGTAGTGCTGCGCTATGAGCTACATGACAGCGGACGCCATAGTCAGCTCCCCTTTAAAATGTAGAGGTATCCAGGAGGAAGGAAGGAATGGTCCTATGAAATCAATCCACATATGAAAGATCAACTACAAAACCGGGTTTAAGGCATCACGTGACAGCGAAATCTTCCCAACCTTTGGCATTTGTTGCATTCCCTGCACATAGTATGAGGCGTCCTTGAAGAGAGGCCGATGGAATCAATTGTAGCACCTTTCTACTTGAGTTTTGGGAGCTCACAAAATGGCCCTCCACATGCATTCTCATGGCAGTGGCTGATTATTCCTTGTTGCTCGCCGGGCACACATGATGAATCCTAAAACTCATTAGATTTTTTAATCCACATTTTCGAGTTTATTATGAGATAAATGTTGATTTGTTTGAAGAAAAGTGGATAATTGACTCAAATTTCATTTGCGAGGAAAATACGGGAGAAGCTCAAATTTTAGCAAAAATCGGGAAGAATCGGCTGCAATGAAATTGAGGAGTCCACTGACTGGAAATTTAGTCGAATGAGAGTGCTCGATTGCCGACCATTCCAGCTCACGACATCAACAAATTTGGCTTTGAAGAAGAAACTGAAAACTTGAACAAGTGAAGTCGTGACTTGAAAAAGGAGGTTGCGACAAAGAAAACTTGGTCGAGACTAAAAGAAACAATCAAATGACGAAATTCATTTTGCGACATCACTTTGATGTCGCGACACCAAAAGGATATGAATGATGTCGCGACACCGCTCAGGTGAATAAGAATCGTCTATGAAGCCCTGAGAGAGGTCCTTGCAAAGAAAGGAGTTTACCCAGGCGAGACTTTTAAATGCGGGTTTCATTTCATCGCGACATCAACTGCCTAGGTCGCGACATAAGCTGAAAAGATTTAAAGTGCAACCAAGATAGGAGATTTGAAAGGAGGTCATGACACATGTATTAGAAGCACTTGCGAGAGCTGAGCTTTGCGACCTTTTACAAGTCAAGGATCGATGATGTGGCCGCGACCACTAATTTAGGTCACGACACGAAGAAAGACGAGCGAAGAAATTGATGTCGCGACATGCAAGCGAGGTCGCGACACGGAAAGCATAAGTGGGAAGAAGTAAATTAGTTTAGCGTAGAAATGGGGTTCTATTGAAGAAAAATGAATGGGGAAGCAAAAGTCGGCGACATCATGATGATGTCGCGACATAGAAATGAAGATATGAAGACAAAGAAGACCCTGCCAACACAATTGCGACCAAAGGAATCGAGTCACAACATGAAGTCATCATATAAACAAAAAAGTGGTCGCAACCAAAAACTAGCATTCGCCTTTCGGAAGGCGGGAGAAAAGGAGAGAGCTGATGATGTCGCGACATATGGCGAGGTCGCGACATAAACGAAGGAACATTGAAGCCCGAATGAAATTAAGCGACCACTCCGCGATCATCATGACCACTGATCAAAGCTGTTGCAAGACAAACTGGTTGCAACTTAAAAGAAAGAGGTCGCGACTGATCATGAGCAATCAAGACAAGACCATGTCGCGACATCAACTTGAGGTCGCGACATAGGACAATGAGCTGGGCTTTTTCTTTGGATTTCCACTTGGATCATTTGGGGATTAAACCAAGGTCGTTTTTTAATTATAAATAGATGGCTTTAGAATAGTAAAGTAGCTTACGTATTCACTACCCCCTTGAGAAGAACTCAATGTATATTTTAGAGTAGAATTTTATTTTTTATTTTAGTTCAATTTTTGGTTTTGAATCTGTGACTAATGCGAAGCAGTAGAAATTTGGATTTTAGTTCATTTAATTTTTATTAAGTATTACTTACTTTGAAAATTTATGAAATCACAGACAAATTTATAAGATTCGACAACTACCGGGTTTCATTTGCAATTATAGTGGTTGTCTCGTGATCGGTCTTTCGATTTTGTAGTCGCAATGTAGTAATTGGAGCGATTTCTGGCAGATTTGATTTACATTTAGTTCTGATCTTTCTGTACAATTCGGAGAATTAATTTGGGTTCGATTTTGCCAATCGATTAGTCGTTTTAATGGATAAGTTCCCAATAGTAATGCACAGTACCGGTTGAAGGAATGTATCTTACTGCGATATCGGGGATGCCCTCGCATGACACGAGACGGATTCACGAGTTGAGAGCATTCTTTTAAGGTATGTTCGACTACCATTGGCCAAATCAGGAGCTCACGAGTTCATTTGATAAATCCCTCATTAAGCTCCATAATTGAAGTTGGAGGGTGTATGATATAATGTCGGAGAGAGTTCACCTTAATCTACGGAGTAGTTTCAATCCCGTGTTAACTTTCGGATCTAATCAAAGGAAGGGATGAACCCATAGATGGAAGGTTGAGCCACCTTGGGATTGAGTAGTAGAAATTTTGAAAATCCTTAGAAGATAAAGCAAAGATTGCATTGTCGACGAGGAAATGGGTATAAAGTATTGAGAAAGAAAAACACTTGGATCTTGCGAAAATTCGAGGCAATACGGTAGGCTAGTTGAATCTTGTCTTCGAGGAAAGCGAGGATATTTAACCGATGGATCTTGGGAGAAATCCAGATTCCAATAATTAGGAAATCTTATTAAAAATAAGATCCATACATAAAAACGAGCAATGGATTTTAGTCTTTGGAATTAAACATTCCATTGTATTTCATTGATGGTTTTCTTTTCGTTCTCATAGGAAGCTGATTCAATCCATTCTTTATAAAATGATTTATTTTATTCATTTACTTTTTGTTTTAACTTAATTTGAATATATTCGAATTATGAGTTTTAATTTGTGTTGTTTAGATAAAACCTTCATTATGAGTTTTTGAGTCCAAATGATATGAAATTTTTAGTAGTTAGGGTAGTTGATACGTAATTAGCTATGAATCTACGTGGGAATGATGCTGGACTTACATTGGATTTTTACTACTTGCTATGACTGTGCACTTATGATGTCATAGACTTGACCCTTATTTATTTTAAATCATGAACAAGAGAATTAAGAAAACTATTTTATCAAGCAAAATTATCCAAAGTAACATGTATGCAAGAGAAGTGTAAGACTCTTGTAATTATGTTAATTTGAGGGGTTTTAGTCTATATAGAAAAAGGCAAACAAGTTTTTATGGCGCCGTTGCCGGGGATTGAAAGAATTAAATAGATTAATATCGCCAGAAGAAATCTTGAATTTGGACATTTTAAGAAAAACGAATAAGCTTTGCAAGCGGTGGCTATTTTAGCCACTAATCTTTAATAAGCCATGTAAAAATATTTGTTTAGTTTGACCAATCCTATTAATTTGAGTGTGTTTTGATTTCGAGGCTTTTAATGCATAAGGAAATAGGATTCGACCCGATTCTAAACGAACCGCAGGTGGAAAACACTTTCGGGGCTTGAGAAAGGCAGAAAGAAGCGGCTTGACTATGGCCGGATAGAGACATGATCAGACGGAAGAGCAGGAGGACAACAACCAAAGGCCTCCCGTGCGGCCTGATGGAGGATTTGGAGGCTACTGTTATTCGGGAAAATATTACGCAATCGGACGGCTTCTTGTAGATGCAAATAATTTGAACTAAAAGCGAGGCCTTGATTCTGATGGTTCAAACATCAATTTCACCCCGATCATCCAGCGAAGACCAAACGAGCACAGGAAGATTCCTCAGGATGGCGAATACAATGAAGCTGAATGGGGTGAGGCCAGGTGATAAAATTTGCATCTCTTCCGTTTTTCTTTTGAGAGATATACTTAGCCACATACAAGGTATGAATCATTACCATATGGTTCGGTTGATACTTGGGAAGAGTTGGTGAAGCTTACTTAGGCGGATTCTTTTCACCGTCGAGCGGAGAGAAGAAGAGATAATAGTATTCAACCCCGGGGGAAGATGAGCTATATGTAGCTTAGGAAAGATTGAAAGGTTCTTCGAAGAGATGCGATGCATGGCGTAGATTTGAAGACCAGGATGGACATAGTGTATCATGCTTTAAATGATACATCCCAAGGTATCGATGCTTCATCTTCTGCCGGGCATTCAAGTAAAGTCTTGAAGGCGAAGTCGATAGAAGACCTGGCAAATGCAATATAGCTCCATCTGAGTTTTCAAGAGAAATAGTAGAGAAGAAGGAGTCATGGGCGAAGCGAGATGGCCTGACCATGGAGAAGCCCAGTTGGATGCCATAATGCATAGGATAGACCGAACAAAGAGAGGAAGATGCACCTTTGCTCATGAAATAGGAGCGATAGAAAGATAACTTATGAGAAGAAGTCTTTGATGTGCCATGAGAAGAAGATTCTTATAGTCTTTGAGGAGGTTAAGTCGTGACGAGCGAGAAGTTATGTTTCAAGCCAAATCCACAACTTGCCTACACTACAATCCGGCCTTATGAATTTCTCATATGGTGGAGGGGCATCCCTGAGCCCGAGGCATGGACGAGGGAATCCTCGGCAAGGATAACAGCGGCCACGAGTTCAGTGACATCGGCGGGGAGGTGAAGCGAAATGAATATCGAGGGGTGGAGGAGGACCCGACCGTTTGAAGAAACGAGTATTTGCGAGTTCATGGGGAGTGACGAGGGGCTATTACAATTCTATGAGCAAAAACTATCGAGACTTGGAAGCTTTCCAAGTTTGATGCTGAAATGTTTGAGGAGAAGAATGCTAGTGCCTCCTTTGAAAAATTTGGAACCTGAGTAAGGCGGTATTTTGAATTATGCGAATCGGAGCAAGGGAGTACATTCCACACAGTGATACTCGGAAGAACCAATTGCGCCAGAATTCGATTAAGAATTAGGAAGGATTTAGCGGCAACAAAACGAGAAAGAAAGAAGAAGTAAAGGGTGATTCGGTACCCACGATGGGGTGATCGGAATCATGAAATTTATCCTGACTTTCTCCTCTTCAGTAGTCGAGCCTCTTGCATGTAGTATAATTAGTCACCAGAGTTGAACAGGGGATGGGTTTTCTTCGTACAAATGATTTAAGTGAAGTCAAAAATGGTGAATTTGGTTTGGATTTTAAGGTGGTGATAAAAATAGGGGGTTTGGTTGGTAAACTAAAATTTAAATAAAATGAAATGTAAAATAGAACTCCTTGAAGTGTTAGGTCACTGGGTTACGGTTCTAAGGCATTCAACATGTCCTCGGGTCTTTTTCCTCGCGTTAGGGAGGATGACATATAGTCATTTCCCGAACCGGCTCTTCATTTGGCATTAAAACCTAAACCCTAAAATTATTTCTTCTAATGTATAGCATTTATTACCCCTTAATGTTTCAAAACAGTTAAAACCATCACTAGGTCTAACCTATAGTAGCTCATAAATGACAACTAATTGGGCATCAGTGGATCTAACAGTAAGCATCCACTGAACCTTGAAAAACTTGCCAGAAATCTTGCAGCCTCGGGGTACATCCGCAGATTCAAAGCACAAAGCGTGAGATGTGAAGCAGAAAAAGGGAATAAATGCTTGCGTGAAAAACATGAGGATAGTGTTTTTACCTTCAAACATTCACCAGTGGCCCTCCTCTTCAAGGAGGAAGAGGTCTAGCCAAGCATCCTCTGAGTTGTCACCCTCAAAGGAGTGTTTGGTAGCCGAGAAAATGAGAGAAAGAGGAGAAGAGAGAAATGTAAACCTAAAAGAGAAGATTTGCTTGGGTGAAAGATTGAAAAGTTAGGGTTACAACTTGTCCATAAAGTTGCTTATATAGCCTTACAAAGATGTGGCCAAAAATACCAAAATAGCAAATAATATGGTACCATTGAGAGGCAAATTGGGAATTACACAAAAAGGGTCGATTTGGATCAAAATCGAGAGAAATGACCAATTTCGCTATGCATAGTGAATTTCGCTATGATAGCGAAATTTTGCTATCATAGCGAAAATTACAGGCATAGCGAAAATTTGAATTTTCGCTATGCCTGACAACTATTTATGATATGGTACCGTATCATAACGAAATATGGCATAGCGAAAATTTTTCTTGGGATTGCGAGGAATTTTAAGCTGTATCTCATGAATCACTATTCCCCGTCCTACGACTGCATTCCATTAGCTCCTCTTCACTCTTATTCCCAACTGCACTATTCCATTTCTTCACCTTTGAAATTCTTCATTCAGGCTTGTTGAAGTGATAGAAGACCATATGAAGTGAGTGATGGCAGGCTTTATTATGATTGGATTGACATGATAATTTGGCTTTCAATTCTGAAACTCTAGCTTGACCTCGGAATGCAATCATTAGTCTGATAGGGACCGGGAACATGTCAATTAGGTTAATTATAACAATTAGCACACAAAAAGTGCTCAGAAACCTATTAAAAATAGGGATGAAATAGCACTTTTGGGCAGCAATCATGAGGCGAAAAGAAGGGCGAAAGGAAGGAGAAACGGCCGGATTGAGCAGTAGAAAGAAAGTAATGACCCGGGGAAAAGAAGGAAGGAATCACGAAGCCTATACACCTTTAGTGCCATTTCCCTTGAGAGACTTCAAAAGTCGAAGAGAGAGGAACAATTTTAATTCTTGGGATATTTTCGAGAAAATAGAAATAAATATCCCATTTGCAGAGGTGATTAGACAAATGCCTGCTGTGCAAAATTTACGAAGAAATACTAAGCGAAAGAAAGATAGGCGAGGAGAATAGTTAGCGAGCTCGTGTAGTGCCATTATCCAGTAGCTCAAGCGAGATGAGACCACTGGCGGTTTCACCATTCCCTTCTCCATAGGGAAATATGAATTGAAAGCTTTAAGTGATTACGGGCAAGTATAAGAGATTTGATGCCTCTATCGGTTATCTGAGAGACTTAATTTAGAGGGAACTTACCCGACATCGATTATTGCGGATGGTGATAAATCATAACACGACGGGGCATTCTTGAAGATGTACTTATCAGGTTGGGAATTCATCTTTAATGGATTTTGTTATCATGCGGATGGAGGAAGATCCACAGATTCCTCACATTCTTTGGGAGAAGACCTTTCTTAGCAAGCTGGGTGCCTTGATAGAGCGTACGAGAAAAGTGAATTGACACTCGGGGTTGGAAATGGGCGGTGCATTTTAATATGAAAGTACGGAACATCCTAATGTAAGGGGAAGGCAGGTTGTATGGGCTGTAAGAAACGATGATCCTTCTCGATGATGAATTGATTCAGGTGTATCCTTGACACTCTATCAATGAAATAGAATGAATTTTCGGTATCTTGAGTCTTGATTGTGAAATACTGCCTTCAAATTTGTTTAATAAAGGAAAGCTTGATCAGTATAAATAAGAAAGCAGTCAAGATAAATGTGACAGCCCGAAAGCAGCCAAACTCATGAAGCGAAACTAGTGAAGAGTGACATTGAAAGAATTGCGATCATTTAAAATATGAGTTTTTAGAACCAGAGAAAGAAACCCCGATTATCACTTATCAGGTACGCATTGATGAAGGTACGAAAAACGTGATTGTTGGTGATTACGAGAAAATACAAGGAAGCAGTGCATGAGTCGATTGAGGATCTGAAGGGTATCAGTACCTCCATTTGCATACCTGAAATATTCTTTGCAGTGGATAATCACAGAAACTTCTATTGAGCATCAAAGGAGGTACGAACCCGGAGTGATGAAAGAGTTGTCGAGAAAGAAGTTCCTAAAATGGTTAAGAAATGCAGGTTTTATATGTGCTATATCGAGGATAGTTCTTGGGTAAGCCCGGTGCATGTGGTTCCCAAAGAAGGTGGATTCAACGTGATCGAAATGAAAATAATGGCTGATTCCTACAAGGCGCGAGGATGGAGGTGTGTATTGACTACGAAAATTGAATACTCTGACGAGAGAAGGGTCACATTTTCCCTGCCTTTCATTGATCGAATCTTTGGATAGGTTGGCGAGGACACCCTCGTTTTGTTTTCTTGATGGATACTGCGGATATAACCAAATTGCTATTGCACACGAAGATCGGGAAAACCACTTTACATGCCCATTTGGTATTTTGCTTTTAGGAGAATGCCATTTGGTTTGTGTAATGCTCCACAGTACCTTCCAAGATGCATGATGTCTATATTTTACGTGCGAGGAAGAAGTTATGGAGATCTTCGTGGATGATTTCTGGTGTATGGATCCGAGTTTTGAGCAGTGCACATAACTTTCAGAATTGATACTTGAGGTGCGAGCCAAGAATCTGGCTACAAATTGGGAAAGCGCCGTTTATGGTTCTGAGAAGGAATTGTCTTGGGGCAGATTTATAGCGACCAAGACTTGAGGTAGACCCGAGCAAAAGTTTCAATTATAAGAAATCTAATGCCACCCACTACGATCAAGGGAATCGAAGTTTCTTAGGACATCTTTGGATTTTATAGAAGATTTATCGAGGAGATTTCTCAAAATTGCTAAACCCATGCGAGATTCTTTGGAAAAGATCTTAAAGTTTTATTTTGATGAATCCTGCGAAAGCATTTGAAGAAATCAAATCCGGACTAGTTGAAGCTCCCATCTTGAAAGCGAAACCAGTTAGACAGAGAGAATTTAGAGGAAATCATGTGTGATGCCGGTGATTTTGCAATGGGAGGGAGGCGTATTGAGACGAAGATGAAAAAAAGTGTTCAAGGCCATATACTATGCTAAGCAAAAACCTTTAATGAAGCCTGAAAATTACCTATTTTGAAAAGGAGATGTTGGCGATAGTATTTGTATGTAGAAAATTTTAGGCCATACATTTTGGGGTCTATGTTGTTATACACAAGCGATCATTACCTTGATTAAATATCTATTATGAAAAAGAAGCCAAGCGAGAGATTGATCGAATTGGGTACTATTGTACGGGTTTGATTTAGAAATAAAGACAAGAAGGCTAGTGTGATGTGATAGGTGATCCGCTTGTCAAAGGTAGAAACCCATTGTCTGAAGAAAGAAGAGAAATGATGAAAATTTTCCGGATGAAGCGGTTATTTCGGTTGTCACTCCGATCACCACTGGTATCAGCGATATTGTGAACTTTTTGCTTTGGAATTATGCCACGAGTCCCCATTTCTGTGAGAGAAAGAAATTTGGGGATTGGCCGGTAGTACTACATGCAGGATGACCCGTTATTTTTAAAAGAGGCGATCGATTATAGGAGATGTGGCACGGACGGTGGCCAATGAATTTTACAAGAATTTCATGCATCACCATATGGAGGGGACATTTGCGGAGATAAAACAGCCCACAAAATTCTCCCGGCCCGGGATTTTCTTGGCCTACTATTTAGAGTATTTTTTGAATGGAATTTGAGATTATGTGATCGATGCCAAGAATGGGAAATATCAACAAAAGGCATGAGATGCCCACAAGTATCCACAGTGAAGTGCCTTGATTATTTGATGTATGGGGATAGATTTTATGGGGCCTTTTCCGGTTTCATTTGAAGCCTATACATACTCCTAGGCTGTGAATTATGTATCAAAATGGGTAAGAAGCGTGGCTTGTCCAAGAATGATGCCCAATCTGAGTTGTGGGATTTTACAAAGAAATATTCTCGTGATTTGGAACGCACCGAACTATAATTAGTGATGGGAGGAGCCATTTTGCAAAATAAGGTGTTTGACAAACTCATGGCTCGGAATGGTATCGAACACATTATGAGCTTGGCTTAATCCTCGAACAAATGGGCGAAATTTGAAATTTCCAACGGGGAAATAAAGAAAATTACGGAAAAAATGCAAAGTTCAAACTATAAGAGATTGGCCTTTGAAAGCTTGATGATGCACTGGGCATCTGAATTTGCCCTTTAAAACTCCCATTGGAATGTCCATGCAGGCTTGTCTTTAGAAACCTTGTCACCTACCTCTTGAGCTAGAGATATAAGGCTATGTGGGCCATCGAAGCAATTTTGATTTTAAAGTTTGCTAAGGAAGAGAGGGGCCTCCAGATAAATTAATTGGAAGAGTTGAGGAATGAAGCCTATGATAGTGCGGAATTTACAAGGATAAAACAAAAAATGGCATGATCAGCGAATTTTGAGGAGGGAATTCAAGGCGGGAATGAGGTTTGTTATTGACTCGGTAAGACTCTTTCGGGAAAATTTGAAGTCACGAATGGAAGGAGACCATTCTGATGTTATCGAGCACACCGGTTGGGGCGGTGACACTTAGAACCCGGCCAATCAAAGAGGAGTTCAAAGTTAATGGTCGAAGATTAAAAGCACTATCTTGGGAGAAAGCAATTAGAAGAGTAACTCTTCGTTTTGAACAAAATTGGAAGAAAGCGAAACGATAGCGTGAAGAATCCGGCTAAAGACTAAAAAATTGAGCGGCTTTTATGGAAGGCAATCCACACGTTTGATTTTAAATTTTGTTTTTCTTGTTATAGTTTACAATTTTACGTTTAAATTTCTAATAGATTAATTTGATTTTATTCATTATCGATTGAAGAGTAGGTAAAGAATTTTTTTTTAATTTTCTGGGACAATGAAGATTGTCTGAAAGAGTGCATCTGCCGATCAAACTTCAGTCGACATAAGAGACGAAAGAGGCGGGTATATTCTTCTTGATTTGATTTTAAAGTTTGTCTTTGATATAGCATGATTGAAAGTTTGGGGGAATTTTTTATCTTGTTTTGGTGCTTAAGTTTTGAATGTGATGCATAGTGGAAGTTGTTGAATTTTGTGCATGATGAAGATGAATTGAGTTGTAGTTGTTTTGATTGGAACTGAATAAATTGAAAATTCTTTGTGAATTTAGTGTTTATGTTTGAGTCGTAACATTAATTCAAAGTTGCAACCAAAATTCTTGGATGAAAAATGAAAGTGGAAAGAAAGTCAAAATAATGAGCGAGGTCTAGTTGAAATAAAAGGAAAGAACATTTTTATGTTGCAACACCATTTTCCCTGTCGTGACCACATTTCAGGTCACAACCAAAAATTTTGAAGTCGTGACCAGAATAGTCTTGAAGTCAAATAAAGAAGGTTAAAACCTCTCATTTTGGGCATCCAGCAGTAAAAAAAAAAAAAAAAAAAAAAAAAAAAAAAAAAATATATATATATATATATATATATATATATATATATATATATATATATATATTGAAAATCATTAATTTAGAATGATAGTTAATGTAAGTGACTCCCATAAGCTATTTATTATGACATTAAACCCCGAGTACACATTCCACCTCGAATTCCATTAAACTACAATTCAACCTGACCTTTCCATTTTCGCATCCATCTTTGGAATCTTGAAACCTTAGAACGGAAAGCTTAGCGATACCCTTACCGTCTTCAATCATAGTAGCAAACGAGGAATAAAGTCAACAATCTCCAACAAGCGATCGATGAAATCATGCGCGATAATGTCGACGGTAGAAGCTCGGTTAGGTTAACTGAAAGAAAAGAAGTAAATCTTGAAAAAGGAAACCCAGCGGGAGGAGGATATGAGCTACGAGAGAAGTAGCGAGAGGAAGAAAAATACTTCATTTTCGAGGAAGAAGCTAAAGACTTATGGAGCAGTGATGTGGAACGAAGAATTTATCTGCAAAGAGTTTTGGCAAATTAATTTCCCCATTTTAAAGTAATAGAAAAAAGAGGTTAGGCATTCTTTTTGTGAGCCGCAGCAGGGATTTTTAGCTCTACGAGGAGTGTCTGGCTTATGAGTAGGAATGAAGGAGGATTACGTTTTTCGTGAGAGGTGTTTGGGTGCCCTTCGACCAAATAGACGTAAATGAAGTGTTTAAAGCGAGAGATTTCAGCGTGGTTCGAATCTGAGAATTGTTGGAAAACCCAGATCATGAAAAAATAGTGAATAGGTTGGCGGAGGAGAGTAAGTGGGGAATGATGAAGAAGAATCCCACACCATGCCATCAAAAGGGAGCTCTCACGGAAAGGAGACAAGGTTTGGTTTATTTTATATGTTCTATAATAGTACTGCCGGACACCTTTGCACGAGTCGGAGAGCGAGGGAAGCTAAATCCTATTGTATGCCTTTTTGAAAGGATCTGAAATAAACATAGAATGCTAATCGAAGAATCAATCGGAGGGTACCATCCTTTGGCAATAAAGGGCCGGTCCCTCACCTTGCCTTATTGCCTGGGCTACACATTTTAGGGGCGGGAGTAAAGGAAATTGGGAGGAAGAAGAAAGATGTCCTCGGGTCTCCCCTCTAACCTTTACGGGAGTGACAAGGAGGCCTAAAGGAAAGAAGCATAAGGAAGTGATGATATTAGATACGAGAAGCAGTGAGAGATAGATGTAGGCGTGAAATGGAGGAGGTACTGAAGCCGAGTGGCCATTTCCCGAGGAAGCGGAAAGAGAACCTCTCGGGACAAATGACATATCCTTTATCTCCAGAAGTACAAGAACAAGTACCAATTCAAGCAGAAGCATACAGGAGAATAGAAGGAAATCTTGGAAATAATCGAAATGCTAAAAGCAGTAAAGGAAATGGAGGAAGAGAACTAAAATGGGAAAGGCCTTGAAGGATCAAAGAAGAATTCATGGAGGCTACGAGCGAGAAGGAAGGAGGCGAATATGGGAAGAAAAATTAGAGAATAAGAGAAGAAGAACATAAGGAAGGCTGAAGAAGCAGAAGAAGATGATGGGAAGAATCTGAGACATGCATACGAAGCTTTCTGATAATCGAGTTCAAAAGAGATGTTGAATTGCTGAACATCATGAAGGAGAAGGAGAAATGGAAAATAACATGCTAAGAAAGATCGATGGGTTCAAGCATATATATAAAGAACTGTTCAAAGAGTTTGAGAAGATAATGAAAGAAAGAGATCAGCAGCGGGAAAATGATGATGAGTATAGAAGGAAACATGGTTGGAAAGTATGGACTTAATCAATCAAATTTATCAGTTTGCTTAAAATATCTCACGAGGTGGAAGAGCAGTCAATCAAGTGGAAAACGAGAATCATTTCGTTCGGTGTAGTCTGACTAAATAATGAAACATTTGCCCAGAAATGAAAGATTTCCCGCTTCTTGAGAGCGTGAAATAAAATTCCCTAGGTTTGAGCCCAGTGAAGCCAGTTTTGATGTAGACCATCCCGACAGTACTCTGAAAGAGAGACGTTGCGCATCTGAGAGAGAAAGGGAGGCAGGTTTGGCATGTTATACATACTTACATTCCCAAAATTTAAATGGAAACTGATTTGGTTCATCCTACTTGTCCCTTGTTTGATTGAGTTCTCATTTTATAAGTATTCTTTTTGCTTGTTAGATAGTTTCTCACTTGTTGAATGAAAATTTGATTGTGGATAAATAGATGTTAATTGAGTGTTATGATATACGAATTTTGTTTTACGTGTCATTTGTTTTTAATTGCAAGAATCAAATAAATAATTATGTTCTTTATTAAGAACAGAAATTCAGGAATAATCAGGGCGTGAACTATTAACTTGGAAATTAGGGGTATTGCCTGCATTGTTTAACTTCAATTTAGTTTGCAAGAATTAGAAAATTGGTTATTGTTGATGGAACAAAACACTTGGATGAAATAATGTAAGTAGACAGTAAATAAATACAAGTCTTGAAGAAATAATACACCTTAGTGAAGCAAACTTATGAAACTTTGGCTGGGGTGGGAACATCTTCTAGGAATTTCGAGTTGAGAGTCAGCATGATCTAGAACTTGTTTGATTATTGATTGAGGCGAAATCTTGGGTGAAAGCGACCCACGAAATTATAGGCTGGCATCCTTGGCGGATTAAGCTTTTCTAAGCCTACCCTCAATATATGCTTAAGCATATTCTCTAGTTCCTTGATTTGAGCCAAATAAGCCTTATTTCTTCAATAAAACAGCAATTGAAAACCAAAATTCCCTTCCTTGCAATAAACCTACAGCAAATAGCCTATATTATCCAGTTTCTAGTTCAGAAAAAAAAAAAAAAAAGTTTACTATAAAGGAAGAAACAAGTTTGGGGGAAAAATATTTCTAAATTTTTACAATGAAGGAGGTGAAGAAGTAAAGAAGCAGAAGCTAGTGAAATAAGGAATAAGTATTGTCTTGTGGCTTATTTCCCTTGAACAATTAAGCTCATAGGGGTGTTTTAACACCTAGTACCCTAATGCCAGTAGTATGGGAGTTACTGTGAATTCTCTAAGAGTAATGGCTTTAAGAAGACAAACATTGCCTTATTCGATTACAGAAAAACAAAAGCGAAGGAGTTTAAGAAACAAAGGCCCGGCACGAATAAAGTACATATAGGTGAAATTCCCTAAAGAATTCAACATGAAGATGAATCGGGCTGAAGATTGAAGAGAATCGAAGCCAAGAACAAGAAAGAGAAAAAGGGTGAAATGACAAGTATAGAAAGGTGGAAGCTAGGTGATTTACAACTTAAAATTTTCCGTTATCTACCCGATTACAAATGACATTCTGAGCTGAAGGACCTCATTGATTTTGAAGGTTGGATTTACCTACGTTAGTGGAGATCGATATGAAAAAACAAGCCTATGGGACTTTGACAAGCGATCAGAAGAAAACTCCCGAGAAGATTAACTAAATCAACATGAAGATGAAAAGGATTGAAGACTTTGCACACACACCACGAGAACAAGACTTGTTGAATAAAAATTTGTTTAAATACATTAGTTTATCAAGAATTTTGTGATATAGAAGTATACCATGTCTTATTCTTGAATCAAAGCGAAATTTAAAATGATGTTGGTATCTCTTAATTCGGATCGGAAGGTGGAATGAGAAAAATTTACGTAGTATGAATCGGAAAAATATCCTTAAAAATTTTCTAAGCTTATTTGTTTGAGACCAAACGATTCTTTCTTTCTTTGCTTGAGAATGAAGCAAAATTATAAGTTTAAGGGAATTTAATGAGTCTAAAAAAACTCATTAGATTTTAATCCATTTTACGAGTTTATTATGAGATAAGCGTTGATTTAATTTGGAAGAGAAAAGTGGATAATTGACTCAGGTGTTCATTTTGTAAGGAAAATCGTGAAACTGGAATTTTAGCAAAAATCAGAAGAAATCAGCCTGCAGCAGAATTGAGGTCACGACTGGAAATTTAAGTCGTGACGGAGGTGCTCGAGTTGCCCGGCCATTCGAGTCTGACATCAACAAATTTGGCTTTGAAGAAGAGCGAAAGCGAGCAGGTAGTCGTGACTTGAAAGGAGGTTGCGACAAAGCGTGGTCGGGAATTTAAAGGAAACAATGTCAAATAGTGAAATTCATGTCGCGACATCACTTTGATGTCGCGACACAAAAAGGATATGAATGATGTCGCGACACCACTGCGAGGTCGCGACAGAGAATCCCTAATGAAGCCGTAAGAGGTCCTTGCAAAGAAGAGGTTCTGTGGTTTTTAAATCTGAGGTTCCATTTCATGTCGCGACATCAACACTAGATCATGACATAAAGCAGGAAAGATTTAAAGTGCAACCAAAGATATAATTTGAAGAGGTTGCAACTGTAGCCAATGAAGCACTTGCAAGGAACTACTTGCGGCTTTACAGTCAAGGATCGGAAATGATGTCGCGACCGCTAATTTAAGTCGAGACACGAAGAAAAGGCGAAGCGAGGAAGAAATTGATGTCGCGACATGCAACTGAGGTCGCGACCTGGAAAATAAGTGGGAAGCAAAAGAGGTCGCGACATCATGATGATGTCGCGACATAAAATTGAAAGATATGAAGACCTTGAAGACCACCGACAGTGCGACCAAAAGGAATGAAGTCCGCGACATGAAGTCATCATACAAATAGCAAAGTGGTCGCAACCAAAAACTGACGTCGCAACTCAAAAGCTGGGAGAAAAGGAAGACAATGATGTCGCGGCATGTAACTGAGGTCGCGACATAAACACTGAAGGAACATTGAGCAAATGAAGTCGTGACCACTCACGTGTCGCGACCAGCGGTCGAAAACTGTTCGCAGAGACAAAACCCGGTTGCAGCAAAGAAAGAAGGTCGCGGCGATCATGGCGATCAAGACAAGGCCGTATCGCGACATCAGCGAAGTCGACGCAGGACGATGGTAGGCTTTTTCTTTGGATTTCCACGGATCATTTGGGGTCGTTGATTCATTTTACGAGTATAAATGAATGGCTTTAGAATAGTAAGCGACTTAGTCTTCTTACCCCATTGAAAGGGAAAAGAAGAGAGGAACTCAGTGTATATTTTAGAGTAGAATTTTATTTTTTTTTATTTTTTAGTTTAATTTTTTGGTTTGAATCTGGTATGCGACGAATAAAAATTGGATTTTTTAGTTACATTATTTTTGTTAAGTATTCACTTTGCTAAAAATTTATGAAATCTAGACAAATTTACGGAATTCATTTCTTCTCGATTTTATTGCAATTATAGTGGTTGTGCGTGATCGATTGCTCCATTTCTTAATTTGCGATGCGATGTCAGACGCGGCTTTCTTCGGATTTGATTTACATTGAATTCTGATCTTTCACCGCGCACAATTTGAATTAATTTGGGTTCGATTTTTACTTAATCGGTGTCGTTTTTAATGGATAAGTTCCCGATAGTAGTACCTAGTACGGTTGAGGAATGTATCTTGCACCTCACGATATCGGGATGCCCTCTGCGTGACACGGAGGCGGAGATTCACGAGTTGAGCATTCTTTTGCGCCGGTGTGTTCGGCTACCGTGTATTTGCGAGCTACGAGGATTCATTTTGATAAATCCGTTCGCTCATAATTGAGTTGGAGGGGGTGTATTTAACAATATAAATAATCAGAGAGTTCACCTTAATCCACGGAGTAAGTTTCAATCCAGTGGCTGGATCTAATCAAAGGAAAGGGATGAACCCATAGATACGAAGGTTAGACCCACTTAGGATTGAGTAGTAGAAATTTGCAAAATCCTTAGAAGGTAAAGCAAAGTGCAGCGTCATGAGGAAATGAGTATGAAGTATTGAGAAGAACGCCCGGATCTTGCGAAAATTCGAGATCACGGTGGTGGTTAGATCTTGTCTTGAAGAAGCAAGGATATCTAACCAGTGAATATGGAGAAATCGATTCAATAATTGGGAAATTTTGGACAAAAATCAAATCCATACATAAAAGCAGGCAATGGATTTTAGTCTTTGGAATTGGTGTTCCATTGTATTTCATTGTTGGTTTTCTTTTCGTTTCTCACGATGATTCGATCCATTCTTTTATAGACGGAGTTTATTTTTATTCATTTACTTTTGTTTAGCTTAATTTGAATATATTGATAGTATAGGAATTTTTTAATTTGTGTTGTTTAGATAAACAGCCATTATGGTTTTGAGTCCAAATAGTATGAAATTTTAGTGGTTGGGGTAGTTGATCGCCAATTGGCTATCAATCTCTTGTGGGAATGATACCAGACTTTGTCGATTTTACTGCTTGTGATCTCACATGCACTTACGATGTCATAGACTTGACCCTTATTTTTAAAATCATGAGCGATTAAGAGAAAACTATTTTATCAAGCAAAATTATCAGTAACATGTCTGAGAAGTGTAAGGCTCTTGAGGTATGTTAATTTGAAGTTTTAGTCTATATAGAAAAACGAACAACACACCTCTTGATTATCACGGTTTTGCACGATGTTTGTCTGAAGGGTTCTTCCGATAATAAGAGTGAATTTTTGCAAAGAAAAGGATTTGTTGTCTTGTGCTCGTCGGCGTGGCTCCTGGGCAAGTAATTTGCGATGTGAGCATGCAGGTGCCTTCGACCGGGAGCGGTGACTCCTCGGGAACTCATCGTTGATTGGAGGTTGCTTGTGAGAGTGTTGTGTGCAATTGTTAATCTCGATAGGTGTCCCGTAGCCGACATTTTTTCCACCTCTTTTTATCATCTTTAATTTGCGGGTTAAACTCTTGCGGCGGGAGAACCACACGATAAGCTAGCCTTAGCGTTTGTTTGGTGGCTTGGAGTATTTCAAGGTTGAATGTCAAATGAATATTATTATGTCGGAGCTTGACCAAATAAGCTCGAAATTTGTCTAAAGGCATAGACCCAGCTGCCCGGCGGCTCCTTTGTGGTTGTGTAATTCCTGCGCACTCGATTCAGTGTCTTGCTACCGCATAATAGACCACATAAAGGCTTTCCTCCTTCCCTTTGTCAGGAACTAGTCCGATGACACTATCGGCATCGCACATCACCTCGAAGGAGTAAGCGCCAATTGGGGGCTCTCCTTGTCGTCTGGAGTGGTCAAATAGGCTTTAAGCTCCTCAAAGCTCTTTTGGCAGTCTGCATCCCAAATAAAATTGGCATCTTTTTCCGGTTGTAGAAACGGCAATTTTGAGAAGTCCATTATGAACCTCTGTAGAACCACGCATGCCCTAAGAATTTGCCTCACAGTCTTGACTGTTTGTAGGGGAGGCGATTTGGAATTAAGTCGATTTGCCTTATCAGCCGATTCCTTTTACGAAATAATATGCCCAGTACAATTCCATTGACCATAAAATGGCATTTTCCGATTCGATTACCCGGGGTTTTTCTTTATGCACCTATGTAAGACGGAGTTTCAGGTTGATTAGGCATTGCTTTAAAACTCCCTCCATAGGCCTTAATGTCATCCATGCCAAACCTCCATCATGCACTCTACCGTCATTGAAAATCACGAGCATACATCGTTTGAAATGTAGCGAGGCATTACCGCGAGGCCAAAGGCGTTCTCCTGTATGCATATGTGCCAAATGGGCATGTGAAGGTGAAATTAACTTTTACGGTCTGGCAATTTCAATTTGCCAGAAAGTATCTGAATAGCCATCCGAGGAAGCGATGAAGTGACGAAATCCTCTCGAAGGCGATCCGTGAAGAGGGTAGAGGGAAGTGGATCCTTCTGGTCACTTCGGCACTAAGCAGCCCATGGTAATACATACCCTCGACACGTAGTAGCGGGTGGGCATCTCCTCTCCTTTCCGTTATACACCAGTGATTTGCCCTAGATTTCTTGAGGCTTTGTTATGGGGTTTGGACTCACCAGAATGTTAGCTGAATGTCTGTGAATGGTCTTGACTCAGGCGGACTTCAGGACTTCTTGCCACTGCTGCACGCTCATGCATGTGTGGATTGAATCGCCTGTCTGGTGCATGTGTTTGCACTCATCTTTCTTGAATTCATAGATGTGATGGGTCTGGCTTACGGGCCTAATGCCAAACGGATCGAGTAATCTTCCACTCTAAGGCTTGCTTGTTCTCCTTTAAGGATGTGCGACGGACTACCTTTCTGTGAAGTGCGAGCGGGGATGAAATGATGGCCCGGACCTTTGCTCCACCGCTCTTCCCGAATAGGCGTATTTCAGCTCCACGAGCAAGGTTTAAGCTCGATTTACAGGGCTCACTTGTTCCTTCCTCAATCATCAAAAACCAAAATTTCTTGTTTCTTCCTCCGATGCCTGGGCCAGAGTTTCATGTCCTGTGCTTCCTCTTTGCCCTTTTGAATACTCGACCAATTCTTGGTCGGCACATCTTGCATCCCACCTAATGGTCGACACATTCCTCAGATTGTGTCAGTGATGCCAACTTCTTCTAGGCCATCTTCCGTGACATGTGCTTTTTACTTTCAGTGGGAAGATGTTGATTCTAGGGTCATGTTTAGAAGGTGAGTTATAACACCATTTACAGCGGGTTGACGTCGCGTTCTGGAAGTGGCGAGAATGGTCTTCCCAGATGATAGATGCGTAATAATTGGTCCCTCTGCTTCTTTGGTTTTGTAATACAGCACAACAAAATCTACTGGATAGTAGAATTTGTCCACTTGTATTAGGACATCTTCCACTGTCCCCTTTGGTATCTTGATTGATCTATCTGCAAGAGACAGTGTGATAGAGGTGGGCTTTAGTTCTCCCAACTCAAGCTGCTTGTACATCGAATAGGGGAGGAGATTCACACTTGCACCCGGAGTCTGCTTGATGCATTTTTCACGTAAGTGCCTCGATATTACTTGAGATGGTTGAATGACGGTTTATACTTGCTGAGTCTTGCATTTGGATGATAGCAACGACTTGCTCGGTCGGGAAGGCCTTTTTATCGACAGTGACCCTGCTTTTCACGATTACATAAGTCCTTGAAAATTTTTGCGTAGAGTGGGGACTTGTTTGATCATGTCAGCGGGGATGTTGACCTTTGCTAACCTCGGCGCTTAACATTTCAACCTGATTAATGGCCTTCTTTTTAGCTTTTAGTGCTTGAGGAAAAGGTGGGGGTGTGCTAATTTTTACTGCAGTCTGCTTGATCACCACCTCCTCTGGTTTAGTTTCTTTAGTTTCTTGGCCTTGTTTTCTTTGCTTTGGAGTCTTGAATTTGTTTGAGCTTTGCCACTTCTCAATGTGATGGATTACTTGTAACTTCATCCATCCTAGAATTTGAGCTCCTTTGGAAGAGCTCACTTCATGCAGTTCCACTGGGATTCAGTTGTGTCACGAGAGGGAATTTCCCGCACTCACGCACCTAACTGCGATTGGATAAGTCTTGGGGATTGAATACTACGAGTTGTCATATTTTTGGGAAATTCGGCTTGTAGGGCATCATGCTTTTGAGGAGATTTAAGTGTGGGGTTGCTGTTTTCTTGGCCCAGGTGTGCTTTCCAGGTGTCGATTCTTTGGTAGCTGGGCATTCAACTTGCCTTTTGTTCCTCCACAAAGTTGCCACCACCTTACTCGAGTTCATAATGGCTTGTTCAGGGGCGGAGATGAAGATGGTGGTGGTTAATCATTGAAATTTGAGGACCCATCTTCTTTGTCTGACAGGAGGCCGCATGGGAGAGTTTTTAGTTTCCAAGAGAGGTTTGGGTGGTTCCTCTAGTTGAGGTTGTAGGAATTGCTGTATGGGGTTGTGGTTGGCCCATTGCATTGGCAATGCTCTCCTTGGTGCTCAGTGGACTAACAGTTGAAGCATGGTTGGTTAGGCATAGATGCCTCGATCCTTTCATTACCTCGTGCGATTCCTGTTCAAAGGCTCTTCCAACCTCCTATTCAAGGTGGATAGCTTTGCTTTCGTCTCCATGTCCTCTGAGAGAGAGTATATGCCTCCCCTTTGATTTGGTGGTGGCCTCATCCTCTCTGTCTCCCTAGGATTTGGCTCATCCCAAGCTTTGGAGGTTTCAGCTACATAGTTGAGGAAGTCCGGTAGCTCCGTCTGGATTCTTGCTCGAGAAGTCCCCCCTCTTCACACATAGTCTCTAATAATTGCTTCATGGTAGAGACATTCCATCGTAGAAGTGGTTGACCAACATCCATGTATCAAAGCCATGGTGTGGGCGTGCCAGCCCCGGCTTGATTTCCATATATCTCCCGACATTGGTGGAACTTCTCATTATCATAGATGCAAATGTATAGAGTTGCCTCTTGGCTTGTTAGTCCTATGTGCATTGAAGAACTTTTTTTCGAAACTACACTTTGCGGTTACGCAGTCGGATGGTTCTTGTATGTAGAATTAAGCCCAATTTTAGCTTTGTCTTTGAGGGTTAAGGAAGGCCTTCGGCAAGTAGATCCATATCGATTGCACCCTCCTTGAAAGTTGTGCAAACTTCCTCAAACTCCCGGATGTGTGTGTGTGGATTCTCATTTTCCATACCATGGAAGGTTGAGAACAAGGGCACTAGATAAGGCCTGACAACTACATCTTCTACAGGAGGTACAATGCATGAGGGTGCACTCACCCTTGGTGGGTGTATAATGTCCCTCATTGACATGTAGGCATTAGGGTTTCTTGGTATCCCCTGCTGACTTTGTTGCTCCTCAGGTGGAGGCTCCATCTGATTACTATGTAAATTGACTTCAAACCCCTGTTCTTGTGGTGCACTGATTCTCTCTAGCCTGCTTGCAGTGTTCCTATCCTAGTGTTGCATAAAGTCCTAGGAACACAACACAAACAACAAGAAACCAAAAACAAGGCTACCCAAAAGGGTTATAGTTGGTTAAACTTAAAACAAAGAAAAACTGGGTATGCACAGTATAAACATTCAATTTCCCCTGTAGTGAACTGTAAATGGGGAATAATGGTAAAATAAAAAAGGAATGAGAATTCACCAATACTTGTGATGTGGATCACAAGTTCAACAGCTTCTCACTCACAATACGGCACCATCCCCAGCAACAGCGCCATTTGATTCGTGCCCGCATTAGGTGTAGGAATCAAGCGATATTTATATCCTGGATTCCTCTTGCCATAACAAAGCTCACTGCGATCATAGTGGTTTTTAGGGTGAACTCGGGGATGGGTTTATTCATGCGAAATTGAGTCACAATTGACTGAAAATGGTGTTTCCACTTTGGATTTGGGGTTTCTTGTAAAAACGGTGAGGTTGATGGCTTGAAAAACCTTAGGCGTAGGAAATAAAGATTAAAGAAATCCTTGAGTTTCGGGCCACTAGGCTTAGGGTTACGAAGGCAACTACCAATGTCCTTGGGTCCTTTTCCGCGTTAGGAGGATGACTTATAGTCATTTCGAACGGATCTATGTTTAGCCATAAAGACTAAACCCCAAAAGTTTTTCTCTAGTTCTGGCATTTATTAACCATTAATGTTTCGAAGACGATTAAAAGCCCGACCTGGATCTAGCCTGTAGGAGGCGAATAAATGGCAACTAAGCTAGCATCGGTGGATCTAGCAATAAGTATCCTTGAGCCTTTAAAGCTTGCAGTCTTGGCCCTTGGGTGCATCCTGAGATTGAACCTAGCATTGAGATGCGAAACATAAATGATAATACATGTCTGCGTTGGCAACAGGAGGACTATGCTTTACCTCAAAACTTCCACCTAGTGACCCTTATCTTCAAGGATGAGAGGGGTTTAGCCGAGCATCCCTTGAGTTGTCATCCTCAGGGTGTTTGGCTGGTGAGAAAGTACGAAAGGGGAGAAAAATGAGAAAATCCCCTGTAGCGGGAAAGTTGAAAGCTTTGGCGCCAATTTGTGATTGATGGATTGATTGATTTTACAGAACTTGACCCGAGGCTTATATACTACCGAGTCAAAATTACAAAAAGTATGAAAAACCAAAAAAATACAATATGAGGGCAATTTGGTACAAAACCCTGTGATCAAAAGTGGTCAAACCTGACAAAGCGGTAATTTGTGAGGTATGAACCGATAGCAGGAGTCTTTCACCCGAGAGTGTCTAGCCCTTCTTGCTATTACCCGATACAAGTTTTTCCATGTCATGCAACCGTGCGACTCTGTTGGACTTCGTCTAAAGGTAACGAGCCCACTCATCAATCACCAAATGTGGTGTTTGATCTCTACAATGCACTGGCACCCATGAAATAGGATGTTCTCGTGCATATGCAATGTAATGCACCATTGCATGTCAATGTCATGTCACATATGCAATGAATATCATATGGACAATTAAAATCATACATTGCACCATGTATCATGGACAATTATATCATATGCATATAATTTCCAAATAACACTCATTTCAATGTCAATATATAACTACACATATATCGACATTTCATGAACACGATAACTAAACATGTCATTACAAAGAATCCCAAGTAAATAACACCCTTAATCCATAAGGCCCCGAAATATGACACATAAAGTGTCCACAAAATAACCCCAAGGTGCTGAGACAAACCCTGGCTTAGGCCATAAAACGGGGCACAAGCATTTGATTAGGCCATAAATCTGACCATAAGCAGGCTAAAAATCCAGCTAATCAACCCATTGAACACTTCTTTGAACATGCCATAAACACTCATAAATCAAACCACAAAACCGGCCACAACTAGGCCATAAAAACGGCCATAAACTATCCAAAAAAAAAAATCAAAATAGCCCTTAATTAAACAAGCTAAAATTTGGCCAAACAGCTCTTTAGGGCAGAAAACATAGCCAAACAACCCCTAAAACCATCCTTTGAACATGCCATAAACACTCACATATCGGCTACAAACCAACCACAAATAGGCCATAAAGCGCGCAAACAACCCTTCAAACAGTTAAAAATTAACTAAACAACCCCTTAGGGTAGAAAACATAGCCAAATAGCCCCCCTAAGGAAATGGCTAAAGCGATCCTTAGGGTGGAAATAAACCAAAGTAGGAAGAATCTCTACCTCTTTGACCGTGATAAAATGGTCGGAGGTCTCGAGAACACCTCTTAAACCCAAAAACTATTATTTCCGTCAAATCTCATTTGGATCTTCGGTGAATCCCTCATTTTTAGTACACATGCTTAGCCCTTGTTGAGGCGATGAACTTTAGTTCTTGGCCCTACGAATTCTAACCAACAGAACTCTAAGGATTGTTGAAAGACGTCTTTGACTATTCCTTTTTCTCCCTCTTTCTCTCCTACGATTGAACCAGTAGAAAATGTGATATATTTTCTACCCCACCAGATTTTTAACCCTTTTTGTCATTTTTAATTACTTGGCCCATGTCGCGCCACATGTCCACGATTTATTGGTCAGTTCTGCCAGCTTGATTAATTTCATCTCGGTTTAAGTCCAAATTATTTCAAATGAACTTTATTTAAATTATTTTCTAATTTTTCAATTTATTCTTAAAATCTCGTTCTTTTTTTGGGTCACCGAGCAACAATTGCCCTGAAAAAAGTGAAAAATCCGACTATCTCAGAATTCAACGAAATTCGTCCAGGTAACTAGATTTCGTGAGAAAAATCCAACGGTGAGATCCGTTTCATCATCCAATATTTAGAAAATTTCAGGTTTATAACTTGTACCGTAGTAGTAATTTACTGTTTTGCTCTTTTTCGAAAAAATTCAAATTTACCCGGGTTTTACATAATATCTATAATTCAATGAATGGTTGACTATCTTACAACAAAAAATTATGGTTTAGAAGGGAATGAGATTAATTTGAGGTTTTGAGATCGAGTCTGAAGAAAACTTAGGATTAAGGTGAAGACAAATAGAAGTTTCAAATACTTAGAGTTCATAGGCAGATTTTTATATTAAAGTAAAATAATAATAATTAGGATGACGCGATTAATTTAAAAATACTAAATATCTTGTATTTCATAAAACTTAGGCAGGACAAAGATTTGACCTTTAAATTTATGGTTTTGGATTTGCCTTCTACTCTATTTTATTTTAAAAAACAATCCCATGTTAATTCTTAATTCTAATATGGTTGTTTCTTAGTTTTAGATTTTTTATAAGTTTAAGTTAAAGTTGGAATTATCATTAAAAATGATATAATAAAAATATAAAAAATAAATAATTTCACCAGATAAAAAAAAAAGAAATAAGTAAATTAAAGCCTTCCATGAGATGTGTTATTATTGTATCATTATCAATTGTTTTATTTAAACCATTCAAACTGTAAAGAAGAATTCAGTAGGTTTAAATAAGAGCTTTTGCCTTTCAACTGGATAACCCAAACAAGCCTTTATTTATTTTAGGTCTTTTCAAAATTAGGGTTTACTATATAGACTCATTATAAATAGATATATTCTCCCACCAACACCTCTCTATGCCCCTCCATTTGCACCCTCATCTCCCTCTCTCCTTTGTGAAAATGGAGAGATAAAAGGGAACAATTGTTTGATGATCAAGATATAACAGAGATCCTGTTTCAACAATTTCATTTCTAGATATTTTTCAAATAGTAGGTATGTTTTAATTTATGGTTTCAATCTTTTTCTAATATTGTTTACATTTGTGTGAATATGAAGAATTAGGTTTGGAATCTCCTTGTTGAGATTAAAAGAGTTTGAAGAATATATTGAATATTAGTACTTATTTCTTCCGTTTTTATAGATGTGTTTTTCAACCTACAGCTCATTGCTATCTACATGTATAAATAATTTATCTATCTGAAAATGTTAAATCATTAAGAAATATTACTTAGGTGACAAGGTATCTATTGAAGAAAATGTTTAATTTAGTTAAATTTAAAAATACTTATGTAATTGGATAACTCCAAAAATATTCATAGATCCTTAAAAAAAATCCATTGATTTAAATTTATGAGTGTAATCTAGTTGCAGATGCGATAAAATTATCAAATATAATTATAGTTTGATAATAATATAATTAAAAAAACATAAAACTATTTAAATGGAAAGGGATGCCTCTTAATCAAATAAAGTCTTTTCTTTTCTGAACAATTTTTCTACAATTCAATTCATATTTTTCTTTATATTTTTCCTTTCTAACTAACAAACCAATTTAATACTTATTAAGATTTAAAATAGAGTAAAATAGAGCAATATATTTTCCTAGTTCAGAGGTAAACTTGATGTCACATACAACTTGTGTCACCTTCTTGATTTTTTTTGTTTTGTTTTGGTTTTTTTTTTTTTTTTTGGAGTGGTTGTATAGTAAATGAGAGAAATTTTAGGTAAGATGATAGAAATGAAGTAGTTTGAGATGTGTTAAATAAAAAACAACATCACTATGTTATAAGAAATAATGAATGATATGACAATATTTATGAATTTTCATGACACTCCTACAAAGGATAATCTCACTTTTTATGTCCAAAGAAATAATAAAAATATGGGTCGAAGAAATAAACTAGCCGTTGAACCATACAACTTATTTCATTATAAGAGTTATATTTTCAAAGAACATTGTCGTTTATTTCACAAATATGAAATTGCACATTATCCATTTCATAAACTTTAATAGTATTATGATAGTTCTAATGTATGCTTAAATTAAGTGATGTGTAAAAATTAAATATGGTATCTTATGTAGTTTGAACATAATTACTTCCCATGGTTTATTATATATTTTTAAGATTTATAACTCGAAATATTCATATCTCCTTAAAAAAAAAAATCATTGATTTAAGATTTATGAGTGTAATATATAGTTGCAGGTAAAAGATCAAATTGTCAAATAGAATTCTAACTGGATAATAATATAAGTAAAAAAAACATAGTAATTAGATGGAAGGTGCCTCTTAAACAAAAATATATATATTTTGGTATTTTCTACAATGCAATTCACATTTTTCTCTATATTTTTTCTTTCTAACTAAAGAACCAATTTAAAACTTAGATTAAAACAGAACAAAGATTTTCCTTGTATAGAAATTATATTTGATGTCACACATTTATCTTGAGTCAACTTCTTGGTTTTATTTTATTTTTTTGAGTAGAGGTTGTATAATATTGAAATGAGAGAAGTTTTAAGGAAAGATGATAGAAATGAAGTAGCTTGGGAATGGATTAAAAAAACATCACTATGATCTAAGAAATAATGAATGATATAATAATATTTATGAATTTTCCTTCAACGTACATATGCTTATTCCCACCATCTTATAAATCCTTTTGATTGTCCTTAATCCTTTCCATCTTTAGTTTCCTAGTTATCTTTTCTAGTATAATTTTCATATTAATTCATATCCTCTCTTTTTTTTTTTGGTTGATAGTGAAAAATAAAAACTATATCTCAACTATTCTAATGTCATAACCAAAATACATAATAGATCTTTGAATTTTACTCCTTACACTTGAATGAAATTAACAAAGAGGACGTTAATGAATGGATATTTAATATATTTGTATCAAAATTTGGAGATTTCTATATATTATCAAAGTAAATATAAATAACATTAAAAAATATTATGAATCGTAGTGTCAATGGATCATACTTATATTTTATCATTTACAAAAAAAAAATGAAACATTTATCATTTTACTAATATGTTTTAGTTTTGCTATTCTCAGGTAGAAGGATTAATGGAATGAGGGAAGTCGGAAAAAGGTACACATGCATTGTATAAATTGATTTTAAATTAGACCTTTTATGATATGTGTTAAATGACCAACTCTCCTAAAAGCTCAAGCTTGTAGGATTTGGGTTTAATATGAATATCATGCTTCAACACCCTCCCTCACGTGCATACGACCCATACCCGTGCACGTGGAGAGTCAGAGTCCATTATGGACTTTTTTAAATCAATAAATGGGGAAATTCGCAAGGAGAGGGTTCGAACCCAGGACCTCCTGCTAAACCAAGCTCTGATACCATGTTAAATGACCAACTCTCCTAAAAGTTCAAGCTTGTAGGATTTGGGTTTAATATGAATATCATGCTTCAACAATATGTATACTTGTGTTCAATACATAATATAGAAAAAAGATGAAAACCTTTCTATAATAGAAGTAATTTCTTGTAAATAATATGTTGTTTTTAATAATAATACCTCCCTATAATTGAATAAAATTGTGATTCTTCATACAAAGATTTACAGAGTTGCTGAAAATACTAGCAAGGCAATAACAACTACAAGAAAAGAAAACAAATGTCCATCATAAATAGTAACATTTAAGAATGTACTCGACTTCATACAAGTTTAGCATGTATGTATCAGATGTGTTTGGCTCTTTCTTTAAAGTAAAACTTGTTCATAATAGAGGCACCTAAACAAAATTAAGAGGCTAGTGAATACGTATTTCAAAGCTCTTCAAGTGTTGGGAGATCTAGTATCCGTTAAATAGGTCATCAAATATATGTGACCTCAACGAGGATCCATAAAAAGCATGAGGATGATCATGATGTTAGCTTGTATATACATCAAGTAAACATAATTAAATCTTGTCTGAAGTGAAGTGATCAATTGAATTTTAGTGAAGTCTACTTTAATAGACTTATTTTATGATTTTAGCTTATTAACTATGAAAATAATAAAAACTTGCTTCGGATAAGTTAGAAAAATCAAGTTGAATAGTTAAAACTAAGTCTCCGGACAATGGTTACTGATAGTTTTTCCAAAAAAAAAAAGTTAAAAATGGACAAGAAAAGACCTAATTGTTTCTCTATCTTAGGAAAACTCCAATTTGAAAAACCACCTTCTATTAGTCCTCCGCATTCTGGAATATCATATATTACACAATCTCATATAGTTGTATATGAATATATATTGATGCCCTCGTCACTCATTTACCCAGATACAACGCACTTAATGTGAAGCTTACCCTTTCACCTTTGGATACAAGTCTCACTTGTACATTAGGTCAAACCACACCTCTCAAATATGAGTTAACTTTACACCAAACCAAATTATATCCTTAAGAATTGGGTAACCTTGTAGAAAACCTTGAACTATAAAACTGTTAGATGTGCTTAAAAAAAAAAAAACTTGAATCATTGACAAAATCTAAAGTAGTATTTTCCAACTATGCTAGTATGTATAAGGCTAAGCTTGATCATTTTTATTCTTTAATTTGGAAATATTATTAATTCTAGTAATTTCATACAACCTAAACAGCTCAATATTGCTACTCGACTTATTTGTAGCAGTTATTTTAAAGAGTAAAGGCAAAATAAATTATGATTCCACCTCATGACAAGATAATTTAAACACTAGACTAGAAATCTTTGGCTAGCATACAATGACTGCTTTGAATTAGGATTAAGTTGGAGAACCACGAAACAATTTACTTAGTAGAATTCGAGAGTGTTTGATTACTTCTATATCTTAGTACTTAAGCCTAAATATATACGATCTTTATCCATGAAAAACTAAGAAAAAGCTACTGCAACTTTTAAGATATTCTGGGGTATTGTCATATGGATTGGCTTATATTATTTATCAATAACCATGATGAATAGAATTACTCTTAGTTAAAACCTAAAGTGAAACGCAATAAGTGAATCAATTATTATGAGTAGAGAAGGATTAAAAGAAAACTAAACTAAGAACATAGTGAATGTTTAATTTTAATTCAATTGATTCAAGTTTGATGCTTTCCATAATCCAACTTTAGGTATAAAAGTAATAGAGAATATGGGTTTCTTATGTAATGTGATTTAGGGTATTGGGATCATTGGTTAATAGTAGCCAACTTAAGGTCTATAACTCATAATCACTTTCTAAACCTAATTGCGCCTTTTTAAAATAGATTGCTACAGCCATTAAATGAATAAGACAGGTTATCATTAAGGTTCAACTTTTTCACCCTTGCTCCTTATAGCTTTATTTTTAAGACAAATATTGATGGAAGACTAGGACAACCTAATGATCAAAGGTTTCAATAGACCATTGGTATTGGGTAATAACTTACTATATCATTCCTTAAAATAATGCATAAATATAGGATAAAAAAATTTATAAAATCTAGCCCAACCATCAATAAATCTCATTATTATATGGTTCCTAAGCTTCTAGCCCTTAGGTTTCATGCCTGCCGCAAAACCCTAAGTTATAGGTGATAATACATTTCACATTCCCATAATAGAGTAAAATCCTTAATTTTAATAAAATAAATTGAAGACATTTTATTTAACGAAGAAGAAGAAGGAAACAAGCCAAAGTTATCTTTTTCTCTTGTAATGTCAAAATGAATTTTTCTTTTAGTAAGTAGGCAATAGGAGTATGTCAAGTTTTGGTTGTTAAACTTACTATATAAAAATCTCTTAGTTGTATGGTTTAAGGTTTTCTTTGGGTTATAAACAACCTTAAAATAACTCCAAAAGCTATGAGTTTTCAATGAGTATAGTACATTTTGAATTTATGGAAGCATTGAAACACATTTTGACGTGTTTTAGAACTCAAACAAGATCATTTGTTATTGAGTTTGAACTCAAACAAGAACCAAAACTCATAAGTGGGAGAAAAAGGTTCTAAGTCGTAATCAACATAATGAGTTTGAAATCCAAAGTGAATTTCAATCTCACCCACTGTTGGATATAGTGAATGAAATGGATGACATTCACTGGATAATTCTTTGTTCTTAATTTTTTGGATTTCAGTTATAAGAAATAATTATTTGGATTTCAGTTATAAGAAATAATTATTTGGATTTCAGTTATAAGAAATAATTATTTGGATTTCAGTTATAAGAATTTAATGACACTTTCGATGAATGAGATTAATGACATTCAATGAATAATTTATTCCGAATTCTAAATGTTCGGGAAGCGGGTTTGGCATTTCAAAGGTCAAGTCTCTCCTTTATATAAGGTTGTCGGGGTATTTGTCTTAAGGAAGTTATCAGGGGTGCCACCGAAAAGATCCTTCCCGAGTCTTGAGTTTTCCTTCCTTCGTCCTTTTGTCGGTGATAGAGCAAACACATCATCAGTTCGCCGGAGTGGCGACAAAGTGCTTTTGTCGACCATTCGACACCCGTTTTATCCTGGGAGACAGACGCCTTGGGAATCTCAAAGCACCAACGGAGAAGGCGAATTTGTCTTAAGGAAATTGTGAATTTCACAAGACTCAGTTGTTTCTCCAACTTGTTATATTCCCCTCCTTTCTTATTGATTTAATTTATTTTGGTTTTTCTTGAATAACCATTATTTTGCAGCATTATGTGTATGTTGCTTGGAATGTCCAAACAATTGGTTTATGCGTTCCTAGGTTTCTACAACAAGGAGACAATTTATTCTAACAATCTAACAATCTTAAGACAAAATTCAGACTCCACAAGAAGTTGTTGTTTGGTTTGGTTGTGGACATGAGAAAAAAAAAAAAAAAAGGAAAACTCCTTTGGTTTGGTAAACAAACGATTTGGTTTTGTTACGTGTGGGAAAAGCCCTTCTTAACGGGATCTGTACGGCCGGGGTTGAATCGATGATGGGAATTGAGAGAATCACGGTGGGGATTATATGCAGCGAATAATAGTGATGGTAGGTCTCATCACCACCGTCTGATTTTTCGGACGACAATGAACCAGGCTTCAAGTAAACAAACGATTTGGTTTGTTACTTGTGTGAAAAAAAAAACCAGAACCAGGTTTTCAGGTTGTGCCAACAAACATACGGTTTGTTGTTTAGAAAAAAAAAAAAACCAGCAAACTATGATTGTACTGGGTTGGGCCTCTTTTGACAAGAAAAAGAAAAAAGGTATTTAGTTTGGGGCTCTATTCAAAAGGAAAAACAAATTTTTGATTTGTGGCTTTCTGGAAAAAGAGAGAAATCGGTTTATAGTTTCCAAGAAATGATACTTGGAGCAGGTGGTATCCTTTGGTAAACAAAAGCCCATTTTATCTTTTGAAAAAAAAAAATATGTTATTTGTAGTTTAAAAGGCTTTGAAAAAATTAAAATGTCCTTAAGGGAAAATGGAAATAGTTTGGATTGGCAGAAAGTCCTTTTGTTCCCAAAAAAAAAAAAAAAAAAAAAGATCTTTGAATCCAATCACGGTATTGTGACTGAATTTACCCAAGTAGTTATGTGTTTACATTGGGAATTGCAATGGTATCATGGAAATCCTCAAAACAGACGGTTATTGCCAGATCCACAATGGAATCTAAGTTTATAGCACTAGACAAATGTGGGGAAGAGGCAGAATGGCTACGCCACTTCCTGGAGGACATTCAAGGTGGCCCAGCCGGTGCCTCAATATGCGTACATTGTGACCGGTCGTCTGCTTGTGGTAGAGCACAAACATTATGTATAATGAAAGTCTAGACATATCCGTCGTAGACACAATACCACTAAACAACAACTCTCAACTGGGGTTATCTCTATAGATTATGTAAAATCTAAGGATAACATTGCGAATCTGCTAACGAAAGGGTTAAACAGAGAGTTGGTTGAAAAGTCATCGAAGGGAATGGGACTAAAGCCCGTATTAGAACAAGTCGATACAATGGATACCCAACCTAGCTAGCTGGAGATCCCAAGATCTAGGTTCAAAGGGACAACCAAATTGTAAAGACTTTGATACAATCAGCGTGGGATATTATTGTGTCCATTCACATGATGAGCAGTGATGCTAAATAGAAGGTTAAGCTATGCTTTTAATGATCTCTAAGCTTTGGTGAAGAGTAACATGGGCTACTCTTAATTTACAGAGAGATCACCTATGTAAGAGTGAAGTGGGGCCGCTTCAGAGGGAATTGAATAGGGCACAATTCCTATTAAACTCTTGCAGAACTAGGCGCATGTCCATGGCCAAAATGGACATAAAAGTGAGAACTGAAATGTGTTTGGAAGATTCTTGTGTGAGATATGTCATCGTCTACACAAATGGCAGAATAGTTCAAGGACATCGTGTCTACTGTTTAGCTAGTAGAGTAAACATATTTTCACAAGGGAAGGTTCAAAGGGTAACACCTACACTCTCTATGCAAGTTTCAACCGTTTAGCCATCCCTTTGATTGTCTTGCCTTTAGTCATCAATTTCATTCATGTGGGGAATTGTTGGATATAATGAATGAAATGGATGACATTCATTGAATAATTGTTCTTAATTTTTTTGGTTAGGTTATAAATAATTATTTGGATTTCAGTTATAAGAAATAATTATTTGGATTTCAGTTATAAGAATTTAATGACACTCAATGAATGAGATTAATGACATTCAATGAATAATTTATTTCGGAATTCTAAACGTTTGGGAAGCCAAAAGGTTTGGCATTTCAAAAGGTCAAGTCTCTCCTTTATATAAAGGTTGTCGGGGTATTTGTCTTAAGGAGGTTATCGAGGGTGCCTCAAAAAGATCCTCGAGTCTTGAGTTTTTCCTTCCTTTACGTCCTTTTTAGCCATTGATAGAGCCGACACATCATCAGTGCAGCCGGGTGGCGACAAAAATTGCTTTGTCGACCATTCGACACAATTTTATCCTAGGAGACAAATGCCTTGGGAATCTCAAGCACCAACGGAAGGCGAATTTGTCTTAGGAAATTCATGAATTCACAAGACTCGGTTGTTTCTCGACTTGTTATATTCCCTCCTTTCTTATTGATTTAATTTATTATTACGTCTCCATATTGTTTGGGTTTGAATTCATGTCTCTTGTGTAAACAGATTCAAACATAGCCTGCTCTCCCATATTTTCTTGCATTTCTTTTGAGTTCTTGTGTGAAAAAAAAAAAAAAGCTTTTTCAATTTAATTATATAGTTAATTTATACTAGTAGAGTTTAGCATTCTTTTTTGTGCCTACTAAAAGTTATGTAATTGGAAAAAAAAAAAGAGAGAGTTATCAAGTAAAATATTTAAGAGGTTAGGTTAGTTATTAACACTTCAACATTATTAATTAAAGCGTGTAGATGTCAAAGTGCTAACAAAATATAAGGAAAAAAATCATGCCAACCTCAAACATGGTTCTATCATATTCCGCTCCTTAGAAAGAGAGGAGTCAACATGGACTGAAAAAATTACATTCAGAAAATGGATCAAAGAGGAGATATCTGTTTTGGATTCTTGTCATCTATTTTGTTAAGATTGGATTTGTATTTGTTTTTGTTGCAGAGATTTGTTGGAGTATCGCTTGTTCAGGTGATTTCTAAGCTCATCAACATATCATCTTTTTGTTTCGTATCTGAAAAATATAAATATAGCAAATGGAAATTCACGACCTATTTTGAATCTTTTTTTTCATGTTCGGCTATATTTGGTTCTCGGAAAATTTGAGAAAAAACCCCAAGGGAGCTGAAATTCGGGAGAAAAGTAAAGAAAATAAAATAAATATGAGTTAAATACAACATATTATTTTCATTCTCCACTCAAAATCAAATTTTAGTTATTCCAACTTATCAATATAAAGAATATATGATTTTCTAAGTAATTTTATTTATATTTGATTTTCTTTAGATTTTTATTAGACAATAAAAAATTAATTTTCCTAATGTTTTACTTTCCTTTCTTAGTACTTTCAAGGACCAAACACAACCTTCATATATTGTTAGATTCATTATTCTTATTATTTGCTTTAACCATTTTATGGGCAACAGCCACTTCAACATTGAGGGCTCTTCCACAAATCCTTTTACGGGGCTCCAGAATCCACTGTTGAATCGGTCAATTCTCTGTGCCGCATGAAATTTGCCGGTCCACAAAGGGTGCAACTAGGGTGGTGAATGAACTTTAGGAAAGAAGTTCTAGATTGTTCTCAGGGAACAGATTAAGATGTACTGGCGAGCATTTTTCGGGAATCGAAATGCCGGTTTAGTGGAAAGTTTCTGGTGGGGTGAAGAGAATGGGAGTGAAAGAAGCAGTCTGAAGAAGAAGAAGAAAAGAGGAGGAGAGTGCTCTTAAGAGAAAACAAGAAGAGCTAGCAAACTCAATAAGAAATTGAATGTAGTGAAGGGCAATGGACTCCCCAGAAGACTGGTGAAAATTCAACATTCTATTTTTTTCAGAATTTTCGGACTTGTTTAGTTCCTGTTTTTTAAAACTGCTGTTAAGAAAAAAAAACACAGAGAAACCATTTTTGTGTTCTCTAAAAGTTGTTCTTATTTTCTGAATTTTGTGTTTTAAGTTGTGTTTTTTAGAAAAAAAATGTGGGAACCTAACATTCTCATATTTTCCTTCTCCTTGTTTAGAACAAAGCGATTTTAGCGTGAGCAAGTATTACTTCATTTATTTTGTGGTTAATAATATTCTTCTTTTTCGTTTTCCTCCGCAGGACTATCTTGAGATATATCAAAGAGAGTGAAACTAGAGTTTTAAAAGCACCAGTGCAGTGATCATATATCTTGAGATATATGTTGGGATATCAAAGATGTAATTGGATTAATTCAGATTCTCCTCAAGCAATTCTCAGAAGATAAAGCCAAAGGTTCTCATTCATTGCATATGTCTTAATGATCCTTATCAAAGATAGTCCCATATTTGATTAAACATCAGTGTAACCTTAAACTGTCTACAATTTAGCCTGGATTGACAGACATTCAATATTTTGAATCCCATTACTAGGCCTTTTCAATGCTTTTCATACATTGTATCTACATAAAGACATCAAATCTAGCAGTAAGAATTTGTTGTATTGACCTAGCATACAATGCATTTTTTAAGAAATACCTTGAATAAGAAGAAAGCAAGAAAGTGCAAGTTCAAGCGAATAAACCTCAAGTGGATTCTGAATTGTTCTTAGGGAACGAATCAGATGTACTAGCCGGCGATTTTTCGATGGGAAATGTGAGTTTGGTGGAGGATTTCTGGTGGGGTGAAGAGAATGGGAGTGAAAAGAAGCAGTGCGAAGAAGAAGAAAAAGAGGAGGGTGCTCTTAAGGAAAAAAAGAAAAGCTAGTGAAATCAGTAAGAAATTGAATGTAGTGAAAGGGCAATGGACTCCCCAAGAAGACTGGTGAAGAATTCTTTTTCTTCTATTTTTTTTTCAGAATTTTCGGGCTTGTTTAGTTCCTGTTTTTGAAAACTGCTCTTAAGAAAAAAAAAACACAGAGAAACCATTTTTGTGTGTTCTGAAAGTTGTTCTTAGATTGTATGAAATTACTAGAATTAATATTATTTCTAAATTAAATTATAAATACGATCAAGCTTAGCCTTATACATACTAGCATAGTTGGAAAGGACAACTTTAGATTTTGCCAATGATTCAACTTTTTTTTTGGTTGTAAAGCACGTCTAACAGTTGTATGATTCAAGGTTTTCTAAGGTTGCCCAATGCTAAGGATAAATTTGGTTTGGTGTAAAGTTAACCCATATTTGAGGTGTGGTTTGACCTAATATGCAGAGTGGAGAGAGACTTGTATTCAAGGTGATAAAGAAGCAAACTTCATGTATTCAAATAGTGTGAGGGCATCAATATATATTTCATATACAATTAAAGGAGATTGTCCTAACGCATGATACCCTGAATTAGTAGGACTAATACAAGGTGGTTTTTCAATTGTCGTTTTCTTAAGGATTTTGATGAAACATTTAGGTATTCTCTTATCCACTTTAACATTTTCTGTTTGGAAAAACTATAATCTTCATTGTGCGAGACTAACCAGTTTTAACTATTCAACTAGATTTTTTCTAACTTATAAGAAGCAAGTTTTATTATTTTCATAGTTAATAAGCTAAAATCATAAAATAAGTAAATTAAAGTAGACTTTACCTAAACTTCAATTGTTTACTCACTTGGTGACAAGATTTCTTTATGTTTAGTTGATGCATATACAATCTAACATCATGATCATCCCCATGATTTTTATGGATCCTCGTTGAGGTCGCATATATTTGATTACTTATTTAAGGGATACTTGATCTCCCAACACTTGAAGAGCTTTGAAGTAGGTATTCACTAGCCTCTTAATTTTAATTGGATGCCTCTATAATGAACAAGTTTTACTCTAAAGAAAGAGTCAAACATATACATACATGCTAATCATGTATTAGGCAGAGTACAGTCTTAACTGTTATTATTTATGGTGGATATTTGTTTTCTTTTCTTATAGTTGATATTGCCTTGCCAGTATTTTCCGTAACTCTGTAAATCTTTGTATGCAGAATCACCATTTTATTCAATTATAGGGAGGCGTTATTATTCAAAACAACATATTATTTACAAAAATTACTTCTTTTATCCAAAGGTTTTTATCCTTTTTCTATATTATCTGTTGAACACAATAATACACATCATAAAAGGTCTAATTGAAAATCAATTTATACAATGCATACATACCATTTTCTGACTTCCTCATTCCATTAAACCTTCTACTTGAGAATAGTGAAACTAAAACATATTAATAAAATGATAACTGTTTTATTTTTTTTTGTAAATGATAAAATATAAGTATGATCCATTGATACTACGATTCATAATATTTATAGTGTTATTTCTATTTACTTTATTAATATATAGAAATCTCAAAATCTGATACAAATATATTCAATTTCCATTCATTAACGTCCTCTTAGTTAATTTCATTCAAATGAAAGGAGTAAAATTCAAAGATCTATTATGTATTTTGGTTATGACATTAGAATAGTTGAGACATAGTTTTATTTTTCACTAGAAACAAAAAAAAAAAAGAGAGGATATGAATTAATATGAAAATTTTACTATAAAACATAACTACAAACTAAAGATGGAAAGAAGTTAAGAACTATCAAAAGGATTAATAGATGGTAGTAAAAGTATATGTACTTTGAAGGTTTGCAACCCAGTGGGAATTCATTTCAGGACGAGGATAGCATTCTTTCAACTACAAAAAATAATGTTGGTCATTTTATTTTTATTTTATTATTTTCACTACCTTCCTTGTCAAATTATTTATTTACTTTTTTATCATACATATTTCTTATTATTCATATCATTTTAATGCTACAAGAAGTTAGAAATATATTAGTTAAAAAAAAAAAGAGTTAATATAATTCATAATGTATTTTATTATAGTTCGTTTAAATGGACAATGCAATTTTATATTTGTGAAATAAAAGGATAATGTTATTTCAAAAATATAACTCAGGTATAAACAATAAGTTGTATGGTTCAACCCCATTTATTTCTTTGACCCTTCTCTTTTTAGTATTATTTTCTTTTGGACCGGAAAAGTGATGCTATCTTTTTCCTAGGAGTGTCAAGAATTCATAAATATTACCATATCATTCATTATTTCTTAGATCATAGTGATGTTTTTTAATCCATTCCCAAGCTACTTCATTTATATCATCTTACCTTGAAACTCTCTCATTTCATTATACAACATCCCTCAAAACATTAAATAATATAAAGCAAAACCAAAGTTAACTCAAGATATATACGACACCGAATATACCTTCATTTAATCTTAATAGAGATTTGTGAATTAATTGGTTCTTTAGCCAGAAAGGAAAAATATAGAAAATGTGAATTTGTAAAAAAAACGTTCAAACCATGAAGTTTTTTTATTTTATTTTTTTATTCTTTAAGAGGCATCTCTTTCCATTCAATTACTTAATTCTTATGTTTTTTGTACTTATATTATTATCCAGTTAGAATTCTATTTGACAAGTTTATCTCACCCGCAACCATATTACACTCATAAATCTTAAATCAATCAATTTTTTTTTAAGGAGCTATGAATATTTTGGGAGTTATAAATCTAAAAAAATTAATATACCATGGGAAGTTAATGATATCAAATTACATTAGATGCAATTCATAATAGATTTTTTTAATAATACTCACTTATAATTTTATTACTAAAAAAGTTAAATCTAATTCATAATGTATTTTAATATAGTTTGAGAAATGGATAATGTGCAATTTTATATTTGTGAAATAAAAACGATAATGTTCTTTGAAAAATATAACTCTTTATAATGAAATCAGTTGTACGGTTCAACGACTCGTTTATTTCTTCAACCAATATTTTTTATTATTTTCTTTTGGATAGGAAAAGTGAGACTATCCTTTTGTAGGCGTGTCAAGGAAAATTCATAAATATTTTCATATCATTAGTTATTTCTTATAACATAGTGATGTTGTTTTTTTATTTCATCCATTCCCATTCTACTTCATTTCTATCATCTTACCTTAAAACTTTTCCCATTTCATTATTTATACCAACCTCTCCTCCAAAAAAACAAATCAAGAAGGTGACACAAGATATATGTGATATCAATTTTACCTCTAAACTAGGAAAATCTTTTGCTCTATTTTAATCTTAATAAGTATTAAATCGGTTCTTTAGTAAGAAAGGAAAAATATAGAGAAAAATTTGAATTGAATTGTAGAAAAATGTTTAGAAAAGAAAAGGCTTTATTTGATTATAATATTATCAAACTAAAATTATATTTGACAATTTTATCTCACCTGCAACTAGATTACACTCATAAATTTAAATCAATCGATTTTTTTAAGGATCTATGAATATTTTGGGTTATCCAATTATATAAGTATTTTAAATTTAACAAATTAAACATTTTCTTTATGGAATCTTTATGTTGACCTATGAATATTTCTTAATTATTTAACATTTTCTTAAATAGATAAATTAATTATAAACATGTAGATAGCAATGAGTAAGTTGAAAACACATCTTGATCTTAACACATATTGAATAAATTGTGACGCCTCAAAGTAGGATCCGTTGACCAACGTCAACCTGGAATTACTACCTTAGGTCCTAAGCACATTAAGTGGTATCAAATATTTAATGAATACCAAGTAACTTGACACCATCATTATATCCCATTTGTCCGAGTCATTTTATCCATATTTAAGTTAAAATATGCGACATTATATTTTAAAACAATCCGTAAGAGTTCGATCACGATCCTCTTACAATTATTACATATCGGAACTAGATTGTTCCACAATTTTACAAAAAGATTTCTCAAAGCCACATGTTGGCTTTCTTCACAATTGTGGCCTCGAATGAGCGTCGTCCACCTATGTATACTCTACACCTTAAATATTTTCCCATATAGGGTGAGCCACACCCAGTATAGAATATTTCCTACAGAGGCTACTCTCCACCTAAATACACATCCAAGTAAAAACATGCAATTGCTACTATGGAATCCTACATGCCATACAATGAAATGAGATGAGACTCAATCATGTACCATGCCTCGAGTCCTTACCAACTCCCAACATTCCCGAGTCCTTACGGACTCCCATATTCCCAAGTCTTTACTGACTCCCACCACACAATGCGAATGCTAATGTGTGATAAAATCCATCATTTGTGGATTACATCCAATGATCATTTTATGAAACAAATTTATTTGTTTTCAAACCAAAACCTTTTTGGAGGTTACACCTCAATGATCATTTATATACAAAACTCATGACAAGACCCGACCCGGATACCCTTCCAGGATTCCCCGGGTGGTCCCGCCTAGTGAAGTCCCACTGTACAATCCCTAGAGAATATCAATGGAACCCCACTTTAAGAAAGAAAGTAGACATGCATTAATATAATACCTCAAATACATATAAGGATCTACAAAGCAAATCCACAACCGACCTATTTCTTGTAGGTCATAACCATACACATAATAAAGACTCATATGAGTTTCAATACTAAGATCGAGCATTCTAGAGTGTTTGCGAATTTAGAGGGGTACAAATGAAATACATAAGTCGATAAAATAAAGACTGATAGATAAGATGGAATCACTGCGGTATCGCGAGAAGAGTAATGTAGAAATTTGGCGCGAGGTAAGTCTCTGTTTGCTGGACTGGAAGCGGATTTAAAACAATAAAACATGAGATAATAAATCTTAGTGAGTGACATAATTTATAAGGAGAATAATGTTTTTATTTTCGGAAATTCCTTCTCTCAAGACCTCCGTCCATCTTTACAAGGTTCCTGACTTTAAACCCATTTCTAAAGCAAACTTATACCAAGTCAACAATATGAAATTCATGCTCAAAATTTTAACCGAAATTATTATTAAGAAGATTTTAACCTGAATTTATTCACAACATAAAATTGAGCATAAAATATATATACATCATGTCGTAAAAATAGTCACGTAAATACAATAACCATAAATATTGAAATGGTTATAGCTGACTCCGAAACCAACAATGTACCATACCATATACCCATCATAAGCGTGGAATGACCCCCTCCACGACCCTCGACCTCGAAATTGTCATTAGTAATAATAATAATGATGAGCGATCAGTGGCTTCGACCTCCACGGCCGTGGAAATAATATATATAACCGTTGGATGAAACCAACCTCATGACATCGTGCTTAAACCCGATTACCTTTATGTATGAATCTTGAATCGAACCTACGGTACTATGGGCATCAATTTATAACAACCTTATAGTATCCTTACTCACATATACTTTTCCAACGATACTGTATTATAAATTAAGAATTTATCAATTTAATTTCAACAACTCAATCAAATATATTGATGAATTTCAATTCATCAATTCATGCCAAAATCGAGAAATACCACAATGAAAATATTCACCATAACCAATTTTAAGCACATAAAACTTTAAAAATATTTAACATGCTTAAAATCATAAAATCTCAAAATCCATTTCTTAAATCAATAATTTTTTTCAAAGTGGTTTAATACCTCAATCCATGTACCTAAATATTTAAATACCACAAATTTATCCATGAACTTCGATAAAATCTCAAATATTTAAAATGTTGACAAAATTCACTTGAAATGATAACTTGTTTATATAAAAACAGATAATTATCTTTATGCATAACCAACCATTCGATCAAATAACGTATATATAAAATAATTAACCACAATTATATATCATAATAATACCCCAAAGCATTTAAAACGTATCAACCATTCACAGACTACAGATGCTCAGTCCTGCTCCCTTACAGGCTCAGCGTGAGTGCCTTGGTCCAAAAGTTGCTGTGGTGGCCGGAAAACTCGATCTAACCATCGGCCAAACTTGTTTTCGTCGTATCTTTCAAACGATGAGGAATCTACGAAAAAGGACCACGGGAATGAGTTCGGAGGTCCCGAAATGGGGGAGGGAGGTATGGTCGACTGGAATGGCGGAGGAAAGCAGCCGGCGACCCACCGTGGGAGGCATGCATTGTGTTCTCAGGCCCGATCGGGCGCGTCGTGACATGATTGGCCCGTGAAATTTGGCCGGCAAGGTCACCTGGTGGTGGTGCTCCTGCACAGGTGGCGCGTACATCAGGGTGGTACGGAAAGCGTCTCCGCGGCCCCGAAACTTCGTTTGGCACAAAGCGGGTCGAAGCTTGACTTAGTTCGGAGTCCTCGGGTTTTAGAGCTGAAAATGGGTATTTTGGGGCTAGGGTTCTATTTGGAACGCAAAACTAGGTTTATATAGAGCCCAAGTTCCCTTTCAGGTAAAAACCGGCCCGACTTGGACAACGATAAAATACTACATTTGAGACTTCTCATAGCGCCAACTTTTTATCCCAGTAAGTCGGATTTTGACGTTCAACGATCTATGAACTCGTGTCGGCGGGCCTACGAGGTGGTGTCTTAGTCAACCCAAAATTATTCATCCTTGAAAAGTCAACTTATACCCACATATCTTAATTGTTGGTGAATTGGTCAAACTTAGTCGAACGGTCAAGCGTGTTAAAACTTGTATTATTTAGTGCGGGTGCCGTTACAACTCATGTGTCTTTGTGGGCAGTGAATTTAGTGTCGCGCGCGAGCCACGCCGCGCTGAAGCGCGCACTTTCCACGGGCTTTCCTTAAATTAGAATTATGTCTAATATGAATCTGGGTCTTTCACTTGAGGGTATCTATCCTACTTTGTATTATCGACACAGTTTTTCTTTACCACTTTATTCAACACGTCGCATTTCCAGTTGGGTGAAGAGTTAGTCAACTTGGCCGGAAGCGCAATCAATTACCAAACGCAGTGTTGATTTTCAACCATGCACTTACACTCATTCAATGTGATATCCCCGTGCATATGTAATGTAATGCGACATTGCATGTTATATCATGTCACATGTATAATGAATGCTACATGGACAACACAATCCACACCACTCACCGGGTGTTATGGACAAATTACATCACCTGCATATGACTTCCATACTACATTTCATTCCTATCAATATATTATGCACGCATATATCAACATCAATATACAACATGTAATTCTATGTTCAAGCAATGACACACACCTAAACAAGCCATGTAATGGCAATTTGTACATAGAAATTCATCACATGTCAATACATTAGAACACACAAATTGACATCCAAACATATCACTCCTTAGTCAAGTAATGACACTCTCAAAAATAGGCCTCAACATAGTCACAGGCTCGCCTAGGCGTAGCCTACCATAGCCTAGGCAAAGTGGTTCACCTAAGCTCACACCCTCGCCTAGGCGAACCAAAGACTTCACAAATCCTGTCCTCGGGTTTGCCTAGATGAAGACTTCTTCTTCCTAGAGAACCTCGTATCCTCTCCTAAGAGAAGGACGCCCAAAAGGAACTCGAACATCCGATCATTACCAGTCCAAAAATGGAAAGTAAACCAAGGTAGGAAGGATCCCTACCTCTTGGAGCTTAGAAGAAACCCTAGGAAGCCTCGTGGACACTTCTTAAACTCAAAACTTTGATTTCCTGAACTCCTTGTTTAGATCCTTGGCGAAATTTCGCGTTTTCAATACCCACACGTAGCCTTCGTTAATGCGATGAAATTTTCTCCTTGGCCCAATGAAAACCGACCAACAGAGCTCCGTAGATCATAAAGAAAAGCTTTGGCGCCCTTTCTTCCTCTTCCTCTCTCTCTCTTGGAAAAACCTGGAAAAAATGGGATTCTTTCCCTCTTTACCCCTTTTGTTCTAACTTACATTTAAGTTAAGGGAGTGGCCCACGTCGCACCATGTGTTCAAACTTACTCGGGTCCGATTTTTTACCCGAAGCAATTTATTGTGAGGCCTCAAAATCGGGGATCTTGTTGACCAACCATCAACCCGCAGAATGACTACCTTATGTAATTGTATACCTAAGCTTTGAAATGGTATCAAATACCTGTGGATACCGAGTAACCCGACACCACATCGTTATGTCCCATTTATCGGGAGCCATTTATCCATATTTAAGTTAAAATATGCATAATTACATTTTAAAATAGTCTGTAAGAGTTCGATAACGACCCTCTTACAATTATTACATATTGGAACTAGATTGTTCCACAGTTTTACAAAAAGATTTATCAAAGTCACACGTTGGCCTTCTTCACAATTGTGGCCTCGAATGAGCATCGTCCACCAGTGTACTGATTGACTTGATGATTTGCGCGTAAACGTGTAGCTAGGCAGCTTCGAACCAAAAATTTAGAAACCTATACCTTCTACTGTTGTAGCCTAGCTACTACAGTATAGTGGTTCTAGGGTTAAACTCAGGGATGGGTTTTCTTTGCACAAAATGATTCATAGTGATTTAAAATGGTGAATTTCACTATTTGGTTTAGGGTTTTGGTAAAAACATTGGGATTGATGGTTGGAAAACTAAAAATGGAATGAAATAAAATGTAAAAGAACTCCTTGAAGCCTCGGGCCACTAGGTTTGAGGTTCTAGGGCAACTACGAAGTCCTTGGGTCCTTTTCCTCGCGTTGGGGAGGATGACCTATAGTCATTTCCCAAACTAGATCTTCATTTAGCTATAAAAACTAAACCTAAAAAGTTTTTCTCTTGAGATACAACATTTATTGGTCATTAATGTTTCAATGCAGTAAAACTGATCCTTTGACCTACCCTATAGAGACAAATGAATGGCAACTAAGCGAGCCTCAATAGATCTAGCAATAAGCATCCATTGAACCCTAAAAGATTGCCAAGTACTGGTCAATCAAGATATATCAAAAGGATTTAAACCTGTGGTGAAAGATAGAGGCATAAATGACAATAACTACTTGTTGAGCAGAGGACCAACGGTTACCTGAAGCCTTAGCCCTAGTAGCCGCTTCTCTTGAGGATGAGGGGAGTTTGTGACCATCCCTTGAGTTGTCATCCTCGAGGGTGTTTGGCCAACCCGAGAAAAAGTGAGAAAGGGGAAAATGAAGAAAAGAAGAAAGAGGCAGCTTTTCGCGCAAAAGTTTATTGCATCAAAGTTAATTTTGTACAGAGCTTGATTGAGGCTTATATACTGCTCAAAACAAGAGAAATTACAAAAATGTATGAAGTACCAAAAATACATAGAGAGTAGTTTAGGAAAAAGTTTGCAACACAGCGAAAGTCGCGGGTTGCAAATTCAACCTCTACAGTTGCGAAAATTTCGCAACCCTGCAAATTCTTGATATTTTGAACTCCTTACATTTTGCTCGATTTCCTTCTAACCCATTATGACCAAGTTTGGCTCGGATTATTTGCGTTCGAGTCAACTCGACAACCTTAGTCTAATTTAGCTTGCAAAACTACTAAAATAGCCACAAAATGCGATCAGTAGTGTAGTCGGGACCTTGGTGTGTCAATTGAGTTATTTAAGTTGATTAGTACACAAAAAGTTCTCAAAACCTACAATAAACAGGGTTCAAAATAGCATTATTTGGGCACTAATCACTCCCCCCAACCAACATATTGCTAGTCCCTTAGTAATGATAGAAAGAAAGAGATAGCAGATAATGGTATTTCAAAAAGTATATGGGTGAGTAATGTCTAGCCTTCAGTGTGAATCACTAAGACCCTGCACAATAACCATCTTGGGAGAATGAATGCCATACAGAATCAAGTTTTAGAAAAGTATCCCACTCAAGGGAATCAACATGAAACTTCCACCAAAATCTAAGTGTTTATATTATCAGTTTTTAACAATAAAGCGTAATTTGCCTCTCCCCAAACCCAAGCTCGCCAAGACCTAGAATATTGACCAACCTAAATAAATTTGGCTCCACTCTTATTCCACATTTCTTCTCGTGTTGTAGGGTGCAATGTTGAGGAATCGACCTCACCAAAGTCCTGTGAGGGTCCATCGATGACTCCCAACCCCTAATTAAGGCTAGGGCATCAAGTCATAGGATCTTTTGACTACTAACTCTTCGGGTTTCACCCCGGGACTCAAGACCAGTTTGAAACTCCAGCACCTACAACTCATTTAAACCTCACCCATCCACCCATGTCTTGAGCACTAAGTTGGTGGCTCTGACTAGTTAGTTTTAGGGCTGGAGTTTAAGACTTTCATCGTATACCCTAGGGTGTGCTCGGGTTTCAAAATGGGCGTGTGGCTTTTCTATTCTTTTTCTTTTTCTTTTTCTTTTTCTTTTTATTATGGAATACTTCATTAGCCTTCTTATCTTGGGGTTCCACAACCTATTATAGGTAGTTAAGGAAACTAGGGTAGGTTTTGCAAAGTAAGGGGGCTAGGCATTTTCTTAGCTTATTGAAGAAAACTAATGTGCACTATGTGTGGTTAGCTAAAGGTGGAAGAAAAAGGCCAAAAACCATGAGACTTCAACTGATCATCTACTTAATCATGCATGGAACTAATCTAACGTCAATAACATTGGGCAGTGTTTCAATTTTCTAACTTACAGGTTAGGCAAGACCACAAAAAAAAATGTGCAATTTTTGAACTGAGAAAATGAGTTGTATAGTATGTATAAGAATATATATCACTATGTTTTCAGCTTTACAAAAACAAACAAACAACTTCACAAAATGGAACAATCAGCAAGCCACTATGCATACAAAATGGGCTTTGCTCAAAGTATCACCAAAACATGAGTATAAAAACCACTTCCTTCACTAACTCTCCTCCTAACCAAATGTCGCATTGTCTACAATGGAATTTCAGTGGAAAGTTAGAAGGAAGTGCAACGCTTTTCCTCAAGGAGCGGCCAGGTGGTAAGTCGTCCCTCATCTGAGTGAAATTTGAGGTGTTCTTTGATGGCTGATAGGCTGCTTACTGCTGCTCTTTGCTACGCTATGGGAGTCGAGAATTTGTTGGGGGTGGCTCGGCGGTGGGGGTAGCTCTGGCCCGGAGGAGGCCCGAAGAGGCCTAGGCGAGGCGCGATGGGAAATCGGTAGGCCTAGGTGACTCCCCAAGTACATGAGGAATGCGATTAGGCCATGGCGGCCTCGGTGTTAGTCATCCTCGAAATTTGGGGTTGCATGGGCAGTCGCAAATGATGAAAACGTGGTGGAGAATGTGCGAACTGCATCCATGATGACCGGGGAAATCCAGTGGATATAGAGAATATGCTACGAGTGGCGGTCTTTGTGGTGCTCGAGTCGGAAACATCTGCCAAAGGATTTTGTGATGCTGAGGGTAGGGAATACGAAGGTGTAGCCAGAGGATGCAGAAGTCGTGGGTAATGGAGTAGTGGTAGCTAGGCTAGGCGGGGATCTTTGGAACACAGGGCTCCTTAGGATGGCTGCTAGAGGTGGCTGCTCCTCTAGTGGAGGTCAAGCTGGGCGGTCCTCGACCCCCAGCCCGGAGATGGGAGGTGAAAGAGCGGGGCTACAGTACGTCATCGGTCAGTATGGGACGGCCTCGTGATCTCGACGGTCTCTAGCTGGGCTGTGGGGAAAGCCTATGTGCTCTAAAACCTGACATAAAAGTCTCAGGAATAGGAGGGGAGTGGACTCAGCTCTAGTCAGGTTCATGCGATGAACCTTATCCTCAAAGTGGAATAAGGATGTCACGATGAGCTCGGTCGGGTTGAACCAGACCCTCTGATATACGGTATAGAGCCTCTAGAATGGCTCCTCTCCTGCAATACTATGTCTTTGGACGAGAAAAGATTAGACCGTGATAAATTGGTTTGTGAGGAGTATACTGAGTAGCCTCTTGAGCAAAATAGACTGGCGTAGTGTCTGGGATGATAGACGAACCATCTCCTAGTCGAGGATGGGGCCCGCGCCTATAATCTATAGAGTTAATTGAGGACCACGCGATTGAACATAGCTGCTATATTTGGCAATGAAGTATCCTTAGTCGATATCGATAGTGAAATTAATGCATTTTGTCAAATTGGGCTCATAAGCTTAGGGTCATCGTGTGGTAAGAACTTCGATGACCACCCGAGAATGAAATAAAGCAAGCGTGGGGTCATAAATGGCTCTAAGGAGTACCTCTGCACTAATCGCATTAAATCTCAGAGCTTTGGTTCTTTGACAAAGGTCGGGAGATCATAATAAACCTCGTTGTGCAAATCCCTCGCCTTCTGATCGGCATTTCCTAGAATAGAACACTTGTTAGAAGTAAGATCGCTGATGATTGAAATTTGAGGATAAGGTCGAAGGAAGCTTGATGGGGCCACACGATTGATATCAAGGAGCCTTTTAAGGCCAGCTCTTCCCATATCCACGTTGATTTCTTTACCCACCATGCGCCTCTTTCATTCCACGAGGCGGGTGACATGCCTTAACAAATAAACTAGCGATAAGGGGACATGCTAAAGGATGGTTTGTATGTTGATACGTATGTCACAAGGAATCAGCTGACTTTAGAGACTAGTCTTCGGTTAGAGTTCACCACTTTCATCGATGTCTTGATTTCCCTATTAGCTTCATCAACTTGACCCGGTTTGAGGATGGTGCGGGGTGGCCACTTTATGCTTAACACCGTATTATTTAGTTAGGAGGTTCTCAAAGGTTTGTTGCGAAATGCGAGACCTCCGTCGCCTAATTATGGCTTTGGGGACTAAATCTGGAAGATGTTCTCCTTGAATTTCAACACCCACCCCTATGGTGCTTTTTGCTTTGCAAGGCAGGCTTCAACCATTTCTGACACATAGTCGACTCACAAAATCTAAATATATCGAAGAATAGGAATGGCCACAATGGAAATACGATGCCCCCCGAACATCGAATATATCAACTTCTTCCAAAATCGGGTTTAAAGGCATCATGTGACGACGAGAGATTTTCCCAATCTTTGGCATTTGTCGCATTCTTTGCACATGGTATGGGCATCCTTGAAAAGAGAAGGCCAATAGAACCCATATTGTAGTACCTTCATGGCAGTTTTCTAGGAAGCAAAATGGCCTCCACATGCATTCTTGTGGTAGTGGCTGAGTATCCCTAACTGTTCTTCTTCAAGCACACACCTTCTGATTATCTGATCAGCATAATATTTGTATAAGAAGGGCTCTTCCCAATAATAGGAGTGAATTTTTGAAAAGAAAAACTTCTTGCCTTGTGCCTTCCAATCTACAGGTAACTCTCCTATTGCCAAGTAATTGGCAATGTGGGCATACCAGGGTGTGTTCTCAACTAGGAGCAGGTACTCCTCAAGAAACTCATCATTGATTGGGGGGTTATGAGTGTTGTGTGCTATTGTTAGTCTCGAGAGATTATCTACAACAACATTCTCTACACCCTTTTTGTCCCTAATCTGCAGATTGAACTCTTACAGCAGGAGAACCCATCTAATAAGTCTTGCCTTGGCATTCTGTTTGGTGAGAAGGTACTCCAAAGCTGAGTGATATGTGAATATGATTATGTCTGACCTAACCAAATAGGCTCGGAACTTGTCCAAAGCATAGACCACTGCCAACAGCTCCTTCTCTGTGGTGGTGTAATTCCTCTGTGCCTCGTTCAGTGTCTTGCTTGCATAGTAGACCACATAAGGCTTTCCTCCTTTCCTCTGCCCGAGAACTGCTCCAATGGCAAGGTCGCATGCGTCACACATTACCTCGAAAGGTAACTTCTAGTTGGGGGCCCTCACTATTGGTGCAGTGGTCAAATAAGCCTTAAGCTCCTTAAAGCTCCTCTAGCAGTCTTCGTCTCACATAAATTTGGCATCTTTCTCTAATAGCTTGTAAAGGGGCTTGGCAATTTTTGAGAAGTCCATGATGAACCTCCTGTAGAAGCCTGCATGCCCTAAGAATTGCCTCACAGTCTTCACATTTGTGGGAGAGGGCAGTTTGGAAATCATCTCAATTTTCGCCTTGTCAACTTCAATTCATTTCTTGGAAATAATATGTCCCACCACAATTCCCTGGTTGACCATAAAATGGCATTTTTCCTAGTTCAATACCAAGTTCTTCTCTATACACCTATGCAGGACAATTTCTAAGTTGATCAAGCATTCTTCAAAGCTCCCTCCATAAACTGTAACATCATCCATGTAAACCTCCATAATGCGATCCACCAAATCACTGAAGATACTGAGCATGCAGCACTAGAATGTGGCAGGGGCATTACTCGGACCAAAAGGCATCCTCCTGTAAGCATATGTTCCAAATGGACAGGTGAAGGTGGTCTTCTCTGAGTCTTTACAGCAATTTCAATTTGAAAATAACTGAATAGCCCATCCGAGACGGTAGAAGGGTGCTAAAATCCTTTGAGAAGGCGATACATGAGAAGGAGTAAAAGGGTGATCTTTCCTTGTCACCTAAATAAGTTTTACTTTGGTAACACATACCCTCCAACCTATAGTAAGGTGGGTGGGCACTTCCTCCCCCTTTTCATTATGCATAGTGGTTACCCCTGATTTCTTAGGCACAACCTGGGTTGGACTCACCCAAGTGCTATCGGATATGGGGTAAATAATACCAGCTTGTAGCAACTTTAGGACTTCCGCACGTACTACTTCCTGCATGTGTGGATTCAGTCTCCTCTGTGGCTGCCTTACTGGTTTTGCCTCCTCCTCCAAGTAGATGTGATGGGTGCAAACTGCTGGGCTAATACCCTTGGTCAGTGATTTTCCGCTGATAGCTTGCTTGTTCTCACGAGGATGTACGGCGGTATTTTCTTTATAGTTCTTTGACGGGGAGGAGATAGATTGAGCCTTGTTCATGTTCTTCGGTATGCATACTTTAATTCAGTGGTAGGGCTTGGGGTCAAATTTTGAGGCTCATTGGCTTCTCCCCATCGGTAGAGGTAGAATTTCTTGCACTCCTCGATGCCTCTGTCTGATATTCATGCCTTGGGTTTCTCTTGCTCTTCGGGATCCGTGAATAGTTCCTCGATGAGCACATACGCCTTCTGATTCTTTGTCGGCTTGATTTCCTCCAGGGATTGTATCAATTATGAAAATTTCCTCTGGAACCTCTTCCGCTGGTTGCACATACTTTTTACTCAAGTGGAAGATGAGTTCAAAGTCATGTTCTGAATGTGAGTTGCATAACTCCATTTCGGAGAGGTGTGTCGCGTTAGAAGTGGCGAGAATGGTCTTCCCCGAGATGATGGGCACATAGTTAGCCTCCAGTACCTTGGGTTCTGTATGAGCACCACAAAGTCTACAAGATAGTAGAATTTGTCCACTTGTATCTAAACATCCTCCACAATGCCCTTTGGTATTTTTATGGATCTATCTGCAAGGGATAATGTGATGGAAGTTGGCTTTAGCTCTCCTAAACCTAGTTGCTTATACCTTCAAATAAGGCTGACCGAGGTTGACAGCAGCTCCCAAGTGCAGCAATGCCTTTTTACACTGCAGAGTGCCTCGATATTCACTTGAGATGGTAGAGGCGACGAATCTTTGTATTTCACTGGAGTCTTGCACTGAATGATGGCGCTGACTTGTTACGCTCGGGGGAAAGGCCTTTACGTCGACCGTTCAACCCTCTGCTTCATTTGTGCCTGGAAGTCCTTGAAAATTTAGCGTGCGTAGAGACTTGTTTAATCATGTCAAGCAGGGGGATGTTGACTTTCACTTGCCTTAGCACTTCTAATATTTCATCCTGGTTGATGGCCTTTTTCTTAGCTTTTAGTGCTTGCGGAAAAGGTGGGGTGTGCTATTTTTCACTGCATTTTCTTTGGTCACCACCTCATCTAGTTCAGCCTCTTTAGCCTCCTGACCTTCTTCTATTGGTTTGGGTACTGGCTGTTTAAGCTCTTTACCACTTCTCAATGTGATAATTGCTTTAGCTTCATCCATCCTGGGATTTGGCTCACCGGAAGAGCTCACTTCATGCATTCCCCTAGGATTAGGTTATTAATGCGAGATGGAAATTTCCTTTTACGCACTGTTCTTTGGTTGGTTAACCTTGAGATTGAATACTGCAGGTTGTCATATTTTTGGGAGATCTCAAACTATAGGTTATCTATCTTTTTATTGAGTGTGCACTCCACTGTGTCGATTCTCTGATTAGCCTGGGCATTCACTTCCTTTTGTTCCTCCACAAAGTTGCCCACCACTTTGCTCAAATTCATGATAGCTTGTTCAAATGGGGATGAGGATGGTGGTGGGCGTAGTTGAAGATGAGAGCCATGGTTCTTTGGCTTGACCGGGGCACATATGGTGGAGGCTTTGGCTTAGGAGGGGGATAGGATGGTTTCCTCCAGTTAGGGTTATAGGTGTTGCCATATGGGGCATTGGTTTGTGGCTTGTATTGACCCTGACATTGGCATGCTCAACCCATCCCTTATCCTTGCGGAAGGAGCAGATTAAAGTAGTCTTCTCCTCGAATTTTCAATGAGCTAGCAGATGAAACAAGGTTGGCTTAGCATAGATGCCTCAGTCACTGCTCGCACCTCATGATGATTTCGCATTTCAGCTCCTCGACCTTCTACGGGTGGATAGCTTTGCCTTCATCTCCATGTCCTCTGTGATTGAGTACATGCCTCCCCTTGAATTGGCTGCAGGTCTCATCCTCTCTGCCTCTCTAGGGTTGGGTTCATCCTATGCTTTGGATGTCTTAGCCACGTAATTCAAGAAATCCATGGCTTCCTCATAGATGTTTGCTCATGAAGTCCACATCCACACATAGTCTACAACAAGCGCTACATAGCGGGGACATTCCATTATAGAAGTGATTAGCTTAGGCATCCAGTATCAAAGTCGTGGTGAGGGCAGGCACTAATGGTCTCTAGGTACCTTTCCCAGCACTGGTAGAATTTCTCATTTTCTTGGGCTATGAAGGTGTAAATTTCCCTCTTGAGACTATTGGTTTTATGGGTGCTGAAGAATTTCTTTAAAAATTCTACCTGCATATCTCCCCAGTTCCTAATAGTTCTCGGCCTCAAAGAGTTGAGCCAGATTTTTGCCTTGTCCTTCAGAGTAAGAGGGAAGAACTTCAGTCTCATCAGATCAACATTGGGGATGTCCTCTTTGAAGGTGTTGCATACTTCCTCTTGAACTCCCGGATGTGTGAATAGAGATTTTCACTCCATTCCATGGAAAGTAGGGAGGCAGGAGCACTAAGATAGGGGTTTGATAATGATGTCCTGCGGGAAGTGCAATGCGGGAGAGTGGCTCTTCTTGAAGTGTACATGGTCCCTCATTGTTCTATATGCATTTGGGTTCCTTTGAACCCCCTGTTGGCTCTGCTGCTCCTCAAGTGGAGGCTCCATCTGATCACCTGGTACGCTTAATTCAAAACTTTGTTCTTGTGGAGCACTGCTCCTTTCTAATCGGCCTATTGTGTTCCCATCCTAGTATTGCATAAATTCACACGAAATGTGGCTCTGTGAGACAAAGCAAACAAGCTATCAAAAGGTTAATGTTAGCTAAAAAATGAAGGTAGAAATTGTATATTGTGATATAAGATTGAATCCAACCCTAACTTGATGGCGCTAGGAAATTCTTGTAAAGCAAGGTTGAAATTTCACGGCTTGTGATGTGGATCACAAGTTAAACAACTCGTCACTTGCACTTAGGCACCATCCCCAGCAACGGCGCCATTTGATTCGCACGTAAACGTGTAGCTAGGTAGCTCCGAACCAACAAAATTTAGAAACCTATACCTTCTACTGTTATAGCCTAGCTATTGCAGTATAATGGTTCTAGGGTCGAACTTAGGGATGGGTTTTCTTCACACAAAATGATTTACAGTGATTCAAAATGGTGAATTTCACTATTTGGTTTACGGTTTTGGCAAAAACAGTGGGATTGATGGTTCGAAAACTAAAAATGGAATGAAATAAAATGCAAAAGAATTCCTTGAAGCCTTGGGCCACTAGGTTTGATGTTCTAGGGCAACTGCGAAGTCCTTGGGTCCTTTTCCTCGCATTAGGGAGGATGACCTATAGTCATTTCCCGAACCGGATCTTCATTTAGCTATAAAAACTAAACCCTAAAAGTTTTTCTCTTGAGATACAGCATTTATTGGTCATTAATGTTTCAATGCATTAAAACTGATCCTTTGACCTACCCTACAAAGACAAATAAATGGCAACTAAGCGAGCCTTAATGGATATAGCAATAAGCATCCACTAAACCCTAAAAGATTGCCAAGTATTGGTCAATCAGGATATATCAAAAGGATTTAAACCTGTAGTGAAAGATAGAGGCATAAATGACAATAACTGCTTATGTTGAGAACAAGAGGACCAGCAATTTACCTTAAAACCTTAGCCCCGTAGCCCTCCTCTTGAGGATGGGGGGTTTGTGGCTCACATCCCTTGAGTTGTCGTCCTCGAGGGTGTTTGGCTTGTAGAAAAGTGAGAGAAAGGGAGGAAAATGAGAAAAAGAAGAAAAGCGGGAAAATGAGCTTTCACGTAAAAGTTTGTGAATCAAGTTGTTTATGTCTGAGAGCTTGGCGAGGCTTATATGCTACTCGGAGACAAGAAATTAAAATGTATGAAGTACCAAAATACATAGAGGTAGTTTAGAAAAAGTCACAAAAAGCTGGTAAAGTGGGGTCAGGCTAGACACGAAGCGAGGTTGCGAAAATTCGCAACCTGCGAAATCTGAGTTGCGAATTTAGCAACCTACAAGTATGGTGTTTTGAACTCTTCTGTTTTATGCTCAATTTCAACCGACTTGACCTACAACTCAGGGTTAGCTCAGTTCTTCGCATTTGAGTTTACTCAACGACTTTAGTCTAATTTAGCTTGCAAAGCTACTAAAATAGCCACAAAATGTGATCAGTAGTGTAGTCGGGACTTTGGTGTGTCAATTGAGTTATTTAAGTTGATTAGTACACAAAAAGTGCTCAAAACCTATAATAAACAAGGTTCAAAATAGCCTTGTTGGGCCTTGTCGCGATTTCTATAGACAAAAATGACTAATTCTTAGCATTGCCATCAGAGATTATTCAATCCCCAAAAGTTATGCCAAAAACTTTTTTAGACTAAATATATATAATTGTTTTTCTTGTAAGTAATGGTTGCAATTAAAATTAGTTTTAGTCTAAATCACTTTGCATGAAATCTGTGAGGACATCTAGTAATGAGTAGATTTTTTAAGTCCATATCATTCCCATAAAAGTTGATTTTGAAAATCTAAAGATTAACTACTCTATTTTCAGAATCATCACTATTTGAACATCTAATTTCCTATAGATAATTATCTTTCTAAAATAAATTAAATAAAAAGATAAAGAAATTCTAAAAATACATGAATTAGAGAGTTTACTGGACTGAAATAACACTGGAAATGAAATCAGTGTTGTGACCATCAATTTGCAAGTTTCCAAATAAAATATAAAGTATGGGACATGATCTTTGGAATTGTCAAGAAGCGAGGTAGTGTATTATTAGTTTCTCCTCACACCACATTTCACTCTCCAGCTCACCAAATTTCTATCTCTAGACGATGGGTCTGAAAAGCTACTTGTAGGACTTTATCCTCTTTAAGATCTGACTATTTTTCCTTCTTAGTACTTCACAGCCATCTCTTAGGATTGGAAATTGCTTGCCCCATAGACAAGGTAATGCAAGCCCTCTCCAAATTAATTGGAACCTCAACCATCAATTATATAAGAATTCCCTCTCTCCTTGACTAGAATCTCAGCTAACACAGGATTGAGATTGTTCTTCTCAATTGAGGTGAAACCTTTCAGAATTAAACTACTAGATCAGTAAGCAAATCTTATTCCTCAGGAACACACTCTTACTGTCACCCAAGAGGGAACCTTGAAGTCAAAGGTTAGAACTTCACCAGTGATGTATCAAAGTAATCCTAAAAGTGTTTTAGTTCAAATAATATCAGTGTAATTTACCCCTAAGTGACTGCTCTTTGCTCTCAGGTAGTCCATATCTGTGTCACTCAGAAGGATTCCTGGAAATCAGAGCAATGATACAGCTCTTTCTAGCTACTAAACATTGATATTCAAAACAGCTCTATGTAGGAGTAATACCAGTTAAATCACTCGATTTTAAATGCAAGAAACAACATTAAAATCGCATAAATAATCCCGACCTTGATTTTCTAGAGGCTTAGCCTTCCATTACGAGATTCTGACCCAGTGATGACTAGTTAATCAAACAAATTCATTAAGTTGTAACCAAGCGAGCAGTGAATTCCCAGAAAACATTTATATTCCATTGAAGTTGAGCATAAATGAAGCTTTGATTTACATTCATCCAACTCGGAATATCGGTTCAAATCACTACTCTAATCTAAAATAAAGAAAAATTTAATCAAGAAAAGGAAATAAAATCAAAAATAAAAAGATAAAAAATAAAGGAAAATATATATAAAGGAGATTTAGGCTCCTCCCAAAGTGCAAAATTCCTAAGATCGGCAAAACTATACCTTGGTACTGGGCTTCTATTTATAGACTTCAAATATTGGGCCCTAAAAACGAGGTGAAAATCATGCACTTTGAAAAGCTTAGAAATTCTGCCCTAACTGCTGATGTCGTGGAAATGTCATGATGATGTTACGACATCGGAGCTGCTATGTCGTGGAGATGTCACGACATTGAAAGTTTGCTTGGCAATTTTGAGTTTTGAGTCACCAGTCAATGTTATGGCAATGTCGAGATCATGTCGCGACATTTATGATGTAGTATTGTTGATCAACTCCAATGTCGCGATATTGCTGTTCAATTTTGATTGTTTCAGTTGAAGTCGTGATATTGAGTTGATGTCACGACATTTAATTGATGTCGTGACATTGCTCTTGAATGTTGAGGTTACTTTCTGATGTCGTGAAAATGTCGCAACATTGCTTTTCAGCTCTACTCACTTCAGTTGATGTCGCGACATTAAGTTGATGTCGCGACATTAGCTCTTTAATGTTTCAACTTGGATCTGATGTTGCGACATTGCAATAATTCTCTATTCTGATGTCACGACATTGCTTTGATGTCGCGACATTGCTGACTAATGCTTTTGCTCTTAAAGCCTTGCCCTGATGTCGCGACATTCTTTAGATGATGTCTTCAACATTGAGGCTTTATCCTGATGTTGTGGAAATTTAGCGACATTTCAGTCTTAAGTCACTTCAGTTGATGTCGCGACATTACTTTGATGTCGCAACATTGCAAGTTCTGATCTCCAGTGTCTAAACCATTTCTAATGTCATGACATTGAATTTGAGCTCTGTAGACTTCAGTGATTTCGCAGCCTATGTCGTGGTGATGTCATGACATTGAAGATTTCTGGTCTTTCTATTTCAACCGATGTTGCGACATTGAAGTAACTGACATGACACTCTCCATACGATGTCGCGACATTGTTCTTCTAATGTCGCAACATTGCTACCTTTGCTTCCCTTTTTGGCTCTTTTTGTTGCTTTTTTGTTACTTTTCTTCAAACTTCTACAAAACATAAATCTGGGTGAAAATTCCATAATCTTACATTAAATTGGACTTTTAAGCCTAAAATATACTTGAAAAATGGGTTTAAAATAGATGGTTTAAAGCTGTCATTATTGTAATGCACTGAAATGTTTCCCAGTATAAGGTGACGAAGCCCAGTAGAATAATAATTCGCCACAAGAAATTTGCCTCCCACCCCCCAAATGCACACATGCAATGGTCATGTTCCACAAATTCACTTTCACATTCCAACTAAAAACATGCAATTTCTACTATGGAATCCTACATGTCATGACATAAATTAGATGAGATTCAATCATGTACCATGCCTCGAGTCAGTATTGACTCCCAACATTTTTAAGTCCTTACCGACTCCCATATTCCCGAGTCCTTACCGACTCCCACCACACAATTTGAATGTCAATGTGTGATAAAATCCATAATTTATGGATTACATCCAATGATCATTTTACGAAACAAATTTATTTGTTTTCAAACCAAAAGCTCTTTGGATAGCACCTCGATGATCATTTATATACAAAACTCATGTGTGTCGTTTGTGGGCAGCAAATTTTGGTGTGTTCCACGAGGAGCTTCGCACGCTGAAACGCACTTTCCGCGGGCTTTCACTTGGGTTGGAATTATGTCTAACCACAAATAGCGTGTCTTTCATCGAGGGAGTGTCACATCACGCTTCTTTGTGCGGAGCCTGAGGGTTTTGTTACCACTTTATCCAGCCAGACCAACTCTGTTGGACTTTGTCAACTTGGCCAGGAGTCCATGATCGATCACGAACACGGTGTTGATTGACCATGCACTCACGCTCGTTCGATACGTGTCCCTAGTGCATATGCAATCTGTCTCACGCAATCATGTTATATCTTAGCATTTTACGTCGCAGCGGGTTAATGCGGTAATCATCAGCCCTTTATGTCGCAAAAGAGGAAATCTTATCGCAACACAGCTCCTTTGCTATTTGCTTTGATCATTGTCGCAATAGAAGCGACGGTTATCATGACTTGATTTTCTTCACAATTTTCTTGATAATGTCGTGGCCAGAGAAAAACTCTTTGTTCGCGACATAAATTATCTTTCCATTGAGCTCTGTCTGAACTTTATTTGGAGCATTTGGTTGTTGTAGTTCTGACATAGTTCCTTTTAGTGCATTTGAATTTTGTATGCGTAGGCAAAGATTATATTGTGACCTGGCTTGTTGCATTTTCCACCTTTTGCTTCTTTTATGCTTATTTTCTCTCTTTTTTCAAATAACACCTGCAAAACATAAAGTTGGTAAATATTCCATAATTTGGCATATAAATAGATCGAAAATTGTTAAAAACATGCCAAAAAAATGGATTAAAAATAGATGAGTTTAAGACTCATCAAGACCATACCACAAAAAGCTCCTATATGTATCTTACAATAATAAAATTTCCACTCATCAAACATAAAAGCAGGTACATCCATAAAACAAAAGTATCAATATATGGTTACCACAAATCCCACACACTTCAATTCACCAACATATATAAATTACTATCAAACAAAAAAAATTCAAACTTTGAAAAGGAACACCATCCTCACATCAAAATGTTTCACGTGTAAGGAACACAAAGTAGAAATGTATCAAAATCAATTAATGCTTAATGTCACTATGGCGTCCGTTGAGCTACTAGTACTTTTACTTTTGTGATATAATCAATTACCAATGCAAATACAAATACGTTTCCAATACCGTAGCTTTATGCTACTTGTTTTTAGATACCATTCAAATCCATTTGAAATTTCTCTTTTAAGACACATTTCACATATTCAATGAAAATTTATGCATATATACTAATTCAACTTAAAAGGGGCCCATCATTTTGTTTTGATACACGTTTTCGATAAATATGGCGATGCGTACCCATTTGGTCCATTTTCCACCTTTATATATTATGGCATTATAAGTCGTTTCAATACCAAAGTTTACAAAACAAAATCAGAGTTCACTTTTTCAAATTATAGTTTCAATAAAAAAAAATGTCAAATCGAATTCATGTATGCATGTGATGGAGCTTTACTTGTCCCCTATGTGGCTCTAACGATGACTCTAAATCTCAACGGTCCTTGTCCTTGTACCTATTTTCTCGGTACCTGCGCGATGGTAAAAACAACGCACTAAGCATTTTCATGCTTAGTGGTTCTATAGTTCTCTCTTCCATTTCAATTTAATACAAATCATGTAATTTTTCTAAACAATGCTTTAGCCCTTTTAAATGATCAATGCGATACAATACATATATTTATTTCATATACATTCAAATCTGAGTTTGCGTCATTCCAAATATACACTTTCATATCTGATAAGTCATTGCTGATTCATGCATTTCCCAGAAATTTTCTTATCATTTTCCCTTAGCGAATTTAACTGTCTTTGATGCACATGATAACGAATCATTACTTACGGTCCGTCTAGGCTACGGTAGGTATAAAAAAAAGTTTATAACAGTCTACGATCCCAGAACAGCGACTAGTTATTAAAATCAATTACGTGAACATTCACGAATCTTTGTTCCTTTAGGTTCTGAATCGAAGTGACACATCATTACGTTCGGCACATACTGCTCATTTAAGCACTTCATTAATTTATCACCGATTTATCAGCCGCTCAGAATTTTTAGCGGTTAACATTCTATCAAGGGCATTCCGTCATTCCTTGTAAAAATACAATATAGTATATACTTATATATACAAATAATTAATTTTCAATACTCATGCAATTTTCATATGATTAACTTCACGATCAATTAAAGCAAATCAATATGCTTTTCTTATAAATCATTGATGAGAGTAAAATCATGAAATCATTGAGCTCTTTTGGAAATTAGAAAGAGAAGTGGAGAACAAACTCCAAAATGGAAACAAGAGAGAGAGTCAATGAACGAACCAAAAATCTTGTTGCACTTTGATTCCAATCCTCGGAATCTCGATCAATTCGTGGCCTTCCTCCTCATCAGCTCCTATTCCAATGCAATTAACAATCATATTATTAGTCAGGTATTCTAGGAGTTCTATTTAGGTTTACTTTTACTCGACTCCCTTTCGATACACTGTTCCTTTCGTTTTTTTCCCCTTTTCCTATCCTTAGACATTCTTATCATTTTATTAGCTAATAAGCCAACCAGTGTTTTGCCTGGCAATGAATTGCCTCGAGTGCGGAACATTTTCATATAACTTGTATACTTGTAAGAACCCTTTCATTCACTTATTAGGATCCTCATTAGTCCAATGGATGATGGTTAGAATTAACGGAAAAGAGGAACCAAAACCTGACTTGTTGGTACGCCTAGGTAAAGCATTGCTACGCCTAGGCGGAGAGGTTAGCCTAGGCGGAGCATGCTACGCCTAGGCGGACCAGAAAAATGAATAAACCCTAGCTCGGGTCCGCCTAGGCGAAGGAGCCTCCGCCTAGGCCTGGACTCCTACGCTTTGGCATGGGGTGTCGGTGATCTTTGAATTGGCCATTTTGGCCATTTTCACTGAAATCCTCGCTACGAGCCTAAGCGAACCTGATACACCATGATCTTACCTAATACAAACCCGAAAATAACTACAACGCGCAAAACACTTTTATACCACATTTAGGGTTTTGTTAATGTAACCTTTGAAAACGAAGTGCATTTGACAACTTAGATCAACATGGAGATACTCGTGAATGTCGAATGCTTTCGGCACCACTCACAAAAATCGGGGCGGAGTCTCCCTTTGTACGGGGGAGCTCTACCCAGTCTGAAACATGTCCCAATAAGTTTACAATGACCACACAGGGTCCATATGCGAGTAAAATAATGGCCACTTGGGCCCCTGCATCAATACTCACAAAATATATCCCAACCAAATATATTACATGGTTCAAGAGTTTTTACATTACTCTTAATTCAACATATATTAAAATTTACAATTCTAATACATGTTATACAAAATAAAAATGTCAAAGCCACAACCCGGCTTTCTTCTAAACGCGGCCTCTAGTGAGCGTCGTCCTCGTGCACACTCCCTGTACCTGAAATGGTGATCCCTCGACAGGGTGAGCAAAGCCTAGTAGTGATAATTTCCTACAAGGTTACTCCGCCTAAGTGCGCGTGTTATGGCAAATCACATTCAAGCGATTTCATGAACCTACTCGAATGTCTACATGCCCAAACCCATGTCAGAGTCCTCAGGCTCTCACATATACTAAGTGAGATGCGAGTAAAATCACGGAGTTTTGAAACAAAATTATTTGTTCTTGAAAAACACACTAGCAGTTTCGGTAAAATATTGGACAACCCTCGGAGGTGAATACACATTTGGATAACCCTCACGAGAGCAATTCATGGGCCCCTCAGCGTGAATTGTTGGACAATCTCCCAACACAATTCTCAGGAAAAATCTTCCATCGAAATTCACTTTCCACAAACATTTTCATTTTGTTTCATTTCATAATCATGCGCTCACACCTAATATTCTAGAAACTTTGCTTGAACATATGGAATGCACATTATGTCGATTTCAAATAATTTATGCTAATACAATTAACATGCATATATTAACATGAATTTACTCACAACAATCATGTTATTCAATTTCCACATCAATAACACCAAATTAGGCTCCACGTAGAGTGAATTAACAAGCAGTAATTCATTTTGAATCACTCGACATCATAAAAATTCACACCCAAAATCACGTGTACTATTCAGTGAGCAGTGAAACCTCGGTTGCCTTTAATTCAAGCCATAGAGCCCAGGATTTTCTCCGCTCGGTTGAGTTTTGAGGCCAGGAGTTTGTAAGCTAATCAAGCCTCAAAAATATCACTAACCATAAACATGGCTCTTAGCGAAAAGGAATTTCCACAAGTAGGGAAAAAGATCCACACCTCTTGGAGGTTGTCGGAACTCCACGAATCGGTTTCACGCATAGTCCTCGTCGCGTAGAATGGCTTTGCTTCTTGCTCCGTCCCGACCAAAGAAGGTCGAGATAGTGGGAAATCACAGAGAAAGAGCCTCTCTCTCTAAAATGCAAACCTCACTTTACGTACCTGTCCCAGATCTAGCCCTTTGTCCATTTTGTGCTCAAAATGAAGAAAATGACACTGTTCATCTTTCCTCTTATTATCATTAACAATTCCCATAATTCCCATCATGTCCCTCTTCTAGATTTTTGACACTTGGCACTATCTAGGTCGTCCATTCCATCATCTCTCTAATCTTGCAACATGTGTCTGAGTACATGTAGTAGGTGACTTTGTCATCATGTCTCCTGAACCTTTTTCTGGCTTTTGAGCACTCGGTGTCTCTAAAAACGTGAAATTCCGACTATCTCAAAATTCAACGAAATTCGACTTGGTAGCTAGATTTCGCGAGAAAATTCCAACGGTGAAATCCGTTTTGTCATCGAATCACAGAAAAATTTCAGGTTTGGTCAAAAGTGCAGTTTTGCCATTTTAGAAAGTGGGATTTTCTCGGGTTTTCTAGATTAAACCCCGAACACAAGTAGAAAGGGGTTATGGTTTGGTTTTCTTACCTTAAACCTTGATTTTCTTTCATTTCTTCCCTCCTCCTTCTTGATGATCAACTTGTCCTTGATTACATGGAGAGAAATCTGAACTCCTTCTATTCTTACTCTCGAGCTTGAGCCACTAGCTCTGTTCCCTCTCTCTGCTTTTGCTAAATCTTGAGAAAGTAGATTTACTAGACCAAACGGTCTTAAGCCTTAAGTTTTCATAAGGCGGCTTGCCATAAATCCCTATTTCCCATTTTTCTCATTTTAACTCTTCATTTCACTTTCATTTTCACTTCATTTCATTTCATTTACCTTTTAACATTTACACCCCTCATTATGACCTTTAGGTCCCCATTTGACATTTTTACCAAATTTGTTTGGCTCTTGTAAAATTTTTGAGTTTTTATCATTTTTGAGTTTTTAGCCATTTAAACACCGGAAAAATATAATTTAATTTATTTTACACCTTAAACATCATTATCATTGTTAGGGTATTTTCGAGGGCATTACGAGTCCCACAAACTTAGTCTTCTATTAAGCTCGTGCGGCACTTAGGTGGCTTTCATGCATGGATCTTTGCTAAAGTCGGCCTCCGCTTGCCTTGCTAGCATGCCGAGTCCCTACCCATGGCTTGGATGCTAAGAGAACTCACAAGAGAACACTTGAAAGAAAGACACTCTATTGATGGAAGAACTCTATACAATGCTTGAGAAGCTCTTAACTCTTTGTTGGTTAGGTGGTGTCTTGGCCAAATGAGGGCCTCCTCTATTTATAGGCCCCTTAGGAACTCTCTAGAACCTTGATTGGTTCCTTACAAATCATGAGAGTTCTAGAATACTCTACTATGTACAAGTATATACAAGACTATTATGGAAGACTCTCGATCACTCTCCCACATTCCATAGTCTTCCACATCCTTCCATATCCTTCCACATCCTTCCACATCCTTCCACATCCTTCCATATATGTGTCAACATCTCTAGCATCTTCTACACATGTGTGGACTTCTTTAGGGTCTTCTAGAACCTTCCACACACTTCTAGTCAAAGGGTCTCGAGTCTTTGAAACGTTCTCCACTCATATATGACCTTGAGGCTCGTACCCGTAGGGATCCTTCCACCATGATGGTAGGACTTTAGAGAATGAGCACAACGATATTAAGCTTTATGTAAATGATTGATTTTTTTTTATTTTTTTTTTGTGAAAAATAGTGTGAATGCCTCGTCCTTCCATCCCAAGATGATTGATTGGTTTTCATTTGAGTAAAAACAATAAAAGATCCATTTGATAAAACCATTTTCTTCCCTTTACCAAGATGATGAATTGTAATGTTTCTTGAGCAAAGATGATATATCATTTTAAATTAAAACTAACTTTAGTCAATTACTAAGTAGTAAAATAAATAATTAATTAATGTGCCATTTGAGCCAAAAATGAAATGAACTTTTAGTATTTATGAGCATATAGGATTGAACGTTTTTTGGACAACTATTGATCTTTGTAGCTAAGCTTACCCTTTTCTTTGCCCTTTCCCTAGGTACTATTCTCTCTTATAATTGGTCTTTATAGAGAGGATGATTGATAGTTCACCCTTTCTAGAGAATTTTCAACATAATGTAAAGTTTGTAGTCTTGATTAATTTATTAGGCTGGATGCATTAATCCGAGTATTTATGAGCTATATTGCATCTATTGTTCACTAAAATAATTCATTTTTGCTTAATGAAAATTTTGAGTCACTACATCCTTCCATCCTTAAAATAGATTAAAGTCTATAAATGTTAAGCAACTTAGGAAGCAAGTTAGATTCCAACTCTTCGAAGTGATAAATAGTCACAAAGCTTCATTTGTGTGTCTATATATATTCTTATTTAATTTAAAAAGCAGGAAAAGCGAGAAAGAGAAAATAGAATGAAAGAAAAAATAAAATAAAATATATATAAAAATCAAGGAAATAAAAACAAGTTAATAAATTACTTTTTAAATGTTTTTAAAACTCCATTAAGCTATTTTTCCTCTTTGAAATGTGTAAATTTTTAATTAAATTCATTTTGTTGCATATTTTTCATTGTAAACAAAACATGATAAAATTGTTAGCTTTAATATATTTTTTTTTTCTAGTTCTTTGGTACTTTCGTGCATACAAATATAAGCTAAGAAAAAATTATTGAAAATGTTGAAAAACTTTCTTTCTGTTTTAATTAAATTACAATTTAAGTATCTTTCTATTTACATTTCAAGAGATAACAAAACAATGGTAAAATTTTATAAATCTTTTCTACCATTTAGAACCAATTTGGTTTCTATTTTTGAAAACTGTTCTTGAGAGCAGTTTTTGAAAACACATAGAACACTATTTTGGTGTTCTCTGAAATTGTTTTTGTTCTCTGAATTTAGTGTTTAGTTTGCACTCCGTGTTTTTCAGGAAAAAAAAACAATAGGAACTTCTCTATGTTTTCCTTGTTCTCCTTGTTTTTCAAAACAAAAAAAATTTCAAAAACTATAACCAAACAAGCCTTTAGTATTATCTTTTAGCAATTTGAGTCCCTTTGATGCAGGAGCTTCTATAAACACACCAAACATTGGGAGTTTGGCAATGACTCAAATTCGAGAAGTCCCAGTTGACCGTCGTCGGCCTGTGACCTGTGTGTCTCGTATCGTGAGACCACTTACATGAAATAAGAATGGTCACATCGGGCCCATACATCCATACTCACCCAAAATGTATATTTTATACAAAAATAAGTTAATTTACAATTTGTTTTGATTACAAATTATCTAAAACTGGTGCTTTTACGAATTTTTACAAAAATACATAACAAGGCCACACATGGCCATTTCTTCGTCTCTAAGACCTCGAATCACGTTCCATCCCGGGTGAACGCCGGTGCACGAAATAATTTTTCCCTCGGCCAGGTGAAGCGATGCCCGGTAGTGGAATTATCACCACAGGTTTACTCCGGCTTTAAAGAAGATAACAATGCAATGGCGAGCCGACATTCAAGCCAGAAAACATATATGTTCACTGCTCGAATGTGCACATGCAATGGATGAATGTGACTCATCTTTTCCCATTTCTCGAGCCTCACTAACTCCTCCACGCATGCTAAGCCAGTGTGAGAAAACAGCTGTTTTCAAACAAAGGTTTTTGTTCTTGAAAACATATCTGAAGTTTTGGTAAAATCTGTTGAATGACCTCAAGGAGTGGTGTTGGATAACTCTCGAAGCTTGGTCGTAAGTTTCCTCTGAGATGAACTATTGGACAACTCTCGAAATTCACGGAAAATCTTCCTTTGAGATCCATTTGCAATACGTTCTTGTGTCATGCACTCACACCCTATTGTTCGGTTATCCCGGTGCATATGAAGAGCGATATGCCATTCACAACAATTCATGTTAATATATTAAGCATGCTTATACTAAGCAGGTATACACAATCATCATGTTATTCATTCATACATAGCAATAACATAAATTGGCTACATAGGCTAATATAAAATCAGAAGCGATCAAAGATCTTTGGGGCGCCCGTAGCATCACGTAAGTATCACGACATGTTATTATTCAACATTCGCATATCCACACACAAAGCCACACCGCGAAGCGGTCCACGGTCGAATTCGGGCGTGAAACCACTAGGGATTTCTTCACTCGGTCAAATCTTTTGGAGCCAAAGAAGCATGGCGAAAAATACAGGCCTCGAATATCCACATCCGTTAAGTGATAGCGAAAAGATAAAACAAGTAGGAAAACCCACACCTCACGGAGTACACCGAAACTCCTGATATTGGTGCCAGCGTAGCTCTTGCAGTAGGGATCAACTTTGCTTCTTGTCTCGCCGAAGTTTGACGGTCCGATCACCGACAAATTTAGAGAGAAATGAGAGCTTCTCACTCTAAACTCTCTTCCTTTCTCTTTTCTCTTTGCACTTCTCTCTATTTTACTCTCTTTTCCCCCCACCAAACGGTTGGGTCAAGTTGGGGTTAAGAGACTTGTCCTCTCATGCCACATGTCAACCTCCCATTGGTTGACTTGGATTACCTTATCCCTTATCCATCTACCATGGATTTTCCACCAATGGCATGATGCCATGTGGTGCTCTTCTCATATCATGAAGCACTCAAATTCATCAACCACCAACACAAGTTGAATCGAAGACATGCGACATGGGTGGAATTCTTACAAACCTATAACTTCACAATCAAGCATAAAGCAGGTGTTCATAACATTGTCGTAGATGCCTTGAGTAGGAAACATGCCTTAGTGACTTCCATGCAAGTCCAAGTAGTTAGATTCGATGTGTTGAAGGAACTATACGAGGAGGATGCTGATTTTGGTGAAATCTGGAAGGTATGCGCCGACAAACCTTTCAAGGGTTTTGTAAGGGTGGACGGTTTTCTCTTTAAAGGAAACACTCTATGCATCCCATCTTGTTCCTTGAGATTGAGTATTCTGGATGAGTTGCATGGTGGAGCATTAGGAGGAGACTTTGATGAAGCAAAAACCTTAGCCCTAGTGAAGGCAAGCTTCTTTTGGCCTAAGCTAGAGAGAGACATTGCTAGATTTGTCAAGAAGTGCATGATGACTAAAACTCATGGAAACAATGCGGGACTATACACCATTACGCGATTCCAAATATGCATGGGAGGAGGTTAGCTTAGTTTTTTGTGTTAGGATTATCTAAGAACACAAAGAAACAAAGATTTGATTATGGTAGATCGTTGTAGGTTTTAGATGGCAGCATCATTGACAAGTATAATGATGCTTCGCATGTTCTTGACTTATTACTTAAGAGATTATGCGCTTACATGGTATTCCCCGGTATGGTTTCAAATCGAGACTAATTTCTCAGATCACTTTTTGGAGAACTACGTGGAGGAAACCCCAAAGGGACTTCTTTACTATTCGATTACTTCTTATCACCCTCGGAGCTGATGAATTGAGCCAAGTTATAGAGAAGTTTAGGAAACACCACAAGGTACAGTGTAGGAAATAGCATTGAAATATTGGGATTTGTTTTACTTTGAGTGAGTTTGCCTGTATTAGCCTAACGTATAGGCGTGGGAAAGAGCCATTGGGTAGTGCATGGACTTCTGTGATTGGACCTTAGATTCAGCACCACAGTGCTCTGTTAAACAATTTAGTGGAAATGTTGGAAGTTAGAGCTAAAGAGATCGAGTTCGCTTGAAGATTGAGAAGCGAGAATGCAAATATGTGGAGCAAAGAAAATAGGCAGCCGCAGTATGTTGAGTTTGAGGTTATGGCGACTTGGTTTTGGATTTTGCTTTGCAAGGATAGATTTCCACCGGGCAAGTTTGGAAAGTTCAAGCCAAGGGTCGATGGTCCTTTCAAGATTATAGAAAATTGGAAGAATGCCTACAAGAGTTGCAGTTGCGAATGAATATGAAATTTCTCAGTGTTCATGTCGAGGACTTGAGGGATTATCACGGCCCGAAGACTTGAGACGAGTCTTTCCCGGTATGAGGGTTGTCACGGGAGCTTATAAACACCAGGACATTGGGAGTTCGACCACCCAATTATTGAAGAATTAGATTGGGGAGGTTAAAAAGCATTGAACACATGTGAAAACTTCCTTTTTGGACCTCATTTGGGCCTAGGAAGGCAAAAAAGCGTGGTCAAACTTAGGCAAATCCCTGATGTAGAGCCGCCATATTGATTTTAGAAAGATTGGATTCTGTTGTATTTCTTTTAGAAAGATTTTCTAGAAGATTTACTCTAAGATTTTATTCTATCCCTTTTAGGAAGATTTGCTTTATTTATTTTAGAAAGTTTGCTTTTAGGAGTTGCTTTATGTAATTTAAATTTTTCCTAGTTAAAGTATAAGTTTCTTTATTTGCTTTAGAAAGTAAGGGGCCTATAAATACCCCTTTAGTTGTGTTTTTTTCATTCATTCAAGTTTGAATAAAGTTTCATATTTCTCTTTTAGGGGATTCTCTCTTATCTCACAAGGTGGATTCCTTGAGAGGTGAGTTCGTGGCTTCTTATACTGAGTGGATTCCTTGGTGGCAAAGTCTTTGTCCGTCTTATCAATCAACGATCATAATAGTTGATTGTAGCGTCATACTCCATCATCTATCATGTGGATCTTTTCGTTAACCTAGTAAAGCAACTGCTTGTGCAAACTTTACTCATCATATCCGCCCTTTTAACAGCTTTCCAAATCTTGTTATCTTACTAAAACCTTCCTAAATAACCTTTCCTTACATACCATACACCGTCCCTAGCAAAATCTCCAAAATTAGGTCATAACCTATTTTGGCCTAAACACCCAAAACCCATATTTTGACTTAGCTAAACCCGGGATCATCCATCACGGTCCCAACCTTGCATCCTTTAGGGCCCTGAGATTTGCAGGTCATTAATTTCAAGATCCTAGTGGGGCATGGGGTGTATGCAAATTGGCTCGGACACCCATGGTTATCAAGAAAAAAAATTGAGTCTCTTTAGGGGCACAAGAGGATTTACCCAGTCGATAATTTCAAGATCCCGTGGAATTTGTTGAGGAGTGATACCCATAATTTTATTTAAGGGTAGAAAAAAATATGATTCTTTTAAATTAAAATAAGGGTAGAAGGGAAATTCTCCAAAGGAACCCTAAGTATAAATAGAAAAAATAATATATCAGTAATAAAGTTCTTTTCGTGTTCTCTGCATAGCCTTCTTCTCCTAATGGTAGAAGTATAGAAAACCTAAATCGTCAGACTTAGGGTTTGAAGTAGTGATTTTAAGATAATCTCAGAAAATCTAAGACGTCGAATCTAGGGTTAAAGAGGGCTAGTGAACTTTATTTAGTTAATTTATGTATTTAGTTTCTAAATCCGGTAATTTATTTATTTTTCCTTGATTTTGAATAGAACCTTGAAGAAACATGATTTAGTTTGAATTTGAATAGGTTTTTTTTTTTGTTCCATTAGATGATTCAAGAATGGAAGTTTAGATGGTTCATTTTCTTTTCTAATTCAAATAAATCATGATTTTATTTATTTAGGTTTTAAATAAAAGATTTAGAGAGTCATATTAGTTTGTTATTAATAAATAACAAGTATCTAGAATTAAAAAAAAAAAGTTTTGAAAGTTGTGTATAGAGATTGACCTTTGAAGAGAAAGAAAAACCAGATCTTGGATTGAAAGGTGCAAAATAAATAAATAAATAGATATTTAAAGGTAAAGTCATGATTTGTCGGAAAAAAAATAGAGGAATTATCAAGATGACATCTTGTTGTGTTTAGTTTGGTTTGGCAAGGTGTAGTTGTAATTAAATACAGAAAAGGAAAGGGAATAATTGTATGATGATGTCTAATACATGTGTGGCAAGTGGGTTGAAAAGTCAAAAAGAGAATATTGTTATAATTTGGTAGATATAAGTGAAAAGCGAGGTTTGTAATAAAAAGCCAAATGGGACATAACAAAGACAAAATGAGCTTGTAGTGAAAGAAAGCCAAAGGAAATATATGGTTATGATTGTATCATTTAATAAAAAAAATAAAGGCTAAAGCCTTCATAATCTAGGTCATGCATTCTAGTTTTGTCTGATTCGATTATGAAATGGATATTTGGAAAAAAAAATAAAAATAAGAATAGTTTTAGATATTCAAAATGAGTTTTAGAAAAAAAAAATTATTTGAGGATAATTTTTGAAAAATAATAATAATAATAAACAAATATGATATGTTTAAAGTTTTATAAATATATGTATTTGATAAATAATTGTGGGCATATAAATATATTTTAGCAAGTATTTATTTTATTAAAATTTGAGAATTTATTTAAATAAGGAATGTGATTACGGTAATTTTGAGCAATTATAGGATACAAGATATGTTAATAATACTTGTTGGCAAATGTGATAATTGTTAGGATATAAGTTTGGGATAACTATTGGATAATAATATAATTTATAAATTATTATTAATAATATTTCTTTTTATTAAAAGATTTAGCTCTGATTAAGAGTATACAAAAAATACATAAATAAATTATTGAAATAAGATCTAAAAGGAATATGATTTTTATAAAATAAAAAAATAAAAAAAAACTATGTACTTTAAATAGTTATCATTTGAAAAAAAATTGTCAATATGTTTGAGGTGAATAATAAAATCATGTTGATAAAATAAACTTTATAAATCACAAATTTTATAAAATATTTAGAAACCCATTAACTTTTATAATTATGGATTAGAAAGTTAAAAATAATATCATTGTATAAAGATATCAGTGGAAAAGTTTTAGGAATAGATAAGTAGTGATAGTTTTCCTTATTTTAGGGAAAATCTTTGCAGGAATTGAAATTCTTCAAATTAGTTCCTTCAAGGCTTTTGAGTACTCCTTTGAGGTAAAGGATATTAATACAGCTTTCGCTAAAGAAAATCTTTTATATGTTTTTATGTAAATATTATTTGTATAGTTTTTCGAAAAATATATTTATTTTCCTTTCATATAATTTGACTGAGGAAAAGTTTTATTTTTTTATTCTATTTGATTATCATGATAAACAATGATTTTAATTAGAAAGTGCCTTTGAGATTTTTTGTTTATGATAGAAAATGTGGAGATATGTTGTTTTGTGATTTGAGTTTTAAATGACTGACTCACAGTTAGTTGGCCCTTGTCGTGAGATAATAGTTAGCGTTTATTTTTGGTAGCGAATGTAATTGGTTTGGAAATCTAACCTACAGGGGTTTGGTTAAGGAGTTCTTAGTCTTAGTGGTATTTGGATTCGATCAGTATCAAATGAACAATTCTGGCTAAGCGCGTTTAAAGTCCCTCATAGGCACCATTTGAAAGTCTCACATGTTTGGGCACCATTTGATATTTGTTGACCATAGAAAAAATTTATTTGATTTTGATATTGATATGAAAATGTTCTATTTGAATTTGATATGAAATCGATTTCAAATGAATTTGAGAATGTTTGATGGAAATTTTTTAATGTCCTACCACATTTGAATGCAAAGGTTTTGTGAAAAGAAAAATATCTCCTATTTGTTATATGATTGAAAATCTTTTCATTCATAAAACTGTATTAGTATTTCTTATTGAGCTTAAAGCTTACTCCCATTCGTTGATATCTTTTCAAGTATTTTTAGTTTCCGCGATGAGTGATAGCTAGGTTAGGGATACATCATCATTAGGATTGATTAGAATTTTATGTTGGATCATGTTAAACTAATAAGTTCATGTTTATATGGAATGTTGGGTTTTAGAAGTTAATTGAGAAAGTCAGTTGGATAATATCATTAATTTTTATATTGGTTCAAAGTTGGATTTGAGATTCTATTGTTATAATACGAACGACTTTATTTGAGATTCATATTATTTGGAATTTAGAATTTTTTTTTTTTTTTATCGACATGAAATTTTGAATTTGGAGAATTGATAAATTTAGAAGTTGCACATTCTTTCGGAGCAGTGTTGTGGTGGACAAAATCCAATTATAAAGAAGGTTTATGTCTTTTTGCACTTCGAGTCTTTGGGCTTAAGGTGTGAATTGATAATCATGCCCCTAGACCCAGTTTCAAGGCGTGACACGAGGTGTATGCAAATTGGCTCGAACACCAGAGTTATCAAGAAAAAAACTTGAAAGTTAAATATAATTTTGTGAGTGATTATGTAGAACTCTCAACCATGAATCTCATTCTTTCAAATGTAATTCAACCATTTAAAGAGGTAGGGCAGCTCATGTTTTCCCTCAATCCTAATATGGAAACAGTTAACACCTCATTCAATCATATAGTAAATTCTTCTACTTCACCACCTGAGCAGGCCTTAACAAAAAAGATGATAAAGTCAAAATACTTCTTTGCATTTCTTTATACAAATTATCTCATATCATGTGTATGAATTTGTGTCTCAATCTTGTAAAAAGCCAAAACTAAGAAATATTGCAGATAATTAGGATAATGTGAAACCCCGAAAAATCCAGAATTCCGAGGAAGGATAAAACGTAATTTCGGTAGAAAATCCAAAATTTTTCTAGATCTCGGATGATGAAATGGACTTACGTTGGGTCGTCTACCGTAATCTGGCTAACTACGTCGAATTTACGTCGAGATTAAGGCGGTGTTTCACGTTTGGGCCGAGAGGGGTGCGGAAGGACGGCTTAGCGGGTGGCGCGGGCGTCGCGATGTTCGTCGTGGATGGTCGACAAAATGATTGAGTGGGGCCATAGGAGGCGTGGCACCATGGGATTTGATGGAATCGAAGTAGATGGATAAGGGTACGGAAAATCACCATAAAGTAATGATAAATTTAACATGTGGCAAAGAAAGGGGCGAGTCCTCTTGACCCCTTGGCGGTTGGGGGAGGCGAGAGAGAGGGGAACAAACCGAGAAAGAGAGAGAGAAAGAGAGAGGATTTTTAGAGGGCTCGACTACCAGAAATTCCGTTGGACCATCAAACTCCGTGACGAGAAATGAAAGTTAGTCCTGACTGCAGGCTACAATTGGTTACCGGTGTGGAGTTTGACAGACTCAGGAGGTGAGGGTCTTCTCTGCTTGGTTTATTTTTCGACAGAGTCATTTAAAATGGTTTGAATGGTGTGAGGTCGTGAGTGTCCGTTTGGTTAGTCGAAAACTTGGGGTGAATCTTTAGGAATTTCGAGACCCATTTTGGGCTGATCTGGGCCGGTTGGTTGAAAATGGTCCTTGTGTGTAATTTATTGTGTTGTTGCTTGATATTTGAATAAAATGCAAATTGTGTGTAGAATTATAGCAATCAGTGAATTGTTTATGTCGCGTGTAGTTTATAAATATTCATGTGACATAAAATAAATGCATTAGCATCATGCATTTGTATGCACAAGAACATCGCATGACATTGGGTGTGAGTGCATGGTTTGGTTTGATTCTAGATTTAGTGTTAACCATGTTAAATCGACACCGTGTTTGGTGTTCGATAAATTGTCGTGGGGACAGGGTAAGATCAACATTGGTTGGTGTCGATGGTGGGCTCAGTAGCATGGGACATCATCCAAGCTGAGCGCATGATTTTAAAGTAATTGGAAAATGTCCAATGTAAAGATAAAAGTTTTATTGAGAATTGTCCAATGTTCAGAGGGTGTCTAGTGCTTGGAGGATGTCCAATGCTCGGAGGACGTCCAGTGTTCAAAGGGTGTCTAGTGCTCGGAGGATGTCCAAATTCAAAGTTTCCATGGTGAATTAATCGTAGGGTTTAGGAGGATATCGAAAAGTTTTAAATGTAAAACAAATATTTTTTTTTTGAAAATAAATTCGAGTTACGTGTGTGAAGTCGGCTCGGGGCATTATTGAGCGTGAGCGGTGTTGATAGGATAAATGCATTCTTGAATGTGTTTGGTTGTCATTCACATTAATATGCTTGGCAGGTGAGAATGCTTAAAATGCCAGAGTGGCTAAACATTCATTCCATACTTGTTGAAGTATTTGAATCTGAAGGCGCAGCTGAGGGGATGGGGCCCATCAAGGTCTTAGAGACGAAGAGATGGTCATGACTTTGTGTATTTTTGTAAATATGGGTAAAAGACCCAATTTTGATAATTTATAAAAACAAATTGTAAATAAATTCCTTTTGGTATAAAATATACATTTTGGCCAGTATAGATAATGGACAGGTCATTTACTCTAAATGTATTAATTAAATGATATAGACGTGCGGATTCTTGGGTTGTGGTGGTGATGAAACCCCGAGATGAGCGTCACGAGATAATATAAGAAAAAATTTTCTCTACTCTCCCTTTTTCTTTTTCTTCCATTATCAGCATAACATAAGGGTAATATTTTCCGTCTTCAATCTCAATCCCAATACTAAGAGATTTCGAGATGAATGTTAAATCTTAGTTAGGGAAAATAACAAAGAGTCACCGTACAATATTCAAAGAATAAGGAGAAGAATCAAAGGCGACACAACCTCTTTGATATAAAGAGAGACTAGATTATGAATTTTTTTACAAAGTATATCCTATGCACACTTGTGTGCAATTACCAGTGTGTATGTAGAGCTTAGAAGCTAGCATACTTCCATGCTTTGTGCTGCAGCTATATCTATGCAAGTAGTTTCCTATAGATCACGGTAAATAAAACAGACCTTCTGACTTCGAAACTTACCAACAGCGAAAAATGTCATTCACATGGAAAACTGAAAGACCACGTGCATCTACTTGTAAATCCATTCATTCGAGCGACCCCCAGACTCATCCATGTCGATGAAAATGCTGACTGCCTGCCTCAAGAGAGGAAGAAAGATTCTGAGAAATTGCAGTTTAAAATAGAAATCTGTCGAATGAATGAAGGCTTGATTATAAGAATCACTTTTCACCATTCAGCTTTATTTAAGCTCATGTACTAAGACATAGTGACATTCTTGATACACATCCTTTTTGTCTTGCTCTTGTTGTCTCCCAATCATGGCATTAGTGTGTGCCAATTCTATTACCTCATAACCAAATCTGTGCATTCGAATTTTGTTTTATGCCGAGAGTGACTTTTGGCATTTGGTCACACAATAGGGCCATATGTTTTGTTTTGTTTTGTAAGCGCAGGTCCACATATACCAGTGTCTATCCACATTCTGTTTTAGCATCCTCCTGTGCCAAATCTATTTTAGAACAGGTAAAAAAAGCATATAAAAAGAACAAGCTTGTCTCTATACATCAGGAAACATCAACTATTTTTGTACTTATTGTCGCTAGAAAAGGACACGGAGACACAGTATGTTAATAGAAGACCGTTGTGTAACACACTTAAGAATTTGCCTTTATAGGTTCCAGGGGAAGTGTGAATATGTGTGCATTTCTCTTAATTAATAAAATGCAATTGGGAAAAAACTCTAGTTCCTGGGAAGCAATGAAAAAAAGGAAACTGAGGATCCAATAAAAATGGAAGTTTTCTCTCATTTTGTAGCCTACTGGTATTCAGGCTTATGCAGCATCATAGTAGGGTATGAAAATCATTATTTGTTTGAATCTATTAAGACCTTCCTCCCAGATGCATGATAGTAACATCTACTACCCAAGATTTTTTCCTCCCGGATAATGATGTGCTTTTATTCATCACCCGAGGTTTGTCATTATGTTAAGAAAGTAAACAATCGCTCTTCAACAAAAACGATTGCTAATGAAATGGATCATAAAAAAAATAATATAAAAACATCATATTTAAAATGATACTGGTTACCAAAAAAATCCGAATTTTGGTTCTAGTACAAATGGGGCACTTAAAATGCCAACCAACTTTAAGCCTTAACTTCTTGGAACCTCTGGTGTAAATCTAGTGAAATATTGGGACCTTTTGTCTATTTAAGGGTTTGCAGTAGATTAATTAGGATTAATTGAAGATTGGTGGTATTGGGGCTTGGGGTGGGTTATGGCTGAAGGTTTGAGGTGTGGTTTATGTAAATATAATGTCAAAATAGCAGGCAAGAAGTTTTGATAATCATGCTATCAGGAAGGACTTAAAAATTTGCATGATCAAATTCACAGTGTCAACCTATTTCGAGGACTAAGCACAAAGAACCTATTTACCATAATCTTAATACTCAATCAAATATAGAGCATCAATTTTGAAAGAGATGAAAAATAAAAATAAAACCAAAAACCATTTTTTTTATTCAGTGCCTCATAGGAGTGCATTCTAATTGCCAAAGTCCTAACTTTTCACAGTGGTATAGCCTGTACGGTGGCCCCACTCAACCCCCTGTCGAGGGACCCGGCCTTCCACACCTCTATCTTCATACTCCATGATGACTGGATTCACCTTACCTCAGGCTCATCAAGAAAGCAGCTCCAGCTTCTAACCAGTTTGCGCAGGGTAGGCCAAGACCCTTCTTCATAGTCTAGTCCTAGACTAACGACAAGCTCCCCACACTCGCCTGACGCTCACTAGGATAGGCATGCCTCGACTCCCAAGAGTCTTCCCAAAACTCCTGTTTGCGCCTCTGAAGTGCACCTTCAACACTTGACACACACGCTCGTAGACAAGGTATTCTCTTTATGCTCATATGTTGCATGCGTGCCAACCAACATAGCACTCCTCGTGCGCTCGTTCGTGCTATCTTGGACCCTAGGTAACAAGTCCGTAACAAACTCTCCCCCACTCAAAATCTTGCACACCCTCATGCAAGGCACATTGCACCATGTGTCGCCCTTGAAGACTGCTATCTCCTACTGAGCCATTTTCTCTATCCGCGGTAATGCTCATTTGCATAGGGACGTCTTGGATGCAAAGACGCGGCTTCACACAGCACCCTGAGAGTAGTACTCCTCCTCGTACTCACTCTCACCCCTAGTAAGCGGCCAAACACCTCACTCTACTTGTTAGAGCTACGACAACTCAGATCCGGAGGCACACCCATATTTTCCATGGGTCCCCCTTAGTGCAATTTCATCCTCGGCTTCACTTGATTACTTGTATTGCCATAGGAGATATAGGCCACAAGATCAACAGAAGTAGAACACCTCCTTGTTCCCCACTCCTGCCTTGCTCTGATACCAATTGTCACGGGGCCTAACTTTACTATGATGTGTCCATGCGGTAGTTACTCGACCCCCTGTCGAAGACCTTCCACACCTCTATCTTCATACTCCCATCTTTATTTGGTTTCACCACGCACCTCGGGCTCATTAGAGACGGCTCCCGACCAGGCCCGGTTTGCGCAGGCTAGCCAAGACCTTTCTTCATAGTCTAGTCCCAAACTAGCAACAAGCTCCTCGCGCTCACCCGGTGGCATCGCGCCGATAGGCGTCTTCCCTGACAATCCTGTGCACCTGCGAAGTCGCCCGGCCGCGACACGCACACACCATGGGCGTGGTATTCTCTTTACGTTCATACGTTGCGTGCGCGCCAACCAACATAACACTCCTTTTGCGCTCGTCCGCTGTTGTCTCGGACCTTAGGCAACAAGTCCATAACACTAAGCTACTATGACAACATAATGGCCATTGTTGTGATAAGCTCAACAATATTTGCTTAACATAGGTTTTTCCTCTCCTTTTCAGCCCGAAACTTATAATATAAATCTAAAACAAATGACTTGGAAATGAAGGAACTAAGAAAACTACCATAGATGTTGTTAAAAACAAATTCTTAGATGATCATCACATCTAGTTTTGGCTTGAAAGAAGGGATCCTTTCTCAATACATTGTGTTTATCCTGGGAAAATTATCACAAATGAAAAGGATATATTAATTGGCATGGGGACCAAAAGCCTAGTTTTACCCAACAGGTTATATCTTCTTGAACCAATGCCTGGCTATGCCATCACCTAGCCATTTTCTTTGTTATTCCATCTTTTTGCAAAGATGAAAAAGGGAGGACCTGAAACTTTGGATGTGCTCCGACTCCAAATATTTTCTGAAGTGCTTGTGAAGCAATGATGGTGTTATTAAATCCAAATCCTAAAATCTTGAGCTTTTAGGAGAGTTGGTCGTTTAACATAGTATCAGAGCTTAGTTTGGTAGGAGGTCTTGGGTTTGAACCCTCTCCTTGCAAATTTGAATATTTGATCCCCATTTGTTAATTTGAAAGTTCATAATGGACTTTGACTCTCCACATGTGCGGGTATGGGGCCGCATGCACGTGAGGGAGGTGTGAAACCATGATATTCATGTCATCCGAATCAGCTTGAGCTTTTAAGAGAGTTGTCGTTTAACAGTGCGAGCATCCTTTTCTTTTCCTATTGTTTGGAAAGTAAATTAATCTTCAGAAAAAAAGAAAATAAAAGAAAAAGAAAAAGAGTGTTTAGGAACAGATTTGTCCATCTGATATGTCATTAAGAAAGCTCCTTTCTGTTTTTTGTTAGTAATCTTTTATTGTTATTTTTTAATTTCCAAAAACTTCCCAAACATTACAAGTTTCTCTAATGGATTCTAGAGCTTGTCAATTATCATAACATGTTCAAGATGTTGAGAATCATAGGATATTCTCTGGTTTATCTTCTTCCTTTCTTGCACATTATTTTCCTTCCTTTTTATACTTTATTTGTTTCCTTTTTGTGTCTTCCTGATGTATATAAATAGGTAGGACCTATATTGTATTTTATACATCCATTCAATAAGAAAAGCATTCTTTTCTTCTATCATTTCCAATGGTATCATAGCCATCGAAGGTTCGGGTGCCAGGGTTTGTATTTCAATTCTATGACCCATAATGGTAGAGTATAGCTCACCGCCAGCGCCATGCTGAAGGCTTTGAAATACTCTAAGTCGCGTCCCCTACCAACAAATTTTCCAACGAACTTTTCCGATCAACTTTTTAGGCGACGTTATTTCCGACTAGCAGCCCACCATTTTGTTCGCCCTTGGCGATCTATCACCAAGGAAACACCTGCGGAAAAAATAGACCCTTGCGTGATTTTTCTCTCCGACATTGTCCTTCCCTACTGGTGCATGAGGTGTGTGAGCTTATGTCGGTAGGACTTAACTCTGCAGCAGCCGGTGCGATCTCCCACTTTATCCACTGTCTTTGTTTTAAGACGCAACTACCCTTTTATTAGTTTTGTGTCAGGTTGTCTTTTCTCGAGATTTCCTCTTGTTTTCCGAGCACCAATCAACTCTGGTCTCTTCCAGTCTCACCACCTGTTGTCTCCATTTAGTAGCGTGTTTCTTTGTTTGAGTTGACTTTGTTGCTTTTCTCACTTCCATCAACGCAAGGGAGCTCTTCCCACCTCAGGGTTATTCTTACATGACAAATTATAAGGAGTACATCCACCTCACTCAGGCAGCCAAATCTACATCCATTTGATCTGTTGCCCAGACCGGTAATACCTCTTCTTGCCTTTCATATTCATCTGGTCCATGGATTTCCGATTCTAGAGCCTTTGGTAATAAGATCATTCTTCTTCCCTTACTATTACATCACCTTTACCCATGATTACTTTAGCTAATGGATCTTAAACCATATTTCAAGAATCGGATCCTCTTCCTTGTACCCCCTTACTTCTATCCTTTATGTTCCTAGCTGATTTCTGTCAGTAAGTTGACTCGTGACCTTAATTATTTGATTACCTTTTCTGATAATTCTGTCACATTGCAGGACCGGAGTATAAGGATGATAATTGGAATAGGACTTGAGTTTCAAGGCCTCTTTCATCTTAACTCGCCTTCATCTTCCATTGCTTGCACTTCCATGGATACTTCTCTCCTTATTCATAGTCGCCTTAGTCATCAGAATATTTCCAAGTTTGGGAAAATGGTTACTCATTTTTCTAGTTTTCCTTAATTGAGTATGAGTCATGTCAACTTAGAAAACATACTCGTGTCCCATTCCCCGAGTGCCTAGATCAAAGGACAAATTCTTATTTCTATCCACACTGAAGTTTGGGGTCCTTCGAGTTTGAGTCTGCAGGGTTTCGGTACTTAGTCTTTTATAGATGATTATTACCGTTGTGCTCGGCTATTTTTAATGAAAACTCTAGCTAGTATTTTTACATTTTTAAAAAGTTCCATCTTTGAGTTCATACTCAATTTAATACTTGACTGGTAATCTCTGAGTGATAATGCCAAGGAATATCTTTAGACCATTCTCCTCCTTTATATCCTCCATAGGTTCCTCATTAATTCTCATATCTTCTGGCTCCCTCAACGCAATGGAAATGATGGCGTGACCCGTGAACAGAGTTGAAGCGGCTCGCACTCTTCTACTCCATCATAAGGTTCCTCAACGTTTTTGGGGGGGATCTTTGCATGCGCGTATTATTTGGGTGTCAATATCATATTAGATTCGTCTTACATGAGCAAATCCCTTGTTTCCATCTGCTTTTGCCAAACCACTCTTTTGCCTTCCCCTCGTGTCTTTGGTTATGTCGGGTCCATATTCGCCCTTTCTTGGAAAATGACTCTCATTAAACGAGTGTGTCTTCCCTCGGGTTATTCCCGACTTGACAAGGTTATATTTGCTACTCTCTTGTTACATCGGTACTTTTCTCTGTCGATGTCATCTTTTGAAGCTCTTGCGTCACTTTCTGCCCTCTCCCAATTTTGATGTCATATCTCTACCTCTTATTTATCTCATCTTGGATACCTCAAATGTACCTCAGGCTACTCCACCTTGACCATTGCAGGTTTATACTCATCGCCCGCATACTGACATCGGGCCTCCTGCCGACTCATCTCCTATGGTGCCCTCCTCCACAACATTGGCCTTGCCATCTCCCGCTGATCTTCCCATTTCCATTCAAAAAGGTACTCGTTCCTCTCGTAACCCCCATCCTATTTATAATTTCCTGTCTTATCACCACTTATCTTCACCATATTCTGCTTTTATTTCCATCTTGTCTTTTGTTTCTCTTCCTAAAACTGTGCATGAGGCCCTCTCTCATCTAGTTTGGACACAGGCAATGGTTGAAGAAATGGCTACTCTACATTCTATTGGCACATGGGACCTAGTCACCTTACCTGCTAGCAATTCTCCTGTTGTTTGTCGTTAGGTTTATACCATTAAGAATGGTCCGGATGCCGGGTGGACCGTCTTAAGGATTGTTTAGTTGCCAAGGGGCAAACTCAAGTATATGGCTCCGACTACTATGACACTTTTTCTCCTATTGCCAATATGGCTTCCGTTCGTCTTCTCTTATCTATGGCTACTATGAGATCTTGGCCCCTGTATCAGTTAGACATCAAGAGTGCATTTCGCGGAGGTGTATCAGTTAGACATCAAGAGTGCATTTCGCGGAGAAGGTATATATGGAGCAACCACCAAGATTTGTTGCTCAATGGGAGTCTGGATTGGTATGCAGGCTAAATCATTCCTTATATGGCCTAAAGCAGTCCCCTTGAGCCTAGGTTTGGCCACTTTAGCTCCATGGTTGGTATGACTCGGAGTACTTCAAACCACTTTGTCTTTTATCATCATATATCCTCGGGATAATGCATCCATTTGATTGTTTATGTGGGCCCAGCGTTGTTATAGCAATGACGTTGATCAGATGGTATTCGAAACTTAACGACGTCTCTTCAACTACTTTCAGAAAAAAGACTTAGGGAAACTCAAGTACTTTCTAGGGATTGAGATAGCTCAGTCTAATTTCGGTGTGATTATGTCTTAGAGGAAGTATGCCTTGGATATATTGGAGGAAACTAGTATGCTCATTAACAAACTTGTAGACACCTGGATCAAATGTCAAGCTTGTGTGCTAGATGGGGCAGCCTCTCAGGAATCAGAGAATCTAGATGGTAGTGGGAGAACTATATTATCAGTGATTGTTCCTTTTCCTATGGCGTAGTTAGTCGGTTCACACTTGTCGCCCATGTGATAGTCATGAGATCTTTGTGATTCATATCCTCTGTTATATCAAATGAACATTGGACCAGGGGGTGTTATATGAAAACGAAGTCAGCCTTGGATTGTTGTTGGATATTGTGATGCAAACTAGAGTGATTTCTTTATGTAGTCTCCACTTTAGAATATTGTGTATTTATTGGAGGCAACTTAATATCCTGGAAGAGTAAGAAACAAGATGTAGTGGTTGTGTCTAGTGCTGAAGCTGAGTATCGAGCTATGGCTTTGGCAACTTGTGAACTCATATGGCTCAAATAGCTTCTTCAGGAGCTAGGATTTGGGAAGGATGAACAAATGGCGAGCATGTGATAGCCACACACATTGCCTCGACCAGTCTTTAATGAGAGGATCGAAGCGTATTGAAGTGGAATGTCGCCTGCGTTCGAGGAAGATTGCGTCGGGATGCATGGTTGCTAGTTTCGTCGGCTTCAGTGACCAGCTAAGCGGGACATTTTCACTAAGTCTCTCAGGGTCCGAGGATTTAGTACATTGTAACAAGCTGATTATATGACTATGTGCTTGCTCGACTTTAGGGAGTGATGAGAATCATAAGATATTTTTAGGATATTCTCTAGTTTATCTCCTTCATTTCTTATACATTATTTTTCTTCCTTTTTGTACTTTATTTGTTTCCTTTTTGTGTCTTCCTGATGTATATAAATGAGTAGGACCTATTCTGTATTTTATGCAATGATTAGTAGAATTAATATTATATCATTTCTGGATAAATATTATTGGTTGGGCTTCTTACATGGTGTAACAATAGAAGAGTCAACTAGAAACCATTAATTGCAGAAAAAAAAAAGAAACATTAAAACAAGGAAAGATACCATGCAGGATTTGAAGCTAATACTTTTAAACGCTGTTCATAACTGCAATTTTAATTACTTATAGTACACCTTGTCTAAAAACTTTCACAAGATGTAGGGAATATATATTATGAACAATGATTTTTGCCTTAAGTTGCCCTTATGTTTTGACTGAACATCTAGAACAAACTTGTTTTTGGTGACTTAATCCTACTCATTTTTATATGAATGACATTCAATTTGTGGAGTACTAAATTCATTTGGTGGTTAGTTATCAGTCATTTTCCTAATAATTCAAAGGTTTTAAGGTTGAATTCTCACTAAACCACCCCTATCCTTCAACTAAGCATTTATCACACGTTTTTCTTCTTTTTACCTACTTATTGGTTATTGAAGATTTGAGGATGACTTCTAATTAACCGCCTTATCAAAACTAACTGCTTCCCAAAACTTCAAGTAAGCATTAAACCTCCACATGGGTGCAAATATTTTTAGGGTTTTTCATCAATAATTTTGCCTTGCCAATCCGAGGCCGTTCCTTTCTCGAGTTCTCAGGCTGCTTGACCTGAGACAGCTCCCCCAGCATTTCAATGTGTTTGCAACATAATCAAGCCTCAACCAAATGTCTCTTCTTCAGTCGGAAATGATCTCTAAGAAATAATAAGACAAGCTTTAAATGGGATAAAGTAGGCATCTTTGGAACTTAAATTGAATCTGAGAAGCACGTGTGGTACAAGTGAATCAGGAAACTCATGGCAATAACCTGCATACTAATCCTATAGATTTTCAATTAGGAATTCAGGATCCTTTGCAAGTAAAAATGAAGAATTGAGTGAAATAGGCATAAGGCATAGTTCGTAGTGAACAAAATATGACTTTTCTCAACAGGGGAAAAAATTCAAATATATAACAAAAACAAATTATCTGTGGGAAACTGAAAATTGCTGCCTCATCTGAAGTTAGTTTCTATAGGCTTCCTTGAATTTAAGAACTACAACTGGCTACTAAAATTATCTGCAGTACCATCACAATTTTTCTTATCAGTTTTTCATACAGATGCCACAGCAATAGAGCATTGTGTGGAGATCGGAGAAGAAAGAAATTTTCCTATCAAATAAATAGTTTATTTATTCCTTATGGAATTAAAGATGACAGGACTTAATCCAAATATCAAATAAGTATAGTCATAGAAGTGCTCATCTTACCTAGACGGTACAAGCTTTGCCGAGTCCAAGGCAGGTGTTAAATATCGCAGAGGCATCTCACATGAGACCATTCAAAACTTAAATCCAGAGTGAACCGTAATGAAGAAGTCAAGACACTATACCATGAAAGAATGATCGACACCTAACGGTGAAGAGCGGGGCTGAAGCATAACAAAGTGTATTTTATCTTTTCGATAAAGTAGTCACAAAGGCACCTACAAACAGCGTTGAAGCGACCTTGAAGTGCGGCTTGAAGATTATTGATTTAGGTTAACACACGATTCGAGAAAAGCAAGTAAGAAAAAGAAGTTTGTGAGATCGTACAAACTAGAAGAAAGACAAAAACTACCGTCTATATTAATAAGAATGTTATAGTATTGTAGAATTAAAAACTAAGTTGAAAGAAGAAACGTATTATTCATGTGGGATTAAGAAAATTAGTCCTTTCTCATTTGATTTGGGATCGATCTTGCTGTCTCAAATGGGGTTCTTTGATCATTGAAAGAACAAATTTTCCTTAATTCAATTCATGATTAACTGTTGATGACAGGGTTTGATTTGCTTTAAAGAGGAACGTGCCAGAATTTGAGGAACAAAACAAGAACAAAAGGGTTCTTGATTCTCTGACCACTTTGGATGTGAGGAGGACATCCATGGAGAAGGGCTCTGGCAGCAGATAAAAAAACAACGCGCGCGTCGTGGTGCCTTTGCGAGCTGTCCCCCCACAGCGTCTGACCACTTCGGCGACGACTGCCTCGTGGCTGTGTGACCAAAATATTCAACCGCCAGCTATCGGCCTAAGCATTCGATTTTTCGGAGGACTTGTGTCCAGATAGCCCTATTTTTCTGGGCTTTTGTTTTCATGATTCTTCCAAGGTCCATTGGTATTTGTGGTTGTAGGTCCAATTCTACATCAAGGAAGTGTTTTTCTAAGAAGAGTGGTTTTGGCTTTACAAAATCCTATTTTTTGGTATTTTTCAAATTTTCAAAGGCTTATTTGAATTAGATTTGCTTTTATGAATACCAAGAAACCCTCATAAGGAGTTGTGTGTCATTATTTCCATAATCCAGGATATATCGCGAGATTTTAGGAAGTTCTTGAATAAAATGTCGAATTAAGTGTATGTTCATTCTCAAAAATCTTTGATGCATCTACTTTTTATGCCCACTCGTCAGTGGTAAAACCAACTACATCTTATTCATCTTATCGCATGGGTTATTGGTAGCGCGACCACATAATGAATTAATTCAGGGTTACTTACTAAGTTCGATCCACCATTCTACCTCTACTGTTACCCTTACAAATGAGTCAACATCTTGTGTCCTTAGGTCGGGGACAATTAAACCGACTCCTCTGTCGCTGACATATGTTACAGGGTTGCCTGATTCTCTTTTAATTTAATTTCTATGAGTAAACTCACTCGTACACTTAGTGATGTCCCATTCTTTCTGATTATTGACAGTTTAGATCTTTTTTGACTGAATGATTATTGGTAGAGGGCATAAGTTTGGAAGTATCCTTGAAATAGAGGTCAATAAAGTCGTTGCTTATCTTAGAGTTGTTACCCATTTGATTACATTGTCGCACAAGGTGTTTGCGAGAAGATATATCCTCGGTTTTCTAGTCTATCTTCATTGAACTGTGAGTCGTGTCAATATGCTAAGCTTCATCGTGTGCATTTGAGTCCTAGAGTTAATAAACAAGCTTCCGCTCCTTTTGAGTTAGTTCATTTCGATGTTTAAGGTCCTTGTCCGGTTATGTCTCCTACTGGGTTTAAGTATTTCATTACTTTTGTTGACGATTTCTTCGCGTCACTTGGCTTTATCAAATGAAAATTCATTTTGAGCTTTTTTCTCATTTTAGTTTCTTTTGTTCTGAAATTCTAACTCAATTTCATGTCGCATGTTCCGATATTGAAGAGTGATAGCGCCAAGAATCAGCCCCAGTAGGATCTTGCTCAATCGCCGTATTGGGATTCTCCATCGAGCCTCTTATGTTGATACACCCTCTCGGAATGGGGTAGTTGATGAAGACCAGACATCTCGCTGCTTGAGACTATCAGGGCTCTTTGTTTGGTCTTATGTTCCCCGAACACTTTTGGGCTAATGTAGTCTCTACCGCTTGTTTCTTAATTAATAGGATGTCATCATTAGTTTCAAATTGGACTACTCCTTACCACCAGTTGTTTCCACATAATCCATAGTTCCTTATTAATCTCAAGGTATTTTGATGCACATGCTTTGTTCGAGATGTCCGTCCTCATGTCTCAAAACATGAACCAAAGTCCTTAAAGTGTATCTTTATGGGATATTCGTGTTATTCAAAAAAATTATACGGGTGTTGTTGTCCCACTCTTGGCGTTCACTTTAATCTCTTGATGTTACATTCTTTGAGACTACCCATTTTCCTTTCTTTATTATCTGTGCACTTCTGGAGTGTGGTGTGAGGATTTATTAGTGTATATCTCATCCTTTGGTTATCGGCCCCACGGCTCCACCGATATATCGCTCTGGGTTCACATTAAACTTCCATTACTTAGGTATATTCTTGGCGTTGAACCATGATCTCTGATCTAACATGTTTGCAGCCGTCATCAGATCCAATCTAGAATGATGATATTCTTGGGGTCAGTGTGCTCACCCAATCTCTTCGTTTGTTTCCTATAACCATTTTTCATCTTCCTCTCGTTCTTTTATTGCATCTCTTGATTCTATCTCTCTTCCTAACAATGTCTGTGAGACTTTATCTCACCCTGATTAGCATAGTGATATGGTGGATGAAATGCAAGTTTAGATAAGCCAGCCGATGCATGGGACTTGGTGCCTTTACCTCTTTGGAAGAAAGTATTGGTAGTCATTGGGTGTTTGGTAAGTTTAACCATGATAGATTACGTTGCAAAGTTGAAGGCCCCGTCTTGTTGCTGGGGGCTATGCTCGGACTTATGAAGGTGGGTGTTAAATAGCACTATATCATTAGCTAACATCTATTCGTCTGTTTATTTCTCTTACTACTTCTTATGATTGGGACTTGCATCAACTTGATATCAAGAGTGTCTTTCTACATGGAGATCTTCAAGAAGAGATTTACATGGAGCAACCTCCGGGGTTTGTTGCTTAAGGGGAGATAGGGAAGGTGTGTCGTCTTCGAAAATCTCAGTTTGGTTTGAAACAGAGTCCCCGTGCATGATTTGGCAAATTCAATCAGGCGGTTGAGACATTTGGCATGTAGAAGAGTAAATCTAACCCCTCCGTCTTCTATAAAAATTCTAGTTTTGGTATTATTCTACTAGTAGTGTATGTGGATGATATTGTCATCACTAGGAGTGACTCAAGGCCATATTATCTCTTAAAATGATTCTTTGCTGATCGGTTCCCTTTATGAAAAGTTTACGGAATATTCGAAGTATTTCTTGGGTGTTGAAGTCGTGAGAAGTGAGCGGGAAATTTTGTTATCTAAATGGAAATATGTGCTCGATTTGTTATATGAGACAGGGAAATTAGGTGCCAAACCGTGTAGTATTCCTATGACTCCTAATGTGCAGATCACTAAGGAAGGAGACCTACTTTAAGACCTTGAGAAATACAGAAGACTAGTTGGGAAATTAAATCATCTTACAATAACTCACTCCGATATTGCTTATTCAGTGAGTGTTTTGAGTCAGTATATGTCATCTCCCACAGTCAATCATTGGGTGGCTGTAGAGCATATCCTATGCTATTTGAAAGAAGCTCATGTACGTGGAATATTGTATAAGAAGCATGGGCATACTAGGATTTAGTGTTTTCCTGATGGAGACTGGGCAGAATCTAAGGAAGATAGGAGATCCACCTTAAGATATTGTCTTCTTGGAGGAAATTTGATCTCATGGAAGAATAAGAAGCAAAGTGTTGTCTCGCAGTCTAGTGCGAAGTCCGAGTATACAGCCATGGCACAGTCTATATGCGAGATCATATGGATACGACAAACTATTGGTAGAGTGACATCGAAACTTGATCTGGCTAAGCTTTGGGTGTGATCAGCAAGTTGTCATGCTGCGCATATAGCATCTAACCCGATGTTCGCCTTGGCCCAGGCTTATAATGGTCGAATTGTCGTTTACATCGTGAGAGATTGGACAGATTGATCTCTATAGGATATGTAAAAACTAAAGAACAATTAGGAGATATTTTCACCAAACTTTTGAGTGGGGATCGAGTCAGTTATCTTTGTAACAAGTTGAGCATGATCAGCATCATCTCTTGACTTGAGGGAATATTATAGTATTGTAGGGTAGAAACTAGTTGAGAAAAGTATGTATTCATGTAGAAATTAAGGGAAACTTCATAGTCTTTCCTATTTGATTTAGGGATTGTCTTATATATAAATAGGTTATTTGTGATCAATGGAGAACACAATTTTTCCTTCAATTAATTCTGATTACAAGGACAATTAGGAATTCCATATTAAGGATAATTCTACATTCCTCAGTCAAGCAAGGATCCAGGACATCTTCTTGCCATAAGTCCACCGAACTCAAGTCCCAATGTGAGCCAAGCAACAATAACCAAAGAGCCTCCTTTGACCATAATCATTCAACCCATCTAACGTTGTAGATAGGGAACTATCCAATCTCTAGGAACTGCATAGAACTCCCTTCCTTGCTTCAAATAATTAATCCCTTGCAGGTATCCACTTATCTAGTTTTAAAGTTGACTCAGCTTTTATGAAATCCATTACTATTTTGTTGCATTTCTGTGTGAGGGTGATGTAACTTAATGTGTTCAAGTGCTTGACAGGAATGATAGCATTGTCCGACCCGGATAATAATGCCTTATAAATGAAAATTTCCAAAGCCTTGTAAGCATGGTAAAAGAAAGAGGAGCCATGGGTTGTAATAGCATCATTATGTTCTCCAAACATGTCCACCTTACTAAGATTACCTTTAATTTGCATTTGACGGATGAGATGCTTCGTAGGAAAATGTGAGCATGAACATAAACGAGTAATTCTCTTCCAATATGGCCAAATTTGAAAACAAAGTATCATGGGAACCATCAGAGTAAGAGGCAATGGATATATTAGTTCTAGAAACTAAGCCTAAATTAAAATATTTATTAGAAGGTTGCATCAGACTATAATGCATAATGACCATTTAATACTAGCACCAAGCCTCTACTTCTTTCTTTTTTTTTCTTTTCTTTTCTTTTTTCTTTCTCTTTTATCATCAAATAAGAATATGAAGCCTCTATTTCTCTACAAGGCTTTCAACATATCAAATCAATTTTTGAAGCTAGCATGTAATCATGTTAATGTGAAATGAGAGAAGAAAGATAATATTGTTGAATGGATGAGTGAGTGGCCATAGTATAGAGACACCTATATATATACAAAAGAATGGAATAAAAAGGAAACAAAATAAAATACAAAAAAAAAGGAAAATAATGCACAAGAAAGGAAATAGATAAACCAAAGAATATCCGAAGGATATCCTATGATTCTCAACACTCCCCCTCAAGCCGAAGCATATAGGTCATATGCACTAACCTTGTTATATATGTACTTAATCGGAGGAGAGATTACAGAAAGAGGTCATTTGGAGAGGGTTTGTCGAAGAGAAGGTCGGAGCAAAGAAGGTACGGCGAAGAAGTCCGGCGAAGAAGATTAAGGCCCGAAGAGGTCGACGAAGAAGGTCGACGGAAGATCGATAAAGAAGATCCAGACGAAAAGGTAGATGAAGGTATGGCGAAAGGTTTGGCGAAGAAGGTTTGACGAAAAGTGCGACGGAAGGTCAGCGAAAAGATCTGGCGAAGAAGGCGCAGGAGAGGTGCACCGAAGAAGGTTTGACGGAGAAAGTCCGACGGAGAAAGTCCGATGGAGAAAGTCCGACGGAGAAGGTCCGAAGGAGAAGATCCAAAGGAGAAGATCCGACGGAAAAGGTCCCACGGTGAAGGTCCGCTGGAAAAGATCCAAAGGAGAAGATCCGACGAAGAAGATCCGACAAAGAAGACCCACCGGAGAAGGTCGGTCGAAGAAGGTCCGATGGATTAGGCCCATTTAGAAAAGAAGACCCAGGAAGGTCCTGGTGTGCTCTCTAGAACCAACCGTGGCTCACGATACTATATGAAATGAGAGAAGAAAATAATGTTTTTTCTTTATTGAATGGATAGTGAGTAATCGTAGATAGAGACCTGCAATATATAGGAAAAGAATAAGAACTTAAAAGGAAACAAATAAAATCACAAGAGGAAAATAATGTACAAAAAGGACGGAAAAGGCAAAGAAGAATATCCTATGATTTTCATAACAATTACTAATAGAGATAATGATGCCGTAGCTTCTTTTAGCAAGGAATCTAACATATCCATATACTTCCACACTTGACATTTTAAAGCAGTAGATTTCTCCCAAAGAATTCCTACATTCAGGTAATAAAATGTAACTTGTCAAATGCGAGAAAATCAAATCCAGCTTGGATGAAAGGAATCAAGAAAACAAAGTCATTTTCAGAGATGAAAAGATATCTTGGTGATCAACTAAGTGATAGTCAGCACACATCCATCAAGACATAAGTTCAAGAAACTCAAAACCTAAACTTTCTTAAATCAATGAAATATACACTTAGAGGACTTTAATTTTAAATTCTATCTTTATTTTCCAAGGGAAGAAGTCATGCTATTCTAAATATAAAATAATATAGCAATTCAAGTAATAGAAACTTACCTTTTGTCTCTTGAAAACTTGAGTTTGCCTAAATAGTAGCAAACCCACATACAACCAAAACTTACATGCACAAATCATGCAGAAGTTGGCAAAAACTGTGGTACATAAACTGACTTCCCAAAGGCACTACTCATTCATAATTCAATTTTCATCTTGATATTCCACAACCCTTTGTTTAAAATTTAAGAAGACCCCAAATTTCATCCACAGATAGACACAATGTTTCATCACATAGAAGCATAATCTGCTTTCAAAAAGAATAGTGGAGAATCAGGTGGCACACCAGTTGAAACAAAGAAAACAATTGTTCCCTGCACCCTGTAGTCACAGTAAAAATTTTCCAAAAGAAGTGGATGGTAGTTGTATGCATAATCTCTAAGTAATGTAGAAAGAAAAGTTGTTGTTCCCAACAATAGTTTTTCTTCTTCAATAAATTATATTTAATAATAAATTTGTAAAACAAGAAAAACCAATTGTTTTAGGATCCATTTGATGGGGGAACCCTGATGGACCACTAGTACTAAGAAGCACTATCAAGATGATGATCCAGTAATATATGGCCCTTCCGTAATGGCAGGATGCGTGAGGATAGAAGACACTCAACTTCAAGAAAATACTTGATTGTGGCAATAGCAATAAGATCGCGAAGAGTTCTCTTGATTATCTTGCAAGTACTGATCTACCTAAGTTTAAAGAGTAAGAAGCAGCTCTTAGGCTCTCTTTCAAATTCATTAAATTCATCAATAGTTTAAAGAGGACACTCATGGTACTTACTAAACGGTATCTAGTGTGCAACTGACAAAGGGAAAATTTGGAATGCAACCATGTTAGCCTATTGATACACAAATGGATTGGGTTCTAAGGAATCATTCTCTTGAATTCCTAAATTTATTTTACATGCTTACAAAGAACTTATCTACAAGTCCTGTGAAATACAATGGTGTCATCTTAATGCTATATAACTCAAAATGAGCCAATCTCAAATGCTACAAATAACAAAGTGGAAAGATTAATCTCCATGTATGATACTTGTGTTGTTGAAACACACCTCAGCTATTTCTCAATAACTAATCCACAAACAACAACAATAAAAGAAAATGGTTAAGTAACAATTACACTTGCAAGTAAAAAAAAACTCCAATATTGATGATTTGCAGATATGCATCACATAGAAAACCAAACTATTAAGAAGCATGATATTCATATTAAACCCAAATCCTACAAGCGTGAGCTTTTAGGAGAGTTGGTCGTTAACATGGTATCAAAGCCTGGTTTGGCAAGAGGTCCTAGGTTCAAACCACCTCTTTGTAATTTATTTCCCATTTGTTGATTTGAAAGTCCATTGAGAACTTTATTTGGTTTATTTGACTCTCCACGTACGGGTATGGGGCTGCACGTGAGGGAGGATGTTAAGAAGCATGATATTCATATTAACCCAAATCCTACAAGTTTGAGCTTTTAGGAGAGTTGGTCGTTTAACACAAACCTTCTTTATTAGTTGAACATCATAGGATCTCCCATACTTGTTCCTAATAAGAGTTGCAAGGTCTAACTGCTAAAAGTGAATCATCTGCGGCTAACAGCTCTTCGAGATTCTCTCTCGATCATTTCACTATTAACCTGAAGAAGCAAAAATCACATTCTTGATCAATATATGCTTCCCCCATGGTATAAACTTGAATAGAAATGAACAAACTGATTGATCAAAGCAACAATATCTTTCACAAAACCCTTAGTTCTGAGTTACTGATGTCATCTGGTAATATCTGATGCCATTGGAAAACTTTAAGCCACCCCCACCAGATACCTAATAAGCTCATGAAGTAACAATAAAGTAAAAGAAGTCAATCCCAAAATCAGTGGACAGGAACTGAAACTGCTTCAATAACAAATACTGAAATGCTCAGCCGCTTCATAGGCAGAAACCAAAACTTAATTGTTGATGATCTAACTTATTAAAAAACTAATATTTGGAATTTGTGTCAAGATGTTGAAGGAAAAAACAAGAACAATTCAGGTACAAGCCCAAACAAAGAGTGCTTGAAAATCTAAGATGCTCCTTGAAGAAAAACAAAGCAAAAAGAAATAAAAAAATGAAAATTAAAACCTTGAGCCTTTTATATTTTCGATCCCTTTGTAGAGTAGCATAGACAACAAAGAACAGGAGTCAAAAATAGACAGAGGTGTACTTCAGGAAGTGGCCGTCAAAGCTTAATTTCATCAGTGTATTATGAGGAATCAACATAATTCTGAAAGGCTGAGGTGCATATGCAAACATCCCCATTCTACTCAAAATATATATATATGCAAACATCCCCTAACAGGAGCAGGTGCAAACCAAAGTGCCCCTACGTAAAGAGAGACGCAACCTACGCCCTAGAGTGCATGTCAATTTTATAAAGTATGACCCAGAATTCATTATTAGCAAAAAAATAAAATATATTATGACTCCAACGATTTTTTTTTTTTTTTAAAGAAGTATCTAGAACGAAATAAAGAAATTATATAAAATACCAATACAGAGTCAGAAATTTCAAGAATACAAGCGTTTGAAAGAAAAATAAAATGGACTTCTCAAACAAGGTGAGCACCTTAGCAACGGAGGCCCTCTAGCTAGGCAGTTGTTGTGCCTATGGCCTATGCATAAAAGAGTGCATTTAACAAGCATGAGAATCAATAAAGAAATAACACAATGAATAAGCCATATTCTAGTTGCACCTACAGTTTTCCTCCAAGGATGAGTTGTACAGACACTAATAAAAAACTTAACATACCCCTCCTAATTCACCCTTAACGGGTTCTTTCTTTTCAGTTTTATCTTCTGAATCATCTGGATCGACACTGTCGTTCATTGTACTTGAAAAAATAGGACCACATCTCCTGGCACTGTGATGAGCACTACCAAAAAGACATTGGCCATGTAAAAAGTATGAACCTCTAGAAGGGGTATATGAGCCAGATCCAGAACATATAATCTAAGTCTTCCAGCGGATGATTCTGAACTCCTAGCCACCAATTACAATGGTTGCTTGAAAGCATTGTCATATCCTGCAAATTATTTTAACACCGTAAAGTTAGTAGGAACAAATTAATTAAGCAGGCAACCTTTTGTTTCTTTTAGAAACAAGGAAACAGTTTAAGCAATTATCATTGGAATTCTAACTCTGGAACATAACTTAAACTCTTAGTTAGAAAGGATCAATAAACAAAAGGAGAATGGACTTTGAAGAGAAAGAAAGGAACACCAAAAGCCCCATGAAAAAGAAAAATCCAAAATTCTATATTCTAAAAAATGTGCCCCAGCAAATATTTACTAAAACTTTACAAAGGCAATTGTGGCATATATATACTCAGTTGAATTTCTTCCAAATTGCTCGATCAGTTGGTCATTGAAATGATATGGTACTCAAGCCAAGAAAGGTGGAAGGGGAATCTGCAGTATGAGGGTAAAGAGGATGGGCGGAAAGGGAATCTGCAGTATGAAGAACCATAAAACTGGTTTGAGTCACATGAAAGTCAAGATGTTAAAGGAGCATTGAGAATTTGTGGTTACAACACTTTGAACTTTAACCACCTATTCCCAAAATAAACTTATCTGTCCACCTCCTGTTATACTAATGTAAATTGAGAGCTTTTTGAAGAAAAAAAGAAAGAAGATAGTAAATGGTGCTAAGTCGAACAAAAGTTCAAATTGTTGGGTGCTATAGAAGGGATGGTTTGGTTTTTGGATCAAGCTTTCTGAAATCCACTAAATGAGCTTAGGCCTCATGCATGCATGTAAGTCTCTACTTTCTCTCACAAGCCCATGAGAATGAGAAAGTCAGACTCAGTATAAACCACATTTTAGGTCCCATTATTTCCCCTTAAGCAGTGGACTCCTAAAACATACCATACAGCAGTTTGTTGCGCTTTTGTTGCGCTGAAGAGGATTTAATCAGATGCTTTGGATCTATAATGCTTTGGTATTTGATTAGACTTCTACAGCGTCACTATGTGCAAGGTTGCTCAACAAAAAAGGTAGTCAATATATGTAAATTCAAGGTGCATGTGCACTATAAAATGGTTTCGAACCAGAATCATTTCTAGCCTCTTCTAACATGTTCATGGAGTTATGCAAATAAGACTATCCTAAGCTGATTGAAACCTTGACCTAAAACTAAATAAGAACAAAACCAAGAGAAATACAGTATGTTAGTCAAGATTGTGGTTAAGATTACTCATTACAGGTTCCAAATCAAGTTTTTCTCCCTAGTTTCAGGAAAGGGTATATCAACAGGAAAGTTAAACATATTTGACACCTATCCCATCATAAACAAACAATTTCCCTGGAAGTTGCTATTCTCATCACCTTCTTTACCACCTACAATTGTGGCAGCACCATATCAACAAATTTTTTTTTTTTCATTCTCTGTTCATTAAATTGAAACAATAGATAAAATAGAGCTAAAAAACTGGTTAAGCTACCATGTTAGAAGCTGGTAGAATATGTGGCAAGAGTATCATCTTCTTAATTTTCTAGTTGGCTAAATGGTGATGATGCCCCACACATACAGCCACAAAAGCACATACAAAGCAGGGTGTGTGTGTGAAACAGAAAAAGTGAAAGCAGAAAGCTAAACATAAACTCCACAGAACCCCAGTTAGCAAACACAACCCCCAGAAAAAAGCAGGGGATTTGAAATGGAAATACAAATGGAATTCAATTCTATGTAACCAAACACACCCTCATGATGCAATCATCTGCATATTTTTAAAGAAACTTAAAACCCCATTAATGAAAGAGTCTAATTAACTAAAAAGTGGCAAATAAATGAAGCTAATTTGAAAGTTATATTCAACTTTTAACACAGAAGAATTGAAGCAAAGCACAAGAAATAAATAAAAAGGCATGAAGAAGAAATTACAGGAAAAGAAACGGTAGTTCCTGTGCAGAAACTGGTTTTTCTCCCTCTGTTTTTTATTTTCTTTTTATTTAATTTTGATTTTCAGAAAAGCTAGGAGAAGATGGAGTTTTTTCTTCTTGAGTTTTGACTCTCATTTCGGATATGGAGTAGAGGAGGAGTTCAAAAGCTCCTGCACTCATGCTAGTAAATGGGCCGGGCCTGCTCAAAGCTTCAGGCCCAATCTATCTCTGGCCCAGGGTGCTCTGTTAGTATGTTATCCTAATTTCAAAATATTTTGCTATCTTTGGTTACCAAAAATAATAATAACAATAATAAAAGGAATACAAAGACTCTGTTTGGGGTTGTGATTAAAACTATGTTGAGGTAGCAAAATTGTGTTTTAGGTCTAAACGCAGTTTTGGAATGTTTGGTTAGTTTCAAAAATCTATGGTGGTGTCACTTGATTTAATTTTAAAAGCTATAAGTTTTATAAAAGCGGGTGGAGCAACTGCCATTTGACAATTGGGGAGTGCGTGTCATGGTTTTCTTTTCTTTGGACAAAAATAACCAGGTAACATATTTACAATGAACCAACTATCAGTTTTTTCTTTTCTTTGAATGAATAACGCCGAATAACTTTTATATTCTGATAGGCAAAATATAAAAATTTGAACTACGATTCTCACCTTCTACAAAACTTCCTCAGCACTATTATTCTTCAAGGAATTTTCATCTCTAATATTTGGTGTATGGTTGCAAAACTTTGGATTGATGCTCAATTACTTCTGAGTAAGTTTTTAACCCGTAAATATTTAAGCTATTAAATTATTTTTGTTACTTTTATAAACGGCAAATTAATTGGAGATGTGACCTATGAATTAACTTCTAAATATAGGAAAAAAAATTTAATGAATTTTTGGTCATCACTATTATTTTTATTATCATTATTGTATTAACAATATTAGTTTAAAATTATTAGCATTAACATCGAGGAAGATACATGTATGAATAACTATCCTTTTGGTAATTTTATATTGATAATAATTTTAATCGCAGTTTTCGTATAGCTTGTCAGTCTCTGTCAGCGATAAGCTTTAGCAAGAATGTGTCTCACTATTTGTAAACGCGGTTTTATAACCACAGTTTGTTAAACGCATGTTTCTAAATCGCACTTTTTTTCATCGCAATCCCAAACATAACCAAAAAATGTTGAAAACTACCGTTTTAAATAGGTATAGGAAAGGGATCCCAAGTTCGAGTTCCATGGGAACAATTTATTACCTTTAATTTAAAGTGTAATAAAAAAAAGGTTGAAAACTAGATATAATTAAATTATGTATTTTCAAACTACTTAAATTTTTATATTAAATAATTAAAATAAGTTAAATGGATTTGATGCAAAACTCATTTACTTTTTCTTTTCATTTTTCCCTTGTATTTTCCACTAACCAAACATATTCTTAAAATTTTAAGATTTAAAATTATAAACTCCAAGATCTTGTGAGATAAATGAAGTTTTTAGTTATGCCAATTTTTTTTTTTTAAAAAAGATAATTTTATTGATTCAAACTAACAATATATTCCATAAAAATACATAATCAAATTTATTAAAAACTTTAAAGGATAACGCACATTCTAGGTTAATAACATTATGAATCGGCTCAAAGTCTATATATTTGATAATCATTTAATAACTAAAATACATATGACTCTAGTTTTACAGTATATTAACGATCATGATTTGATTTATTGTCTCTGTCTGATCGAATTTGTATTACTATCTAAATCGCCTGCACTAGAAAACGTAGCAACAAAATGACAAAAAACTAACTGTAAATGATTATCTATAGTTAAAATATAGCTAAAATTTACCCAAACGATATAATCACACACTACAACAAATCGATGACAAAATCATGAAAAAACAAATTAAAATATAGTTATACCATTTATAACACCACATTTCCATCTCCTAAAAACTTTTTAGAAATAGAAGAATAAATTCTTATTGAAATAAATTGTATGGTGTATTTTTAAACCTTCGCCAATTTCAGACTTGCTCACAATTTTTTAGAATGCTATGAATAAATCTTTTTAAGCTCTAGTTGTTTATAAATAAAAATAACTTTCTAATGTAAGCGATCGTTTAAGAATTAAAAAATTATTAACAAAATAATTTATTTTTGGTTTGCAACTTTAGAACATAATTATTTGTGACATCACCCATCAACGGGATTCAAACACGCTCTTCTAGAACCTGGCAGATATTCCTTGTGACACCCCAAAATCCGGTGGGTCCCGCTGACCAATCGTCAACTCACATGGAACCTCGCGTGTTCATATCATGAGACCCATACGAGTAAACGAATCTACCGTGGCCCATCATCCATACTGGCCCATACTCAAGCATAAAAAGACCACATTTCTATGATCTAAGAAAGTTATTACATCACTCCTAATACATAAAACATATATTAAACTAGTCGCTCTAATATATACACAAACAAGAATCCAAGGCCACAAATCCGCCTCGCCCATAATCCCGAATTCTACGAGCGCCTGGTCCGCCCGTACCTGTCCCATTCTGAAATGGGGTCCCACGACGAGTGAGCTTAACGCCCGCAGAGATAAATCCCGGCAAAGTGCCAATTCCCACCCAGTGTATGCAAATGATCAGCTCTTACAATCAAACCAACAACCAATCCGTACATACATGCTGTATTATCATGAAAAACTACATGCATAAAGGAGACAACACCTACATGCCCCATGTACGGTCGGAACCTCCGACCATCCACCACCCAATGCAAGCCGGGCCAGCACGAAATCAATACCGAGCCGCCTCGACTCCCATCTCACAACCCGTAGCCCATGCGACACTTTATTTAATCGCTTCGTGTCTCGGGCAAATGTAACTTTTCGGGTCTCACCGCGGTCTCTTACAAAATCTCTGACATTTTTCGGCTTTCACCCTGGATACCCTATCTAACCAAGTTTTCAAAGCCACCCGAGGGGTGGTATCTATCCTCTACTTCACGCCTCTCGACACATTTCATTTTTCATTTTGTTTAACACCGTGAACTCCACCGACTTCGTCCCATTCCCAAGCCCACACGATTCAACACCCAATCAGTACCATGTACACACTCTCCTGTAATGTGGTGTTACCGCACACCAATGCAATGCAATTTGTGCCATTGCACTCAAACCCATGACCAATGTATGAAGACCTCTACATGGACATTCTACACCCTATTAATTATGAACACTCATGTCTAATGCACACAACATTTCATATATTTAACATGTTACGCAAATATGTTAATATTCTTCCACATAATCAAATCAGTACATCACATAAGCATGCACTACATCTTTTCTATCATTCAGTTCATTCATGTCAACACATCATTCAAGCATGTATTTAAAATAATTCGAACCATTACTTAGGCAAGAAATGCCATAATTCATATTCCTGGGCCGAGAAATAGTATGTCAGTCATGCAACCCAATGCATATAATTATTTCCATATTTATCACACATATTTTCACATTTTCAGTATGTCATTGAATTTATGGCACAACACATTGGCCATTCCTCGACCATAAATCCTACCATGTTCGCCTCGAAATAACTGGACTTAGTCCAAAAAGTCCAGCTTTTGTAAATATCACACAAAACATCCAACATGCAACTCCCTGCTCAGGCCATATGCAGTCCCAAGCATTTCTAAGTACAAACCATCTAAAATAGAAGTTCCAAACCGTAATCCGACCATTCCTCAATCGTCGTAATCTTTTTGCCCAATGTTCAGCCTACATTTTGGTTGAGCACTTTATTTTATTAAATTCTAGACTCAACAAGCTTTCCGTAGAGTCCAAGAACGCGCGAATCGAAGTTCGATCAGAGTTATGGTCGTCCAAAGTTAAATGTCGATTCACAAGGGGGTGCTACCTGGGGCACACTCGTTGCTATTTTGCTCGGATTTTGCTGTCCCAAAAAACAATGTTCGGTTTAGGACAGTCCCAAAACCCCATGAAACCGGTCTTTGACCATCACACAATCACAAACACAACATACAAATTCGTCCGGAAAACCGAACGAAACCCGTAGGCTATTACACGGCCCTAGCGTAAAATAATCCGTATCAGAGGAAACCTACCTCAGCCAGCCTCCGGCGTTCTTTTCGCCGTCCAGTCCGGCCTTCTTCACGCAAACACTCCTTCCTTTTCCCTCTTTCTTTTCCTTCCTCCCCTTCTTCTCTCTTTCTCTTCTCTTTTCTTTCTTCTTCTTTTTCTTTCTTTTTCCTCCCTTTCTCCTTCCTTTCCTCCCCCCTTCTCTCTTTCTCCTTTCCTCCCTCTCTCTTTTCCTTTCCTCCTCCTTCTCTTTGTTGCTCCCCCACGAACTGAATTTGCTGCCCCCTCAACTTCATATTTATAAGTCTTAACATGGTTCATGCATGATGACACATGGCATGCCATGTGTCACACATGGCTTGCCATAAAGCCACACACATGTCGCCGTCCTACATGCATAGGCCTTTTACTGAGTAAATGTGACACATGGCTTGGCCATGTGTCACCCACATGGTTTCGCCATGTCGCCCGACACCGCTTGCCTCGAATATTTAAATTCGACCGTCCCTAATTCAACGAAATTCGACAAGTGCGGTTGGGGATTTCACGAGACGATTCCAACTGGCAACTGCTTTGTCATCCGAGATCTAGAAAATCCTAACTTTTCTCCGACTATCTCCCAGAAATTACCGTTGCCCCTTAATTTTGAAAAATTTAAATTTAAAATTTTCACGAGTTTCACATTCCTAATGAACTTAATTCACTTAATTTAGTACCTATAGTTCCTATTTTATTAGTTCTAATGAACTTAAATAATAACCTCAAGTAGAGACTTAATAAATTGGAGACAGAAAATTACGAGGAACATAAAAAATAAATTTAAATTTAATAAATTAATTTTATATGTTTATTCAAACTCATTTTATTTTTTTATTATATAAGGATTCAAAAATTAAAAAATATGTAAAATATTGAAGAATTTTAATTATATATAATTTTCTTTTATATTTTTCATGATGAAACAAAACATACAAAAATAGTTTTTCTAATATTTTTTTTCTTCCTTGCTCTTGAGGTTCCAAAGAGAGCCTGAACTTAGAGTAGTAAAAAGGATAAGAAATCAGAAATGTAGAATCAAATGAAAGTTTCATCAAGAGAAACACTCATTCTAATTGTTTTAATAAGTGTATTTCTTTTTATTCTTTTTCTTTGTGTGTATGATTAATTACTAGTTGTTATTTTGCCAAGGATTTAAAGAATTTTGTTTGGATTTGGAAATCGTATTCCACGATTACTCAAATAATTTATATAAAGGTGATTTTCTGAAATTATTGTGTCCAAGGATGAATCCTCGCCATTAGGTGGGTAAAAACCTAATGAATCGACCGAGAAAAATCAAATCGAATCGAATCGCTAAAATAGGTTAATTAAACCGAACGGTTAGTTTTTTGTTTTTGTTTTACTACAAACCTTGAATTTGGTTTATGTTTTGATTTGCAAAATACAAATACCGCGGGTTTCGATTAACTGTAACCAAATATATATATATATATATATATAAGTATATATATATATATATATATATATATATATATAATAGGTTTTCTCGCTTCTATGAGTTGTGACTTTCCTATTTCTATCCATCGTTTTTATTTTTTCCTTTCAAACCAAACTTTTAGGATTTTTCTCCAAACCAAAACATATAAATTGTAATTTCTTTGGATTAGTTTCTTTTTCTACTAAAGTTGTTAAATTATGTGGTTGGTTAAAAAAACCGTGATTAAATTATCTAATCTCATGTGCTTCATATATTATTTGTGGAATATAAATTTGTATTATAAATACATAAGTGTCATGGGATTGCAAATGAATAGATTGTATTTATTTTTTCTTTGCATTTATTTTATTTTATTTATAATAATTATTATAATTTGAACTTTAATATATGATTATGGAATTACAAATTTAACTAATATAAACCATTTATGGTTAACTAAAGATTTGATTAACAATATTAATGGTTAAATTTTTGTTTATATTAATAACAAACCAAAAATCGAAGGTTGGTTTCGGCCAATACCGCATTACACAATATTGAAAATATATGATAATTGAAAAGCTAATACCAATATTTGCCTCTTCAATTAAAATAATAAAATTTGAAGTTATTTAAAAAAAAAAAAAAAACTTTAGTATTATCTCATCCAATGATAACTTTCTATTATATTTGAAAAACTACCATTACATTTAAATTAAATTTTCGCCTGTCAGAATTTTCATTTAAAAAGACTACCGTAAAATCAAACGTAGGATTAATTCAGGTCATTTCATGGACACAAGTAAATGAGACTTCGTGAATGAGACCCAACAAGAAGATATTGAGAGCATAATAAAAGAAACATTTGAGAGAGGAGGAAGGCATAATAATCATAACTCAACTATACTAAACTAATTAAAAAGATTATGTTAATGTAGATCACATTCAGTGTGCCTTTTGGTTTTTTTATTATTATTTTTATTGAGTTTTTGGTAACTCACTAAATGACAGGAAGGGAGCAACATAGGGCTTAACAGGGGCATATATCCCTTGAAAATTAGGAAAAATTATTTACAAAAGGGTTTGGACCCTTAATTTCTAGTTTGGGAATATATGACACTTAACCATCAAACTATCATACTTTTTTGATTATAGTTTCTGGCTCTACATCAGAGATGGCTAGCCATTACCGGAATATGATTGTTTGTTGTTGATGGTGATGATGATTAGAAATCTATGAGTCCTTGTATTACATTAAATCATAGACTCATGCTTTGGGATTGGTGATATTGATAGTGTTTTTCCTTGTTCTCTTTCTCATATGATTGATTGTTATTTACTTTTTCTCTCCTATGATTGATTGCTCTGTATTCTTTTTATTATTGACTCTCTCTCCAATGATTGATTGTTGTTTATTCTTTTATTATTGATTACTATTGATAATTGTTACCAATTACCAATTACCAATATTCTCGCATTGATATATGTCCAAAGGTTAATAACTATTAGTTATTCTAATATGTGCTATTAACTTTAATAATTGTTATCATGAATTGTTGTCCATGTCCCTCTTCTGTTCCCATTTATATTGCTACATTTATTTACTACTATATTTCATTATATTTTGTTTTCTGTTCTCCATGTCCCTTTTTTAAAATTAAGTTTTATATTTCTTTCCATTTGACCCCACACATCTAACTTAAACTTAATTTAGGAAAAAAGGGACTTAGGGCAGAAAAAGGCTCATTTTCTACTGTGTACGCGTGAGAGAAGAGAGGAGAGAAAGAAGTGAGCCAAAGGCTTCCTTCCAAGATCTACGAAGTTCTGTTAGTCGATTTTCGTTAGGCCAAGAACGAAAGTTCATCGCATCGACGATGGGTACGCGTGGGTACCTAGAAAGAAGGATTTCACCGAAGATCCAAGAAAGGAGGTTTCAGGAAATCAAAGTTGTCAGGTTTAGGAGGCTTCCTACCCGTGTATCTACGCTCTAAGAGGTAGAAAATTCTTCCTACTTGGTTTATTTTCCATCTTTGGGCTGGGAAAAGAGGGCTTTTAATTTAAGGGTCTGTTTGGCGAAGAAAAACTGGATTTTCGGGTTTTGCTCGATGTTTCTCTCACCTGTGAACTGAAGATTGGTCTTGCCCAGCGGTGGAAGGTGCGCCAGCGAGGGCACGTTCTCCTAGGCGAGCCCAAGGACAAGAATTGAGGAGTCTCTAGTTCGCCTAAGCGAAGGAGGGGTTCGCCGAGGCGAGCTCGGGGACTGAAGTGGTGGCCTGTTATGGCTTGTTTGGAGTCGATTTCAAGGTCTGCTCGTGGATTGCCTGTGGGCTTGCTTCTCGTGGGCCATTGTGAGAGTGTCATTGCTTCTTGACTAAGTAAAGGACATGTTTCATGTCAATATGTGTGTTTTTTTTTCCCAATGTATTGACATGTGATGAGTTCATATGTGTAAATGGCCATTACATGGCTTGATTGTGTGTATATCATTGCTTGATCATAGAATGACATGTCTACGTGGATGTTGATATATGCTTATATGATATATTGACATGAATGAAATGATGTATGAAAGTCATATGCATGTGATGTGATTATCCATGGCACCCAGTAAGTGGTGTGAATTGTGTTGTCCATAGCATTCATCATACATGTGGCATGAAATAACATGCAATGGCATATTGCATTGCATATGCACGGGGACATCACATTAAACGGGTGTGAGTGCATGGTTGATGAATCGACACTTCGTTTAGTGTTTGATTGGGTGGGCTCGGTTAAATAGGACAACATCCAACAAAGTCGCATAGTTGAATAAAATGGTAAAGAAAATGTGTCGAGCATTAGCAAGTAGGGATAGATCCTCCCTCGGGTGAAAGACCCGCCAATTATGGTCAGCCATAGTCCCAAGCGGTGAAAGGCTGTAAAAGTGTCTATGTTTGTGAAGCCTATGGTGTGACACCAAAAATTCGCTACCCACAAAAGGGCACATGGTTTTGAATATAAAATTATCATTGAGGTGTATCATCCAAAAGCTTTGGCTTATAAACAAATAAATTTTGTTTTGAAATGGTCATCAGCTTAATGATTCGCTATCATGACATGAGCTTAGGCATTGTGTGATGGAGTCGGTAAGGACTTGGATGTGATGGGAGTCGGTAAGGACTCAAGGCATGGTACATGATTGAGTCTCATCTCATTTCATGGCATGACATGTAAGATTCCATTTAGAATTAGCATGTTCTTATTGGAACGTGAATGTGAAATGTTGAGTGAATATTGCATGTGCACTTAGCGCCGTGAGTGCAGCCCCTAGGAGGTGGCTCCCTCTATTGGCGTGGCTCACCTTGGTGACAACATTTTAGGTGTAGAGTGTACATCAGTGGACGAGGCTCGGTCGAGGCCGTGATTGTGAAGAAGGCCGACATGTAGCCTTGATAAATCATTTTGTAAAAAGTTCTTGGAACAAACTAGTTCTAGCATGTATTCGTATAAGAATTAGTTAAATTCTTGGACTATTAATATAGTTCTGGTATAATGGTAAGAAGGTCGATCTTGACTCTACTGCATCACTTTTAAGTGTATTATTCTCATATTTTCAATTTAAATATGGATGAATGAGTCCCAGTAAAAGGGACGTATCGAGGTGGTGCCAAGTAACTCGATATCCATAAGTAATTGTCACCAATTTGGCATCAAGGCTTAGGTGCGCGATGACCTAAGGTAATATTTTCGTAGGTTGACGGTTAGTCAACGGAACCCCCAGGTTTTGGGGCGTCACACTTCTCCTTTTTTTTCCTAGCTAAATATCGTTTTCCAAGATTCCAAATTTTAATATTCTTTTTTTAAGATCTATGTTTTCAACTTTATTTTCAAAATTCCAAAAGAACACGACTAATTCTACAATTCCAAATAAATAGAATCTTGTGGATTTGACTTGTGTACCAAATAAACGGGTCGTAGGTGGGGACCTATCATCCATGCGTAGGGAGGCCTTGACAAACATTTGGTACTTGATTTATAACTTGTTTCCTAATCTGATTTTGAAGCATCCTATATTTGTTATATTGAACTAACATGATTTCTATCGTCAACGCTCCCGGTTCACTACAAAGGTACATAGTCTTCCCCTTTGACTTTGCTCATTTATTACTTATTTGATTATTTATTATATGCTTGATACACTCTTTTATAATCATTGTTGTATGTTCTCGGTATTCATTAGTTGATTAGTCAAAAGTCATATTTTTCAATTGTGTTTAATAAAAGAGATCCACCTTTATGGGCTTAGGAGGCGCACGCCCATCAGACTTTCTCGATAAGTCGGGTCGACCTAGAACTTGACCGGGTTTTTCCCGACTGCCTTTCTTATTAGGAGTCACATTTAGGCGAAGCTTATTTTGTTTTCCTTTTAGTGTAAAACAAAAATAAGTGGCGACTCAAAACCGCTCTAAAAATGGATTTTCAGTAACAAAACGAAGTCTCGCCTTTAGTTGGAAACAATATCAGCCTAAAATGTAGTTCCACAAAACTAAGACCTTCCTTCCTTCCTTCCTTCTTCCGCCACACCCACCTCGGGACAATGAGCGGTATCGCTCTGAATACAAATTGGGAAAATGTCGGGTTTTGATTTATCTATCGATGGATACCTTTCAGGCTATTTGCACGCTCGACTATCGATATTATCACACTTAAAGCTTTAATTATATGATTATCTAATGCTTGATTATTTTATTCATTTGAGATATTAGTTTTTTGGCTTTATGTGTTTGATTCCTTTATTCATCTTGTTGTATGACTTGCTTCTTATGATATATTAGTTCCATCCGTATTGATATATATTATCTCATTATTGTCTACATTTCATTTATCCTAACATGTTGATTGTTTCACTCGATTCACTAAGAGCACGCCTTTAATTCTTCTTATTGTATGATATTTTATCTGCTTCTTCACGTGTATATTTTTACTGTTACTTACTTCATTCATTTTGATATTATTGATTATATTTAGCTTGGTCATTGCTATTATAGCACATCGACTCCTCTTTGTCGTATGATATTTCTTTTATTTTGGCATGTCTATTCTCTTGATTACTTATCTCATTCACCTTGACATATTGATCCTATATACTTTATATTTCTCTTTATAACTCTTTGAGCATGTTGTTCTTATTATAGATTCATCTCGCTTATCTCGTATTCTCCTACTTAAATTGTTTGTAGATTTGGATGATATATTTGTTCATTGCATGTATGCTTACTAAATGACCACTCATCTCTTGTTTGATTGCATGTCTTGTCTGTCTGTGTGGGACACACATCTATGCCCTTATCTCCAACTCCCTAGTCTCAGTCGACCTTTCTTTCTTGTTCCCGTATGTTTGATTGTTTGGTTAGAGATTTGTTGCTCCTTACTTGCTTGTCAACCGAGCTAGTGATTAGGAGTAAGGTCTAGCAATGGGCTATATTCATGTTTGAGAGTATTCTAGTGGTGGTTGACATATTGATGCTAATTGGAGTCCGATCTTTGAAGACCAGATAATAATAGCTATATTTCATGGGCATTGATGGTGTAATGGGCTATATTCAAAATATTTTAATATCTTTGGTTACCAAAAATAATAATAACAATAATAAAAGGGATACAAAAAAGGTTGAAAACTACCGTTTTAAATAGGTATAGGGAAGAAATCCCAAGTTCGAGTTTCATGGAAACAATTTATTACCTTTAATTTAAAGTATAAAAAAAAAAGGTTGAAAACTAGATATATAATTAAATTATGTATTTTCAAACTACTTAAATTTTTATATTAAATACCAAAACAGTTAAATGGATTTGATGTAAAACTCATTTACTTTTCTTTTCATTTTCCCTTGTATAGTTCTAAATACAACTAAAATATTCTTAAAATTTTAAGATTTAAAATTCACAATTTAAATTATAAACTCCAAGATCTTGTGAGATCAATGAAGTTCATAGTTATGCCATTTAAAAAATAATAATAATAATAATTTTATTGATTCAAACTAGCAATACATTACATAGAAACATATAATCAAATTCGTTAAATACTTTAAATGATAACGCACATTCCAGGTTAATAACATAATGAATCGGCTCAAAGTCTACATATTTGATAATCATTTAATAACTAAAATACCTATGACTCTAATTCTACAACATATTAACGATCATGATTTGATTTGTTGTCTCTGTATGATCGAATATGTTTTGCTATCTAAATCGCCCACAGCAGTATACGTAGCAACAAAACGATAAAAAACTAAATATAGATGATTCTCTATAGTTAACGACAAAAAACTAACTATAGATGATTATCTATATTTAAAATTTACCCAAATGATATAACCACACACCACAACAAATCGATGACGAAATCATGAAAAAACAAATTAAAATATAGTTATACCATTTATAACACCACATTTCCATCTCCTAAAAACTTTTTAGAAATAGAAGAATAAATTCTTATTGAAATAAATTGTAGCGGTGGCCTTTTAAACCTTCGCCATACTTGCACTTGCTCACAATTTTTTAGAATGCTATGAATAAATCTTTTTAAGCTCTAGTTGTTTATAAATAAAAATAACTTTCTAATGTAAGCGATCGTTTAAGAATTAAAAAATCATTAACGAAATAATTTATTTTTGGTTTGCAACTTTAGAACATAATTATTTGTGATCGATCAATCGATCAATGGGATTCAACACGTTCTTCTAGAACCTATAGTAGATATTCCTAATGAACTTAATTCACTTAATTTAGTACCTATAGTTCCTATTTTATTAGTTCTAATGAACTTAAATAATAACCTCAAGTAGAGACTTAATAAATTGAGAAACAGTACTATGAGGAACATAAAAATAAATCAAATTTAATAAATTAAATTTTTATATGCTTATTCAAACTCATTTTATTTTTTTATTATATATGATTAAAAATTAAAAGATGTAAAAATATTGAAGAATTTTAATTATATATAATTTTCTTTTTATATTTTTTGGTGATGAAATAAAAACATAAAAATAGTTTTTCTAATTTTTTTTTCTTCCTTGCTCTTGAGGTTCCAAAGAGAGCCTGAACTTAGAGTAGTAAAAAGGATAAGAAATCAGAAATGTAGTAGAATCAAAGAAAGTCATCAAGAGAAACAAACATTCTAATTGTTTTAATAAGTGTATTTCTTTTTATTCTTTTTCTTTTTGTGTTTGATTAATTACTAGTTGTTATTTTGCCAACGATTTAAAGAATTTTGTTTGGATTTGGAAATCGTATTCCACGATTACTCATATAATTTATATAAAGGTGATTTTCTGAAATTATTGTGTCAAGGATGAATCCTGTCATTAGGGGTGGGTAAAAAAACCTAAGAAATCGAATCGATCGAAAAACCAAATCGAAATTGATGATGCCTTTTTTCACCTGACTGGCCGAGAGCGTGCTTCGGGCTCGCTGGGCCGACCTGACTCACTGGCTGGGTTGGTCTCTGTAAGACCCGGGGCGCGTTCTCCCTCTCGCAAAAACAAGCAAAGAAGTAAAGGTCGGTAAGTGGCTTCGCTCGCGATCGTCCGATGCCTAAGTCAGGCTTCTCGCCGAGAGAAAATGGTAGACCGCTTAGAGGCGAATATTTCTAATGCGCATCTTCAATCGCATGGGGTGGCCCCGTGGTATTCAGCACATGTCTCCGCTGATAGTGGCAACCCTCACGGATATTGATCTTTACTCTAGACTGATCGACAGAAACATTGAAAGAGCGCGACGAGAATGACTCTCGCATTTTGTGGATCTCGACTATCGCGACGTTATGGTCGCATTATTCTTATTTCTTTTATAGCAGATTTAGTCGGATTTGCGCGATAACATGCTATCGTGATTATTCTATTTCCTTATCATGGATTTAGTTTGGACGGTAGAATGTGGGCTTTCTCGATTATCTATACACCCATTTTGGGCCGAGCGGCCTGGGCTCCTTCATTCTGGTCAAGGCCAAAGACCTAAGTGTTTCAATGGCGCCTTCTTGCAGTTACACATCACAGCCTCATTTTTTCAAACCCTATGTTAAATCGAACTCAAAATAGTTAATTAAATTAACTGTTCATTTTTTGTTTTTGTTTTACACAAATCTTGAATTTGGTTTATGTTTCGATTTACAAAATACAAATACCATGGTTTCGATTAACCAACCGAATATATATATATATATATATATATATATATATATATATATAATAGGTTTCCCAAATTCTTCTATGAGTTACGACTTTCCTATTTCTATCCATCGTTTTTATTTTTTCCTTTCAAACCAAGCTTTTACGATTTTTCTCTAAACCAAAACATTTAAGTTGTGATTTCTTTGGATTAGTTTCTTTTTCTACTAAAGTTGTTAAATTATGTGGTTGATTAAAAAAACCATAATTAAATTATCTAATCTCATGTATTTCATATATTATTTGTGGATTATAAATTTGTATTATAAATACATAAATGTCATGAGATTGCAAATGAATAGATTACATTTATTTTTTCGGTATTTATTTTATTTTTTATTTATAATAATTATTATAATTTTGAATCTTACTATATGATTATAGAATTACAAATTTAACTAATATAAAACCATTTATGGTTAAATAAAGATTTGATTAACAATATAGAATGGTTAAATTTTTGTTTATATTAATAACAAACCAAAAATTGAAGGTCGGTTTCGGCCAATACCGCATTACACAATATTGAAAATATATGATAATTGAAAAGCTAATACCAATATTTGCCTCTTCAATTAAAATAATAAAATTTGAAGTTTTTTTTTAAAAAAAAAACTTTAGTATTATCTCTATTTGGTTTCCCTGCTCCCCTTCCTATGCGAGTAAAGCCCAACATCACAGGCCCACTATTCTCAATTTATTTACTGAGAGGTCAGATTAGCGCATGATAGCAGAAATACCATTTCATGGTAAATATAAGAAGAAGATGTAAGAGGAGAAGAAAACTTTTCACATTTTTGACTCCACCAGTGGATTGTTTTTCGTATTACAGAATCCGTATTGCTCACCGCCGATCGAAATGCATTTTTGACGCCAGGAACAAAACGTGATACTTCATTCTCGCATGGTCAGATCATCGATACGTATATCCGAAGCACATAAGTGCTTCGTGCTTTGGCTCGCAGGGTCTTTCTTTTCTTCTTATTTGCATTGAAGCATTGATGTTTAATTCTCGATTGTCAGGCTATAGCACGTGTGCACCCATTGAAACTCTCGTATCTCTCATCGATCATAGCGAGCCTATTATTTTGAGTCCGATCTAATCGTGGTTTTTACCCTTACTTTAAGGGGTTTTCCACGTTAAACAAATTGTGTCTCTTGTGTGCTATTGATTTCTGTTTTTGCGCTATATTTTTATTAGTCCTCCTCATAAGTTCTTGCAAGTAAAGGGGAATTTAATTGCGCTATCTTTTTGCTATGTTATTTAATTTGTTATAATGTTGGCCGGTTTTCCCCTATCAATCTCATCCAATGATAACTTTCTATTATATTTGAAAAACTACCATTACATTTAAATTAAATTTTCAACTACCGTAAATCCTCATTTAAAAAAAGACTACCGTAAAATCAAACTTAGGATTAATTCAGGTCATTTCATGGACACAAGTAAATGAGACTCCGTGAATGAGACCCAACAAGCAAAAACATTTGAGAAGCAAGCATGCACAAAGAAAAACATCAGAGAGGAGAGGGTGCATGAATTGCTAACTACACTAAACTAATTAAAAAGATTATGTTAATGTAGATCACATTCAGTGTGCCTTTTGGTTTTTTTATTATTATTTTTATTGAGTTTTTGGTAACTCACTAAATGATAGGGACGGAGCAAAATAAGGCTCAACAAGGGCATACATCCCTTGAAAATTAGGAAAAAATTATTTACAAAAGGGTTTGGACCCTTAATTTCTAGTTTGGAATATATGACACTTAACCTTCAAACTATCATACTTTTTTGGATTATAGTTTCTGGCTCCGTCACTGTAGATGGCGACACATGCCGGAATATGATTGTTTGTTATTGATGGTGTTGATGATTAGAAATCTATGAATCCTTGTATTACATTAAATCATAGACTCATGCTTTGTGATTGGTGGTATTGATAGTGTTTTTGCTTATTCTCTTTCTCATATGATTGATTGTTATTTACTTTTTCTCTCCTATGATTGATTGCTCTTTATTCTTTTTATTATTGACTCTTTCTCTCCAATGATGGATTGTTATTTATTCTTTTTATTATTGATTACTATTGATATTTGTTACCAATTACCAATTACTAATATTCTGCATTGATATATGTCCAGTGCTAATAACTATTAGTTATTCTAATATGTGCTATTAACTTCTTTCAATAATTGTTACTCTGAATTGTTGTCCATGTCCCTCTTCTGTTCCCATTTATATTGCTACATTTATTTACTACTATATTTCATTATATTTTCTTTTCTGTTCTCCATGTCCCTTTTTTATTAATAATTGTTGTTCTACTCCCATTTATATTGCTACATGTATTTACAACTATATTTCATTATATTTTATTTTCTCTTTTGCATATATATTAAAAATATAATAATTAAATTATCCCACCTCAAGTTTTGAACTTTGGACCTTCGGTTTGGGCACAAAGCTAGCTACCACCTATCTTTCTTATACTATTTCTTTTTTAAAATTAAGTTTTATATTTCTTTCCATTTTGACTTATTACTTTAAAGTTCTTTTCCTCAAAAATTTTGGCATCAATAAATTTTTTTCTTCAAATTAAAAAAAAATAAATCAAATTTCTCTAACTATCACAATTTACAGTTTCAAAATGTGTCAAATTTCACGTTATTAAAAAACATTCAAAATTCCATAAAAAAAAAAGAAAGAAATCATTCTCTTAAATTTTCAAAAAAAAAAAAAAAAAATCATTTTCTTTAGTTTCTAAAAAAATTTATTTCCTTTAATTTCAAAAAAAAATTTCTTTATATTCACAAAAATTCTTTAAAATTAAAATTTCACTGTTTTTTTTTTTTTTTAGATTTCCCAATTCAAATCTCTCTTTTTTTTAAGTGCTTAAATTTCAAATCTCTTCTAGTAAAACCTGAGAAAAAATCGAATTTTTTCGAAAAATGACAAAATAGTAAATTGTCGGAATAGAACAAGTTGAAAACTTGAAATTTTTCTAGATCTCGGATGACGTAACAAACCTCACCGTTGAATTCGTCTCATAAAATCTAATTACCCATACGAATTTTGTCGAATTTTCACGTTTTTTGAGGCGATGGGTGTCTAGTGACTTCTAGGGACAAGATTGTTTACAAAAATATCTAAAAGTCGAAATAACTCAAGCAATACGACATGATTCAAACTCAACCCGAAACTAACGAGTGGCTTCGTGCCAAAATCTGACCAACTATGGGTGGACACTGGCACCCACGTGGCCACACATCTAACTTAAACTAATTTGTGGACTTAAGGCGTAAAAGGCTCATTTTCTCGGGCCGTGGTAATGCAAGTGGAGAGAAGAGAGGAGAAAGAGGGCACCCAAAGGTTTCCTCTTCCATCTACTGAGTTCTCGCTGGCTCGATTTTGCTAGGCCAAGAACGAAAGTTCATTGCATCGACGATGGGTACGTATGGGTACTTAGAAAGAAGGATTTTATCGAAGATCCAAGAAAGGAGGTTTCAAGAAATCAAAGTTGTCGGGTTTAGGAGGCTTCCTACCCGTGTATCTACGCTCTAAGAGGTAGGAAATTCTTCCTACTTGGTTTATTTTACATCTTTGGGCTAGGAAAAGAGGGTTTTTAATTTAAGGGCCTGTTTCGCGAAGAAAAACTGGATTTTCGAGTTTTTCTCGATGTTTCTTCACCTAGGTGAACTTGGAAGATTGGTTCTTCGCCTAGGCGAAGGGAAGGTTCGCCTAGGCGAGGGCATGTTCTCCTAGGCGAGCCCAAGGACAAGAATTGAGGAGTCTCTAGTTCGCCTAATTGAAGGAGGGGTTCGTCGAGGCGAGCTCGGGGACTGACGTGGTGGCCTGTTATGGCTTGTTTGGGGTCGATTTCAAGGTCTTGCCAGGATTGTTGTGGCTTGCTCTCTCGAGCCATTATATGACTCCCTGTTTGAGAGTTGTCATCATCGACTAAGTAGTAATACGTTTGGATGTCAATATGTGTTATAAATGTATTGACATGTGATGAGTTCATATGTGTAAATGGCCATTACATGGTTGACAGTGTATATGCTGCTTGATCATAGAACACATGCATGCGGATGTTGATATATGCTTGCATAATATATTGACATGAATGAAATGATGTATGAAAGTCATATGCATGTGATGTGATTATCCATGGCACCCAATAAGTGGTGTGAATTGTGTTGTCCATGTAGCATTCATCATACATGTGGTATAGTCAATATGCAATGGCATATTGCATTGCATATTCAATTTATATTATCGATTAACGGGCGGAGTGCAATGGTTGATGAATCGACACCGTGGTTCGTGTTTGATCGTGGACTTAGTTAAATCTAAGAACATCCAACAAAAAGCTCTACGCTTGAATAAAATGGTGTTAAAAATGTGTGTCGAGTATTAGCAAGCAGGGATAGATCCTCCCTCGGGTGAAAGACCCGCCAATTATGGTTAGCCATAGTCCCAAGCGGTGAAAGGCTATAAAAGTGTCTAGGTTTGTGAAGCTTGTGGTGTGATACCAAAAATTTGCTACCCACAATAAGGCACATGGTTTTGAATATAAAATTATCATTAAGGTGTATCCTACAAAAAGCTTTTGGTTTATAAACAAATAAAATTTGTTTTGAAAATAGTCATTGGACCAGAATGACGGTTTATCATGCATGAGCTTAGGTATCAGGTGATGGAGTCTTAGCGACTCGATGTGAATGAGCTCTGGTGAAGGACTTAGGGCATGGTACATGATTGAGTCTTATCTCATTTAATGGCATGACTTGTAGGGATTCCTGCTTAGAATTCAAGATGTTCTTAATTGAATGTGAATGTGAAATGCTGAGTGAACACGATGTGCACTTAGGGCAAAGAAATCAGAGGGAGGTATTCTACTGCGTGGCTCACCTGGACAACATTTTGGTGTAAATGGTGTGTCTCCATGATCTACATGCCAATGAGGGTTTTGATTGTGAAGAAGGCCGACATGTGGCCTTGATAAATCCTTTTCTTTGTAAAGTTCTTGAACAAACTAGTTCTTAGTATTGTATTTTTACAAAAGAATTGTAGTTAAATTTTGGACTATTGCCAATATAGCTAATAATGGCAAGAGAAGGGTTCGTGGATCTGACTCTACGCATCGTTTTAAGTGTATTATTCTCATATTTTCAATTTAAATAAGGGATGAATGAGTCCCGATAAAAAGGATAAAATGGTGTGCCAAGCAACCTGGAACTTACAAGTAGACTTACCACCGCTCCCAAGATCAGCTTCAGATGCCGACACCTAAGGTAGTATTTCCGTAGTTGATCTGCTAGTCAACTTAAACCCTGTGCTCTTTGGGGCGTCACACTTCTCCTTTTTTTTTCCTAACTAAATTTCATTTTCCAAGATTCCAAAATTTAATATTCTTTTTTTAAGATCTATGTTTTCAACTTTATTTTCAAAATTCCAAAAGAACACGACTAATTCTATTATTCCAAATAAATAAAATCTTGTGGATTGGACTTGTGTACCAAATAAACGGACCTGAGGTGGGGACCTAATATCCCATGTATACCTTTGACAAACATTTGGTACTTGATTTATAACCTGTTTCCTAATATGATTTTGAAGCATCCTATATTTGTTATATTGAACTAACATAATTTCTATTGTCAACGCTCCCGGTTCACTACAAAGGTACATAGTCTTCCCCTTGACTTTGCTCATTTATTTACTTATTTGATTATTTATTATATGCTTGATACACTCTTTTATAATTATTGTTGTATGTTCTCGGTATTCATTAGTTGATTAGTCAAAAGTCATATTTTCCTTAATCTGTTTAATAGAGACCCAACTTTATGGGCTTAGAGGGGTGCTACGCTTCCATCGTACCTTTCTAATAAGTTGGTTGACCTCTGGACTTAGACTCGATTTTTCCCTGACCTACCTTTTCTTATTAGGAGTCACATTGAGGGTTTTTCTTTCTTATTCTGTTTTCCCTTTTAAAATAAAACAAAAATAAGTGGCAACTCAAAACCGCTTTCTAAAAATGGTTTTTTCAAAAATAAAAACGAGTCTCGCCTTTTAGTTGGGTGTTTGATTTATCTATTGATGGATACCTTCTTTGTGGTATTTGCATGCTCGACTATCGATATCACACTTAAAGCTTTAATTATATGATTATCTAATGCTTGATTATTTTATGCATTTGAGATATTAGTTTTTTGGCTTTATGTGGTTGAATCCTTTATTCATCTTGTTGTATGACTTGCTTCTTATGATATATTAGTTCCATTCGTATTGACATATATTATCTCATTATTGTCTACATTTCATTTATCCTAACATGTTGATTGTTTCACTTGATTGTTCTCAAAGCACGCTTAATTCTTCTTATTGTATGATATTTTATATGCTTCTTCACATGTATATTTTTATTGTTACATATTTCATTCATTTTGATATTGTTGATTATATTGGTTGGTTGTGCTAGTTACTATAGCACGTGACTCCTCTTGTCATTATGATATTTCTTTTATTTTGGCATGTCTATTCTCTTGATTGCTTATCTCATTCACCTTGACATATTGATCCTATATACTTTATATTTCTCTTTATAACTCTTTGAGAATGTTGTTCTTATTATAGATTCATCTCGCTTATCTCGTATTCTCCTGCTTAAATTGTTTGTAGATTTGGATGATATATTTGTTCATTGCATGTATGCTTACTAAATGACCACTCATCTCTTGTTTGATTGCATGTCTTGTCTGTCTATGTGGGACACATATCTATCCCCTTATCTCCAACTCCCTAGTCTCAGTCGACCTTTTCTTTCTTTTGTTCTTTTGTTTGATTGTTTGGTTAGAGATTTGTTGCTCCTTACTTGCTTGTCGATCGAGCTAGTGATTAGGAGTAAGGTCTAGCAATGGGCTATATTCATGTTTGAGAGTATTCTAGTGGTGGTCGACGTATTGATGCTAATTGGAGTCCGATCTTTGAAGACTTGCATAGCCTAGAGTTATATTTCATGGTATTTGTGTGACCACTATGCTTTCTTAGTGCTTAGCCTGCTAGGTTTTTGGATGCACCCACACTCCACTGTGCACCTTAGATTGTCTCCGAGTGTTTGAGGGTTGTAAGCTCACGTCACCCAGTTTTGAGAGCTTTTTCCATTAGGACCCATCACTTAGATCCTCTTTTTTTTAGAGCCACCTTGACCTTATAGGTTGAGCTTATATCCTTTTTTCTAGGATTCCTTATCTAACATGTGGGTACATCTGTGAGCCTCTAAGGCCACTTTAGTCATAGTCGGGTCCAGTATTCCCTCTTCTGGTCTCTAGTGAGGTGTGCTTAGAGATTGATAGCAGTTCGAGTTCTAGTTGGATCGCCTTTCATAGATGTGTTAGTCTATCCCTTTTTGTACAGTTCAATAGTTCAATGTTCTCTTGGTGCTTTTCTCACAATGCATCTTAATCCCTTCCTCTACACTTTTCAAGACTCACTTTTTACTTTAGTTTATGGTTTTTCACTTATAGTTAGAGCCTAGTGCATACTCACTTGTTGGAGCACTTGGATCAAAGTGGACATGGAGTCGCAAATAGACACCATGGATCAGTTCACCACAGCTATAAATTCAGTTTAGGAAGCTATATCCAACTTTAGACAAAGGATGGATAAGTAGTAGGGTCGACAAACCCAAACTAAGAAGGTTATACGGTTTGATCAAACACCACCACAGTCTTATGTGCCCATGCCTATCCTGATTTTTAAGGACCTACATGCTCACTTGGACAAACTTGAGCCACAGTTGGGACAGATGAGAGAGTCTAACTGGACCATTTTTTGGGATGGCAATGACATACCACCTATAATTAGTTCGCTTAATAGTTTTCAGATACCTAAATTAGAGAGATTCATTGGTATTGGATGTCCTCAAGCACACCTCAGCCTTTACGGTTTAGTCTAAGAGCCCTTGGTAGAGATGATGGACAGTTGGTTGCCTTATTTCCATTATCTTTGAGTGGTCCAACACAGCAGTGATTTGCATTGTTAGACCCGTCTAGATGGAGGACTTGGGATGACCTTGCACACGAGTTCTTATGACAATATTCCTTTAGTTTTGCCATTGATGTATCGAGAAGAAAGCTTGACGCTCTAAGACAAGGATCAGATGAGACTGTTGCTTCTTTTCTCACTCGATGGCACGAGAAGATGGTGTAGATTATTGTTGGTCAGCCTTTGCAGAGATAGCAGATATAGATGATAGTAAGGAGATTGCAACCTAGGATTTCTAGGCACTTGATTGGGATTGCATTTATAGACTTCAACTCTTTTTCGTGTGACGGAGGGTATTGCTAGAGGTTTGTGGCAAGTTTCTTCTCCTAGAGATCCTAAGGGGAATGAGTCATTAGTAGGGTAGTGTCCAGATGTCTATATAGTTTCTTCTTCGAGATAGAGGGTCACTAGATGTCATCAAGTAGCTCCATGGTCTGTTAAGGCATATTCACCTTACCCTTGGCATTATCATACACCGTCAGTTCCACCACGACCATATGTTTTGATAGGCTTGCATCATACTACACCACAATCAAATTATACAACTCAGTTCCATGGGAGTTCTGCCACCACATTGCATAGAGTTAGATCTTAATAGACTCGTATCTCATTTGCTCTAAGGATATCACGATGTTTTTCTCAATTAGGTAAGCCATTGAGCCAGGCTCTTCGGAGGCTTGTAGATTCTAGATTATTAACTCCCTTAGAGCCTAGACTACTTCCTCGGCTAATGCCACCCTAGTTCAAGACAAATTTATATTGCTCTTACCATCAGAGCCAAGGACATGATACAAATCAATGTATAGCTCTTCAACATGCCATTCAAGATGTCATTGATCAAGGATCTATTAGTGTGGAGCAATTAGGCACGGTCTGACACTCATTCCACTAGCCATTTTGAGGATGATGACACACATATGATGAGCTTCGAGGGTCGTGAGTTACAGCCTTCCATGGAGGAGATGAGACCTTTTAGATGATGTTAGTGGTTTCTTCATATCACAAATATGATTGATAGAGTTACTCCTTATTAGGATTGAGATAGATATTGATTCGTGCCACAGTAGGGTGAGCGGAATCAACAAAATTTATATTCCTAAATTCCTCCTGCTATAGTAGTCAAACTCTTTGCGGTATAGCGGTCTAGGGTCGAACACGAGGGGATGGGTTTCATCCTAGGAATGATTCGCATAAGTGTGAAAAGGTAAGACTTTCTATTTGGATTTTGGATTTGTTTCAAAAGCAGTGTGAGTAGTTTGAAAAGCTGAATAATTGTAAGGCGAAAGTGATGTGTAGAAAGGTAGCTTTGAAGATTTAGAGTCCACTAACTTGATAACATAGGGCAAACAAGTGTCCTCGGGTTTTATCCTCGCATTATGACAAGCAACCTATAGTCTAAGCCATAACCGGATCTTTGTTTAACTAGCAAACCTAACCCTAGAATCACTCCTATTTGAGTCAACACAGGTGTGTCATCTGACCCATTTCGGTTTAAAACCTTAACATTTAACATCATTTAGGTGGCTCGTAAGACCATCCTAAAAAACCCGCAGTGCATCTGCAGTAGTATACACTTTGTATCCTAAAGCATGGTAAGTATTGGCGGAGTGTGTCAAGTGATATTGACCTAGTTTGAGAAGATGGGAGCCATAAATCATTACACCGTAGCATTCAACACATGAGACAACACAATAAGCGCCCCACAACCAAGCTAGCTACCCTTCTTCTTCCAAAGAAAGAGCAGCTAAGCATCTCTTGAGTTGTCATCCTCAGAGGGGTGTTTGGCAACTAGAAAATAAGGAAAGAAGAGAGAAGAGAAAAGCAAAACCCTAAATGGTACGGAAGATATTTACATAAAATGAAAAATCCAAAGATTTCTCTCAATTTCTTCTTTTTTGTTACAAAAACTATAGAGGGGTTTATATAGGCCACCCATTATGTGAAATTACAATAAAGCTAACATTTGTAAAATAAGGAACAGGGGTAATACACCAAAATGAAGTCGGTTTGCATTAATTACAAAGGATGACAAGGCAGACAATTTCGCTAGGCACAAAAATTTCGCTAGGTAGCGAAATCGCCAAAAGATAGTGAAATTAGAAAATTTCGCTAGGCATTGGCAATTTCGGTAGCTAAGCGAGGAATTTAGCTAGCTCATGAATTTTTAGGTAAATGTGGCTGGATTTTTCGCTGAGACGGTGTAGCGAAATCCTTGGGTCTAAGCGAAAATTTACAATTTTAAGCTAGGATTGAAAATTTTAAGCTATGATTGCGAAATTTTCGCAATCCGGTAGCCACCATGATCTTAATGAGAATTACAGGTGCGGAGTCTTCAGCATGACTCTTGCTCTATCTGCACCAACTTTATCCTTTGCCTTCACATTCTTTCTTTGATTTTTTGGTATGTTTGTTTTGGTGATGGATAGGTTCCAATCTTCATGGTTTAGCATGTCTCGATATTGAACTCTCAAAGTCGCAAAAACACAAAACAACCAAAATAACCTCTAAGCGACATAAGTGATACTAAAGAGGCTTAGACACTACAATTGGCATAATTGACATGATTAGTGCGCAAAAGCACTCAAAATCTATCGATATAGGGCTCAAAATATTTTTGGGTATAATCACACCCCTGACCGAACGTTGCTAGTCCTTACTTGATGCAAAAATAATAAAGGCATGCATCACGGTGATTTTCAAAAAAGTTTATTATTTTCAAAAGGTGTATACACAAATAAACAATACCTTTAAACGAAAAATTGACCACCCAGAGTTTGAAAACCGCCATGAAAGAGCCAAAACCATACAGAACAATTTCAGGTCAATATTGAGTTCCATGATTCTCAAGCCCAGATTTCCACGAAAGTCTAATGGCAGTTCTTTATGTAACGGTCGAACCAATAAATTGTAAAATTGTCCACTCCCCTGACCTAGCAACGGCATGTGGCCTTAAAATTTGTTGAACAACCTAGATAAGGATAGTTACGCTATGCTTTCTTTATTCAACTGCAATGTAGGGTGCAATGCTTAAAATTGACTACCCAAAAGAAAGTCCGTGTAGAGGTCCGCCGATGACTCCCGGCTTGGTGGGTTTAGGGCATCAAGCCCAAAGGATCGCGACCACAAACTCTACGAGGCTTCACCGGACTCGAATGACTTGAAAATCAAGCACCTACAAATCGTTAAACTCTGCCTATCCACCCATGCAGACACTAAATCGATGACTCGACGATTAAGGCAGGGCATCGGGCTTGAAGAACTTCCGCCGTATACCCACGGATAGTGCTCGGGTTTCAAGGCAAGGCTTCACGACTTTATTTTTCCTTTTCTTCTTTTCTTTTTCTTTTTCCTTTTGCTTTTTCTTTTCTTTTCCTTTGTGGAAGACTACATTGGTCTTCATATGTGGGTAACACAAGCCTATCATGGGTTACTTGACATGCACAAGCTAAGCTATGCAAAGTGAAGGTAAACCAATTCCTGACCTATTGAAACAATCTGGTGTGCAGTGTGTGAATTAGCTTAAGGGAGAAATGTTCAAGTTAAGCATGCTGGAACTTCAATTGACCAAAAATTATATCAAACATGGAATTTGTTCTAACATAAAGGTGACAAACAGGGTTTCAAATTTTCCATTTAAAGGCAATTCAATTGTCCAATTGAAGCAATTCAATTGTTCAATTGAAGCAATTCAATTGTTCAATTGAAGCAATTCAATTGTCCAATTGAAGACAAAAACGATTACATATGATGGAGGCACAAAAAGTATATGCAAAAGTGTGTATATATATACTGAATAGCTTTTGATATAGCCAAAATGGCTAGTACATGCATACCAAAGCTAAACATACTAAAATATCAACGCCTACTATGGCTAATACATGGTCCCTAAACAAAATTGGTAAATGGAGTTGATAAAGTGGTAACTTATACAAAATCATAAAAGAAACCTAACCACCTACATTGCTATGGTGGTGGTAGATTAACGTATTTCTTCTTCTTGCGATGACACATCGAATGCGGATCTTCTTCAGCGTAGGCTCCTCCCTCGATCGGGAACCACGAGAAGACCCGGTGAGTCATAATCTGCTGCGGCATGGGTGACAAGAGTCAACCTACGATCTGGGCTGCACAGTGGCACCTTGCGAGCATATAGCATCCATCACACTGCTATCTCTCGGTGGCGTGAACATACTTTTCAATTGGATGGGTGTCTTTGAATAGGATGGACCAGGTGTATCTGCTGCGGCCGCTGATGTAGTATGTAGAGGGGGAGATGGAGGGGACATCTGCGGAGCCGGACTCCTCTGTATCTCGGGCTCAGGGGCAGGCATATCGTCTCTGTGGGAGTCCTCGGCCACCTGATCCGGTACCTCCTCCTGGTCCTGCTGTCGGAGGTGGAAAGATACGGGTATGGTCATCACCCGCTCAGCGGCGAACCGGAGGGCATCTAACCCTCATCTCAGTCTCGGCTCCTCAGGGATCCTAAATGCTCTAAAACTACAGCGAGTGGTCTCGGCATCGACGGCGGAAGACTCTGCTTCGTGCAGTCTTAGGTGGACGCCTCCTCGAAATGCATCGAGGAGGTCATCGTATTTCGGGGGGCGAACCAATATCCCTACGAGATCATTAAAGAGCCTCGAGATGGCTCCCCTCATTTGTACATAATCTTTATGTGAATAAATTGGTCGAATAAATGGTCAATCGGCAACATCGAGGCCCGGGGCTGCCTCTGAAGAAATCTTGTAGTCGGTATGGTGTCTACGGCCGGTGTCCAGACCATCTCATGTGAGTCGGGTGGCCCAATCTCTATAACCCTGCATTGGCCGGCGGTATCTGCGAGGCCCTAAAGGCTGCCCCGATAACGACCGCTCGAGCCTCGCGGCGCGATCATCAATAGAGGCGAAGCTCACGCGGACCATCTGCTCTTCGAGATGTCATCGAGTGATAAAACTGCAGCACCACTCGTGGGTAATATCTTATCTCGGGGTCATGAGGGCAGTAGGGAATAGTCCTCAATCAACCTCATGATCCCAGACACAGGATCGACCCTCGGCTCACAGGACGTCGTAGATGACTCTGATGAAAATCTGCCCGGTGGAGGCTAGTACATTCCCGGAGATAGGGTTCCACTACGAAACAGCGGCCTCCTGATCACGGGGCGGGTGACAAGAGGCGATGATGTAAGCCTCTGGCCGATGTATTTGGTGATGGATGAGTAGGGAGGAAGATGACTTCGCTGGGCCCGATGTGCGGGCGCTTGAAGGCCCGGGCCCTCTAACTCTCCTCCCGAGGCACGAGGTGATGGGGCGGGTCCCCGTCAGTGTCACGGTATCTCTGAAAATCCACGAGGCTCCTCGGGTGCGCCTCGGGGACTGTGATGGATCTTGGGCCGGGACCGGGCAGGGCCTCCTTTCAGATATCTTGAATCGACCTGCGGCCGAAGGCGGGACCCGCCTCAGTCTGAACCATCTGCAGGGAAATCTAAATAAAGCTCTTGGAAGAGAATTTAGGATCAGGCCCGATGTTGGGTGTGTGAGGTCTTTCGAGCGGGTGGGAATGGCTATAGGCTCGGGTAGCAACTCGGTGAAACCCGGGGCTCGCGCCTTGTGGTGAAACTCGGTCGGGGCTCGGTGGTGGCTCGGCGGCGATGAACAACGGCGGTGGGAGTACGGTGGGGCACGCTGCGCTCTGACTCGGTATTTGGAATGCTCGGGGCCTCACATTTGTGGTCGAGGCGGGTGCTATGGTGCAAGCGGGACGGCGCCCGGCGGTGACCGAGGCTTTCGGTCGTGTGGTGCGCGGAAGGTCACGGTGGTTGTGGAGGCTCGGATCCGCGGAAATTTGGGAGGAGAACAAAGGTGTGCAAAGCGAACCTCCCCTCCTCTTATAGGACTTCCAGGGTAGCCGAAGAGTCCACTTACAGCCTTTTTCGCTATTTTAGCGAATTTGGCCCTGCTTGCCTCCCCTGAAATTCAAATTTTTAACATCAAAAAAAAAAAAAATAAAAATAAAATTAATAGAATACTAACTAGATGAAAATTAAAATTATTAAATAAAATATATCTAAAAACTGAATATAAGAAACTATAATAAAATTACCAAATTGCTAAATTGGTAAACTTTATAAAAATAGATGAAATGATTGAGGAAATTAACTAAATTAAGAAAAAAGAAAAGCAAAATTTATTAGGCTATGATTTGGTTTGTGAGAACACGAATCGACTGATTCAAGAATTCACTCGAAAGGTCGAGATAGTCCTCAACCCTATGATGGCACAGAAGGTGACTCCGTGGTGTTGGGTGTCGATTATTGATTTGGTCTCGATGGATTTGAATTAATTGGTGCCTTGCGGTGGGTGTTGATGGGACCAAAATCTCTTCTTCACAGTGGTTGACTATTCCTTGCAATTCTGGACACTTAGCTTTCTGCATACGGCCATTTGAAACAACTTCGCCGAGAATTTGATTTTCATTTGCTAGCCGGTTTGTGTTTGTTGTTTTAAATGGAATATGTTGACTCGATGTGTTACCAAAAGGTAAGTTGCATGACTCCATTCCGGCAATTGATGATTGCGTTGGATGTGGCGAAATGAGACAGATGATTGGCACATGATTGGGTTCATTTGCAATTGGCTCGATGTCAAGCACTACAAAATCCAGGTAGTGAGAATTTGTCTATTTTCCTAAGACATCCTCAACTATCCCTTAGGGTTTTGCGATCTATCGGCTGATGATAGTGTGATGTTGGTAGGTTTAAGTTCACCCCAAGCCCTAACTTCTTGTACACGAGGAATCTGTTTGTAGGTTCTGCTTGGCTCCTAAATCAAGCAATGACTTGTCTGCTCTGATTCCAGCAATATTAGTGAAATTGTAGGAGATCCTGGATCCTTGTATTTATTTGGATTCTTACTTTGGATTATGGCAGGCTTGTTCGGTAAATGCCTTTTCTCAATGCCTAATCCCTTCTTGATTGTGCAAAGATCTTTCAAAAATTTTGCATAGGCAGGGACTTGTTTGATTATGTCCCAAAGAGGTATGTTGACCTTCACCTGTCTTAGGACTTCTAAGATACCTGCCTTGGGATGCCTTCTTCTTGCTTCTAAGTGCCTGTGGAAATGGAGGTGGCATGAAGTGCTTCATTGAATCCTCCTTCAGGAAAATGTGTTCTGGCTCCAATTCTTCTCCGTTCCTTGTTTCTTCAACAGGTTTGGGCATGGGCTGATCAACCTCTTTTCCACTCCTCAGGGTGATTATAGCTTTCACCTCATCCATTCCTGAATTGTTGGATGATCCTACCTCATGAATTCCTTTCGGGTTTGGCACTGTTTGGGAAGGGAACCTTCCTCTTTCTTGTACCTCCAGCAACTTATTGATCTTGGTGATTGAATACTGTAGGTTATCAATTTTCTGGTTCAGGTTGCTCTCTAGCCACTCCTTCTCTTGTTCGATTATTGCTTTCTGATGTCAATCCTCTTGTACCCAGTTGCATTAATTCCCTTTTGCTCTTCCACAAAGTTGCCTACCACCTTACTCAAATTTAAAATGGCTTGTTCACGAGAGTGAGGGATGGTGGTGGTTGTGGTTCGAAATTGGGAATAAGCTGTGGTTTGGCTTTTTTGAAGTACATAGGCGGGAGTGGGCTTCCCGGGAAAGGTTAAATTGATTCCTTGAGGTGGGTGTAGGTATTTCCATATGGAGCATTGGGTTGTGGTGGCTTGTATTGACCTACAACATTTGCATTCGACATCGATCCTTCATTGAAGGGGCCATAGGACCAGCATTCTCTTTGGATGTACGGGGATTGGAAGTAGTGCGGTGAAGCTGTGCGAGTTGCGATCACTTTGCACGCACTTCATGGAGCCTTTTTCCTTCAAGCTCCTCCACTTTCCTAGCTAAGGTTGAAATTCTAGCTTTCATTTCTATGTCCTCTGGCAGTGTATAAATCCCTCCCCTAGGGTTGGTTGAGGGCCTCATTGTTTCCATTTTAGGGTTTGCTCGTCAACCCTTAAGTTTCAGCCACATAATTTAAAATCCATGGCTTAGTCGGGATGCTTACTTAGAAAGTCTCCTCCACATGGTTTCCAAAAGGCGCCTCCTTGGCGGGAGACATACCACCATAGAAATGGTTTACCGGCATCCATGTCGAGCCCATGGTGTGGGCATGCAGCGTGGTCTCCATAAATCTCTCCAAACAACGATAAAACCTCTACGCGTCTTGAGAGCAAAGGTATAAATTTTGTCTTTTTCAAATTGTTGGTCTTATGAGCGAAGAATTTTTTTAAAGCTACGCTGCGGCTCGGCCTAATTTCTTATGGTTACGGGCCTCGGTGGGTTGGCCCAGATCTTGGCCTTGTCGCTTTAGGGTCGGTGGAAATGCTTTCGGCAGCGAATCCATGTTCCTTCCTTAAAGGTAGTGCATACTTCCTCAAAATCCTAATATGGTGTATGGATTTTCATTTCCCATACCATGATATGTGGGAGTAGGGGTACCGTAAGGCCTCAGCACTACATCTTGACGGGAGGTATAATGCGAGGAGAGCCAACCCTAGGAGGGTGGATGTGATCCCTCATGGATCTGTAGGCTGTTGGATTCATTGGGGTGCACAGGTGCATTTCTCTTGTTCCTCGGGTAGGGGATCCATTTGGTCAATTGGCACTCACATTTTCCTTTGCCTTAGTCGAATTTATTGTCTTGATTCTCTGCGGAGTCTACGAAGTGTCTCTATCCCAGTGGGCATCAAACACACATTACACAATTTCGAGGCAATAAGGCACTGACAAACTTGCAGGTTAAGATTAGCTAAAAATAAAACTAAGCGTATGATAAACAAAAAGCGGTGGGGATTCTTTTAAAGTGAGAAAACTTGCGATTCACGCAAGCTGAGTTCTAAAGAGTTAAAGGTTACGCTTCACTTGTGATGTTGATCCTGAAGTACTTGACTTATGAAACGTAGTTTGGCACCATCCCGACAACGGCATGCATTTTGATTCTGCCCGCGGTGGGGTGGCGAGGTCAACAAAATTATATTCCTAAATTCCTCCCTCTTGCCCGAAGTAGTCAAGCTGCTGGTATAGTGAGTCTAAGTCGAACACGGGGATGGGTTTCATCACAAGGGAATGATTCGCATAAGTGTGAAAGGTAAAGGCTTTCTATTTGGACTTTTTGGTTTGTTTCAAAAACAGTGAGTAGTTTGAAAACTGAATAAGCTGTAAGGCGAAAGTGATGTGTGAAAGGTAGCTTTGAAGATTTAGGTCACTAACTTGATAACATAGGGCAAACATGAAGTGTCCTCGGGTTTTTATCCTCGCATTATGACAAGCGACCTATAGTCGAGCCATACTTAGGATCTTTGTTTTAACTATGAAACCTAACCTGAATCACTCCTATTTGAGTCAACACAGGTAACATGCATCTGACCCATTTCGGTTTAAAACCCTAACATTCAACATCACATTCGGTGGCTCGTAAAGACCCGTCACCAAAACCACGGTGCATCTATGATAAGAAAGTATACCTTTGTATCTAAAGCATGGTAAGTATTGTAATTAATGACGTAAATGATATTCAACCCTAGTTTGAGAAGATGGGGCCATAAATACGGTGCAGCATTCAGCACATGAGGACAACCTGTAGCGCCTGACCAATGCTACATGCTTGCTAAGAAAAGAGCAGCTAAGCATCTCTTGAGTTGTCATCCTCAGAGGGTGTTTGGCAGCCTAGAAAATAAGGGAAAGAAGAGAGAGAAGAGAGAAAAGCAAAACTCTAAATGAGCTGCGGAAGATATTTACATAAAAATGAAAAATCCAAAAGATTTCTCTCCAATTTCTTCCTTTTTTTGTTACAAAAACTATGGGGGTTTATATAGGCCACCCAATATGTGAAATTACAATGACCCTAACATTTTATTAAAATAGGGGACAAAAGGGAGTAATACACCAAATGAAGTCGGTTTGCATTAATTACAAAGGATGACAAAATGAGACAATTTCGCTGAGCCGCAAGAATTTCGCTGGAAATAGCGAAATCACCAAGAGATAAGCGAAATTAGAAAATTTCGAGCATTAGCAATTCGCTAGCTAGCGAAATTTCGCTAGCCTAACCGAAATTTCGCTAGCTTAGTAAATACAGAGTGATATGAAATGGATTTCGCTAGGAACGATTAATAGAGCGAAATCCTTGGGTCCTAGCGAAAATTCACAATTTAAGCTGGGTTGAAATTTTAAGCTATGATTCGCGAAATTTTCCATGATACAGTGAATTTTAACAAATCTTAGCAATTCACAGAATGTTGATCTTCCTTTGCATGGCCTCTGCTCCTATCTTTTGCACCAACTTTTATCACTTTGCCTTCATTCTTTTTCTTTGATTTTTGGTATGTTTGATGGGCGATGAATGGGTTCCAATCTTCATGGTTTAGCATATGTCTCGATATTGAACTCGAAATACGCAAGCACAGAAACAATAAAATAACCTCGACATAAGTGATACTAAGAAGACTTGAACACTTCAATTGGCATAATTGGCATGATTAAGTGCGTAGCCTCAAAACCTATCTGATATAGGGCTCAAAATAGCACTTTTTGGGTACTAATCAGATATATCAGTGATAGTCGAATAACCATCACATTTTAGCTATGGAGATTCATCTTCTGGATATATTTTGGGGTTTGCTTCCTTCATGGTCTAGAGGAGCTTCAATTTGTTTTTACTTTAGTTTTGTTGGGATATTTTTGTTTCCACCAGTATGTAGTTATGAGCATTATTAGCCAGACTATGGTAGAGTTCGATCTTATGGGCCCACCATCTTCTTTTGATATATTGTTAGGATTTATTCCTTATTTGGGTTATGGGCTCACCTTTTTTTCATGTATAGATTTGAGCATTTTGAATATTTGTTTGACTCATGAGGTATCATTTCTCCATTATGTATCCCATTTACCAGTTATTACAACCTATAGTAGAGAGATGTTCAGACCATTGAGAGTAGACTTCATGTCATTTGAGAGTTGATCTTAGAGGGAGGTAGCATGACTAATTGATTCATTACTTCTTAGGACTTACCCACGTGGATTTGTTGAAGAAGTATGACACTTGAGATCATGGTTGCAAGATGGGTGACCATTATTTCGGTTAGCCTTATACCTTATCACCCTTTTGTGGACATCTAGACTGTTGCTATTCCCTTGAGCCTCATATGAGCATTATAGCCTTTCATTTCTTATAGCCTTGCTTACTTTCTACACTGGGATAGGGGTCCTTTAGTGTATATGTGTTGTTATCAGAAGTTTCATGAGCCCTGGACTTATTGACCCACCTTTTTCACTATTATGTTGTCATATCAGTATCATCCTCTATCAAACCTCATTTCTTTATATTTGTAGACCCTAATTTTGTCCCTCAACACTTGCATTTATCCTATGGGTGTCACACTCTCCCATTTCTCATATGGCACCGTTAGGGTCCTTTTAGGCTTAGTCGGTCTTCGAGCCTTGGGTGGGCTTGTATGTGGTACATTGAGTGTGTATGTAGTTATTGGCATCGTGCCATAGGAAGCAAGTAGGGCCTCCCGAGGTTTTAACTCAATCGGAGTTTATTGGAGTATGTTGAATGAGGAGCACTTAGGTTTGTTTCGATCATATCTCCCTCATCCGAACTCAGAATCGTGCACCATTTTTTTTTATGAACACCTTGTTCTCCAAGAATAATCTATCAAAATTTTAAAAATTTTCTTAGCCGACTCGACCGGTTGGCAACTGGTTCATTCGGATCATTGTGCCAGCTTGTATGGAGCACTTATTTTAGTGATTTTGGAGCCCAAATCCTACTTGGTTCGGGGCCATAAGCTCTAGATCAGTCCTAGGCATGGTTTGGGTCCAGTTCTAGGCCATTTTATGGGTTGCTTGCAACCCACCTTGAGTCTATTTTGGATTTTTGGTGGTTAAAAAAATGAATTAATGTGGCCATCTCTAACATATGAATAGGAGTGTTTATGGGTGGGGAAGTCAGAGGCTTGATTGAGGGAGTTCGGGACTGAAGGTACGTAAAGTGGGTGAGCTCGGATGTTTATGAAAGAGAAATACAAGAAAAAAAAACGTGAAGAAGAAGGGGGGAGAAAGGAAGGAAGAGGGAAAAAAAGGGAGGGAAGAAAAGAAAGGAAAAATGAGGAAAAAGAAAATGAGGAGAGATTCTCTAGATTCGGGTGGGAGTGGTCTCTCTTATTTTGAAGTGGATTTCCTAAAGTTTTGAGGGAGTGGATACCTGGTTTTGGAGGCAGAAAAGAAGGAAGACAAAGGGTGAGTAGCCGTGAATCCTACAAGTATGAGGCGTTGTATTACTTCTCCGTTTCTTTTGCATATCTTTGCCTTTGATGTTTGCGACTTCGTTTAGGGCATTAGTCATTGTTTGGAGTTAGTTCGCTCATTGGTCGAATTGTACCACACACGTTTATATTTTGGATTCCTTACTCTATAGAAATGTTCTGAAAAATTTTGAGAACTTTTTCCTCAATGACTCAAGCTGGTTGAGAGCCGGATCAACGGGTTCATTAGGTTACATTTTCAAACGTGATTGGGGCCTTAGGCATTGTTTGGGTCAGTTCTCACTCATTCGAAGTCAGAATTGTACACCATTTATTTTTTTGGATTCCTTACTTTGTAAGGAATGTTTTGAAAACTTTTGAGAACTTTCTCAATCAGATCAACTATTTGGGAAACCGGATCAGCCGATTCATTAGGTTATGTTTCCAGGAACAATAGTTAGGGCACTAGGCATTGCTTGGGTCAGTTCTCACTCATTCGGAGTCGAAATTGTAAACCATTTATTATTATTATTTTTTGGATTCCTTACTCTGTAATAAATGTTCTGAAAAATTCCCGAAGCTGTTCTCAAGCAGAGCTCGGCCAGGTTGGGGGTGAATCGACCAATTCATTAGGTTATGTTTTCAGGAACAGTAGTTATGGTACTTTGCATTGTTTGGGTCAGTTCTCACTCATCCGAAGTTGGAATCATACACTGTTGTTTTTTTAGGTTCCTTACTATGTGAGGAATGTTCTAAAAAAATTTGATATTTTTTCTCAATCGGCTCGACCAGTTGGGAAACTGGATCAGCCAGTTCGTCGGGTTTTTTTTTTTTTTTTAGGGATAATATGATTTTAGTTTAATTGGAGCCCATGACCTTTATGAGTCAAGCCCATTCACTCCATATCATTGTAGGGCTATGTTTAGAAGTGCAGAAATGGGTTAGTTCGAGGTTGTGTGGTCCATTTTAGTTCACTGGGGTATTATGGTCAATGCGGGTCAAAGGGTTGTTAGTTAAGCACTAGTAGTCTAGTGTTTTGTCGAGGCTAATTCTTTAAAATGAATAGACATGTTTATATAGCTGCATTAGGGTTGTAGCATCAATGAGTGGCTGAGATGTGATGTATGGTTTCTCTTGGCTTCCTTTGCTTTTGATATTTAATTTTTAGAGATTGTTGTATGCGAAATGTAATAACCTTCCCACGTAGTGCATAAATTTGAGGACCCGCAATTTTATGCTTGGGCTTTGCTATTTGCATTTATATGCGTACATGGTGTTTGGACTTTCATGTTTATAGTACATTTGAGCTTGTTGACTGACCTCTTATGCAACGCTTAGCTAGGGACCATAGGTTTGCACCCATTGTTTTGTTTGGTTGAGTGTTTATGCATGTTAAATACTGAGTAGGTTGGTGTGATTCGGGTCATCTGTTTAGCATGAGTGATCAATTGAACTTTGACCCATATGATCCCATGTACCCAATTCATTAGTAGAGACCAAAATCTGGGCTTAGAGGGGTGCTACCTCACATGGGGTACCTTCCCAATTGGTAACTTGATCCCCGAACCCAGAAATCTAGTTTTTGTGGACCGCTTTTTCCTTATTGGAGTCAATGATGTGGGTTTTTGTTCTTACTTCATTTTCCCCATTTAAAAAAAATAAAAATAAAAAGTAAGTGGCGACTCCAAAAAAAACCGTTCTCATTGGGGATGGATTTTCCAAAGCTCGAAAATCAACTCACTTTTTCTATTAATAGTGAGTCGCGCTGGCACGTGGATCGGGTAAGATCCATAATTGGCGACTCCGTTGGGGATCGAACCTAGAATCTTTGGTTTCATAAGAGGGTCAAGCTTGAACTTGGGTTGGGTATATTGGAGCTTATGGTTCATTGACCAACATACTCTTAGGCTACACAAATGATTGATGATCACTTACCTAGTTGGTATTTGGCATACACTTGTGGTTTGTTTATGCTTGTGTGTTCACCTGTTGGATTCTAGCATGCTTGCTTATGGTTGATTGGTACCTAGCTATATGTATCTAATTGGCATAGATAGTTAGTTTGTGTGTAGATTTTGTGGTAGGCTTGCTCGCTGCTTGTATTTATTTTGCTACATATTTCCCTCTCTTGCATGACTTCGCCGGTTGTTTGTGTTTGTGGGGCGCGTTTGTATCCCCTTGTTTCTGAATCACTAGTCATGGTCGATTATTCCTCATTGATTACTTGAGTTGATTAAGAGTCCTTCCTAGTAGGGTCTAGCGTAGGGGCTATATCAATGTTTAGGAGCACGATAGAGATGACGGATATCTTATTGGTACCTGGCTATATGTATCTGATTGGCATAGATGGTTAGTTTGTGTGTAGATTCTGTGGTAGGCTTGCTCTTTGCGCATGACTGTTTGCTACATGGCTACCCTCTCTCTTGCATGACTACTTGATTTGTTTATGTTTGTGGAGCGCGCTTGTATCCCCTTGTTTTTGAATCACTAGTCTTGGTCGATTATTCCTCATTGATTGCTTGAGTTGCTTGGAAGTCATTCTTAATTGTTTGCCTTTGACTAAGCTAGGAGTTTGGAGTAGGGTCTAGTGTAGGGGCTATATCGATGTTTGGGAGCACTATAGAGATGATGGATATCCAAGCAATGAAGACCTGTATAGCCCTAAGCTAGATTTCATGGATACATGCGTGGCTAGTGTGTCATTTTGATTGATGGTTAGGATCTTAGGTTACGTATCCCGTCTGAGTACAATCATCTAGATTTTAAGACTTGCCTTTTCTCATTGTCAGTTTTTTAGCCACATTACCACCACAGGTGTCACCATGTCGAGGAATCCGCTCCTACACGGCGAAGCCATTATATCGGTTATTTGTTGACATCACATGTCGGTTCATTACTCTTGAAGGATTTTGGTCATTACATTCTTGGTTTTGATTTCGAGTTAACAGTCACAAGGACTGACATACCCCTTTCCTTTTGAAGGATTGTTGATTGAGACCAACCTGGGTTCCCAAGCTTGGATCCGGACTAGAGGTAGACTTGTTAGAGGATTAGATCCACACACTCAATTAGAGCATATATCATATCATAGAGATATGGACCCTCAGTAAGCTGTTGTTGACCAGTTGGTTGAGATTACCGATACTATGGCATCTCTTCGGGATGCCATATTGGGACTGGGACAGAGGATTGATGGGCATCATGCCCGACATTCGATTCGGGGGAGCACCACACTTGACTCCCTGTGCACCTCCTCATTGATTAGTACCCAAAGAGTGCAATTTTGAACCTTGTTTATAAGCGGGTTTATGCGCTTTTTGCGTACTAATCCTTGATAACTCAATTGATACATTGGGTCCCGACTTCGTGTGATGACATTTGTAGCTATTTTAGTAGTTTTGCGAGGTCAAACACCTCCCTAATTCCTCAATTCAATTCAAACCACGATGAACAGGAGCAGAGATTCAAGATGCAAAGATCAAATCGGAGGAAAGCTGGAGCAAGGTCTTGCGAAGAAGGGGGAGTAAGGTTTGTTGAAATCTTAGGGGTTGCAAAATTTGGCAACCTGCGAATTGCAAAATTTGGCAACCTGCAAATTTCGCGGGTTCATGAAATTCGCGACTACTTAGCCATGAGTTGCCAATTTCGCAACACACGAATGCACAACTCACACAATGCCTCACGTGCTGTTGGCTGCTTTTGATCCACTTGTTGGTGGTTTTATACAAGTTTACCCTTATGTAATTTTGGTTCTTTATAACACTTTTGTAATTCCATTATTTCTGAGCCTATATAAGCTCAACCATGCTTGTAATCAAATCAACTTTTTGTCACTCAATCAATCAGTCAGGCACGAAGCTTCCTCCTCTTTGCTGTTGGTGATTTTCTCTTCTTCTCCCTTCACTTTCTTGCACTTTCTTGGTAGCCAAGCACCCCTTGATGATGACAAATCAAGGGATGCTTGGCCTAATCTGATCCTTGAAGGGGAAGGCCCGTACCAGGTGTTGTTTTAGGCTTAGCTGCATGTTCTCATGCTCTTCATGTTTGTGTTTAAGGGTATTTGTGCCCCTGCTTCTCACCATAGATTAAAATCTCTTATGCATGCTCTCTTTAATGTATATTTGGCAAGCTTTTTGGGTTCAATGGATACTTTCACTAGATCCACTGAGGCCCAGTTAGTTGTCTCCTATTAGTTATCGTAGGGTAGTGTTTTTGGGAGGTGTTTTCACTACTAGGGACATTTATGCCTAATGAAATGCCATCTTTCAAAAGGAAAACTCTTAGGGTTTAGGTTTTAAAGCTAAATGAAGATCCGGTTCGGGAAATGACTATATGTCATGCTCCCCAATGAGGATATAGACCAGTACATGTTGGTTAACTGGGAACCTAAGCCCGATTGGCAGAGACTTCAAGGATTTCTCTTTTAACTTTTTACATCAACTATTTTAGTTTGCAACCATTCACACACACTGTTTCCCACAAACCCCTTTGAATCAATGCACTGTAACTCTCCTCTCACGAAGAAAACCCATCCCTGTGTTCGACCCTAGAACCACTATACTGCAGTAGCTTTGCTACATTAGTAGTAGGAATCCTAGGTTATAAATTTTATTGATTCCGAACACCTACTCGACCAGAACGAATCAACCACCACCACCACTATACGAACCTTTGTACAAACGAGGACTATACGAGTTCCACACCTCCACCACCACCACATTTAGTCAACCCGAGATTTGGAGCATTTGTACTACACGATCAGACTAAGACCATGCCACATTCTGTAGTGGCCCTTGCATAGATTATTGATGACACCTAGGCTCGTATCGATAGGATTGAGCAAAGGATCAGGTCTCTGCATGTTTATGATGGAGTTATAGGTTGGGACGGATATGATGACCTTTCAATGGCAGCCTTGCTAGTTAAGTTCTGCATGCCGAACATTGAGAGATACATGGGTATAGGTGCCGTATTCACTTTACAATTATACAACAGCATTATCTGTGACATAGACTAGATAAACCTGAGATGATTATGTTATTCCCTCTGTCACTAAGTGGTGCCACTCAGCGTAGGTTTGCCTCATTGGACCCTTCAAGACGTAAGACATGAGCTGATTTAGGACAGGAGTTTATCAGACAGTATTCTTTTAATATTGTATTGGACGTATCCCGGAGGGAGTTGGAGGCCCTCAGGCAGAGGCCGGATGAGTCAGTCACTTCATTTATCTCCTATTGGAGGGAGAGGATAGCACAGATTATAGATAGACCCTCAGAGCGCGATCAGATTAACATGATTATGTGCAGTCTTCAGCCTCGATTTACTAGGCATCTCATAGGCTTTCCATAGATAGACTTTGGATCATTGGTTCAGGCCCTCTATGGCATTGAGGAAGGCATAGCTAGAGGATTATGGGCAGACTATTCCCTCAGTTCAAAAGGGAAAGAGTCGAGAGTCGGGCCCTAGATGTTGTTTATTAGTCTTTATTAATTTTTATCGAGCCACGGGTTTTCCACGTTGGCCGTAAGCTTCATGGAAACCTTGATGCGAGATATTCCTTACGGATGGGCTGTGGGTTAGTGACCGAGTTTCTCCTATAAGTCGACGGGGCTGCTATCTACATCCCCCGCCCGGCCGGTGTATGCTGCGGGTACCTCGGAGGCGCTGTACAGTACCATTAACAATATAGAGCATCGCCTCCACCGAGGTCGGCTAGGTAGTTTACACAGCTCCACTACCACCTACCACCACCACATCCTACCCCACTAGGATTCAGGACAAATCTTCACTGTGCCCACCATCAGAGAGCAGGCCATGATACAGACAGTTGTGTGATGTTGAGACATACCATTCAGGACTTGATTGATAAGGGTTTGGTTGATTTGGGACGCCCTGCAGTGACTACAGACTTGCTCCCCACTCATGACACTAGAGCTATACCTCCACCCATGGGTGGTGTACATTCGGTTGAGTTTTTAGGAGACGAGATATTCATGATGGGATGGGATGGAGAGGCTCCACAACCGATTAGTTTATACACATACTCAGATTTTAGTGGATACGCCTCTGGCCAGTAGATCCCTAGGCCATTTAAACTTATCTTTGATGAGGTTCCTAGACAGACTTCAATTTCACCCGTATATACTTGTAGCATGTTCCGCCCATGACACCCTTCATTCTGTTCCCAGAGGAGAGGAGTATGGGCTTATTCACAGGAATGTTCATATTGTTACACAAAGTGGGAGGGTAGCTTAGCCTCCACCCGTTGACATGCCATTTGTTGGCACAACAGTTAGAGAGGATGTTCAGAGAGAGGATGATGAGATTCGACGCCAACTGCACACTACACAGGCTCGTATATCCATTTGGAGCCTATTAGCCTCATCCATTACTCATAGAGATGCATTAATCAAAGCACTTAGTCATATCAAAGTTAACACTGCCACTACCCTTGAGGGGCCTATTCACTTTCTGACAACCGATAGAGCTACATGCATTATGTTTTCTGATGATGATTTACCACTCGAGGGTTCAGATGATGTTCGACCCTTATTCATTGATGTTTCTTGTTCATGTCGCCGGGTGCCATCTGTCCTACTAGACAATGGCTTCGCCTTGAACGTTTGTCCGACAGTTACTGCCATTCCACTTGGATTTTCACCGACTGGTTTTGGGCCTTCTTCATAGACCGTCAAAGCTTATGATGGGACTCAGAGGACAGTTATGGGCACACTCAGTACACATGTCATGATTGGCGATTATCTTAGTGACCCAGAGACGATTCGTCCAGATAGGTCGAGCCGAAACCCGAGGATAGCATGTTTAATTCTTTTATTTTCCGTGTTATTAAATTTTCTTTTTCAAAAGTGTCGCGACCCGAATCCTCGGCCCGACCCGAATGGCGGATCCGAACCGGAGCTCGGTTTACTCCGACGTTTTCATTTATCTTATCAAAACATTTTATTATGTCATTTGTTGGGGCTTGGTTTGATTTGGGGCAAGCCTGATCTTTAAATTCAATGCAATTCGATGGCCATAAACTTAAAAAAAATACATTTACAAAGAAGGCATTCATGCCTTTTCAAAATGATATACAAAATCAAGGTTCGGAGTTTAACCCTTTTGTTTACAAAATAACACTTGTTCAAAAGAGATGATATGCAAATTACAGAGCATATACTTATACGCCGTACTCTCTCTATGACTCTGCGCTGCGCGATCTTAGCCTTCTTTTTTCTTTGCTTGCACCGATATCGTATGGAATAAACTACACTCTAAGCATTTTCATAGCAGTAGTTCTCTAATTCTATTCCAATATTCAATTTAACTTCGGCATGCATTTAACATTAGAAGCCATGCCTAATATATACCAACATATACTCATGCTATTCATTTCTGCATGCTTTCAATATACAAATCATTTACCATATCATAACATGCATTTTCAATGCAACAATTCATTTCACAATTCAATTTATGAGATTTAAGTATATATACATAAAAATCTCATTTATGCTCGTCAATGTTGGTTATTTCACCTTGACTATTCAATTCACATTTCTGACGGATTCCGTTTGATGAATCCCGCCCTTATTATCATTTGGTAATGTGCTTACACATTTAACAATTCGGTCTCCCATCATGACAGATGCCATTTGGTGCACCCCGACATGTGGTATCATTTAAATGCCATACGCCATCATGACGGATGCAGGTGGTGCATCTTTGCCAAATTGGGAACATTTCTTCAATGCCATACGCCATCATGACGGATGCCGATTGGTGCATCCCGCCAAGTGGGACATTGGACAATTTCGAGGTGCCTTCGTGACGGATGCCGATTGGTGCATCTCGTCAGGTGGTTCATTCGATATATAATTCAAATTACATTTTTGATGGATTCCGTTTGATGAATCCCATCTTTATCAGTATTCACATTCATTCGGTTTTCAAATATCATATTTCAATTCCATGATACTTCATTATTATCTTTTCAAAGATATACTCAATCTATGCACTTATTTCATATACTCATTCATGTACTCATTTCATAGTTACTTGGTAAACTACCAAAATACTTGAAATAAGAATAGAGTTAGAAAACAAACCGAAGCTGTCGAATCTAGCTTTCTTCTCTTCGATCTCGGTCCTAGGTTAGGCGATCATCAGCCGTCCCTAGTCAATAACATTCACGCCACTCTTAGTGGATAAACAATTGTTAAACAATTTTAGTGAATTACAATTTATTTTGTTAACGGTCAGCAGGTTAAGACACAGTGCGAAGGCGTTAAACTAACCTCGACGGCGAGTGCAGTCACGTTTTCACTTAGTTCCATCCTTATTTGAACCCCATTTATTCATTTCTTAGGATTACTCAAAGCATCGGTATCTGAATCACGGGACTTAACGGTGCAAAATAAGCAAAAGCGGAGCTGCGGAGTAATTAGTACGATGCAGCTATGTGGAAGTGCATTTGGCTACCAGTGTGCCGATCGGTCTGGTGTCGGTTTGGCGGTGCAGTGCAGTTCCTGCGCATCACAGTATGGTGCCATGGCAGTACCGGTATCGCCTGCGGTTTTTGCCCAGAAAAATGCGGGATTTTGAATTTTCACACATTTTTCTTCCACAACTCTTTTCCAATTCGTCCCATATCAAAAATCCACCATGGAATCTACCCAAAACAACTCCAAATGTGGTTTAGAATCAATAAAAATCCATTTTCCTCAAGTTAGGGCTTTTCACCCAAATCCAAATCAAAAAGAATGAAGTTAAGGTTTTGATTTATTACCTTGAACCTCTTCAAATCTCTTCTTGTGTGTTGCTTGGTCTCTTAGGAGCAAGAAATGGGAAGCAAAGCCAACCAAGCCACTCCTCCTTGCAAACCCTAGATTTCTTCTCCTTTTCTCCTCTCTCCTTCTCCAAAGCGTGATTTACTCATATGAGCCCCAAGACCACATTTTGGCCTTTATAACTCCTTTAAGTTGTAAGGCCTTATTTGGCTGCACATATCCTGTTCTCATTTTCCTCTTTTTGGTCTTAAGTCACTTATTCTCTTAAGGCCATGTTTGGCTCAAAACCCATTATTTCATTTAAGTCTCCTATTATTCCACTTTGGCTATTTATTTATCATAAATTCACTTAGACATTTTATTCTTTATAACAACTGACCCTTAGGTCCTCATTTTACAATTTTTTCCACATTACGCCATTTTTTCACTTGGGTTATTTAAGGTTCGATCATTTTTATTTAGCATATAATATTAAATCATATGCTCACACTTTCAATTTTACATTTCATATTTTATCAATTTATCAATTTTCTGAAAAACCCAAGTTTAGCTCAATTCATACCCGGAATATATAATAAAAATTATTGTAAAAATTCTAGGGTATTTTTGGGGCGTTGCAAGTTAGATACTTCATACTATTTCAGGTTTTGAGGATTCAATCATCCTTTAACCTGTTGTCGCCCTTGGATTCATGAGGAGGGTACTATGCCATCTTCCTTCGCTGAAGTTGAAGTTCATACACGAGGGGCGCATTATCACGTCTGTTCTGACAGAGATGTTGTTACTTCTTCTGAGCCCGTGTTAAATATCAGCCACAGTGAGGATGACCTACATTTGAACGAGTTTACTTTCGATGAGGTTCAGGTTGTTAGTTTAGAGGATGACAACAGAGACTTGGTGCCTATGTCTTTCGATCAACATAGCAGCACTTTGGTACTTAGTATGATGAGAGGCATGTCCTATATGCCTAGCTTGGGGTTGGGTCACCGCCAGCAGGGGCCGCGCAAGTTTACTTTTACAGTTGATAATGACATACCCTATGGGTTAGGTTACACTCCTATAGAGGACGATGCATGTCACATGGCGCGAGCTGTCTGAAGGAGCATGAGTTGAGCTGTTTGTTTTGGGGTTCCATTCGATTATCCCCTTCGCCCGTATACCTTTTAGTTGGTTGACTACTTTATTATAGGATTAGAGCATGCACCCTGCATAGGGGGTACTGATCATGCTTTAGAGACAGATGGGATCCAAGGCATCCAACAGGCCCTAGGATAGATGTGTTTGAGTTCTGAGACTATTGAGGCAATTGGTGCCATGATAGTTGCACCCCCATCACTGGCCGACTGGTGTGAACCTACATGTGTTTCCCAAGGGGTCCTTGACTATGACTACCTATGGATTTGGGGATGATGCTGGAGCGAACGACTCTTCGATACTTACATGGATGAGATGGACATGATCGGCATAGAGCCGTATCCGGTCTGGCTTAGGCCCCATTACGATTTTGACATGTTTAGAGTTTCTACTATTGATTTTGAGGATGTGACACTTGATGATGCCTGTGTTGATGGGATGGACATGATCGGAACTGGCCACATTCTGGATGCATTTGCTTAGGCCCCACGCTTTGTTTATATGTTTAGTTTCTATGCTAGAGATAGATGATGATAATGGACTTATTGCTACTAATATTATTCATAATATTGTTTTTGTTGATGGAGCGTCTAACTTTGTGGACCCACCTCTTTCTTTTGACACTATGTCCGAGTTTGTCACCTGCTTTGATGATATTTCTGATGGTAATAATGACATGAGTATTTTAGTGTTGCCTATGTCATGACATTTCCTTTGATTACACCACCAACACCCACAACACATATATATGATGTTGATGATGTGGGAGACACAGATGACTCACTATGTGGCCAATCAGAGTGTGATTCTGATATAGAGGACAAGAAAGTTACACCCATTACTAACAGAGTTGATAGATTTTGGGACACTAAATTGGCTGAGGAATGGGATTGACTATTCCTATCTCGATGGAGAGTAGGTGATTGACACTGCTTTCAGGTCGTACTTGGATGTATTTGCATGGTCATATGAGGATATGCTGGGCCTTGACTCTTTTATAGTGCAGCATCACCTGCCCATTATACCACATGCTAGGCCAATTAAGCAGAAATTGAGGAGACTACACCCTCGATGGAGTTTGCAGGTTAAGTCAAAAATTCAAAAGCAACTTAGTGTTGGCTTCTTGTCAGTGGTTGAGTATCCTGAGTGGCTAGCTAATGTTGTCCTTGTTCCTAAAAAGGATGGAAAGTTTAGAGTTTATTGTGAGCTTTCATTGATTTGAACAAACCCCGACCTGGGATGATTTTCCCTCCCACACATTGATATATTAGTTGTGACTAAGCTGCGGGGCGTTGATGTTGTCTTTCATGGATGGATTTTCTGGGTATGTCAGTTATGATGGCTCGGAGGATATGGAGAAAACTGCTAACCATTACTAAATTGGGAATTTTCAACTCTTAGGGTTATGCCATTTGAGTTTGAGAAGAATCTGGGCCACTTATTAGAAGCACTACTGCTGTTCGGACATGACGAATATCGAGGTATATGTGGACGACATGATAATGAAGTCCCGAGATATAACATATCACTTAGCAACCTTACAGAGGTTCTTTGAGAGGATCAGACCGTTCAGGCTGAGGTTGAACCCCAAGAAGTGCACCTTTGGGGTAACTTTTAGGAAGTCTTGGGACACGATGACGGTGGGGTATGAGGTTGATCTTGAAAGGATCAAAGCCATACTTGACATGTGATTTAAGTGCCACGGGGTGATCTGGAATCAACAAATTTATATCCTGATTCCTCCTCTTCTTAGTAGTCAAACTCTTGCTTGTATAGTGAGTCTAGGGTGGGAACACGGGGATGGGTTTTTCTTCATACAAATGATTTGAGTGAAATCAAAACTGGTGAATTAAATTTGGATTTTGGTTTGATTAGCAGTGTCTGAGGTTTTGGGGTTTAAAGCCCGAAAATAAAATGCGAAAAAAATAAAAAGAACTCCCTTGAAGTCTCAGACCCTTGGAGTTAGGGTTTTAGAGTGACTAACATGTCCTCGGGTCTTTTTCCTCGCGTTGAGGGCATGACATATAGTCATTGAATAGGATCTTCGACACAGCTTTAAAAACTAAACCCTATGATTTTCCCTTTTGAAACATAGCATTTAAATGGGCATAAATGTTCCTAACAGTGAAAACACATCTCAAAAACCCTAATCCACGATAAATAGCAGGAGACAACTAACTGAGCATCAATGGATCTAGTGAAATATATTTGAACCCCCAAAAAAAAGCTTGCCAAATACACATTAAAGAGTATGCTTAAGAGATTTTAACTTTAAGTGAAGTAGAAACTTAAACAACCATAAATGCGTGCGACCCAAAAGCAGGAGAGGACCGTGCGTTACCTCCAAGCTGGGTTGCCCAGTAGCCGTCCTCTTCAGGAGGGAAGAGGCCTAGCCAACCATCTCTGAGTTGTCATCCTCAGAGGAGTGTTTGTGTAGAAAGGGAGAGAAAATAGGAAAAGGAAAAAAGGAGAAATGGAACCTAACTTTATTTCGACAAAAAATCGTCCCCCCAACAGTGTATACAAATGGCTTATGTAGCCTTACAAACCAAGTGAAATACCATACAATCCAAACATAAGTGATTAAAACAAAGGGTAGAAAGGAGAAAAAACCAAAATTGTAGCAAAAACAACAATCGTAAATGCGAAGGGAGAAACGAGGCTGCGGAGCCGGTGCTCGCGAGGATGCGAGAAATTTGGGAGCAGTGCCGGGAGCCAATCTCGCAATGCTCCATTTTTGCTCTTCTCCTTGATTAGTGTTCTATGATACTGAGTTTGACTTAATTCTTCGTGCTTGGATCGACTCAACAATTTGTATGGTGCTTCTTAAAGCTGCAAATTTGCCACAAATACGATTAGTAGTACAATAGGGACCCCGAACATGTTAATTGGGTTAATTATAACAATTAGTACACACAAAAATGTATAAAACCTATTAAAAATAGGGTTAAAATAGCACATTTTGGGGCGCTGTCAACATGCACACTTGAGGACTAATAGAAGTTATAGGCTTTCTAGGCATACTACAGTATATCAATTGTTTCATTGCTAAACTAACAGACATATGTGTGCCTATCTTCCGTCTTCTGAGGAAGAACCAGCCTACAGTTTGGAATGATGATTGTCAACGCACCTTCGAGAAGGTTAGTGAGTCTCTCCTTTCTCCTCCAGTTTTAGTGCCTCCCACACCGGGGTGCCCTCTACTTCTATAATTGTCAGTTTCAAACATGGCCTTGGGATGCATGCTAGCTCAACTCTATGATTCAGGGAAGGAGCAAGGCATATATTATCTGAGTAAGAGGATGCTGGAGTATGAGTGTAGATACATTATGATTGAGTGCCTTTGTTTGGCATTGGTTTGGGCCATCAGGAAACTTAAACACTATGTGACAGATTATTCCATACTTTTGGTCTCACGTTTGGATCCGTTGAGGTATCTATTTGACAGGCTTGTCTTGATTGGTAGGCTCATGAGATGGTTAGTACTGCTGACAGAGTTTGATATTCAATATGTTACCCAAAATTCAGTAAAAGGAAGCATTGTTCCAGATCATTTGGCTTCTTTGCCAATATTCGATGAAAAACCTATTGATGACGATTTTCCTAATGAGCATATTGTTTCAATAACTAGTATTGCAGGATGGCGGTTATACTTTGATGGTGCTGCCAATTGTCATTGGTATTCTATTGATATCACCTCAAGGTGATCATATTCCTAGATCAGTTTGGTTGACATTCTCTGATCATCATCGGTTGACGAATAATATAGTTGAGTATGAGGCTTGCATTACAAGCCTAGAGATTGCACTTGATCTTGGAGTCAAGCATTTGAAGGAGATCCATGGGATCCAACTCAATTATTCGACGAACAGGGAGTATTAGAGGACTCGAGATAAGAAGCCCTACCATGCTTACTTGGATTTCTTGGTTGATAGGTTTGATGAGTTGAGATATATACATCTGGCCAGAGCAAAGAATCAGTTTGCTGATGTGGGAGTGACTGTGCGACCATTGTTGATCAAGACTAGGTCTGCACCAGCTTATTGTTGTTTGATTAGAGATATTGAGATCAAGATGAGCTACCTTGGTACCACTATATTTATCAGTTTCTATCATGCGACACTTACCTAGAGTCAGCCTCAGCCAAGGATAGGAGAGCATTGAGACATTTGGCCACCAGATTTGTTGTTTGTGGGGATGCACTGTATAGGAGATTGCTCGATGGCCTATTGTTATTATGGCCCGATGGCCTATTGTTATTATGTCTAGACCGTGCCTCTGCAGACCGAGTGATGAGAGAGGTTCATTCTAGAGTCTGTGGTCCACACATGGGAGGTCATATGCTAACGCGTAAGATCATGAGGACTATCTACTTTTGGTTGACCATGGAGACAAATTGTTTCCAGTCTATATAGAGATGTCCAGAGTGTTAGATGCACGGAGACTTGATACACGTGCCACCTTTTAAGTTGCATGCACTCACTTCCCCTTGGCCATTTTCAGTATGGGGTATTGATATTACTAGGAAGATCTCGCCTAAATCTTCCATAGGCATGAGTACATTTTAGTTGCCATTGACTATTTCCCTAAGTGAGTGGAAACTGCTTCCTATGCTAGATTGATAGCAGCCAGGGTAGCCAAATTCATCAGATCACATATTATATGCCAATATGGGGTCCCTCACAATCTGATTTATAATAGAGGGGTGCATTTCAGGGGCGAGGTGGACACGTTGATTCATGAGTATGGCATTCAGCATCACAGATCGTCTGCGTACAGGCTGCAGACTAATGGGGCAGTTGAGGTTGCAAATAAGAATATCAAGAGGATTTTGAGAAATATGGTCAAGACTTCTAAGGATTGGTCAAAGAAGCTCCCTTTCGTGTAGTGGGCTTCTCGTACATCTTTTTGTACTTCTACTAAAGCTACCCCATATTCTTTGGTGTATGGTATGGAGGCAGTGCTACCTATTGAGATTGAGAGGGGATCTTTAAGAGTAGCACTAAACGGCAGTTATCAGGGCGGTCAGACCCAGTCTTGTTATGATTAGAGAGATTGGTGTAGATCATGTTCGAGTTCTATTCGAAGGAAGATGACGTGCATTGAGAGAGAAAAATGGTGAGCCTAGGAAGTTTAAAAAGGCAGACCTAGTCTTAAAGTCCTCGAGAGTTGATCGGTGACCCTAGAGGGCAAGTTTAGACCTACTTAGGTGGGTCGTATGTTATTGAATTTGATGCGAGAAGAAGAAGCACGGTGCGGACCTAAGCGTGGGATCATGATCGGAGGATGGGTGGCCGTCACTTGGTAGCCATATTCCCTATTACCTGTACATTGATATGTCTATTGCTAGCCTTTGGGCCTCACACCATTTATTATGGCCTTTTCTTTTTTCATTCGATAGCTGCAGCACCGGGCTGCAGGTTGGGGCTGCCCTTGTGCGCTTTGTTTTTATTAATTGGATCTGTGAGCATTTTGAGCATTGTCTCATTCTTTGTTTGTTCTTTCTTACATCATTACCTGTTTCTTTTCTTCTCCATTTTGCATCTCCAGTCATGTCTTAGAGCTATAGATTAGGCTGGTCACACCCTTCGTTCCACCCTTAAGGTTTGATTTAGGAGTCTTAGTTTGAGGGGACCATTTGGGTTTAGGATTTGAGGTTCATTGGTTAGATTGTGCTAGTGTGACATTCATCTTACTTTGTTGGTTGTTATTGAAAAAAAAGCAAAAGAATGAAGAAAAGAAAGAGAGTTCGCTCATTCGATGTTCCGCCATTGGTATTTGGGATTAGCATGGTTTGCCGGCGATTATTATGAAACCCAATCATCATAGGTCATTTTGGATTGAGACTTATTTTTCTTATGAAAGGCGGTTGGGAGGCATTGTGCGATCCTTTTCTCCATGGATTAAGGAGACACATTAGAATTGAGGTTTGGATTCCCTTTACGTCGGTCCTGATTAAGTTATCCATATCTGTTCCATCTTATGGTGACTTGCCTCGATTTGGAATCCTCGGGATGAGTGGTTCGTCATCATCACTCATTACTACACTTGTCTTCCACCTTGTTTCCCTACTTTCTTTTACATCCCTTTCATTTTCTTCTATCCTCATCGATCGTCGTCTCGCTTCATGAACGATGTGTCTTTTGGTGTACATCACTTGTTGCTTGGCATTATTCACTTATGTGTTGGTCGAGTCGCTTTAATCACATTTTTCTCCGACATTTGGCATTATGCACACAGGGGTTTGGCATTATCTATTGGGTATTTAGGCCTTTGTTTCCCATCATTTCATTCACCTTTCACCCCTGGCCTACATTACGGTCCGAGTCGTAAGACCACTCTGGGGCCATGAGATCTCATGTTTGCTTTTACGTATTTTATATGGATAGGTTCCGTCTACTGATTGAGTACGGAATGTCGACAAGTCTCTGTTCTTGGGGAATATCGAGGGTCACATATTGCCTTTCCATTTAGTTACTTGCCTCGAGTCCGTGATCGGATAGATGTCTGAGAGTTGGGATTGTTGGGTAGCTGTAAGCTTGATGCTTTGACACGTTCACACTGGGGCATACCTCCATCCTTGCATGCTGGCTTTGGCTCTTACACATGTACACATGCAATCTGTTTTGCCTAAAGACGTTTTGGGCATCAGATTTTGAGTAAGCCCTGTATTCAGCTTGGTTTCTTCATACAATAGAGCACTTTTGAGAGTTGACCGGGGATCAAATTCAAAGTATTCATTGACCCAACAGGGATGTGCCTACTAGGGCATTCCCCTATTCATTATCCTGTTCCCTCGTGTAGACGATTGGGTTTTCAGTGACGTATTTAGAGTTTTCATCGAGATATTTGAGTTTCATATGTACATACAGGGGAATACCCCCTATCAATTCTTGGTGGATATTGGATGTTATGGATTAGTGAGGAGGGCTTTTCTTCAAGAATGAATGTTTGTAATATTTCCAGCTTTGTTACTTTGACTTTAAGTGTAGTGGTGGGTTTCTAACATGGTATTGATGCCTTAGACTGGGCATAGCCCCTTCTTTGCGCCTTTGGACACGTTCGATCCCTTCTTTTGTGTTGGGTTCTCCGGCATCGTGCTCGGATTCGATCCCTTATTCTGTTTCGGGTTCTCCGGCATCGTGCCTAAATTCTATCTCTTTTTTTTGTTTAGAGTTCTCCAATATCGTGCCCGGATTCAATCCCTTCTTTTGTTTTGGGTTCTTGACATAAACTGCCTGATTGATCTCTCGCATGCTTTTGATTCGGGTTCTTGACGCCGTGCTTTGGAATTCAATCCTTATTTTATTTTGGGTTCTCCGATCACACTTGGATTTGATCCCTTCTTTTTGTTTTAGGTTCTCTGGCATCGTGCCCGGATTTCATTATCTTTTCCGGCATCGTGTTCGGATCACTCATCTTCCCAAGCATCATGCTCGTGTTTCTCTTAGTCCTCCAGTCGTGGAGACTTAGTTCCGTTAGCCTTCAGTACTAGGTAAGTGGAAAAAATTGTTGGTCATCTGGGTTCTTCACTAGAGTTCATTTCACTCTTGCATTACTTGCACTTCGCACCCACAATTCACTTGTTCATTCACTCTACTAAAGAGGGGCATATTTGTAGACCCTCCATTTTGTCCCTCAACACTTGCTTTTATCCTATGGGTGTCACACTCACCCATCATTCTCATATGGCACCGTTAGAGTCCTTTAAGGCTTAGTCGGTCTCCGAGCCTCAGGTGGTCTTGTATGTGGTACATTGAGTGCGTGTGTAGTTATTGGCATTGTGCCATAGGAAGCAAGTGATGCCTCCCAAGGTTTTAACTCAATCGGAGTTTATTGAAGTATGTCGAATGAGGAGCACTTAGGCTTGTTTCGATCATATCTCCCTCATTCGAACTCAGAATCGTGCACCGTTTTTTTTAATGGACTCCTTATTCTCCAAGGAATATTCTGTCAAAATTTAAAATTTTATCTCAGCCGTCTCTACCGGTTGGCAACCGGTTCATCCTGACCATTGTGCCAACTTATATGGAGCACTGATTTTGGTGATTTTGGAGCCCAAATCCTACTTCGTTTGGGCCCATAAGCTCCATATCAGTCCTAGGAACGATTTGGGTCTAGTTATAGGCCATTTTGTGGGTTGCTTGCAACCCACCTTGAGTCCATTTTGGATTCTTGGTGGTTAAGCAAAAGAGTTAATGTGGCCAGCTCCTAACCTCGTGGGCGTGAGGAGTGTTTATGGAACTGGGGAAGTCCGAGACTGATTGGGGGAGTTCTCGGGACTGAAGGTGTGCAAATTGGAGTGAGCTCAGAAGTTTAAGAAGGAACCAGATCAGCCGGTTCATTGGGTTCTATTTTCAGGAATAGCAGTTAGAGCACTGGGCATTGTTTGGGTTCGTTCTCACTCATTTGAAGTCAGAATTGCACACCATTTATTTATTTATTTTGGATTCCTTACTCTGTAAGGAATGTTCCAAAAATTTGTTAGAACTGTTCTCAACCAGATCGATTGGTTGGGAAACCGGATCATCCGGTTCATTAGGTTATGTTTTCAAGAACAACAGTTAGGGAACTAGGCATTGTTTAGTTCAATTCTCACTCGACTGGTCGAATTGTACCGCCGTTACGCTTTTTGGGTTCCTTACTCACAGCGAGGAATGTTATAAAAAAATTTGATATTTTTTCTCAATCGGCTCGACCAGTTGGGAAACCGAATCAACTAGTTCGTCGGGTTTTTTTTTTTTTTAGGGATAGTATGATTTTAGTTTAATTGGAGCCCATGACATTTGTGAGTCAAGCCCATTCACTCCATATGATTGTAGGGCTATGTTTAGGGTCGGAAATGGGGTTTAGTTCAAGTTAATGTGGTCCCATTTTTTTAGTTCATCTGAATTAGGGTCAATCTTGGTCAAAGGGTGGTTAGTTAAGCACTAGTAGTCTAGTGTTATATTGAGCCCCAATTCTTTGAGATGAATAGACATGTTTGTATAGTTGCACTAGTGTTGTAGTATCAATGAGTGGCTGAGATGCAATGTATGGTTTCTCCTGGCTTCCTTTGCTTTTAATAGTTAATTTTTAGAGATTGTTGTATGCCCGAAATGTGTGACTAACCTTCCACACATCAGCATGGCTGAGGACCACGAATTTTTTGTAGCACACATGCTTGGGCTTTGGTATTTGAATTTATATGCGTACATGGTGTTTGGACTTTCATGTTTGTGGTGCATTTGAGCTTGTTGTCTGACCTCTTACGCAACGCTTGGCTAGGGACCACAAGTTTTCACCCTTTGTTTTGTTTGGTCGTGTGTTTATGCATGTTAGATACTTAGTAGGTTGGTGTGATTCGGGTCATCTGTTTAGCATGAGTGATCAATTGATCTTTGACTCGTATGATCCCATGCTAATTCATTAGTAAGGACCCGAAGGTCCCGGGCTAAGAGGGTGCTCCTTTCACGCTAGGGTACCTTCGATTGGTAACCCAGTCCACAAGACCCAAAAATCTAGTTTTCGTGGATCGCTTTTTCCTAACTGGAGTTAATGATGGGTTTTTGCTCAACACTTCATTTTCCCGTTTAAAAAATAAAAATAAAGAAAGTAAGTGTGACTCAGACAAAACCATTCCTCATGTGAATGGATTTTCCAAAGCTCGAAAATCAGCTCTCTTATTCTATTAATAGCGAGTTGTGCCGGCACGTGGATCGGGTAGGGTCCACAATATTCCTCACTTTATCCTTTTGCTTTGATTTCATGTTCTTTACCAACCTTGAGTGATGATCTTTCACATCTCATTGCATACCATTTCTCCATTCTCATCTTATAGATAGTGATTTAGAGATCCTTAGTTGAGAGGGTTATTTTATCAGAGAGAGCTTCTTTGTAAATCAATGTTTGAGAGTATATCTATCTATGTATGATGAAAAAAAAAAGATATAAAATAAGTGCTTGCACACATATATAGTTTGTTTCTTAGATGGACATGTATTGGACATTGATGGTTGTTTTTTGAGTTTTATTTTATCTTGAGAGTTCGTATGTGAACTTTTTAGGTCCTCATATCATATGTGTCTATTTTTTATATATTTGGCAAGTGAGAGTTAGATGACTTTCTCCTTTGGACTCTAGGTTATGGTCTCTTTACATCATCCCACCTACTGACAATTTGACCTTTCTCTATGTTTTGATTTAAGAGGATTGCTGCTTAGTTTTCTTTCCTTTTGTTCTCATTGCTTTTCATCTTTTTATCACATCCACATTTTCCTACATCACTTTTCTTTCCATTGATCAACATTTCCATGACAGATACATGTTGGATACATAAAATGCGACATTTATATAGGTTTTTAAGCCCCTCAACTCATGTTTTGCTTTCATTTTGTGTGGAATAGGTGCTTTTGACCTTTTCTACTGTTTTTATGCTTGTGCAAGTTGTTCGGTGTTTTGTGTGCATTTTCGTAGCGGTTTGGTTCCCTGAAGGATAAGCTGCGGTGCTCGCCATCGATTCAACCGGGAGGCGCGATGATCATGAAGTAAAAGTTGGGCAGTGCGGAGATATTGCGATTACCGTCGAGGTGTATCGATTACCCACATGCAGCTAAGATGCAGTGGAGTCTTGGTATCGGTACCATATCAAGGTGAAATGCCGTGCCTAAGTGTTGAAGGACCCGGTGAAGTTTTGGTACCGGTACCACTAAGCGGTACTAGTATCATCACGATCTTTGCGAGTTTAAGAGGAATTTTGATCTTGGTGCAAGGGCACGATCGTCTTTTGATTCCCACTTCGAGATCACTAATGTGGATGGTATTTAAGCCCACATGAGGGTAGAATTAAGGGGTTCGTGTTCTAGGTTTTGAGCTCTCACTTTTGGAGTTTTTCTCATATTTTCTAGGGTTTTCTAGATAGGGTAGCTAGTTCTTCTCATTTTTAGTTTTGAACATTTGTAATCTTTTAGTCGATTTTATAACTTGGTATTCATTGAGGGAACTCTGCGTTTTTGATATTTCAACTTTGCAATTGTAGTGATAGTTCTCAATTCACATTTAATACTATTGTTCTAGCATTTATGAATCAATTCTCAGTTTTAATGGAGTTCTAAACCTCCACGATAGGGTTCTAATGGTGGAAACTCACATCCCATTTCAAGATATGACACTCAGTCCCTCTTTTGTGCTTCAATGGGATTTGTATGATATTAAACACTTGCTAAAATTCTTATAAAACCTTAGTTTGGCATCTTCTTGACAACGTGTGAACGAGAGATTCTTGGTACATGTTGTGTTTGATCCGAAATGCAATCTAAGAGTCTAATCAAATCGTCTGAGCAGGCGTTTGATATCTTTCATTTATTCTTTGTCTTACAAAAGCTCTTAAAGTTATATCCCCCATCAAAGACCATTCATCAATGGCCCCTTGATGAGAATGTGAGTGAGAGGTGAGTATTACCTAGTTGGAGAAGAGTGGAAACTGTAGGATCCTATCATTTTTGGCACTGTTGCTGGGGAGTGGCTAGCACTCTAGTCGATCCAAAGAGAGCTAGTGGTAATTTGCAATTGCATTGAAAATCCGGTAAGTTCTCTACCTTTTTCTTTTAATTCTTTTTGTAGATAATATAAGTGGATACTTGTCTAGTTAGGGTAATATTGGTGCATGTTGGTTTGGACTCATGACGAGCAATGCCGACTTGTAAGAGTTATACCTCAAAGACATCTTGAAGATTCCACAGTAAGACGTTTGTTTCAAGAGAACCTGATGAGTCCAAAAACTCATTAGATTTTTAATCCATTTTTCTGAGTATATTACGAGATAAATGTTAATTTGTTTGTAGAAAAGTGGATATTTTACTCAAACTTCATTTTGCAGGAAAATACAACAGAAGCTCAAATCTTAGCAAAATCAAGAAACCACCACAACAGACCGAAAAAAAACATGCATGCGCCCATTAATCGAAATTAAGTCACGATAGAAGCTCTACAAACATTCCAAGTCACGACATCAACAAATTCAGCTTTGAAGAAGACATAGAGAACTTTAGCAAAGTGAAGTCGCGGAATTGAAGAAGGAAGCTATGCACAAAGAAAATCGGGTCGAGACTCAGCGAAAGCTACAATTAAAGGAAGAATTCATGTCGCGACATCACTTTGATGTCCCACGCCAAAAGGATATGATCGATGTCGCCGACACCATTATGAGGTCATAAGTGATCCGCCTATGAAGCCAAGAGGGAGGTATTTGCAAAAAGAAAGAGTGTTGCAACTGTGGTTTTTAAATGCAAGTGTTTCCATTTCATGTCGCTGACATTCACTACGTCGCGGAGATAAAAATGTGAAGATTTAAAGTGCAAATCAAAATAGTTTCAAAGCGGAGGTCGCAAATCAGAAGCCAAACAAGCACTTAAGCGTAAGAACCGGAATTTATGCATCAAGCATAAAATCAAGGATCGTGAATGGCGTCGCGACTACCATTAAGGGTCGCGACCGCGTCAGGTGTTGTAAATTGAGGCGCGACACCACCTCGAAGTTGGGCGACTGGAATAAAGGTGGAAGTTTATAAATCGGGTTGCAACGTAGAACCGAGGCTAAAACTGTAAGAAAGGAAATGAAAGAAAATACGTCGCGACATCAATTATACGAGGCCACACATAAAATTGAACACAGAATGCAAGATCACCAACAATTACTCAAGAAATCAAAGTCACAACATGAAGTCATCATATACAAAACAAAGGTAATACAACCTAAAATCAAGGTCGAATCCTAAGCCGGAGAAAGGAGACAATGATGTCGCGACATGCAAATGAGGTCGCACATCAACAATCAAGAAACACTGTAAATGAGGTCATGACGACGTAACGGCGTCGCAAATCCATCGACGCATTTACAAGACAAATCAAGGTAACTTAAAGAAAGATATCGCGATCGATCATGATAATCAAGAGAGTCCATGTCGCGACATCAATTTGAGGTCGCAACATAGGACAAAGTGAGTCGGGCTTTTCTTTCGAGTTCCACCGAGCATTTGGGATTCACCCAAATTCTTTTTACGTATAAATAGATAGCTTTAGGAAGAGTAGTTAATTTTTCCATCTCACTACCTTAGTGGAGAAGAAGAGGAACTCAAGCAGATATTTAGAGGAAGATTTTTTATTTTTTTTTTTATTTTTCTCGGTATTAATCTCTAACTGCAGAGACGAGTAGAGCTAGATTTTTAGATCTATTATTTTTCAAGTATTATCGTCAAAATTTATGAAATCTGTACAAATTATGGAATTCATTTTTCTAAGTTTTATTGCAATTACAAAGTGGGTCAGGGCGTGATCGGTGCTCCATTTCTTAATTCGCAATGCAAGAATTTAGCGGTTTCATCGATTTGATTTACTTAGTTACAAATTTTTCCGCACAATTATGGAGAATCAATTTGGGTTCGGTTTTACTTAATTTGTGTCGTTTGAATGGATAAGTTCCCAATAGTAGCAATGAATACATTTGAGGGAGTGCGTATCTTTACCCGATATCCAGGATGCCCTCGCGTGACATGTAGATGGAGATTCCCGAGAGCTGAGAGCATTCTTTCGGGTATGTTTTGACTACCATTGACGACCGTCGAGCCCAGAGTTCATTGATAAATCCCCATTCGCTCATAATTGAAGTCGGGAGGGTGTATTTAACAATATAAATAATCAGAGTTCGCCTTAATCTGAAGGTAAGTTCCAATCCCCGTGTTAGCTTAGATCTAATCAAGGGAACGGGATAAACCCATAAATCTGAAGGTTGAGCTACCAATTAAGTGGTAGAAACTTTGCGAAAATCCTGAGAAAGAAAAGCAAAAGTTCTGCTGTCAACAGGAAATGGGTGTGAAGTATTGAGAAAGAAAATACCCGTATCTTGCAAGAGAATTTGAATGTGAGTCAGGTTTGATCTTTGTCTTCGAGAAGGATATCTAATCGTTGAATACGGAGAGATCCCACCTAATAATTAGGAAATCTCTGACAATAAATCCAGATCCATATATAGAAATGTAGCAATGTAATGAACTGGCTGAATTGGATCAAGCCATTGTATTTCACTCGATAGTTTTCGCTTCTCAAGGTGAAGCCGATTTAATCCATTTTTTTTTTATATATGCAATTTCTATTTTTATTCAGCCATTTCTTTGCTTTAAGCTTAGTTTGACATTATTCAATATTATAGGATTTTTAATTTTTGTTGTTTAGATAAAACCTTCATTATGAGTTTTGAGTCCCAATAGTATGGAATTTTAGTAGTTGGGGTAGTTGATCTATAATTCGCTATCAATCTCTGTGGGAATGATACCTGGACTTACATTCAGATTTTACTACTTGTATGACTCAGGCACTTGCAAGTAGTCATAGATCGAACCCTTATTTTTAAATCATGAACATTAAGAGGAAATTATTTTATCAAACAAAATTATCCAAAGTAATATGGATGCAAGAGAAGTGTAAGGCTCTTGTAATTATGTTAATTTGAGGGGTTTTAGTCTATATAGAAAAAGGCAAACAAGTTTTTATGGCGCCGTTGCAGGGGATTGAAAGAATTAAATAGATCAATATTTTGACTAAAGAAAGAAATGCTAATTTGGACATTTTAGGAACGAAAACAACAAAAATAGCTTTTCAAGCAGTGGCTACATCAGCCGCTAATCTTTAACAAGCTATGTTGAAAATATTTGTTTAGTTAGACTAATCCTATTAATCTGAGTGTGTTTTGATTTCAGGAGAACCTTTAATGCATAGGAAACAGGATTCTAACCTAATTCCAGTAGACACTGAATTGGAGAGAACACTCAGGAGCTTAAGAAAGACAAAGAGCGTAAAACGCAGCCTATGGCAGATGAGAGACATGACCAGACAAAGGAATAGAGGACAACAACCGTAAGGCCTCCCACATCGACTACACAATGGGAGGATTTTGAGGCCTATTATTCAAGAAGAGTATTCTTAATCGACAAATTTACCGTGGATGCAACACTTGAACTAAATCCAAATTCTTGATTACAATGGTTCAGAACATCAGTTTACTAGTCATCCCACCGAAGACCCAAACGAGCACCCGAAACTCATTTCTCAGATGGGCGACAAAGTAGCTTCGAATGGTGTGAGACCAGAGGTGATAAGTGCCAGATTCTTCCCATTTTCTTGAGAGATATAGCACACATGGTATGAATCATTACCATATGGTTCGATTGATACTTGGGAAGAGTTGGTAGCTTCACGGCAAAATTCTTTCCATCTCTCACTTCAGAGAGAAGAAGAGATAATAGTATTCCAACAAGGGGAAGATGAGAGCTTATATGTAGCCTGGGAAAGATTCAAGAGGTTGCTGAAGAGGTGCCCGATGCAGAATATTTGAAGACCTGATGGACATAGTGTATCATGCTTTAAATGATACATCTAAGGGCATTATCGATGCTTCATGCTGTGGAGCATTCAAACGAAAAAGTGCTGAAGAGGCGAGAGATCTGATAGAAGACCTAGCAAAATGCAATATGAAAGCTCCATCTGAGTTTTCAAAGGGAAACGACAGAGGAAAAGGGGTCATGGAGCTGAGCAAGATGACATCCATGGAGGCAAAGTTGGATGCCATAATGCATAGATGGACAAACAAGAGAGAAAGATGCACACCGCCGCGAAATAGGAGCAGTGGAAAGAGAAGTTATGAGAAGAAGTGCTGAGGTGCCAACAGAAGACGATTCTTATGGTGCTGAGGAGGTTAAGTACGTAAATGAGCCAAGAAATTACCATTTCAAGCCAAATCCTAACTTGCCCACACACTACAATCCAGCATTGAGGAACCATGAGAATTTCGCATATGGTGGAGGGGCATTGCAAGGCCTAAGGAATGGGACGTAATCCTCATCATGATATCGCCAGCTCACCAAGGTTCCAACAGCAAGAAGAAGGAGGTGAAAGCGTAATGAATATGAGGGCTCCGTGCACCAACGGCATCCGGCATGATGGGACCGAATAAGTGATACCACGTCGGATGCACCCAAACGACATCCGTCATGATGGGAGGAATTGTTAAATTTATAAGAAATAATACCAAATGATAATAAGGGCTGGATTCTCAAACTAATCCGCCGTGAATGTGAATTAATAGTCAAGGTGAAATAGCCAACATTGACGAGTGTAATGGGATTTTTAAGAATATGCTAAATCTCATGAATTGAATTGTGAAATGAATTGTTGCATTGAAATGCATATATGATATGGTAAATGATTTGTATATCAAAGCATGTGGAAATGAATAGTATGAGTATATGTTGATATATTAGGCATGGTTTAATGATAAATGGCTTCCAGTTAACGGAATATTGGATTAGGAAACCACAAGCATGAAAATGCTTACGTAGTTTGAATCAGGCATCGAGTAAGCAAAGAGAAGAAGGCCAAGATCATGTCACAGAACAGAGAGAGTAATGGCGTATAAGTGTATACTCCTTAATTTTGCATATCATCTTTTTGAACAAGTGGAGTTTTGTAAACAAAGGGCTAAACCTCGAAACTTGATTTTAGGCATCATTTTGAAAAGGGCATAGAATGCCTTTCCTTGTAAAATGTATTTTGTTAATGTTTACGCTCACTAAATTGCTTTGAATTTGTAAATGATTATGGCTTGCCTAAATCAACCGCTTCCGTGAATCAAATGAATTAATAAATGTTTTGATAAGATGTGAAAAACGCCTGGCAAACCGCCCGCTCGTATCCGCCATTCTGCCAAATGATTCGGGTCACGAGCATTTTGAAAAAAATTTAATAAACGATAACTAAAGAAATAAACCGAGCGTCCCCCTTGTTTCGGTCGACTGGCCATTCTGCCTGACCGGCTCGAGGGTCGCTACATCAGGGAATTTTAACACTACGGTCAGCTAGTTGAAGGGTGATATTAGTCGGCTCTAACTCTCCTAACCCTAGCTCAACATATATCGAATATGGCAACAAATTAACACTTGCTCCTAAGTCCAATAGAGTATGTCCCAATTTGGAGTTTCCCACCACTATGGAAATAGTGGGGCTTCCTGGGTCTTTGTATTTCGGGGGCAAGTTGTTCCTAATCAAAGAGGTGAATTGTTCAACAGAATGCATCCTGTTTCGATCTAACTTTCTTTTCACAAAGACACAAGTATTTCAAGAACTTGGCATATGACTCGAATTTGCTTACGGCATCCAACAAGGGAATGCTTTTATCTTAACTCCGCTTGAACAACTCATAGATTCAGAATGATTCACTTCTTAGGGGCTCTCAACCTATGAGGGTATGGAGCAGGAGGGGCACAAGTAGCTTTTTCTTTTTCTGGCTCAACATCAACAACATCTATCCTAAGAACATGAGGCTTGTCAGACACATCATCATCCCTTGGTGGTTCATTTTGAAAATCTTTTGTTGTTTCTTTGGAAGACTCTTTAGGTTGAATGGTTTTATCAATTGCTTTTCCACTTCAAAGCGTGGTGACAGCCTTGCAATGTTCAAAAGTTACATCATTTGGACTTGAGATTCCAACATTATTTTGACCTTGAGGGTTTTGGATGGTTTGAGAAGGGAGTTTCCCTTTTTCTTGTTGAAAATTGCCCATAGAAGAAGCCAACTTAGTGATTTGGGATCTCACATCATTTAAGGCTGTGCGAAATTCAGTGTTGGTGGATTGTCGAACCTAGACAAACTGTGTCACAATGTCCTCCAAAATTTTCTTATGTGGAGGTTGGTAAAGCTGTTGATTTTGATTCCCTTGAGAAGAGGGGTGAAACCCTTGTTGACTCAGAGGAAATCCCTGAGGACCTTGATTTTGAATTGAGAGGCTTGATTTGAAAAGCCTTGGTTTTGGAAGTTCCGCCTTGGTTAATTTGGAAAATGGTTTAATCCTCATTCTTCCAATCCAAAATTGCGCTTACCCCACCTGATTATAAGTTTCAGAGTATGGAGAGTTGAATGGCTTCCTTTGGTAATTAAGAGCATTAGCTTGCTCTATTAGGATTGCTCCCTTGACTTGAGGAAGGTTAGGGCAGTTAATGGTTGAATGAGTGTGGTCATCGCAAATGATGCATGACTCATCCACTCCAGATCCTATAGGTATCGAAGGTACCTTGGGTACAACAGTCACCTCATTCACTTTTTTCAATTCGATGGCCTCTAACTTCCTAGTTAAATTGGCTATTTTCGCTTATTGGTCATCATTCTCTCTTAAGTGATGCATTCCTCCTCCTGTAGGTGTACTATGCACTTTAGTAGTATCTAGGAGGTATTATCTCCCAAGTTCGAAAGCATTTTCTCGCTATTGTATCAAAATTGCACAATTTCCTAGCGCTTTTCTCAGAACTCCCCACACACATTATTTGATGCATTTTTATTTAGGAAAGTCCTGGTGAAAGTATGCAATGATTTGTCCAACATCCAAACCATGATGAGGGAGAGCGTGGAGGAGGTCCTTATACCTTTCCCATACGATAGCAAAAGGTTCACCCAGTTTTTTAGAAAAGTTTTGGATTGCTCGCATGAGTGCATTAGTGCGTCTCGGAGGGAAGAATTGGTTCAGAAATTCATTTTGCATGTCTTCCCAAGTGAAAATTGAATTAGGATCAAGAGAATGAAACCATATTTTGGATTTTTCCTTTAGAGAAAATGGGAATAAAACCATACAAATTATATGGAGGGGTGATCCTGTAGAAAGGAAAGCACTGCAAACATCCTCAAAATCTCTCATGAATGAGAAATTTCAAAACGAATTCTCTTGATAATGTGAGAAGAAGAATCATCTCCGACTTCATAAGGAATTGGTTAGCCTCTTCAAGTAGGAAAATACATGAGTTTGTTGTGGTTCTCTAGGGTTACAGAATCTCTCGAAGGATTCTTTCCACATTAGGTAAAGGGGCAGGGGGAGCTCGATATTGATTATGCTGAAAATTAATATTTCCCCCTCCCGCCGCCAAGGTTTCCGGCGGTGCAACACCATCTCCTTATCGTGGAGGCCCATAGGGTCTTTGTGGGTTACCAGGTAACCCTTGGTCATTTGGATTAAAATGAGTTTGCTGATTTTCGGGATGCTCCATTTGAGGATTAGGGTTCTGTTTGCCTTTTTCTATATAAACTAAAACCCCTCAAATTAACATAATTACAAGAGCCTTACACTTCTCTTGCATCCATGTTACTTTGGATAATTTTGCTTTGATAAAATAATTTTCTTAATGTTCATGATTTAAAATAAGGGTTCAGTCTATGACACGCAAGTGCAATGTGTCATAAGTAGCAAAATCGAATGTAAGTCCAGGTATTATTCCCACAGAGATTGATAGCGAATTATAGATCAACTACCCCAACTACTAAAATTCCATACTATTGGGACTCAAAACTCATAATGAAGGTTTTATCTAAACAACAAAATTGAAAATCCTATAATATTGAATAATGTCAAACTAAGCTTAACACAAAAGTAACTGAATAAAAATAAATTGCATATATAAAAAAATGGATTAAATCAGCTTCCTGTGAGAAACGAAAACTATCAGTGAAATATAATGAAAACAAATAATTCAAAGAAGCCAAAGATATCATTCGTTTCTATATATGGACTGCTATTGTCCAAGATTTCCTAATTATTGAATTTGATCTTCTCCATATTCATCGACAGATATCCTTGTTTCTCTCAAGACAAGATCAAACCAAATTTACTGTATTCCAAATTCTCTTGCAAGATCTCGGCTTTCTTTCTCAATACTCACCCATTTCTCAAGGATGAAGAAAACTTTTGCTTTTCCTTCGTGATTTTTCGCAAAGTTTCTACCACTTAACGTAGCTCAACCTTCAAATCTATGGGTTTATCCTTGCTCCTTTGATTAGATCTAAAGCTACCTGGGATTGGAACTTACCTTCGCATTAAGGCGAATCCTTCGATTATTTATATCATAAATACACCCTCCAACTTCAATTATGAGCGAATGGGGATTTATCAAATGAACTCGTAGCTCGCCAGCTCACACGGTAGTCGAACATCAAAAGAATGCTCACTCAGAATCTCCGTCTGTCACGCAGGCATCCCGGATATCGAGTAAGACACTCCCTCAATTATATTAGGTACTACTATCGGGAAACTTATCCATTCAAACGACACCACTAAGTAAACCAACCCAAATTGATTCTCCATAATTGTGCGTGAAAAATCAGAATTAAATGTAATCAAATCCAAAGAGAGTCATTCGACACGCATTAAGTAATTAAGAAATGGAGCAATCGATCACGCACAACCACACGTAATTGCAATAAAACTTAAGAAAATGAATTCATAAATTGTTTCATAGATTTCATAACCGTGCAAGAATACTTAAAATAATAGATCTTAAAATCTAGCTCTACTCGCCTTCTCGCACAGTCATAGATTCAATACCGTAAAAAATTCACTAAATATACACCGAGTTCCTCTCTTCTCCTCCTTTTCCGGTAGTGAAGACGAAAAATTACTTTACTCTTCTAAAGCTATCTATTTATCAGAAAAGAATTTGGGCCGAATCCCCAAAATCTGTGGAACTCCAAAGAAAAAGCCTAAACATCGTTCATGTCGCGACCTTCAAATTGATGTCGCGACATGGACTTCTCTTGATCGGCTTCATGATCGCGAATTCTTCTTGCTGCAACCAGTTTGTCTTGTAAATGCTTTGATCAAAGGGTTACATCATTCGTGGTCGTGACCTAATTTACCTGTTTTTCGCTGATGTCGCTACCATTTGCATGTCGCATTGCCTCTTTCTCATAGCTTCCGGAAGTCATGGTAACAGCTTTAGGTTAGACCACCTTCTATTTGTATGATGACTTCATGTTGTGACTTTTTCTTGGTCGCAATCCTGTTGGTGGTCTTCTTCATATGTTTTCCAATTTTATGTTCGCTACCTTCATGGTGATGTCGACATCATTTGCTTCTCATTTTTTCTTCCGTCGCAATCCTCGCCTCTACAAACCAATTTCCTCCCCACCTTCATTCCAGTCGCGGCCTCAGCGTAGGTCGCAACCTCAATTTCTTCACTAACTTTACCAGTCGCGACCTTAATGAGTGGTCGCCACATCATTCCCGATCCTTGATTTGTAACGATCGCAGTTCAGCTTCTTGAAAACTGTTCACTACAGGTTTAATTCTTTCAAACTTTATTTTTGGTTGCACTTAAAATCTTCCGTTTTTTATGTCGCAACATTAGAGTGGTGTCGACATGAAATGGAGCCTGCATTTAAAACCAAACAGAACTCCTTTCTTTGCAAATACCTTCTTGTGGCTTCATAGACGGATCGACTCGTAATGGTGTCGCGACATCATTCATATTCAAAGAAGGGCCGCGATATCAAAAGTGATGTCGCGACATGAATTTCTTCCTTTGATTATTTCCCTTTAGTCTTGACAGTTTTCTTTGTCGCAAACTTCCTCTTCAATTCACGACTTCACTTGCTAAAGTTCTCTATGTCTTTCAAATCGAATTTGTTGATGTCGCGGATTGAAACGGTAATCGAAGCCTCTGTCATGACTTAAATTTCGCTGTGACCACTGGCCAGAGGTCGTTTCCTTCGATTCTTAAGATTTGAGCTCGTTGTATTTTCCGCAAAATGAAGTTTGAGTAAAATATCCACATTTCTGCAAACAAATTAACATTTATCTCGTAATATACTCAGAAAAATGGATTAAAAATCTAATGAGTTTTTGGACTCATCAATTTCCCCCAAACTTAAAATTTTTGCTTGTCCCCAAGCAAAGAAAAGAAAGAATTGTTTGTCCTCAAACAAATAAACTTACAAAAATTTTAGGACATTTTTCTGATTTATACCACAGTCTTTCTCATTCCACCTTCTAATCTGGGATTAAGAGATACCAGCATCATTTTAAATTTCATTTTTGATTCAAGAATAAGACATGGTATACTTTTATCACAAATTTCTTTGAAGGAACTAATGTATTTAAACAACTTTATCTAACAAGTCTGCCTTCGTGCGTAAAGTGTGTCTTCAATCATTTTCATCTTCATGTTGAATTTAGTTATCTTCGAGTTTTCTTGGACTGATTGTCAAAGTCCCATAGGCTTGTTTTTCATATTGATCTCCACTAATGTAGGTAAATTCAACCTTCAAAATCAATGAGGTCTTTCAGTTTCAGAATGTCGGGGCTTAGGTAATCAGCGGATACTTCTGGAAAAATTTGTTGTAAATCACCCAGCCTAATCTTTTTCTATACTTGTCGCCTTCCAACTTTCATCCTTTTCTTCTTGTTCTTGCTGATTCTCTTCAATCTTGGCCTCGATTCATCTTCATATTGAATTCTTTTAGGGAATTTCACTTCATATGCTCTTATTCAAAGCGCTTCCTTTTGTTTCGAACTCTTTGCTTTGTTTTTCTAGGATTGAATAGTGCAATGTTTGTCTTCTTAGGCTTTCTATTACTCTTAGAGAACTTTGGGTTGCAACCATACCACTTGGTATTAGGGTACTAGTGCTAAACACTCCACGGCTTAATTGTCTAAGGAAGAAAAGCCACAAGACATAACTTATTCCTTATTTCACTAGCTTCCGCTTTACTTCTTCACCTCCTTCCACAATTTGGAAATATTCTTCCCCAAACTTGTTTCTTCCTTTATAGTAAACTTTTTTTCTCGAACTAGAAACTGATAATTTGGGCCTTTCGCCGCAGTGTTTATCAGAAGGAAGGGAATTTAGGTTTTCGCTGTTGTTTATTGAAGAAATAAGGCTTATTTGCTCAAATCAAGGAACTAGAGAATATGCTAAGCATATATTGAGGGTAGGCTTAGAAAAGTTCAACCCGCAAGGATGGCCTCTATCATTTCTTGTTGGTCGCTTTACCTAAGATTTCGTTTCAATCAATAATCAAACGTTCTTAGACTATTGATTTAGCTTGTCATCTATTTTTAGTCTATTTTTCTGCTTGATTTTCATTTAAAAAAGGACAATTAATTTGCAGAAATATGAAGAAACTCACCAATTTGTTAATAAAGTGGTGGAATCTGAAAAATAAGAATTTTAGCGTAAAAGAAGGCATGTGGATGAGCGCATGATATCAGTCAGCTAGTCACAGCAGAAAGGCGCACAGCGGATGAAGGAACTGATGTCGTGATGTTCTAGCAAGAATTAAATGCATATCCAAAGTCAAGAAGCAGCTTAAACTCCGCCGGAAACGCTTCAGAAGAACAAGGCAGGCCGAGAGCAAAGAAATTCCAGTGAAGCAACCAGAAATGAAGAAGAAGACTTCATGTCGCGACATCTCGATGCTGTCGTGACATCGACACTAATACGTATAGCCACATAAATGTGAAAGAGAAGAGTCGCGACATCCACGCTAGATCAAGTCATGGCGACATCGTGAAACCCGAAGAAATTTGATAGAGATCGCGACAAGAGGCGACTTGAAGCTATGATGTGTTTATGAGGAAGTCATGTCGCGACAAGAGATCGTCACGGCTACTCAAGAGCACCAGTGGAAGCTTGTAAGTCCCTTAAGCTGATGTCGCGACAAGAGATTGATGTCGCGACAACATGAGCGAGTTGAAGGCTGCAAACACATGAGATGTTGTCGTGACAGCGACCGGCGTCGCGACATCGAAATACCAATTGAAGGCAGCAAGACCTAAAATGACGCTGCCGACAAGATTGATGTCGCAACATGAGAAGCAACCTTTAAAACCCGCAGCCATAATGGCGTCGTGACATCGAATCATCACCGAAAGCCGCAGAGACTTGATGTCGACGCTGTGGACATCAAGAGGATACGCTGAAAGCTTCAAGCCAGCGAAGCCGATGTCGCCATTGAAGAAATTGATGTCGTGACATCAGGAGACACCAATTCAAGGTTGCAGTACCATGAGCTGATGTCGCGACAAGGGATTGATGTCGCCAATATCAGCACTACAATGAAAGCCGCAGGCTTGGCGAGACGGCCGCGACGTGATCGGTCGCGACATGGATGATGTCACGACAAGAAAGTTGAAGTCGCGACCTGAACATTAACATGGGCCAACCCACTTGGAAATCCACAAAGACTGCATTGGGATTAGGGCCCAACTGAGAAACCCTATAAATACGCAGCTATCCAGAAGAGGAACGTAGGCTTCGACTACTAATGGGACGAGGTCCAGAATAAGGCTCATTTTCTTTATTTTTCTTTTCTTTTCTTTTCTTTTATTTTCTTCAATGTTAATAGTTAGGAGATTGATTAGATTTATCGCTCTAGTTTTTCTTTATTTTCCGAATTGAGGTTATCGCTTGGAGTTAAAGCCGACGTGCACCAATTTTTCAAATTAATCCGGAATGTTGAAGTTCGCACAAATTCCCTCTGAATTCGATTTCAGCTTCGAAATGCAAGTATTCTTATGATCGCAGGAAAGTCGTAATGTAATTGCACTGAGGAACCTGCCTATTGAGTAAATGTTATAGTCGTAAATTATCTTTCAGAATAAGCTTCCAAAGAATTGCGGAATTTCGCTTAGAATTTACTTCTGGTTTTGGGTTTAATGTTTTTGATCTGAATATCAGTCTCTTATACCCGTATAAGATTTGTTTAATTGCTCTGATTTCAAGGAGGTCCTTTGAGTGACACAGAGAAGACATTCCTGGGAGTTATGAACATTTCTTTGAAGGTATATTAACCTGCTATTTGAGACTGGCCGAGCTTTGTAAGTTTACTTAGATAAATCCTTCTCACTTGGAAATCAAGAACGAAGTTGAACGAAAGTTAATCATTTAAACAAGCAAAGAGTTCACCTCAATTCTGGATAAGGAGGCCAATCCCAAAGAATGAGATCTAATCAAGGAGAGGGTGATCTATTCTAATTTTGAGGAAGAGTAAACTGGAGGTTGTATATCCTTGCTTGACCGATAACTTGTAAGCTAAGGTTTACAGTCCGTAAAATGGGTATGAAGTATTGCAAAAGAAAAATACCCAGATTAAGGAAATTCCTTTTAAAAGTAGTTATCTCATTCCCTGTATTCGAGAATCAAATAAAATCTCGACAATGAATTGTGGAGTGTGGAGAGACCAATGGCAATTACTAAATGCCTTGACAGATTTTTTAAACCTGAAATGATTAAGAAATTTTATCAGTGTTAACTACAGGAATTGATACTTCACTATAACAGTATTCTTGATGGGTACTCCAAAGGATAACTATCTGTTTCCATTTATTTTCTTTTCTATTAATTATTCTTTATTCTTTATCTTCCAATGATTGTCTGCTCGCTTATTTTCCTTTAATTGCTTGATTTTCCAGCACCTTAATGTTGGATCCTACTATCATTTTTTGGTCCAAATAGTATGGAAATTGAGTAGTCAGGGTAATTGATTTAAAATTCTTGAGATCTCTGTGGGATCGATATCTGGACTTAAATCCATTTTATTACTTGTCGCACTGCAAGCACTTGCGTATCGAACCAAACTTTGAAAAATGATTTACTCAAGAGATTTTCGTTTATATAGTATAATGTTAATAAGTTTTATGGCAAGGTTGCCGAGGATTAGATAATTGTTCTTTGGTAATCTTGTTATAAACTTGTGTATATGTCATTTGGTCTCACGCAACAAGTTTTATGATATCGTTGTCAGGGATTAGCTAATAGTCCTCGGGACACCGATGTGACAAATTAAAGATATGTGTTTTCTTGGCCAACAACACAGGCTGAGGTAGACCAGCAAAGTTTCAATTATAAGAAATCTAATGCCACCCACTACAACTAAGGGAATTAGAAGTTTCTTAGGACATGCCGGGTTTTTATAGAATATTTATCGCAGATTTCTCAAAATCGTTAGACCACTATGCATTGGCCGAAAAAGATACTAAGTTCTATTTTGATGAATCGCGGCAAGGCATTTTACAAGAAATCAATCCAGACGAATAAGCTCCCATCATGGCAAAACCGATTGAACAGAGAATTTGAAATCATATGTGATGCCGCGATTTTGCAACGGGAGCCGGATCGTACGTAAAGATGAAAAAAGTGTTCAAGGCCATCTACTATGCTAGCAAAACCTTTAATGAAGCTCAAGAAAATTACTCTACTATTGAAAAGGAGATGCTGGCAATAGTATTTGCATGTGAAAAATTTAAGGCATACATTTTGGGGGTCCTATGTTGTTATACATTAATCGATCATGCAAAAGAATTAAGATCTAATGGCAAAGAAAGAAGCAAAGACAAGAAGGGTAGTGACAATGTGATAGCTGATCACTTGTCAAGAGTAGAGAAACCCACTGTACAAGAGGAAGGAAGAGAAATAGCATAAAATTTTCCAGATGAGCAGTTATTCCAGTTGTCACTCCAATCACCCTGGTATGCTGATATTGTGAACTTCTTAGCTTGTGGAATTATGCCACCAGAATTCAGCTACCAACAGAGAAAGAAGTTAAGGACTGACAGCAGGTACTACATCTAGGATGACCCATTATTGTTTAAAAGAGGAGCTGATCTGATTATAAGGAGATGTGTACCAGAAGGTGAGCAAAGCAAGATTTTACAAGAATGTCATGCATCACCTTATGGAGGACATTTTGCAAGAGATAAAACAGCCCACAAAAATTCTCCACTGATTTACCGCCTACTATTTTAAGGACTGCTGGAATGGGTGAAGTTATGATCAATGCCAAAGAATGGGAAATATCAGCAAAGGCATGAGATGCCCCGCAAGGTATCCCGGGTGGTAAATTGTTCATGTATGAGGAATGGATTGCATGGGCCTTTTCCCGCTTCATTTGGGAAATATATACATCTTAGTCAGGATTGCATCAAAATGGGTTGAGGCACAGCCTTGTCCAAAGAATGATGCCAATATTGGGCTTGTGGACTCACAAAACAAACATCCCGCCAAGATCTTGAACCACGGCTGGGAATTTTTTTTTTTAATAAACTATAATTGAAGTGATGAGGGAGCCATTTTGCAAATAAGGTGTTTGACAAACTCATGAGCAGATATGGTATCAAACATATTATGAGCTTGGCTTATCATCTCAAACAAATGGGCAAGCTGAAATTTCCAACAAGGAGATAAAGAGAATTATGGAAAAGACTGTGAGTTCCAAATATAAAAGATCAAGCCGCTGGTTGATTTATGCACTCGCATAGCAGATCGCTTTTAAAACTCCCATTGAATGTCCCCACAAAGCTTGTCTTTGAAAACCTTTGTCAACTACCTCGAGCTAGAATATAAAGCTATGTGGGCCATCAAGAAGCTTAATTTGATTTTAAAGTCAGTATGAAGATAGGCTACTCCGCTTAAAATGGAATTGGAAGAGTTGAGGAATGGCTTCCATGATAGTGCCGCATCTACAAGGATAAACAAAATGGCATGATCAACTAATTTGAGGAGGGAATTCAAGAAAGGAGATCGTATTGGTTATTCAACTTAGACTAAGACTCTTCCAGAGTCAAATCCAAATGAGTGGACTATTTACGTGGTGCCGCTAATACAACTAGGGGCAAAGTGACACTTAGGAACCAGCAATCATGAGGAGTTCAAAGTTAATGGTCGAGATTAAAGCACTACCTTGGGAGAAAAACAATTGGAAGAGTAACTTAGTTCTAAACAAGGAAATTGAAACAAACAACAATGGTAGCGTAAAGTCCAGCCTAAAGACTAAAATCGAGTAAATGGTGGGAAGGCAATCCACACCAGTTTGTTTTTAATTTTTCTTGTTATAGTTTAAAATTTATGTGTTTAAATTTCTAATAGCTTATAGTGATTTTATTCATTATTGATTGAAGAGTAGGTAAATATTTTTTTTTTAGTTTTACAGGACAATGAAGATTGTGCAAAAAGGAGAGCATCTGCAATCAAACTTCAATCAACATAAGAGACCAAAAAGGGGCAGTATATTCTTTTTGATTTGATTTTAAAATTTGTCTTTGATATAGCATGATTGATTGAAAGTTTGAGGGAATTTTTATCTTGTCATGGTGCTTTAATTTTGAATGTGATGCATAGTGGAAGTTGTTGAATTTTTGCATGATGAAGATGAATTGAGTTGTAGTTGTTTTGATTGGAATTGAATAAATTGAAACCGTCGTGAATTTGAGTGTTTATGTTTTGGTCACAACATTAATCCAAAAGTTGCAATCTAAGAATGTCGATGTGAAAATAAAAGTGGACAAGAAATAAAATAATGAAACCAGCTCACGATCAAATAAAGAAGGGAAAGAACATTTTTATGTTGCAACATCAAATTCCCTCGTCATGATCTCACATTTCAGTCACAACAAAAAATTTTAAAGTTGCGGACCTGAATAGTCCTAAAAGTCAATAAAAGGATTTTAAAATCTCATTTTGGGTATCCTAACAGCTTAAAAGCTAAATCATTGAAAATCATTAATTTAGAGGTTCAATAATTTAATGTCGCGATCCCATATTGTCGCCATGACATTTAACCCACTTCTATTATACTAAATTCCATTAGACTACACCACCCCAACCTTTCGCCTGCATCATTCATTCGTAATCTTTGAAATAAATAGTTATTAATGCGTAAAAACAGAAAATCAATGTCTTGATTGAACGAATTATTTAGTATGCCTAGCTTCAAGGAGAATAATCGTATAAATTTAATAACTTCAAGAAATGATCAATATTCTCCAATTAAATTCTAAACCTCTCAAGTTGAAATATCAAGAGAGCAAGAATTGAGAAACCTCATTCAATTCATTCATCTAAAATTTAAAGAAAGAATAAATGGCCTTGTAGTTCCTAAGAGACAGCAAATCACTATAAAAGGATGGGATAACAAAGGAAAAAACAAAACAAAGAGAATGAAGAGAAGAGAGAATGAGAGAGAAAAGAAGAAGTTCCAAGGTCAGGAACAGAGTTATGGAATGAATGAGTCGGAAAACAAACCAATTCCATTCCTTATTCCATAAAACGATGTGTAATCAAGAGAGTGGTTGACGGGAAAGGAATTGGAAGAAGGGTCAATTAGAACCCATCAACCTCTCCAAAGGAAAAGGGAGAAAGGGCTCCAATTTATCAGACAACTCACTACGCCTCGAATCACTCTTGCAGTGAGCCTGTCCGGTGAACAAATTTAATATGAGCCACAGAATCTTCAGAGGGAAGATATGGGAATTTAGATCAAGAAATAGAGAGTTTTTCTCTAATTTTGTTATAGTCTTATTTGTAAGGAAAGCAGATTGTACAATATCGAAATGTTTTGATATTTGAATAAAATTCTTGTTGACCTACAAATTGATTGTTTATGAGTAAAATAAAATTTTGTTTTTGTGTCATTTTTCTTTTCTGTGCAAGAATCAAATAAATAATTCTGTTCTTTCCCAAGAACAACAATTTCAGGAAGAATCAGGGCGTGAATGATTAAACTGGAAATTAGGAGTATTGCCTGCATTGTTTAAATTCAGTTTAGTTTGCAAAAATTGGAAAATTGGTTATTGCTGATGGAACAAAATACTTGGATGAAATAATGTAAGTAGACAGTAAATAAATACAAGTCTTGAAGAAATAATACACTTTGGTCAACAAAACTTATGAAACTTTGACAGGAATTAGGAACATCTTCTGGGAAATTTAGGATTGAGAGTCCATAGTTGTTGTTTGACCAAAACACATATGCTAATTTGTCACATCAGTGTCCAAGGACTATTAGCTAATCCCTGACAACGATGTCATAAAACTTGTTGCGTGAGACCAAATGACATATACACAAGTTTATAACAAGATTACCAAAGAACTATTATCTAATCCCTAACCTCGCTTATAAACTTATCGACATTATACTATATAAACCAAAAATCTCTTATATAAATCATTTTCGAAGTTTGGTTTTGGTCCGATATCTCGCAAGTGCACAAAAAGGCAAGTAATAAAATGGATTTAAAAGTCCATCGATCCTACGTAGATCTCAAGCACTTTAAATCAATTACCCTCGATCACTCAATTTCCATACTATTCGACTAAAAATGATAGTAGGATTCAAAAGATTAAGGTGTTTGGAAAACTAACTAACAAAAGGAAAATAACCGAATCGAACCAATCAACCTGGAAGATAAAAGAATAAAGAATAATTAATAGAAAAGAAATAAATGGAACAGATAGTTATCCTTGGAAAATCTATCAAGAATATCAAGAGGTGAAGTATCAATTTAGTTAACACTCGATAAAATTTCTAACTTACTTCGTGTTTTAAAATATGTCCAAGGCATTTAGCAAAGGCAAATTCGATCTCTCCACACTCACAATTCATTATCTAATTTGACTCGATTCTCTAATACAGTGGGTCGAGATAACTACTTTAAAGGAATTTCCTTAACTGGTATTTTTCGCAATACCATACCCATTTTACGGATCGTAAACCTTAGCTTCCAAGTTATCTATTGCCAAGGATATACAACCTCCGCTACTCTTCCTCAAAATTAGAATAGATCACCCTCTCCTTGATTAGATCTCATTTAACACGGATCGCCTCACTATCCGAATTGAGGTGAACTCTTTGCTTGTTCAAATGGATAACTCGTTCAACTCGTTCTTGATTTCAAGTGAGAAGAGGATTTATCTAAGTAAACTTACAAAGCTCAGCAGATCTCAAATAGCAGGTTAATATACCTTCAAAGAAATGTTCATAACTCCCAGGAATGTCTTCTCTGTGTCACTCAAAGGACCTCCTTGAAATCAGAGCAATTAAACAAATCTTATACGGGTATAAGAGACTCCATATTCGATCAAAAACATTAAACCTAAAACCGTAAGTAACCACAAACTAAACTACAAGTCGCCGGAAACGACTACATGAAAGATAATTTCGACTATAACATTTACTCACGGCCGGTTCTCACCATCGGCTACACACTACGCTTCCTCCGATCAGCGACAATCAGATTTCGAAACTCGGAAAAATCCAATTTTAAATTTGTCTCGAATCTCAACATTCCGGTAGTAATTGAAAGAATTGAATTTATCTGCACTTTAACCTTAAACGATAATATCTATAATTCCGCAAAATAAAAGAAAAACTAGAACGATAAATCTAATCTAATCTCTAACTATTAACATTGAAGAAAAATAAAAGAAAAGAAAAGAAAAGAAAAAATAAAGAAAATGAGCCTTTCAGCTGCCCGCACTTCGCTCAGGTCGCTGCCACGCCTCTTCTCGGATAGTCACAGATTGATAGGGGTTTCTCGCCAGCCCTAATCCCAATGCAAGCCTTTGTGGATTTCAAGTAATGTGCCCCATGTTAATGTTCAGGTCGCGACTAACTTTCTTGTCGTGACATCATCCATACCACTGACTTCACGTCAAGACGCCTACTTAAGCCTCTCAGCCTTCATTTATTGCAGCCTCATGTCGCGACATCAATCCCCGTCGCTGACGATCACCACGGTACCGCGAACCTTGAATTGGTGTCTCTCGATGTCGCGATGATCAATTTCTTGTCGCCAGATCGCTTCATGGCTTCGCTTTCAACCGATGTCCTCTGATGTCACGACAAAGATCAAGTCTCGCAGTTTTTCAATTGATGATTCCATGTCACGACATCAGTTATTGCGCTTTGGTGTCAAAGGTCATTTGCGTCGCTGATATCAAATCTCTTTGTCGCTGACGCCATTTTAGACATCGCCGCTTTCACTGGGTATTTCGATGTCGCGAAGATCGGCCCTTTGTCACACAACATCTCGCGTGTTTGCAACTTTCAACTCGGTCGTCATGCGCCGCGACATCAATTCTTGTCGCTGACATCGCCTTATAATCCCATAAGCTTCCACCGACAAGTTTTCGTGTCGCTGACATCATCTCACGCGACATCGCCACTCACTCAAGCCCGCCATACCAAGTCGCTTCTCTTGTCGCGATCTCTATCAAATTTCTTCCAGTTTCGATGTCGCATCGCGCCCGATCTAGGGCAAAGGGGATGTCGCGAATTCTTCTTCACTACCGCACGCGATCGCTCAGATTAGTGTCGGCGTCGTTTAAAGGAATATCCGTATGTCGCGGCATAGTCTCCTTTCTTCACTTTAAGGCTTCACTTGGAATTCTTTAACCTCAAATTCTGCCTGTTTCAAGTAAGCTTCGCTTTCCGATCGAGTTTAACCGCCGTGAACTGATATGGTTTTGATTGCCGCTAGAACTTCACGCATATCAAGTCTTTCATCTTTGTGCGCCTTTCCCGTCGCAACTGCTTCAAATTTACTATCTCATTAACACTCATCCACCTTCTCGCTTCTTTCTCAAAATTTCTTTTTCTTGAATTCCTCGCTATTAACAAATTGGTGAGTTTCTTCATATTTCTGCAAATTAATTGTCCTTTTTTAAATGAAAATCAAGCAGAAAAATGGACTAAAAATAGATGACTTTTAAGCTCATCAATAGTCCTAGAACTTGTTTGATTATTGATTGAGGCGAAATCTTAGGTGAAAACAGCCAACAAGAAATGATAGAGGCCATCCTTGGCAGGTTGAACTTTTCTAAGCCTACCCTCAATATATGCTTAAGCATATTCTCTAGTTCCTTGATTTGAGCCAAATAAGCCTTATTTCTTCAATAAACAACAACTGAAAACCTAAATTCCCTTCCTTGCAATAAACTCGCAAAGAAGAGCCCAAATTATCTAGCTTAGTTCAAAAAAGTTTACTATAAAGGAAGAAACAAGTTGGGGGAAGAATATTTTGTAATTTTGAAGGCAATGAAGGAGGTGGAGAAGCAAAGAAGGTAAGCTAGTGAAATAAGGAATAAGTTATGTCTTGTGGCCTATTTCCTTGAACAATTAAGTCAGAGGGTGTTTTTAAAAACCTAGTACCCTAATACCAACTGGCAGTGGAGTTGCTAGCCCAAAGTTCTCTAAGAGTAATAGAAAGCCTAAGAAGACAAAACATTGCACTATTCCCAATCCTAAAAAACCAAAAGCAAAAGAGTACAAGAAACAAAGAAACTGGCCTGAATAAAGAGCATATGGAAATTGAAATTTCTTAAAAAGAATTCAACATGAAGATGAATCAGGCCAAGATCAAGAGAACTCAAGAAGAACAAAGAAGGAAAAGGATGAAAGCTAGGCTGCAACAAGTATAGAAAAGGGTGGAAATCGGGTGATTTACAACTTAAATTCCATTATCCACCCAATTACCTAAGCCCAACATTACAAGCCCGAAAGACCTCATTGATTTTGAAGGTTGAATCTACCTACATTGGGAGATCAATATGAAAACAAGCCTATGGGTGGGACTTTGACAATCGAGTCCAAAGCTCCAGGAAGATTATCAATTCAACATGAAGATAGAAAATGATTGAAGATACCTTTTACTTTACGAAGCAGAAAGACTTGTTGAATAAGCTGTTGTCATTAGTTCATGAAATTTGGCAGTAAAACATACCATGTCTTATTCTTAGAATCAAAAATGAAATTTAAATGATCTTTGATCTGCAATCCAGATTAAGAAGGTGGGATAATGAAAAAGCATGTGGTATAAATGGAAAATATACTAAGAATTTTGTAAATTATTTTGTTTGAGACAAACCAAATTCCTAACTCTTCTTGGGGACAGAGCAAAGAACACACTAGTTTAGGAAGTGATGGAGTCAACTCAAGGTAATTTTTAATCCATTTCACGAGTATATTCTGAATAAATGTTAATTGTGTAGAAATGCTTCAGGATATTTTGCCAAACTTCATTTCTGAAAATACAACGAGCTCAATCTTAGCCCAATGGAAGCATTCTGACGAGGTGAGGTCTACAGCGAAAATTTAAGTGAATGACTCAGATTACCGTCACATTCAGTCGGCATCAACAAATTCGATTTGAAACATAGAACTTTAGTAAGTGAAATTGTTGAAGGAAGTTCTGCAGAAAACCTTGTCAAGACTAAAGGAAATAATCGAAGGAAGAAATTCATGTCGCGACATCACTTGATGTCAGTATCATTTTTTTGAACTCATGAATGATGTCGCGACACCATTAAGTCATGACAAGGATCGTCTGTAAACCCATAAAGAGGAATTGTTGCAAAGAAAGGATTTACTGGCTTGGTTTTTTAAATGCAAAAGCTCCATTTCATGTCAGCGACACTCTAATGTTCTTGACATAAAAGCAGGAAGATTTTAAGTCTGACCGAAATAAGTTTGAAAGAAGTCAAACCTTATGCCAAGCAATTCACTTGCGAAGCGGAACTTGCGTCGTTTACAAGTAAAGGATCATGAATGATGTCGCGACCACTCATTAAAGGTCGCGACACGAAAAAAAAGTTAGTGAAGAATGAGGTTGACACCACGCCCGAGGCCATGACACTACAGGTAAAGTGGGAAGGGAGAATTGGTTGCGAGAGTAGGGGCGAGGTTGCAACGGAAGAAAGTAGGAAGCAAATGATGTGTGACATCACCATGAGAACCATATAAAATTATATAGCTATATGAGGCAAGAAGATACCATTGATTAAACCGAAATCAAGATCGACATGAAGTCATCATCTGAATCAGAAGGTGGTCCTGACTAAAAGCGTTGTGACTGACTATGAAGGAAAGACAATGTACGACATGCAAATGAGAATTGTGACGTAACCTTGAAAAATATGATAAATTAGGTCGCGACCTGAATGTCTCATAGCCAAATCAAAGCATTTACAAGATAATTGGTTTGCAGCAAGAGAAGAGTCGCGGCCCGATCATGAGCAATCAAGAAGTCCATCAAAACATCAATTTGAGTCGCGACATAGACCCAGTGTTGGGCTTTCTTTGAGTTCCACACAGGAGCATTTTGAGGTTAAACTGATTCACTTTCTGATGAAATGAATGGCTTTAGAAGGAGTAAGTAATTTTAAAGTCTTGCTGCCGAGAAAGGGAGAAGAAGAGGAACTCGGTGTATATTTTAAGTAGATTTTTTTGGTATTGAATGCAGAAACATCAGAGCAGTGAGCTAGATTTTTTAGATCTATTATTTTCTGAAGTATGCATGAAAATTTATAATCTGACAAATTTATGGAATTCATTTCTTCTAAGTTTTATTGCAATTAAGTGATTGTGTTTGTTGATCGGTGCTCAGTTTCTTGGTCGCGTCGTGTCGAAGCGGCGACTCTCAAGTTTGATTTACATTTGAATTCTGGAGTTTTTCCGCACAATTATGAGAATCAATTTGGAGTTGGTTTACTTAATTGGTGTCGTTTGAATGGATAAGTTCCCGATAGTAGTCACATAATACCAAATTGAGGGAGTGTATCTTCTCGATATCAGGATGCCCTCTGCGTGACTGAGGCGGAATTCTGAGTGAGGCATCTGCCCGGTATGTTAAACTACCATGGCGGCTGAGCTCTGAGAGTTCATTTGTCCAATCCCCATTAGCTCATAATTGAAGTTGGAGGGGTGTATTTAACAATATAAATAATCGGAGAGTTCGCACTTGTCGAAGGTAAGTTCCAGTCAAGTGTTAGCTTAGATCTAATCAAAGGGGCAGGATAAGCCCATAAATTTGAAGGTTGAGCCTACCAATTAGAAATTAGTAGAAACTGCGAAAATCACGAGAAGGAAAAGCGAATTTTCTTTGTCGACGAAATGGGTGTGAAGTATTGAGAAAGAAAATACCCGGATCTTGAGAGAAATTTGGAATGCGGTAATTTGGTTTTGATCTTGTCTTGAGAGAAGCAAGGATATCTGTCGATGAATATGGGAGAGATCGATTCAATAATTGGAAATATGGACGTAACGAATCCGTATAGAAACGAGCAATGTCTTGAGCTCTTTGGAATTATTTGTTGTATTTCAGCCCGATAGTTTAGTTTCTCACGAGTGATTTAATCCATTTTTTATATATGCAATTTATTTTTATTAGTTACTTGTTTTAAAAGCTTGGTTGACATTATTTAAATATTATGGGATTTTAATTTTGTTGTTTAGATAAAACCTTATTCCATTATGAGTTTTGAGTCCCAATAGTATGGAATTTTAGTAGTTGGGTAAGTTGATCTATAATTAAGCTATCAATCTCTGTGGGAATAATACGGACTTATTCGATTTTACTACTTGTATGACTTTGTGCACTTGCAGTGTCATAGGCAGACACCATTTTTAAATCATGAACATTAGAGAAAATTATTTTATCAAGCAAAATTATCCAAAAGTAACATGGATGCGAAAGTGCTTAAGGCTCTTGTAGTATGTTAATTTGAGGGGTTTAGTTTATATAGAAAAATGACAGAACCTAATCCTCAAGAATGGAGCATCCAGAAAATCAAGCGAAACTCATTTTAATCCAAATGACCAAGGTTACACGGTAACCCACAATGATATGGGCCTCCCGGTAGGGTAATTGTTGCCGCCGGCGACCTTAGCGGCGGGAGGAAATATTAATTTTCGACATAATCAATATCAGGCTCCCACCTTTTTAATGTGGAAAAATTAGCCCGAGGAGATTACGGCAACCTAGAGAACCACAACAAACTCATGTATTTTCCTACTTGAAGAGGCTAACCAATTCCTTATGAAGTCGGAGATGATTCTTCTTCTCCCTGTGTATCAAGGGGTCGATTTTGAGAACCCCTACTCATTCATGAGAGATTTTGAGGATGTTTGCAGTGCTTTCCTTTCTACAGGATCACCCCTCCATACAATTTGTATGGTTTTATTCCATTTCTCTGAAATCAAAATATGGTTTCATTCTCTTTGATCCTAATTCAATTTTCACTTGGGAAGACGTACAAAATGGAATTTACAAGACCAATTCTTCCACCTAGAGACCATGACTAATGCACTCGTGCGAAATGATCAAAACTTTTCTAAAAAACTGGGTGAACCTTTTGCTATCGTATGGGAAAGGTATAAGGACCTCCTCCACTCTCTCCCTCATCATGGTTTGGATGTTGGACAAATCATTGCATACTTTCACCAAGGACTTTCCCTAAATAAAAAACAATACATCCAAATAATGTGTGTGGGGAGTTACATGAGAAAAGCGCTAGAAGTGCGTGCAATTTTTGATACAATAGCGGAAAATGCTCGAACTTGGGACTAATACCTCCTAGATACTACTAAAGTGCATAGCATTACACCTACGGGAGGAGGAATGCATCATAGAGAATGATGACCAATAATGTGCTTGATTTAACTTCAGGAAGTTAGAGGCCGTCGAATTGAAAAGAGTAGATGAGGTATTTGTTGTACCCAGTACGCCGATACCTATAGGATATAGTGGATGAGTCATGCATCATTCTGCGATGACCACACTCATTCCAACCATTAAGCCCTTCTTCCTTCTCCAAGTCCAGGAGCAATCACAATGAAATGACTAATGCTCTTTAATTACCCCGAGCCGTTCGACTCTCCGTACTGCGAAACATAATCCGGGGTGGGTAAGCTTTTAATTTTAGATTGAAGAATGAGGATTCAAAACCATTTTCCAATTAGCAAGGCCAGGGCTTTAAAACCAAGGGCTTTTCAAATCAAGCCTCTCAATTCCAAAATCAAAGGTCCTCAGTTTCTCAGGAGGAATCTTGAGGTTTTCCACCCCTGCTTCTCAGGGAATCAAATCAAACTGCAGCCTCCACATAAGAAAATTTTGGAGGACATTGTGACACGATTTAATGCAGAGTTCGACAATCCACCATGCCCGAATTTAGCACGACCTTAAATGATGTGAGATCCCAAATCTTAAGTTGGCTTCTTATGGGCAATTTTCCATGAGAAAGGCTTCCCTTCTCTGAACCATGCAAAACCCTCAAATTCAAAATAAATGTTGGAATCTCAAGTCCAAATAGTGTAACTTTTGAACATTCTTAAATTTGTCCTGCAGCTTTGTGAAGTGGAAAAGCAATTGATAAAACCATTCAACCTAAAAGAGAGTCTTCCCGAAGAAAACAACAAAGATTTTAAAAATGAACCACGAGGATGATGATGTATGCAGCCAGGAAGCCTCGTATTTCTTAGGATGATGTTGTTGATGTTGAGCCGGAAAAGAAAAAGCCACTTGTGCCCCTCTGCTCTACCCTCATAGGTTTGAGGCCTAAGAAATTGAATGATCATTCTAAAATCCTGGAGTTGTTGGCAGGAGTTGAGTAAACATTCCCTTATTGGATGCCGTAAAGCAAATTAGTCGTATACTTGAGTTCTTGAAATACTTGTGTCTTGTGAAAAGAAAGTTAGGTGTCGACAAGGATGCATTTATGGTAGACAAATTCTCTTTGATTAGGAGACAACTTGCCCCGAAATCTGAGCCGGGAAGCTATTATTTCCATAGTGGTGGGGAAGCCTCAATTGGGACATACTACATTGGACTTAGGGCGAGTGTTAATTTGTTGCCATATTCGATATATGTTGAGCTAGGGTTAGGAGAGTTAGAGCCGACTAATATCACCCTTCAACTAGCTGACCGTAGTGTTAAAATTCCTTGATGTAGCGACCCTCGAGCCCGGTCCGACCCGAATGGCGAGTCCGAACCGAAACCCGGGGACGCTCGGTTTATTTCTTTTAGTTATCGTTTTATTAAATTTTCATTTTCAAAAATGTCGTGACCGAATCCGGCAGGCCGAATAGGCGGATGCGAGCAGGAGCAGGTTTATAGGCGTTTTCATTTATCTTATCAAAACATTTTATTAATTCATTTAATTCTGAAGCGGTTTCGATTTGGGCAACCCGTAATCATTTACAAATTGAAAGCGATTTGGTAGGCCCTTAAACATTAACAAATACATTTACAAGGAAAGGCATTCTATGCCTTTTCAAAATGATATCTGAATCAAGTTTCGAGGTTTATACTTTTGTTCAAAACTCCACTTGTTCAAAAGATGATATGCAAAATTAAGGAGTATACACTTATACGCCGTACACTCTCTATGACTCTGCGCTGCGCAATCTTGGCCTTCTTCTCTTTGCTTACTCGATACCTGCGCATAGTTAAAACTACACGCTAAGCATTTTCATGCTTAGTGGTTCTCTTAATATTCATTCTTTCGGCATGCATTATCATTAAACCATGCCTAATATATCAGCATATACTCATCTTTATTCATTTCCACATGCTTCCGATATACAAATCATTTACCATATCATATCATGCATTTTCAATGCAACAATTCATTCTAAATTCAATTCATGAGATTTAGCATATTCATAAAATCCCATTACACTTTCGTCAATGTTGGCTATTTCACCTTGACTATTGATTCACAATTTCTTCGCAGTTAAGTTTGAAGAATCCCGCCCTTATTATCATTTGGTAATGTGCTTATACATTTAACAATTCTATCTCCCATCATGACGGATGTCGTTTGGTGCATCCCAACACGTGGTATCACTTATTCGGTCTCCCATCATGCCGGATGCCGTTTGGTGCACCCCGACATGTGGTATCAATTAAATGCCCGTACTCCCGTCGCCAGCCCGGATCCGGTTGGTGAATCAGCGAGTGGGACGACAACTGATGTCATACGCCCGTCATGGCGGATGCGATTGGTGCATCCGCGGAGTGGGACGTGGGCGATTTCGAATTGCCGTGTGGATCGCCGTTGGTGCATCCGTCCGAGCCCGGTTCATTCGATATCATTGATTCACATTTATGGCGGATTCAGTTTGATGAATCCGTCCTTATCATCATTCACATTTATTCGGTTTTCAATTTATCGCATTTCATATTCCCTTTACCGTATTATCTTTTCAAAGATATACTCAATCACGTAATTATATCACGCATACTCATTCCATGAACTTTCGGTCCTGTACTCATTCATAGTTAATTGTTAAACTACCAAAATACTTGAATTAAGGATAGAGTCGGAGAAACAAGCCCAGAATTTGTCGAATCTAGTTTCCTTCTCTTCGATCCTCGGTCCTAGGTTGGCGATCATCACCATCCACTGATACAGTACTTCCCATTCACGCCTCTTAGTGGATAAACAATTAAACAATTTTAGTAATTACAAATTTATTTTGTTAAAGTCTTGAGGTTAAGACACTAAGTATGCAGAAGGCAGACTCGTAGACGAGTGCGATACATTTTCACTAGCTCTAACCTTAATTGGACCCCCCCGTGTCGTTTCTTAGGGTCCACACAGACATCGGTATCTGAATACGGACTTAACAGCTGAAAACATGTCAAAATGGGAGTTTGTTGGAACTACACAGTGCGATGCAGTTCAGCACATCTTGGGGTATGGGTTGCACCATTTCTTTGGGGTGTCTTAGTGCAGTTCAGCTTTATCTGTCTCGGAGTTGGCCGATCTTTGGGGTGTCTGCGAGTACAGGTTCAACCTATCTGGAATTTACAAGTTGGCCTCTGCCTCTTTTTTCACCATGTGTCTGGGAATGCATTTTGTGCAGAGTCTGATCTTTCGTTTTACCTTGCGAAAATGTCGGGATTTTGCATTTACTCATTTTCATCCACCCGATCTTATCCAATCGTCCCATATCAAAAATCCACCATGGAATCACTTGAAAACAATTCCAAAGTGGTTTAGAACAAATAAAACCCTTTTCTCTCAAGTTGGGCTTTTCCCCAAAATCAATCAAAATATGAGGTTAGGGTTTGATTTTCTTACCTTGAACCTCTTGAATCTCTTAGCATGTTGTTTGGCCTCTTAGGAGCAATGTGGGAATGGCTTGTGAGAGCCACTCCTCCTTGCAAACCCAGGTTTTCTCCATTTTCTCTCCGCCTCAGCGGGATGACTCACAAATGAGCTCCCAAAGACCATGTTTGGTCTTTATAAGTCCCTTAAAGTGTAAGGCCGTATTTGGCCTTCCACGCCTATTCCCAATTCTCATTTTCCATTTTTTGTCTTAATCACACTTATTCCTCATAAGACCTTGTTTGCCGCAATAAGTCAAATTTTTCAGTTTTGACATTCTAACCCTTTATTTTACTTTTGGCCATTCATTTATCACAATTCCACTTAAACATCTATTCTTTATAACAATTGACTATAGTCCCCATTTTTACAAATTTTCTACATTTTCCCTTTTCACTTAGGTTTATTTCCGGGTTCAATACATTTCTCAATTTAGCATATAAAAATCAATCATATGCTCACTCTTTCAATTTACATTTTCAATTTATCAATTTATCAAATTACCCGGAAAAACCAGTTTGACTTCGATTCTTACCGAATATATAATAAAATTATTATAAAAATTCTAAGGTATTTTTGGAGCGTTACACTTGAAGTATAGTGAAAGACATATTGGTGCAAGTAGACAAGTTCTACTTTCGTATGGATTTTGTTGCTCTTGACACTCAACCTATGGTGAATCAAGGCACTCAGTTTCCAGTGATTCTTGGTAAGCCCTTCTTGGCCACTACCAATGCCATTATACACTGTTGGGGAGGACTAATGACGTTATCTTTTGGTAACATGACTGTTAATCTGAATATCTTCAATGATATCAAGGAGATAGGGGACGATGAGGATGTTTGTGAGTTAAATATGATAGAATCTGTTATGCATAACTATGTAGATCATGTTTCATATGATGACCCTCTCAAGTCTTGTCTAGTAAGCCTAAGTTGTGTTGAGGAGGCAACCACATCCGAACTGAAATTTCTGCACTCCATAATTGAGTATAGTGAGGTAATGGAGGCAAATGGGTGGGCACCCAGATTTGAAAAATTGCCACTGATTGAGGAATGATATTACCTTCGGAGAGAAGCCACTAAGCTTGAATTAGAGCCCTTACCATCGCATCTCAAGTATGCATTCCTAGAGATAGAAGATACTTTCTCGTATCATATCCTCCTCTTTAGAGCCAAATCAAGAGAATAAGCACGGAGATATTGAGAACCATAAGCGCCATAGGATGGACCATTGCAAATATTAAGGGAATTAGCCCCTTGATTTGCACACACGAGATTCACTTAGAAGAGGATGTCAAACCTTCTAGACAACCACAGAGGAAACTAGCCGTCATGAAAGTTGTCAGAAAGGGTTTTAAAATTCTTTGGATGTAGGTGTTATTTACCACATTATAGATGGCAAGTGGGTCGATCCAAACCCCAGTAGTTCCCTAGAAATGCAGGGTGTTTGTGGTAACAAATGAGCCTGAAACTTTTTTCATATTTGGGACCATATTCACTCAATTCTTTTCTAGTCTCTAGAGTCAATCTTGACTTGTATCATTCTTGTTCATAACTTATACAAGTCACTGATTTCTCTCCCCAAGCTCACATTTGCTTGATTATTGCTTCTTTTGTGCATTTAGCATTCCGTATCAAATGCATCACGTCTTTATTCCTTGTGGAACATCCCTTACATAGTTGAGATGATTTTAGGCCATATTTTCTCTTTTGAAGCTAAATTAGAAGCCAGGAGTCGTCATTTTGAACCCTTGTTTGAGCCTTGAGTTGCAGGTTCGTTCAAACCTTAGGATTCTTGATTACTTTAGGCAGGGGATGGTTCCAAAGTAAGTGTGAAGATCTTTGAGGGTTTGAAGTATACAATTGAACAAGCACAAGATAGTTTGGGGGGGGGGTGGGATTTGAACGGTCTGAAAGTGAATGTGCGAGTGAAATCAGTGGTGGTCAGGGATTTTTGCAAAGTGGAGCGATCTGAGTGGAAATTGATGCGAGTGCAAGTGGTACCGATACCACATAAATGGTACCAGTACTCATAGTGATACTGACAACGGTAGCAAAGTGAATTTTTTGATTACCACTAATCGATGCAGATGCAGCCATGGGATTTTAAGGCCATTTGAAAAGCCTTCCCTACTCGTTTGTTGAACCCATTTCTTCTCCCACTTTTTCCTTTATATAAAAACTTTAACACTAACTTCTCTTCTCACCAAAATCAAACCCTAATTCACACGGTTTCCTCGAGCTTCACCATCAATACATTGAGGCATCAATAGGTCTTCGAACCAGAAAGTGTTGGAACCATGTGGGTAAGTGATTCTCATTCTTAAATCTTGAGCAATCTGATTTTTTTTTCACTGTGAGTGGCATGGATTATTTTGGTTGGCTTTGGGTTGTGACTTTATGTTCTTGGGTGGTTGAATTAAATGCGCCATGAAGGGTTTTGGGAAGAGGAAATTTTTAGATAATGGAAGGTGGAGTCAATAATTTTGGAGATGGATTTATGGGAGATGTTTTTGGGTGTGCGGGCTGTTCTTTCAATATTCTCTTTCTTGGCCATATCTATGGCGAGATCAGGCTCACGAGGAAGGAAAGATACCATTTCTTCTATGGAGCGGCATTAAAGAAAAGGGCGATCGTCGTAGAAAAAGCGGTGGGGCCCATCCGCCATCCTGAGAAGCAAAAAGCTGACCGCTACAAGGCCTCAGTATTTATCTCCGAGTGCCAGGCCATCATCATCTTCGGCTCTGGTCGGTCAGGTACATCTCCTTTAAAGAGGATGGAGCGTAGAATAAAAGGATGGTTTAAATGCATCCTAGGGAAGTAGAAGCAGTTGGATAATACACGGGCTCTCGAGCCCAGAAAGTCACATTCTACGAGGAGGCGTTGATATGAATGACCCCCTCCCTAGCAGAGGATTCGACGAATTTGGATGGCTTGTGTAGATGAAGATGCATTTTCCTCAGATGGAGAGGAGGTGGACAAAGAGTAGTGGTATGTGGGTTAGAATAGGGTGGAGTGTTAACTTGGTGGGTAGAGACCTGGCCATGTCATGCCAACACCCATTTTGTTTTTATAAACCCTATTTGTGTAACCCATGGTCATTACAAGCTTAAAATACCTTCTTGATTTTACTTATGTAGGGTGTTCCTCATTGAATTCTATGCTTCTTGATTTTACTTGGTTCCTCATTGAACTCTATTTTGTAAGAGTTTGTTATTTTGTCCACTACACTTAGGACTGTTGGTGCTCATCTAAGTTCAGGTGGTTGCATATTCTGCTAAGTATAGTCCTATGTTCATGTTTGTTTGTTTTTTTTTTAATCTTGCAATGCTTGACTGCTCCTTAGTGCACTTTGTTGAGCCTCTCGTAGTGTTAAATTTGTACTAGTTCAAATCTTGCTAGGCCCGATTAGTGCTCGAATAGTTGCTATTTTGAGACCACATTTATAGTGAGTTTTGACACTTTTTACGTACTAATAGAAAACCCAAATAACCCGATTGGTACATTAAAGTCCAACACTACTAATCGCATTTTGTGGCTGTTTTTGTAGACTTGTAAGCTAAATTAGGCCAAAATCTTCAAGGCAATTTGAACGCGAAGAATCCAAGCCAAACTCAGAACTGCATGACAAAAGTCAAAAGGAAAATGGACCAAAAAGGGATAAAATTTGGAACACTGCAGAAATTTTGCAGCGCAGGTTACGATTTTTCTCAACCTACTCCTGTGTCCAGTTTTGACCCACCTTGACCATCTTTTTGTGACTTTTTCCTAAACTACCCTCTATGTAATTTTGGTACTTCATACATTTTTGTAATTTCCCTTATTCTTAGCAGTATATAAGCCTCAGTCAAGACCTATATAGGATAACTTTAGATGCAATAAACTTTTGGTGGAATCTTTCAGTTTTCCCGCTTTTCTTATTTTCTCTCATTTTCTCTCTCTTTCTCTTACTTTCTCACCTGCCCAGGCTTACTCCTTGAGGATGCCCAGGCTCAGAGGATGCCAGCTATAAACCCTCATCCTTGAAGAGGAAGGCCCAGCCCAGGCCAAAGGTTTTGAGATGTTGCTATCCTCTCTATTTTCATGCAATGCGATTATTGTCATTTATGTCTACGTATCTCCCCTCGGGTTTAAAATCTTTAATGTACCTGATGCTTGATGCCAGCTAGCTTTTAGGACTCGATGGATGCTCCTTTGCTAGATCGCTCAGACTAACAGTTTCCATTTATTTGCCTCTACGAGGTTAGGTGAAGGTCGATTTTTCTTTGCTGAAACATGAATGACCAATAAATGTTGTATCTTAAGAGAAAAACTTTTAGGGTTCAATTTTTATAACTAAACGAAGATCTGGTTTGGGAAATGACTATAGGTCATCCTCCTGCAGCGAGAAGGACCACGAGGACCTCTCGGTCAACCTGAGACCTCGAAGCCCAATGGCGAGACTTTAAGGGTTCTTTTTACATTCTATTTCATTTTTGTTTGTAGTTTTCAAACCACAATCCTACTTGTTTTAAAAAAGAACCCCAATCTGAAGTGAAATCATCATTTTACATCGACTATAAATCATTTGCGCAAAGAAAGAAACCATCCTTGAGTTGGGCCTAGACGCATTATGCGCCAGTAGTTGAAACACATGATAGAAGGTATTGATTAGTACCAAAATAGTGTAATGTGAGCCTTGTTTATAGCGGGTTTTTATGGCTTTTGTGTACTAATCGACTTCAACCTCTTTCGATTAATGCATTAGGGTGAGGCTTTGCTGCGATCACATTTTTGTAGCTATTTTGAAGTAGTTTTACGGATCAGATATCTTCTATTTCTTCAATTTGACTCAAACCGTTGAACTGAGCCAAATTCGAAGACTCTGATCATCGGAGAAATTCGAGCAAATTTATTGAAGAAGGGAATGAATGTTGAAATTTTGGGGTTGCAAAATTTAGTAACCTGGAAATTTAAAGTTGCAAATTTTACATAACTGCTGTATTCCTTGAGTTGCAGTTTGTAACTTCTGCGAACACTTGCTCACACAATGCTGTGCTTGTTGGCCTTTTTATTTTGCTCTATTGGGTTTACTCTGAAAGTTTGTCCTCATGTATTTTGGTTCTTTAACACACTTTGTAATTTTTCACCGAGCACCTATAAACTCGACCATACGCATAATCAAATCAACTTTGTCACTCAATCAATCGATCCCGAGGCAAGCTTCCTCCTCTCTGTTGTTGTTGATTTCTCTTCTTCTCCATGCTTTCTTGCACTGGTAGCCAAACACCCTGATGATGACAAATCAAGGGATGCTTGGCTAATCCCCCCTGATCCTTGAAGGGGAAGGCCACTGGGTGTTGTTTTTAGGCTTAGCCGCATGTTCTCATGCTCTTCATGTTTGTGTTTAAGGGTATTTGTGCCCCTGCTTCTCACCATAGGTTAAAATCTCTTAAGCATGCTCTCTTTAATGTGTATTTGGCAAAAGCTTGGGTTCGCGATACCACCAGATCCACCGAGGCCCGCTTAGTTGTCTCCTATTAGTTATCGAGGGTGTTTTGAGATGTGTTTTCACCGCTAGGACATTTGGCGCCTAATGAAATGCCATCTTTCAAAAGGAAAACTCTTAGGGTTTAGGTTTTAAAGCTAAATGAAGATCCGGTTCGGGAAATGACTATATGTCATGCTCCCAAACGCGAGGATAAAGACCCGAGTACATGTTGGTTAACCTAGAACCCTAAGCCCAGTGGCCCGAGACTTCAAGGATTTCTCTTTTAACTTTTTACATCATCTATTTTAGTTTGCAACCATTCACACACACTGTTTTCTACACACCCTATAAATCCAATGAGAAAACACCATTTTCAATGCACTATAACTCCTCTCTCACGAAGAAAAACCATCCATGTGTTCGACCCTAGAGCCACTATACAACAGTAGCTTTGCTACATCAATAGTAGGAATCCTAGGCTATAAATTTTGTTGATTCCAAACACCTACTTGGCAAGAACGAATCAAATGGCGCCGTTGCCGGGGATGGTGCCCTAGTGAGAAAGAAAGGCAATGAACTTGTGATTCACATCATAAGTTTTGGTGCAATCTCATTTCTTTGTGATTTTATCATTTTTCCCCACTTGCAGTTCACTACAGGGGAATTTGAAGATTTCACTACAAGGAGTTCGAAAACTTCCCTGTGCAGACTGTTACCATTGTTTTGATTTTAGCTAACCAATAACCTTTTTGTTAGTCTAGTTTTTGTTGGTTTCTTGCTTGTGGTGTGATCATAGCAGCTTATGCAGTGGGACAGAAACACTGCAGGCAGATTGGAAAGGCTAGGTGCTTCAATTGAAGAGGGTTGTGAAGTTAGCCTACACACCAATTAGATGGAGACCCCACCTGAAGAACAACCAAGCCAACAAGGGGTTCATCGAGAACCCAATGCATACAGATCAATGAGGGATCACATTCACCCACCAAGGGTGAGTGCACCGTCATGCATTATACCCCCTGCAGAGGATGTGGTAGTGAGACCTTATTTAGTGCCCCCGCCTCCCGACTTTCACATGGTATGGAAAATGAAAATCCATACACACATATTCGGGATTTTGAGGAAGTTTGCACGACTTTCAAGGAAGGTGCATTCGATATGGACTTGCTCAAGCTGAAGGATTTCCCTTTGACCCTCAAAGATAAGGCCAAATTTTAGCTTAATTCACTAAGGCCAAGGACCATCAGGAACTGGGCTGAGCTGTAGGTAGAATTCTTGAAGAAGTTCTTCGCGCCTGATACACCAACAACCCGGGCAGGAAGATCTACACCCTTGCAGCCTGCGACGTTGGAAAGGTTTTATCAAGCCGGAAAGGTATCTTGAAACCACCAGTGCATGCCCTCACCATGGTTTTGATACATGGATGCTAGTGAACCATTTCTACGATGGAATGTCCCCTTCCATGAAACAACTCCTGGAGACCTTGTGTGGAGGGGACTTCCTTAGTAAAAATCCTGATGAAGCCATGGACTTCTTGAACTACGTGGCTGAAACATCCAAGGGATGGGATGAGTCGAACCCAAGGGAGGTAGAGAGAATGAAACCAACAATAAACCAAAGGGGAGGCATTTATTCTCTGACGGAGGATGTGGAATTAAAGGCTAAGTTGTCCACCCTAAATAGAAGGATGGAAGAACTTGAGCATAGAAATCACCAGGAGGTAAGGGCAGTGACTGAGGCATCTATGCCTAGCCAACCATGTTTTAATTGTCAATCTACCAGTCATCAAGGAGAGCATTGTCCAATTTCCCCCTCAGTAAGGGAACTAATGGTTGAAAATGCAAATGTGGTGGGCCAAAATAGGCCACCAACTGATGCCCAGTATGGTAACACTTATAATCCCAACTGGAAGAACCACCCCAACCTGGCCTGGAAGCCTAAACCTCCTGTATATGTTCCCCCTGGGGCACATCAGCAGCAACAATATGGGTTCACCTCTCAGCAACAGCAGCCACCAACCTCATCACCTGTGGAGCAAGCTATCATGAATTTGAGCAAGGTGGTGGGGAATTTTGTGGAGGAGCAGAAATCTATCAATGCCCAGATTAACCAAAGAATAGAAAGTGTAGCGACCCGAGCCCGGCCCGACCCGATTGGCGAGTCCGAACCGAAACCCCAGGGACGCTCGATTTTATTTCTTTTTATTTTCGTTGTTATTAAATTTTCTTTTTCAAAAGTTGTCGCGACCCGAATCCCCGGCCCGACCTGAATGGCGGATACGAACCGGAGCCCAGTTTACTCCGACGTTTTCATTTATCTTATCAAAACATTTTATTAATTCATTTAGTTATGGAAGCGGTTTCAGTTTTAGGCAAGCCCATAATCATTTACCAATTCAAAGAAATTCGGTAGGCCCATAAACATTAACAAAATACATTTACAAGGAAAAGCATTCCATGTCCTTTTCAAAATGATATACAAAAATCAAGTTTCAGGGTTTAACCCTTTTGCTTACAAAACACCACTTGTTCAAAAGATGATATGCAAAATTACGGAGTATACACTTATACGCCGTACTCTTTCTATGACTCTGCGCTGCGCGATCTTGGCCTTCTTCTCTTTGTTTACTGACACTGCGCGCATAGTTAAACTACACGCTAAGCATTTTCATGCTTAGTGGTTCTATTCCAATATTCACTTATCCCTAAGATGCATTTACAAACCATGCCTACTGCTGTTGGCACATCATATGGAACATGCTATTCATTCGAATGCTTCAATATACAAATCATTTACCATGTCATAACATGCATTAATGCAACATTTTCACACTCCAATTACGAGATTTAAGATATTCATAAAAACCTATTTACACTTCAAACAATGTTGGCTATTTAACTTCTCACTATTCTATTTCGCATTTCTCGATGGATTCCGCTTTAATGAATCGCCTCTTATTATCATTCGGTGATGTACACATCTAACTATTTGCCTCCCATCATGACGGATGCCGTTTGGTGCACCCCGACATGTGGTATCAATTAAATGCCATACGCCATCATGACGGATCCAGTTGGTGAATCCCGCCAAGTGGGACATTTCTTCAATGTCATACGCCATCATGACGGATGCCGATTAGTGCATCCCGCCAAGTGGGACATTGGACAATTTCGGGGTGCCTTCGTGATAGATGCCGATTGGTGCATCCCGTCAGGCGATTCATTTGGTATATCATTCAACACACCCGACCTGATTCGCTTCGATGAATCCTATCTTATCATCATTCACTTTCATTCGGTTTTCAATTATCACATTCAATTCCAGTATTCACTTTCGTATTACCTTTCAAAGATATACTCACCTATGTACTTAATTCATATACTATTTCCATAGTTAATTGGTAATCTACCAAATACTTTTTGAAATAAGAACAGTCAGAGAACAAACTCAGTCGTTGAATCTAGCCTTTCTCGATCTCTACTCTAGGTTAGCTTATCATCACCCATTCCAGTCAATACATTCACGCCACTCTTAGTGGATAAACAATTGTTAAACAATTTTAGTGAATTACAAATTTATTTTTGTTAAAAGTCTTGGGTTAAGACACTAAGTCTGCCCGAAGATCGAACTCGCCGAGGCGGCGAGGTACGGTACATTTTTCACCTAGCTCTAACCTTAATTGAACCCCCATTATTCATTTCTTACAGTCTCTAGACACCGGTATATGAATACAGGACTCAACGGTGCGAAAACATGTCAAAATCGTGAGCGCCGTGGTCAACCTGCACGGCACACCCTCGACCGCACGGCAGATAGGTTGCCCACGCGCACTGCACGGCATACCAACCCGTACTCTGATACGATTAGTACCCATAAAGTGCTATTTTGAGTCCTATTTAAGATAGGTTTTGAGTGCTTTTTGCGTACTAATCATGTGAATTAAGCCAATTGACATGTGCAGGTCCACTTAGTACCACTAATTTCGCTTCTCGAAGCCTGTTTTTGGTAATTTTGGTGTGCTCTTGCAGCCTCAGTCATACTCCCTCAAGTTTGGTGTCGTATCGTGTTGAATGTTGAGAATTTCCTGCGGATTTCATCAAGTCGAATGAAGAAATATCGCAGAACTGATGAAATGGAAGACGCAGAGCTCACGTGATTACGTGATTATGCATTGCGAATTCGCGAAGGATTGCGAAAATTCTTCGGAACCATAGCTTAAAATTCTCGCGAATCCCTGCACTCGCTTATGCACGCTTCGCTTGCTACGAAACACATCATAGCTTGGAAGCTACCGGGCGGCATACGAAATTTGAATTTTCACTATGCCTTGTATTTTCGCTATGATAGCGCAATTCACTGCATAGCGAAAATCCTCCCCCTGTGTTTTGGTTCCAAACGACCTCGTTTTGTATAATTCCCATTTTGTCCCTATTGTAATCATGTATTTTAGGTATTTTTGGTATTTCACACATTTTGGATGGCTATATAAGCCACCTTATAGCTTTTGTAACCCTAACTTTTCATTCAAGCTTCGTCCGTGTACTTTATTTTAGGTTACGCTTTTTTTCTCTCTTCTCTCTTTCTTTCTCTCATTTTTCGCTGCCAAACACACCCTCAGGATGACAACTCGCTGATGCTTGGCTAAGCCTCAAAGCCTTGAAGAGGAGGGTTGCTAGCTTGGTTATTGGTGGTTTGGCAGTGTCCTCATGTTTTAAATGGAACAGGTACTGCATTTATTGTTCCATATGTTCCAAACTAGGGTTTAATGCTATTTAATGTCTTTCCTTTGGTCAATACTTGTCATGCTTTAGGTTAAGTGCATTCTTAATGGTAGATGCACTGACATTCATTAGATGTCATTTACGAGCCATGGAAATGTGGTTAAATGCTATGTTTTAAAGCTAATAGAACATTAAATTCTTAGTATTTGTTTTAACTCAAATAGGAGTGTTTTAAGGGTTAGTTTTTAAAGCTAAACAAAGATCCGGTTTCGGTTATGACTATAATGCGAGGAAATGACCCGAGGACACCTTAATAACCCATTTTATCAAGCTAGTGACCCAAGCCTTCAAGGTCACCATTTCACACTTCATTTTAAGCTATTTCGCTAGACCAAGGACACCAACTCCAACACTTTTAATGCAACCGAAAAATCCAAACAAAAGTTTCCTACCCATTTTGAATCACAAATCATTTTTGGGATGAAACCCATCCCTGTGTTCGACCCTAGATGCCTATATTGCGTGAGCTTGACTACCAAGCAGTAGGAGGAAAATATGAAACAAATTTTGTTGATTCCGGATCACCCTACCGTGGCACGAATCGGTACACCCTATGGGTTTTTGCCCAGAAATGTTCGATTTTTGGCATTTTCACTCATTTTTCATTCTCCAATTCGTCCCATCTCAAAAATCCACCATGGAATCTACCCAAAACAACTCCAAAAGTGGTTTAGACTCAATAAAAATCCATTTCCCTCATGTTAGGGCTTTTTCCCCAAAATCAAAATCATAAATGAGGAAGTTAGGGTTTGATTTTTCTTACCTTATCTCTTCAAATCTCCTCTTCTATGTTGTTTGATCTCTTAGAAGCAAGAATTGGGAAGCAAACCCAACCAAAGCCCATCCTCCTTTCAAACCCTAGATTTTCTCCTCCTTTTCCCCTCCCCTTCTCTCAAAAACGGGATTTGCTCTTCAAAATGAGCTCCCTAAGACCAAGTTTTGGTCTTTTAAATCTCTTTTAAGTGTAAGGCCATGTTTGGCCTACACCCTTCTTCTCATTTCTCATTTTTCCCTTTTTGCTCTTAAATCACTTATTCCTTATAAGGCCTTGTTTGGCCACCCAATAAATCCAATTTTCCATTTTTGACATTCTAACTTTTTAATTCACATTCCTTATCATTTATCATTTATTTTCTCATTAGCATTTAAGCTATCATTTGACCCTTAGGTCCTTATTTTACAATTTTCCACATTTTTCCCTTTTTCACTTGGGTTCATTTCTGGGTTCAATCCAATTCTCAATTTAGCATATAATATTCAATCATATGCCCACACTTTAAATTTACTTTTCACAATTTATCAAATTACCCGGAAAAGCCCAAGTTTGACTCAATTCATACCTGCATCATATACTAAAATTATTATAAAATTTCTAGGTATTTTTGGGGCGTTACTGCAAAGGGGTAGAAAGCCCATGACAAGAATCAAGGGCTTCACAAAAGCCTAAATCAAAAAAATTGATACCATGCAATCATCCATCGGGCCGCCCGAACAACCACCATGTGTATCAAGAAAGGGAGGTTCCTCCGCACACCGCCCAATCCTAAGGGAGTGCATGAACTAAGCTTTCCCAGTGAGCCTGCGAAAAGAATGGATGAAGTCCAAGCCATTATCACTTTGAGGAGTGGTAAGGAAATTGAGCATCCAAAGGTCCAAGCCTGCGGAAAACCGTAGAAACGTGAGGAAGAGGAGCCTGAACACATATTCATTAAAGAGGATTCGATGAAAGAAAGCATGCCTCCCTATTTCCCCCAAGCACTGAGAGGCAAAAAGAAGGCTTCTAAGTAAGAAGGCATCCTGGAAGTGCTAAGGCAGTCAGAATATCCCCTGCTTTGATATGATCAAATTGTGTTCCAACCTATAGCTAAATTCTTAAGGACTTGCGTACGTCAAAAGGTCAAGGCATTAATAAGAAGGCCTTCCAGACCGAAATGTTTCCACTATCATCCAAAGGTAAAACCTTGTTGAATACAAAGATCCGTGGATCCCCACCATCTCGCCAACATTGGGTGGACCCGCATAGACAAGGCACCGGGCCGATTTGGGAGCTCAGTGTCAACTCACCGCCATACCACCGTACAAGAAGTTAGGCCTGGGGGAGCCGAAGCCTACCAACATCACCCTATCCTACAGATCGACGCTGAAAATACCAAAGGGGATAGTTGAGGATGTCTTGGTAAAGGTAAATGATTTCTATTATCCAGTGGGTTTTGTGGTTCTTGATACGTGAGCCAATGGCGAGCACTCACCGCGCCCATCATACTTGGGAGGCCATTTTGCCACGCCTAATGCTATAATCAATCGTGAATTCGGTTATGCAATTCACCTTCTAAGAACATGACTCGGAGCTCAACATTTTTCACTTGAGTAACAAGGATAAGCCAGCTGAGGATAAGGAGCAGAAGTCAAAAGAAGTCTGCCTAAGTGGCACAGGTGAAGGAAAAGCCAGTATTCATAAACTGCAAGACGAATTAATTGAGAACCAAGAAGCAGTTGATGAAGGATCAACTACATCAGTCAACCTTCCTGCATCTTTCATGCCACCAGCACCACCAAAGAGCATAATTCTTAACAACCAGGAGCAGCAAATGCTGAACTCAAATGCAGCACATCTCATTGCAAGCATGGAGGAGCTTCTCCTCCTTGACCCCCCCATGAGACCTCTTATCAGCATCACAGGGAGTGGTTCTCAAGTAGAACTTGGAAACCACTCCAAATTTTAATAGATTTTGTTTTGTTTTATCAATTTTTAAATTAGATTTTCTAATATCCTTTATTTTCCAAAATTTGTGAATTTTCTTATTTTTCTAGTTTAATTACAATACACTCAAGTGTCTTCGTGTTGTCATGTGTACCAAGATGTATGGGAGTAAATTTTACCGAGAATTTCTTAGGGTTGTGAAAATTTTCAGAACTACCGGGCACCGTTCATCTTCTCCCCGCAACTCTGCTTCCCGCAACCCTCCAAGCCAAGCCCCGAAATTAAATTTTATAATCTTTTTGAGCCATTCAATTAATGGTCACAAAGCCATTAATTTTTCATATCTTCCCACCTACCCCTTCTTTCCTTTATAAACCCTTGATCCCTTTCATTTTCAAATCACACTTCAACCTTCCGCCAAAAAACCCTTCCCAAGTTTGCTCTCCAGTCCCGAAATGGCGAAGACAAGAGGCTCACTCTTCAGTCAAAGCAGCGCTGGTCCCACTCCCCCGCCGGCTCATCGCCCCCCGCCATAGCCTCCCCGCCGCCGCCAACCCCCCGCCGCCGGGCCCCTCACCGGCAGCCCTCTCGGTCGCACTTCTTCGCCGTCGCAGCCAGCGCCCAACCCTAGTGTGCCCGCTATGCGCTCCTAATGCCGTGATGCCGAGGGTTCCTCCCGTAACACCCGGAATATACCCTAGTTGTTTTCAACATGTTTAGGTATTTTGTGTTATTAATCGAATTTTTCAAAAATTTAATTCGAAAATATGGAAAGTTAGAAACCCGAAAATTTTATACAACTAAAGGATAAAATCGTAAATTGTCCAAAAAGGGGTATCAAAGACATGGGTTAATATGATTAGAGGCCAAAGTATAAATAATAAGATTTGTAATGTAATTAATGGAAGTTGGAGGATTAAAAGCTAAATAATCAAAACTTTTATTATGGGTTGATGTGGGAGACCAAAAAATGCATTAATTTGGTCTCCAAACAAGAGGTCTACGGAAGGAGAGGAAAGGAAGGAGAAGAAGAGGGAAGAAGAAGAGGAAGCAAGGGAGATCAAGCCAAGGTATGAATGCTTGACTTTGGTATGAATTTTTGTATAGAATTCTCAAGTTTATGTGAAGGTCCATGCCATTGTATGGTTAGGAGTTTGCCCTAAACCTAGGGTTGTTAGGATTACATCATAAAACAAAGTTTTCAAGGTGCTGGTCGTAAAACTCTAAATGGTATATTATATAAATCCTCATATCGAGGGAGGGATTCATGGTAATTGAGTTGTGTGGCTTTGAACAAACCCTAACCTTTATAATTTGTTTATGTATGGGTTATCACCCATATTATAGTTGTTGTGAGAGGAAATTATGATAGGTTTTTAATGTAAGACAAGTATAGAGTGAATTGGGTAGCAAAATATGGAAAAATGGGAGAAAAACACACATTCTGGGCATTTTTCGGTGACATGTACCGGTACACCTTGAACATGTACCGGTACATGTTAGGTTCTGTCATTTTGGGCCAACATGTACCGGTACATGTTAGGTGTACCTAAGACATGTGATGCTCAAGCTCCTATTTCGACCCGGCTGCCTTGCACACACCTTTCATTTCTATCCGATATGAGTGATTCAAGTGGATAATTAAAATAGACTTCAAGGAAAACCAAACATATAGAAATATCTACCTTCAAATTCTTACTCTAAGTAGCTCAAAAATTCACTCAAAGTAAAGCCCGTAAGCCACCCCTCGCGATCGCTGATCCATAGAGTAGTCCGGAAAGCTGTTTTGACGTATCTTGTGTCTCGGTGTCTCGACTGGGTGATTCCAGTTGGAATAGAACCCTTAGCACCTTAAATTTAAAGGAGTACAAAGAACCAGTAGCAAATATGGAGTCAAGGCACTGGAAAATAAGTATTTCAAACTGTCCCTCGGGTAAAATCGGTAAATTTACTAGTTGGCATAAAAATGCCATAACCTTAGTTTGGATGATCCGATTGGAATGATTCCAATTTCTAAATAAAATAGATTCATAGAGGGACTAGAATACATGAATGATGTGTGAATACATAGGCATTATACTATGCAAGTATGTGAAATGCCATATGTAATAGTAACATGAAAAATATATGAAATGCAAAATATATAGCTGTGTTCAAGAAACATAAACATGATATGAAATATGAAAATGAACTGAAACGTGACCATGAACGTGAAATACAATATGTCATGAACACATAATGTGGCTAAGAATGCCTCTATTATAAGATAGTAAGTTACTGAACTCATATAATTATAGAAATGCCTAAGACGAGTTATTGAATGACATGGCACCTGTATTACGTGGGCAGGCACGTTTAGTACTTCGGTACTCTCTGATTAGTGTGGCAGCATTCTCTAACATGTTTAGACACATTACTTACTCGATTAGTGCACGACACTCTCTCGACGTAGCCAGCACATTAGTACTTCTACTTCCGATTAGTTCTTCTGACTCTCCTCGATTAGTGCGACGACACTGGTCAAGGTTACACTCCGCTGGTGTTACGACACTTCGCATCAGAAGTATCTTCTGATAATTATCAGAGTTAGGTCTTACCATTTATTATTACTAGTCTAGGTATTCCTTTAGTTATATGAAAAAGAACTATGATAGAATTAAGAATGAACAATGGTATCATTCTCTCACTGTAATACCATGGGTATCTCTCAATAAGAATAAGTTCCAGAATCCCTACTTCGAGATCCGAATAAGCATAAACTTGTTATAAGTATAAGTACGTGTATAAGTCCATTATATGAATGCATGGAAATTCTTATATTCTTTATTGTTATATACTGATTATAAATGTGTTTATGCATACCATATATTTTCCCACTAAGCGTAAAACTTAGCACGGGTTTTTAATCCATGTAGGTACAGAAGAAGGAGACGGTGATCTTCCGCATTCCATTTGGCTAGCACGCGAGTAGGAGTTCATCATTGTAGGTCTATGCTCTGATCAGTTAATGTAATATATAGTTTTTTGAATATGTAAACGGGACTCAATACTGTATGTATGATACTGTAAACACCACTATGGTGGTAGTTTCATTTTGGACTTTTCTATATGATATGTTGATATATTATAAGACTTGGATATACCAATGTCTAATTATAAAAGATCCCAAGATATATATTCCTCGTAGATCCCAAACTAGGTTCGGATCCGCCAATCGGGTCGGGCCAGGAATTGGGGTGTGACACCTCCTCTGTGGCCCCTGCCGAGAGGAGATATCATACCGTTAGCCCACTCCACCTCGCCGCCGCATCCCATGCCGTACCGAGGCCCACTAACAAGAGGGCCCAGACTTCATGCCTAGGGGAGTCATCTACTTCGAGATCCAGGGCGCCACCCTCTCCACCTTATCGTGGTATCACGGAGTCCCATTTATCTCCAAAGATCCATCATCAAGTGCCACTTTATTTCCCGTGGACCCTATCCCGGGAATGTTAGCCGCAGGGAGAGAGATTTGGCTGGGAAGGTGTACTATGATCTCCCGCATTGCCGCGACCTGGGCCCGAGACTCTATGGGCCCTCGCATACCGACAATTATCCGAGCCATTCATGGTGCCGGCCGGCACTATTATCCTCGGGTCGTCATCGAGTTCTATCATATGATGACATCCAAGCGTGAGGCCAACCCGACCGCTTCTTCTCATTTGCCATCGACCACAGCGCGATACTGCCTCGAGACACAAATGCTTCTCCATCTACCGTTGGTCCCCGCCAATGCGGCCTAAGTTATAGACAAGGGGTCTCCATCCTTCGACCGTGGAGATGGTCCGGCTTCTCTTTATGGACGCTACTGGTGGGTCGATATTATTCGGGTGGCACCTCGCACGTATGCTTCCATGCAGACCACGCTTAGTCTAATATGTTTCCACTTCAGCATATTGTTCAAAGGAGAGGAGCTATCTTGGAGGTATTATATCGCATTTTAGAGGGATGTCTGCTGACCTGAGTCGATTATGACCTCATTATTCCATTTCCGAGGACGTGGTCCACCGCCGGAAAGGTCTCGACCCGAAATGAGTCCCGCCTTATATTTCTCGCCTATTATGTCGTGCTTTGAGCATACCGGGTTCCCGGCCGAGCAACGACAGATCGCTGCCATGAGGCCACCCTTACTATTGATCGATGGCGCCGCCTTGAGCCTTCCATCTTCCCCTCCGGATCGTGACGAGGACGAAATGGGACCGACGATAGTCCTCGAGGGACTCACCCCATAGCCGGTTAATAATCGGAGCTTCCAGCCTCAGCTTCACCAATATCCACTCCGGGCTTTTTTTAGCTCCACCGCCAATGTCTCCAAAGAGAGTCTGAAGCCAGCATCAAAGCAGCCCGATGCCCCTCTACCTCCAGCGCACTTCGGGCCCCATGCCCACTGCTCTGGCTCGATATAAGAGGGCCGAAAGACCTCCACAATGTACCCGCAGCACATTACCCTCTCCTCGCCAGTGGACTCTTGGTTTCCTCATGGAGACGGTCCGCACATTCTCAGCCACGACAGCCCCGACAAACTTCAATGCACCACACCGGGCAGAGATGATGACCCGCACCAAGGCTTCCGTAGCACGTGCATCCACAAAGCCGCCATCATGCGGCCAGAGAGCCACTTTGGGCCTCCCGCCGTCTCCGGCGAGGCCCGATTAGCAACCCAAAAAGTGCTATTTCGTTCCATTTAGAGCTAGGTTTTGAGTGTTTTTTGCGTACTAATCATATTAATTAAGTCGATTGACATGTACAGGTCCGATTGACATGTAGTAGATATGAGTTACAACCTGTAAAAGACATGACACAGGGAAGTAATATGAACAAAATGATGATAGGAATTTGAATCGTGATAAAATCTGCCATGTATAATATGATATGAGTTAGAAGTCACATAAGAATGTACTTCAAGCAGGCGTAGCTGGCGAAGAGTAAATGTAAAAAAAGATAGTGACTACGATATCGCTATTGGTCGCTATCGTTTATATGTTCCCACTAAGCGTAGTTTAGCACCCGTATTAAACTGTAGGTACTGAAGAGGAGATAAAGAGGATGTGACATTCCACACCAACAGACACATCTCGAGACAGTGCTCACCTGATCAGTTCGCGATCTCTCGATGTCAGGATATATGTATATGTATGTGTATTTGTATAGAATGGAAGGACTTGAAAATATATGTGTGTAATTTTAATATACCAACTCCGGTGGTAGTTCATTTAAAATGTAAATGATTATTTGGTTATTACAAAAATTATTTTATATACCACGGATAAGTTCAGCTGCGAGAAAAAAAAAAAAAAAAAAAAAAAAAAAAAGGTCAGTATATGGACCCCGCACCCAAGAAACCGGTTCGGATTCGCGTCGAGTCGGATAGGGATCGGGGGGAGCATGTTTAGTTTAGTGGTATCAGGAGCTGGAGTTTGAGGCGTTTACGGAAAAGCCTATGTTTAGGCGATTCTAGATCGTATAAGATAGAAAGATAAAGCATATGTATAGAAAAGTGTTATTTTGATGTGGATGTCCTTGTACTTGTATAGATGGATCGTCTTAGAATCCCGAGTTGAAGAAGCTATTGAATCTTAACTTGAGGAACAAGGGTTACCGACAATCATAGGAATCGTCGAAGTGAGAGTCACGCTCCCGGCCGAGCTAAATGAAAAGAAAGTGTAATAAAAGGTCATATGTAAAAGATATGAGAAGAAAGGACTTAACATAGAGCAGGACAAAGCGCATAGTATGAATTTCGAGACGAGGGTGTTCCCATATAAGGAAGAGGGAGAATTGTAACACCTCGAGAAATATACCTAAGGTTTCGGACTTGTTTAGGGTATATTAAAAGCTAAATAGGAATTTTCGGGAAATAAAACGATAGACCCGGAAATTAATCATAAAGCCAAGGGTAAATTAGTCATTTACCACTTGAGGATATGAAAGGCATAAAACCATAAATTTATATGCCAATATGGAATTTGAGAAAAATGGGGAAATGTAAATAGAAAGTTATGGGATTTAAGGCAATTAGAAGATGGAATAGAAATAAGAGAATTGGGGGGACCAAGATGCAATTAGAGAAACTTAAAAGCAAAAAAATGAGTTTTGACTTGGTCAAACATGGCCTTAACTTAAAAAAGGGATTTAAGACCAATTTGGTCTCATTTTGGAGAACCAAAAACGGGAATGAAGAGAGGAGAAGGGGAGAAGGAGAAGAAGAGGAAGAGGAAGAGAGGAAAGAAGAGAAGAGGAGGGAGCTCAAGCAAAAGGTATGGAACTACTAACCTTGAGTATGGAACTTGGATTTTGGTATGGATCCTTGGTTTTGTTTGGTTAATGAGTTTATTTGTTTTGTACTTGAGCCTAGGGTTTGTTTAGGATTTCATCTAACTTGAAGATGTATTGAAATTAGGGTTAGCAAAACTCTAAATGGCCGCAGAGAAAAATAGGGAATCCTTCCTTTGAGAAGGGATTCATGGTTAAATTGTAAGTAAATGAGTTAGGGTTTAGAGTAAACCCTAATTAATATTCATGTTTTGTTGAGGATGGGCCATAACCCATATTAGAAGGGTTTTGGAAGAAATTCATGAAAGAATTTTGAAGAAAGATATCTAATTGAAAGATGAATTGTGTAGAAAAGAGTTTACAAGGTGAATTTGAAATGGTTTTGAGGTGTATATGAAGTATAGAGTTGATTGGGGTTGAAACATATGGAAAAATGTGAGAAAACACACATTTTAGGGCATTTCGGGTGACTTGTACCGGTACACTTTCGTTTCTGGTCATTTTTGGCCAAAGTGTACCGGTACACTTTAGGGGTGTACCAGTGCGCTCTTTGCTGTTCCGAGTTTCGACCGGTTTAGTATTTGGCCATAGCTTGCTCATTTCTTATCCGATTTGAGTGATTCAATGGCTACATAAAATAGACTCCAAAGGAGAACAAAACTTAAGAATAGGCATCATGAATTCTTATCCTAAGTGGCCTAAAAATTCACTCAAAGTGGGGCCATGCAAGCCAAATTCTGGTTCCAGCTTTGAACATAGAAATAGTCAGATTTGTTGGACGTAACTTGAGTTTCGGTGCTCCGAATTGGGTGATTCCAATTGGAATAGAACCCTTAGCACCTTAGCTTTAAAGGAGTACAAGACCTCATGTCAAATATGAATTTAGAACCCCGGAAAAATTAGTAATACAAACTGTTCTAGTGTAATCCGGGTAAACCGACTAGTTTGGCATGAAAATGCCATAACTTTAGTTTGGATGATCCGATTGGATTGATTCCAACTCCTAAGTAAAGTAGATTTATAGAGGAATAAGAATATATGAATGAGGTGTGATTTCATAAACATGATACTTCACAAGAATATGAAGTTCCATGTGTAATAGGCTTGAAACAAGGAAAATGTAGAAAATGAAAAATGTATAGATGTGTTCATGAAACATGAAAATAATATGGAAAATGAAAATGAAGCAGATTGAAACATGAATGGCAATATGTCATGAAGGCACATAGTAATAGTTAAGTGATATAGTTATTACATGCATATAACCCAGAAAATGATAACAAATGATAGGAATATATGAATGAGTATACGTGAATAAGTATACGTAAATGAATTTATGAATGAGTATACATGAATGAATTTATGAATGAGTGTATGAATGAGTATACGTGAATGAGTATACGTAAATGAATATGTGGTGGAAGTGTATGAATGAGTATACATGAATAGAGTATACGTAAATGAATTTATGAATGAGTAGCGCCATGAATGAATGTGAATGAGTGTAGCATGAATGAGTATACGTGAATAAAGTATCTGGCCAAATGAATTTATGAATGAGTATACATGAATGAGTATACATGAATGAATTTATGAATGAGTGTATGAATGGAGTATACGTGAATAATTATACGTAAATGAATATGTGAATGAGTGTATGAATGAATTATACGTGAATAAATGATATACGTAAATGAATTTATGAGCAGAATAAATATGAATAGGTATACAATAATGAATATGTGAATGAGTGTATGAATGGTATCGTGAATAAGGATCACGTAAATGAATTTATGAATGAGTATACATGAATGAATATGTGAATGAGTGTATGAATGAGTATACGTGAATAAGTATACGTAAATGAATTTATGAATGAGTATACATGAATGAATTTATGAATGAGTGTATGAATGAGTATACGTGAATGAGTATACATGAATAGGTATACGTAAATGAATTTATGAATGAGTATACATGAATGAATTATAAATGAGTGTACGAATGAGTATACGTGAATGAGTATACGTAAATGAATGTGTGAATGAGTGTATGAATGAGTATACGTGAATAAGTATACGTAAATGAATTTATGAATGAGTATACATGAATGAATATGTGAATGAGTGTATGAATGAGTATACGTGAATAAGTATACATAAATGAATTTATGCATGAGTATACATGAATGAGTATACATGAATGAATTTATGAATGAGTGTATGAATGAGTATACGTGAATGAGTATACGTAAATGAATATGTGAATGAGTGTATGAATGGTATACGGTAATTAAGTATACGTAAATGAATTTATAGACAGTATACATGAATAGTATACATGAATGAATATGTGAATGAGGTGTATGAATGGTATACGCTGAATAAGGATCGATAAATGGAATTTATGAATGAGTATATGAATGAGTATACATAAGAATGAGTATGCATGAATAGAAATATGTGAATGAGTGTATGAATGAGTATACGTGAATTAGTATACGTAAATGAATTTATGAATGAGTGTATGAATGAGTATACGTGAATGAGTATACGTAAATGAATTTATGAATGAGTGTATGAATGAGTATACGTGAATGAGTATACGTAAATGAATTTATGAATGAGCATATGAAATAAGTACATAGATTGAGTATATCTTTGAAGATATCTGAAAGTGAAATTAGGCCCCGAAATGTGATTTTGAAAATCAAATGAATATGAATGATGATAAGCGGGATTCATTAGCGGAATCCGTGCGTAGATGTGAATTAATTGATATACTCGAATGAGCGCTGACGGGCGCTGTCGGCGCTCCGTCATGAAGGCACGAAATTTCAATGTCCCAATTGGCGGGATGCACGTCGGCATCCGTCATGATGGTGTATGGCATTGAAGAAATGTCCTGACTTGCGGGATCTTGCCGATCGTCCGTCTTGTGGCGTATGGCATTAAGTGATACGTGTCGGGATGCACCAAAGCGGCATCCGTCGTGATGGGAGAACGGAAGATAGTGATACCGCGTTATTAGGATGCGCAAGCGGCATCCGTCATGATGGGAGAACCCCGAGAATGAAATTGATACCACGTGCCGGGATGCACCAAGCGGCATCATTCGTGATGGGAGAACCGAATAAGTGATACCCACGTATCAAGGATGCACCAAACGGCATCCGTCATGATGGGAGAGCAGAATAAGTGATACCACGTGTCGGGATGCACCAAAGGCATCGTCATGATCGGGAGAACCGAGATAAGTGATACCACGTGTCAGGGATGCACCAAAGCGGCATCAGAAATGTGATGGGAGAACCGAATAATAAGTGATACGATGGCCGGGAAGGATGCAAGCGGCATCCGTCGCGATGGGAGAAATAGAATAGAAATAAATACCACATCGGGATTTCGCGACATCGGAGTCATAATGCGGAGACCGAATTGGAAAATGTGTATGCACATTCTTAGAATGATAATAGGCGAGATTCATTAAACGAATCCGTCGAAATGTGAATTAAATAGTCAAAGTGAAATAACCCGACAATGAGTAAATGGGATTTTTATTTGTATGCTTAAATCCCATAAATTGAATTGTGAACAGATGGCCATTGAAAATATATGTTGTGATATGATAAATGATGTGTAAAATGAAAGCATGCGAAAATGAATAGCATGAGTTTATGTGGATAAAAAGGCATTATTTTGTAAATGCATGTTATTAAGTGTGAATGTTATGGGTCTTTTGAATTTGTAAATGTCATGGGATTGCTCGAAAAGAAGTGCTTTCGTTTAATTAAAAAGGTCTAAAATGGAAGAACATAAACAACATGTTTTTGAAAGATAATTGAAAATGTCGGAAGCAAGCCGGGCTCGGCAGATCATAGCCAGGTCGAAGTCGGAGATTAGGTCAAACACTTTTGGAAATAAAAATTTAATAAGACAAAATAAATGTTTTGATAGAAAACGTCGGAGTAAACCGGGCTCCAGCTTAGACCCGCTAATCGAGTCAAGTCGAGGATTCGGGTCGCGACACTTTGAAGTGAAGAAAATTTAATATAACGAAACAAAAAATATTTTAAGCGGGCATCCGGATCATGACGTAATTGCTAAAGGGAGGTTGATTAATGGCTTGATCGTGATAGTGATAAGAGTCTAATATGTATTGGTATTAGTCGATTTGAACTGTATGAAATTGATATGACGGTTGTTACGAGATTGCCATTGTATACGTATAAGTTACTTCGAATATGATTTGATCTGACATACATGTAGTAGATATGAGTTACAACCTGTAAAAGACATGACACAGGGAAGTAATATGAACAAGATGATGATAGGAATTTGAACAGGATAAAATCTACATGTATAATATGATATGAGTTAGAAGTCACATAAGAATAGACTTCGTTATATGCATAAGTAATAGCAAATGTAAAGATAATTGGCGACGATATTGCTATTGGTCGATTGCGTACATATGTTCCCAAAGCGTAAAGCATGCGGGTGTTGATAAAGTGTAGATGTGAAGATAAAGAGGGCGAGGACATTCCACCAGGTACATCTGCGGGCCATCTCGAGAGAGACGGTGCTCACTAGCACTATTCGCGATCTACGATGTTGTGTGGAAGATATGTATGTATGTGTATTTGTATAGAATGGGACTTAGTACATGTGTATAAATTTTAATATATACCACTCCGGTGGTAGTTCATTTGTAAATGTAAATGATTGTTGGTTCTTGCAAAAATTGTTTATATACCACAGATATAAGTTCAGCTTTGAAAAAAAAAAATAAAAAATAAAATAAGTCCCGAGTGGTTTACCCCCCGAACCGGTTCGGATCGCGATCGGGTCGGGCCAGGGATCGGCGTATTTAGTTGTAGTGGTATCAGGCCTAGGTTTAGGCGTTTACGAAAAGCCTATGTTTAGGCGATTCTAGATAGAGTATAAGATAGAAAAAGATAGAAAAGCATATGTATAGAAAGTGTTGGCTTTGATGTGGATGTCCTTGTAATTGTATAGATGGATCGTCTTAGATCAGTTGGAAGAAGCTATTGAAAAATGGCCAACCCCCCCGAAAGGAACAAGGGTTACCAGCTTCTAATCCTTAGGAATCATTCAGAAGTGAGAGTCACGCTCCAACTGAGCTAAATGAAAAGAAAGTGTAATAAAGGTCATATGTAAAAGATATGAAAACAAAGGACTTAACATAGAACAGACAAAGCGCATAGTATGAATTTCGAGGACGAAATTCCTATAAAGAGGGGAGAATTGTAACACCCCGAAATATACCCTAGCAGTTTTCGGACATGTTTAGGGTATATTAAAAGCTAAATAGGAATTTTCGGGAAATAAAACGATAGACCCGGAAATTAATCATAAAGCCAAGGGTAAATTAGTCATTTACCACTTGAGGATATGAAAGGCATAAAACCATAAATTTATATGCCAATATGGAATTTGAGAAAAATGAAATGTAAATAGAAGAAGTTATGGGATTTAAGGCAATTAGAGAAAAAGATGGAATAGAAATAAGAGAGAATTGGGGGGACCAAGATGCAATTAGAGAAACTTAAAAGCAAAAAAATGAGTTTTGACTTGGCCAAACATGGCCTTAACTTAAAAAAAGGGATTTAAGACCAATTTGGTCTCATTTTGGAGAACCAAAAACGGGAATGAAGAGAGGAGAAGGGGAGAAGGAGAAGAAGAGGAAGAGGAAGAGAGGAAGAAGAGAAGAGGAGGAGCTCAAGCAAAAAGGTATGGAACTACTAACCTTGAGTATGGAACTTGGATTTTTGGTATGGATCCTTGGTTTTGTTTGGTTAATGGTTATTTGTTGTACTGAGCCTAGGGTTTGTTAGAGTTTCGTCCTAACGAAGATATATTGAAATTAGGGTTAGCAAAACTCTAAATGGCCTGAGAAAATAGGGAGATCTTCCTTTGAGAGGAAGGGATTCATGGTTAAATTGTAAGTAAATGAGTTAGGGTTAGAGTAAACCCTAATTAATATTCATGTTTTTTGTTGAGGATTGGGCCTTAACCCATATTAGAAGGGTTTTGAGAGGAATTCATAAGAAGAAAGAATTTTGAAGAAAGATATCTAATTGAAAGATGAATTGTGTGTAGAAAAGAGTTACAAAATTGAATTTGAAATGGTTTTGGGGTGTATATGGAGTATAAGATTGATTGGGGTTGAAACATATGGAAAATGTGAAAAACACACATTTTGGGGCATTTCGGATGACTTGTACCGGTACACTTTGAAAGTGTGCCGGTACACTTCAGATTTACGGTCATTTTTGGCCAAAGTGTACCGGTACCTTTAGGGTGTACCATTTTTGCTGCTGCTGTTCCCAGTTTCGACCAGTTTTCGTATTTTGGCCATAACTTGCTCATTTCTTATCCGATTTGAGTGATTCAAGTGGCTACATAAAATAGACTTCAAGGAGAACAAAACTTAAAGAATAGGCATCGCCAAATTCTTATCCTAAGTGGCCTAGAAATTCACTCAAAGTGGGGCCGTGTGCAAGTAAATTCTGGTTCCAGCTTTGAACATAGAGTGAACCAGTTTGTTTAGGACGTGGCGAGTTTCGGTGCTCCAATTGGGTGATTCAAATTGGAATAGAACCCTTAGCACATTAAGATTTAAATGAATTACCAAGACCTCATGTCAAATGTGAGTTAGAACCCCGGAAAAATTAAGTAATACAAGCTGTTCTAGTGTAATCCGGGTAAAGTAGGCTAGTTTGGCATGAAATGCCATAACTTTAGTTTGGGATGATCCAGATTGGATTGATTTCAAATTCTAAGTAAAAGTAGATTCATGAAGGAATAAGAATATATATGAATGGGGGTGTGATTTCATAGACATCTATCAAAGCTGCAGATATCAGTTCTATGATATGTGGCAGGTGACAGGAGAAATGTGGGAAAATAGAAAGGTAATGTGGATTGTTGTTTCATGAGCATGAAGTGATGTGGAAGAATGAAGAGAGTGAAACGAATTTACGTGGGTGGCGACCATTGTGCTTGTTATGTATCGTTGACCGATGTATGGTTATTCATCACGCGTCGGCGAAGTTAACAAGTATTGGAGATCATATGAATGAGTATGCGTGAATGAGTGCGTATTGAATTTGCGCGAATACAGAACATGCGTAGTAATGAAATTTTATGATGGGTTGTATGGATAAAATATCAATGGGCGGTGTCGTAAATGAATCTTATGTGAATGAGTGACATGAATGATATCGTGAATAAGTATAAGTAAATTCATTTATAGATAGTGGAAGGTATGCACTCAATGATATACATGAATGAATATGTGAATAGTGTATGAATGAGTATACGTGAATAAGTATACGTAAATGAATTTATGAATGAGTATACATGAATGAAGATTTATGAATGAGTGTATGAATAATTATCGTGAATGAGTATCGTGAAATGATATGTGAATGATGTATGAGATGATATATGCGTGAATAAGTATGCATTAAATGAATTTATGAGCAGTATACATGAATGAGTATACATGAATGAGTACATGAATAAGTCTGTAGCTGGATAGTTGCTGGATGAGCCTCATGGATGAATCACATCAAAATGATTACATGGATGGAGCATGCATGGACCTTTGGGTGCATGAATGATCATGGAATGAGTGTGAATGTGGAAGTATGTCTTGGAAGTAAAGTATCTGTCAAATGATTTTCCAGATGAGTAGCGGATAAGTTTTATGGAGGAAGTAGGTGTTTTGGATAAGTATCTGATGGGGATGGGTGTCACGTGGATAGGTATCAAGTAAAGTGAATTTTATGGAATAAATTGCATCATGGATGATTGGGATGATTGGGTAGGTATAAAATTTGGAGAAGTAGATATCTAAGTAGTAAATGAATATGTGAATGAGTGTATGAATAATTATCATTGAATAAGTATACGTAAATGAATTTATGAATGAGTATACATGAATGAGTATACATGAATGAATATGTGAATGAGTGTATGAATGAGTATACGTGAATAAGTATACGTAAATGAATTTATGAATGAGTATACACAAATGAATTTATGAATGAGTGTATGAATGAGTATACGTGAATGAGTATACGTAAATGAATATGTGAATGAGTGTATGAATGAGTATACGTGAATAAGTATACGTAATTGAATTTATGAACGAGTATACATGAATGAGTATACATGAATGAGTATACATGAATGAATATGTGAATGAGTGTATGAATGAGTATACGTGAATAAGGATACGTAAATGAATTTATGAATGAGTATACATGAATGATATCATGGAATGAATATGTGAATGAGTGTATGAATGAGTATACGTGAATAAGTATACGTAAATGAATTTATGAATGAGTATACATGAATGAATTTATGAATGAGTGTATGAATGAGTATACATGAATGAGTATACGTAAATGAATTTATGAATGAGTGTATGAATGAGTATACGTGAATGAGTATACGTAAATGAATTTATGAATGAGTGTATGAATGAGTATACGTGAATGAGTATATGTAAATGAATTTATGAATGAGTGTATGAATGAGTATACGTGAATGAGTATACGTAAATGAATTTATGAATGAGCATATGAAATAGTACATAGATTGAGTATATCTTTGAAAGATAATACGAAAGTGAAGTGGAGCGAAATGTGAATTTTGAAAATCGAATGAATATGAATGATGATAAAGGCGGGATTCATTAAAAGCGGAATCCGTCGTAGATGTGGTATTAATTGATATATCGAATGAACCGCACGGCGGGATACTGTCGGCATCCGTCATGAAGACACCGGTACCAATGTCCCGCGGCGGGATGCGCAATCGGTATCGGAGTCGTGATGGTGTATGGCATTGAAGAAATTTCCACTTGGCGGGATGCAGCAATCGGCATCGTCTTGATGGCGTATGGCATTTAAGTGATACCACGTGTCGGGATGCACCAAACGGCATCCGTCATGATGGGAGAACCGAATAAGTGATACCACGTGTCGGGATGCACCAAACGGCATCCGTCATGATGGGAGAACCGAATAATTGATACCACGTGTCGGAATGCACCAAACGGCATCTGTCATGATGGGAGAACCGAATAAGTGATACCACGTGTCGGGATGCACCAAACGGCATCCGTCATGATGGGAGAATCGAATAAGTGATACCACGTGTCGGGATGCACCAAACGGCATCCGTCATGATGGGAGACCGAATAAGTGATACACGTGTGGAAGGATGCACCGCGGCATCCGTCATGATGGGAGAACGAATAAAGTAATACCACGTAGCCGAGTGCACCAAGCAGCATCGTCCATGGGAGACCCGAATTGAAAAATGTGTATGCATTACGAATGATGTAAAGGCGAGTTATTAAGCGAATCCGTCGAAATGTGAATTAAACAGTCAAGTGAAATAACCAGCAATGACGAGAGTAAATGGGATTTTTATTTGCCTTAACTTGAAATCCCTTAAAATTGAATGTGAATTGAATTATTGCATTGAAAATGCATGTTGTATTCATGATAAATGATGTGTAAAAATGACTTGTCACGAAAAATGAATAGCATGAGTTTATGTGGATAAAGGCATTATTTTGTAAATGCATCATTATTAAGTGTAGATGTTATCAGTTCTTTTGAATTTGTAAATGTCATGGGATTGCCCAAAGAAGTGCTTTTCGTTTAATTAAAAGGTAAAATGGAAGAACATAAATGACATGTTTTTGAAAGATAATTGAAAATGTCGGAATTAAGCAGGGCTCCGGCTGGATCCACCAGCGGGTCAAGTCGAATGCGGTCGCGACACTTTGAAATAAAATTTAATAAGACAAAATAAATGTTTTGATAGAAAGCGTCGGAGTAAGCAGGGCTCGGCTTGGACCATGATCGAATTCAGTGAGGATTCGGTCGCGACACTTACGAAGTGAAAATTTAATATATGAAACAAAAATGTTTTAAGCGGGCATCCCAGGATCATGAAAGCGTAATTGCTAAAGGGAGTTGATTAATGGCTTGATGCGTGATGTGATAAGAGTCTAATATGTATTGGTATTAGTCGATTTGAACTGTATAAATTGATATGACTTGATTTGTTACGAGATTGCCATTATACGTATAAGTTACTTGAATGATTTGATGCGACATACATGTAGTAGATATGAGTTACAACTTTGTAAAAGACATGACCGCAAGGGGAAGTAATATGAACAAGATGATGATAGAATTTGAGCAAGGATAAAATCTACATGTATAATATGATATGAGTTAAGTCACGTAAGAATAGACTTCGATTATATGCATAAGTAATAGCAAATGTAAAAAGATAGTGACGGCGATATTGCTGTTGGTAGATTCTTGTCTATATGTTCCCACTAAAGCGTAAAAACAGCACGGGTGTTCAATCCGTGTAGGTGCGAAAGAGGAGATAAAGAGGAACCGAAGACATTCCACACACCGGCTGTATGCGGAGCCATCTCGAGACAGTGCTCACCGACCTTGTTCCGCGATCTCGATGTTGTATTAGATATGTATATGTATGTATTTGTATAGAATGGGACTTAGTATATGTGTATAAATTTTTAATATATACCACTCCTGGGTGTGATTATTCAATAAAGTATAAATGATTAATTGGGTTTCTTACAAAAATTGTTTATATACCACGAGATATAAGTTCGGCTCACGAAAAAAATAAAATAAAATGAAATAAGTCCTGAGTATATGGTTTAGCACCCAGCTTAGGAGTTCGGATAAGCCAATCGGTCGGACCGGGATCGGGGGCATGACATGTTTAGTGGTATCGAGCCTAGGTTTAGGCGTTTCTTGAAAAGCCTATGTTTGGCGATTCTAGATAAAGTATAAGATAGAAAAGATAGAAAAGCATATGTATAGAAAAGTGTTGGCCCCTGATGTGGATGTCCTTGTAATTGTATAGATGGATCGTCTTCCGAATCCAGTTGAAGAAGCTATTGAAAATGTTAACCCCAAGGAACAAGGGTTACCAGCTTCTAATCCTTAGATCATTCGGAGTGGTACGCTCAATGAGCTAAATGAAAAGAAAAGTGTAATAAAGGTCATATGCTAAAGATATGAAAACAAAGGACTTAACGCTCGACAGGACAAAAGTAGCATAGTATGGACGAGAAATTCCTATGAAAGGGAGAATTTGTAACACCCGAAATATACCTAGCAGTTTCGGACTTGTTTAGGGTATATTAAAAAGCTAAGTAGGAATTTTCGGGAAATAAAGCATTAGACACGGAAATTAATCATAAGAAAGCCAAGAGGTAAATTAGTCATTTACCATGAGGATATGAAAGGCATAAAACCATAAATTTATATGCCAATATGAATTTGAGAAAAATGAAATGTAAATAGAAGGGTGTGGAGTTTAAAATGATTAGAGAAAAAGATGGAATAGAAATAAGAGAGAATTGGGGGGACCAAGATGCAATTAGAGAAACTTAAAAGCAAAAAAATGGGTTTTTGAGCTTGGTCAAACATGGCGCTAACTTAAAGGGATTTAAGACCAGTTTGATCTCATTTTGGAGAACCAAAAGCGGGAATGAAGGAGAGGGGAGAAGGGAAGGAGAAGGAAGGAAGAGAGGAGAGGAAGAGAAGAGAGGAGGAGCTCAAGCAAAAAGGTATGGAACTACTAACCTTGATGTATGGAACTGGATTTTGGTATGGATCCTTGGTTTTGTTTGGTTAATGGTTTATTTGTTGTACCCAAACCTAGGGTTTGTTAGGATTTCATCCTAACCAAGATATATTGAAATTAGTGTTAACAAAACTCTAAATAGCCTGAAAAATAGGGAATCCTTCCTTTGAGAAGGGATTCATGGTTAAATTGTAAGTAAATGAGTTAGGGTTTAGAGTAAACCCTAATTAATATTCATGTTTTTGTTGAGGATGGGCCATAACCCATATTAGAAGGGTTTTGGAAGAAATTCATGAAAGAATTTTGAAGAAAGATATCTAATTGAAAGATGAATTGTAGAAAAGGATTTACAATTGAATTTGAAATGGTTTGAGGTGTATATGGAGTATAGAGTTGATTGGGGTTGAAACATATGGAAAAATGTGAAAACACACATTTTAGGAGCATTTGGTGACTTGTACCGGTACTTTGAAAGTGTACCGGTACACTTTCGTTACGGTCATTTTTGGCCAAAGTGTACGGTACACTTTAGGGGTGTACCAGTACTCTTTACTACGTTCCGGTTTCGGCCGAGTTTTTGGTATTTTTGGCCATAACTTGCTCATTTCTTATCCGATTTGAGTGATTCAAATGGCTACATAAAATAGACTTCAAGGAGAACAAAACTTAAAGAATAGGCATTGCCAAATTCTTATCCTAAGTGGCCTAAAAATTCACTCAAAGTGGGGCCATGTGCAAGCCAAATTCTGGTTCCAGCTTTGAACATAGAGTAGTCGGGTTGTTTTGGTTTGTGTGATTTCGATTGCTCCGAATTGGGTGATTCAATTGGAATGGGACCATAACTTTTATAGATTTAAATATGAGTACGAGAGCCTCATGTCAAATATAGAAGTTAGGACCCCGGAAAATTAGTAATACAAACTGTTCTAGTGTAATCCGGGTAAACCGACTAGTTTGGCATGAAAATGCCATAACTTTAGTTTGGATGATCCGATTAGATTGATTCCAATTCCTAAGTAAAGTAGATTCATAGAGGAATAAGAATATATGAATGAGGTGTGATTTCATAGACATCATACTTCACAGAATATGAGGATTTCCATGTGTAATAGGCTTGAAACAAGGAAAATCTTAGAAAATGAAAAATGTATAGATGTGTTCATGAAACATGAAAATGATATGGAAAATGAAAATGAGAAACAGGTGAAACATGAATGGAAATATGTCATGAACACATAATGTGGTTAAGTGATATATGATTATTATCACATATAACCAGACAAAGATAACAAATGATAGGAATATATGAATGAGTATACGTGAATAAGTATACGTAAATGAATTTATGAATGAGTATACATAAATGAATTTATGAATGAGTGTATGAATGAGTATACGTGAATGAGTATACGTGAATGAGTATATGTAAATGAATATGTGAATGAGTGTATGAATGAGTATACGTGAATAAGTATACGTAAATTAATTTATGAATGAGTATACATGAATGAGTATACATGAATGAATATGTGAATGAGTGTATGAATGAGTATACGTGAATAAGTATACGTAAATGAATTTATGAATGAGTATACATAAATGAATTTATGAATGAGTGTATGAATGAGTATACGTGAATGAGTATACGTAAATGAATATGTGAATGAGTGTATGAATGAGTATACGTGAATAAGTATACGTAAATGAATTTATGAACGAGTATACATGAATGAGTATACATGAATGAATATGTGAATGAGTGTATGAATGAGTATACGTGAATAAGGATACGTAAATGAATTTATGAATGAGTATACATGAATGAGTATACATGAATGAATATGTGAATGAGTGTATGAATGAGAGTATACGTGAATATGAGTATACGTAAAAATGAATTTATGAATGAGTATACATGAATGAATTTATGAATGAAAGTGTATGAATGAGTATACGTGAATGATATACATGAGGTGAATTTATGAATGAGTGTATGAATGAGTATCGCGTGAATGAGTATCGTAAATGAATTTATGAATGAGTGTATGAATGAGTATACGTAAATGAATTTATGAATGAGCATATGAAATAAGTACATAGATTGAGTATATCTTTGAAAAGATAATACGAAAGTGAAATTGGAACTGAAATGTAAATTTTAAAAATCGAATGAATATGAATGATGATAAATACGGGATTCATTAAACGGAATCCATCATAGATGTGAATTAATTGATATATCGAATGAACCGCCTGACGGGATGCACAAATCGGCATCCGTCATGAAGGCACCCTGAAATTTTCCAATGTCACTTGGCGGGATACCTGTCGGTATCGAGTCATGATGGTGTATGGCATTGAAGGGAGAATTTCCCACTTGAGATGCACCAATCGACATCCGTCTTGATGAAATATGGCATTTAAGTGACCACGTGAGAGTGCGCAAAAGCGGCATCCGTCATGATGGGAGAAGCGAATAAATGACACCACGTGTCGGGATGCACCAAACGGCATCCGTCATGATGGGAGGCAGATAATTGATACCCGCGTGTCGGGTGCACCAAGCGGAATCCGTCATGATGGGAGGAGCCCGTAAATTACCCGTAATAGGGATGCACCACGACATCCGTCATGATGGGAGAACCGAATAAGTGATACCACGTGTCGGGATGCACCAAACGGCATCCGTCATGATGGGAGAATCGAATAAGTGATACCACGTGTCGGGATGCACCAAACGGCATCCGTCATGATGGGAGAACCGAATAAGTGATACCATGTGTCGGGATGCACCAAACGACATCCGTCATGATAGGAGGAGAACACAATAAAGTAATACCACGTATCGGGGGTGCAAGCGACACTCCGTCATGATGGGGGCCCAATTGGAAAATGTGTATGCACATTCTTAGAAATGATAATAAGAGTAGAGATTCATTAAGCGAATGCGTCGAAATGTGAATTAAATAGTCAAGTGAAATAACCAACAATGTGAGAGTAAATGGGATTTTTATTTGTATGCTTAAATCCCGTAAATTGAATTGTGAATTGAATTAGTGCATTGTAAATGCATGTTGTGATATGATAAATGATGTAAAATGAAAGCATGCGAAAATGAATAGCATGAGTTTATGTGGATAAAAAGGCATTATTTTGTAAATGCATGTTATTAAGTGTGAATGTTATGGGTCTTTTAGGATTTGTAAATGTCATGGGATTGCGAAAGAAGTGCTTTTCGTTTAATTAAAAAGATTAAATGGAAGAACATAAACAACATGTTTTGAAAGATAATTGAAAATGTCGAATGCTTAGAATCGACTTGGATCCATGCTTAGGGTCAAGTCGGAGATTCGGGTCGCGACACTTTTGGAAATAAAAATTTAATAAGACAAAATAAATGTTTTGATAGAAAACGTCGGAGTAAACCGGGCTCCAGCTTGGACCCGCCAATCGGGTCAAGTCGAGGATTCGGGTCGCGACACTTTTGAAATTGAAAATTTAATATAACGAAACAAAAATGTTTTAAACGGGCATCCCGGATCATGAAACGTAATTGCTAAAGGGAGTTGATTAATGGCCCCGATGCATTGATAGTGATAAGAGTAATATGTATTGGTATTAGTACGATTTGAACACGTATGAAATTGATATGACTTGATTTGATGCAGATTGCCATTGTATCACGTATAAGTTAGCCGAATATGATTTGATCGACATGCACATGTAGTAGATATAAGGTTACAACCTATAAAAGACATGACAGGGAAGTAATATGAACAAGATGATGATAGGAATTTGAACAGGATAAAATCTACATGTATAATATGATATGAGTTAGAAGTCACATAAGAATAGACTTCGTTATATGCATAAGTAATAGCAAATGTAAAAAGATAGTGACGGCGATATTGCTATTGGTCGTTACTGTCTATATGTTCCCACTAAGGCGTAAAGCTTAGCACGGGTGTTCAATCAGGTGTAGGTGCGAAGATGAGATAAAGAGGACCCGGGACATTCCACGCCCAGGTTGTACGGGCCGTCTGGAAGACGGTGCTGCAGAAGCGCGTTCAGCGATCTACGATGTTGTATTAGATATGTATATGTATGTATTTGTATAGAATGGGACTTAGTATATGTGTATAAATTTTAATATATACCACTCCGGTGGTAGTTCATTTGTAAATGTAAATGATTGTTGGTTATTACAAAAATTATTTATATACCACAGATATAAGTTCAGCTCTAAAAAAATAAAAAAATAAAAAAATTAAAAATAAGAGTCGGTATATGGTTTCGCACCCGAGAAACCGGTTCGGATCGTCAATCGGGTGGTAGGGATCGGGCGTATTCTAGTCTTTGCATTTATGTGTTTCAAACTTTCCAAACTAGGGTTTAATGCTATTTAATGTATTTCCTTTAGTCAATACTTGGCATGCTTTAGGGTTCAGTGTATTCTTAATGGTAGATACACTGACATTCATTAGATGTCATTTACGAGCCAATGAAATTAGGTTAAATGATGTATTTTTCAAACTGCTGGAACATTAAATGCTCAGTAGATGTCTTTGGCTCAAATAGGAGTGATTTTAAGGGTTGGTTTTTAAAGTTAAACAAAGATCCGGTTTAGCTATGACTATATGTCATTGCCCTAATGCGAGAAATAGCAGGACATCTTTATAACCTCATTTTATCAAGCTAGTGACCCCGAAGACTTGAAAGTCTCAATTCAGCCTTATTTTAAAGTATTTTGATTAGCTAGTGACAACAACACCCTGCTTTTAATCACGAATCCGAAAATCCAAATGAAAGCCTCACCATTTTGAATCATGATACAAATCATTTGTAAGATGAAAACCCATCCCGTGTTCGGCCACTGGAGCCAGCATACGTAGTAGCGGCTACAGTGATGGGAAGATATAGGATTCAAATTTTGTTGATTTCGGATCACCTGCGTAGCCGCAGATCAAATGGCGCCGTTGCCGGGGATGGTGCCAAACTACAGATGATGAGTTGATATGTACTTGTAATCCTCATTACAAGTATTGGTGACCTTTTAACCCTTTTTGAATTTCGTTTGTTAGAATTTCAAGTTTTCTTTACTTAGCAGTCACTACTGCACTATTTTTTACCATTACAGTCATTTTATATTTTGGCTAACACTGATCCTTTTTGGCGAGCCTTGTTGTTGTTCTTTGCTTTGTCCCTTTTAGTGTTACAGGTGTTTATGCATCATTGGGATAGAGATATATCAGGTAGACTGCAAAGAGTCTGTACACCAACTGATCAAGGTTGTGAAGTTAGTGTGCATAGTGAACACATGGATCCTCTACGGGGCGACGAGTCAGCAAGCGGCTCCTATGAATCAACGGCATGCGGTCGATGAGGGACCACATACCCTCGAGGTGAGTGCACCTTCACGCATCATACCACCTCTTGATGATGGTTGCAGACCACATCTGGTGCCCTTGCTTCCCACATTTCATGGTATGGAAAATAGAAAATCCATGCATCCGGAGTTTTGAGGAAGTTTGCCTGACTTTTAAGGAGGAGTGTAACCGATATGGATTTGATGAAGTTGAAGGCATTCCCATTAACCCTCAAGGAAAAGCCAAAATATGGCAATTCATGAGACCCGAGACCATTTAGGAGTTTCCAGGCAGAGCTGCGTGAGTTTTTAAAAAAGTGTAGTCTTCACAAGACTGATAATTTGAAGAAGCGAATCTACACGTTTCTTTGCCACGACAATGAAAGGTTCTATCGATCTTGGGGAGGTTCATGGAACCATCAGTCTTGTCCCACATCATGGTTTCGACACTTGGATGCTTGTGAATCATTTTTATGATGGTATGTCTCGGCCCGTAGAAGCAATTCTTTGGAAGCTTGATGTGGAGGACTTTTGAGCTAAAACCTGGAAGAGGCCATGGACTTTTTAAACTATGTGACCGAAACCTCCAAAGCATGGGATGAACCGAATCCAAGGGAAGCTGAAAGAATGAGGCTTTCAACCCACCAAAGGGGGGGCATTTATGCACTTTCCGAAGACACGGAGATGAAAGCAAAACTTACCATGACCTAGAAAGGTTGGAAGAATTTGGAAATGAGAAATCGACAAGAAATGCAAGCGAGTAAATGAGTTGCGCATCTCAACCAGCTTGTTTTAATTATGGCAGATCAAATAGCCACCACAGGAACCTTTGTTCGGTAGTGCCTTCAATAAGAGACATAATGCGAGAGCATACTTTCGTATCTTGGGTCAAAATAAGCCACTATAAATGCTCCATGTGGCAACACCCTCTCTTGATTGGAGAAATCATCCAAAATCTTTCATGGAAGCCAAAACCCCACACGCCCCCGGGAGCATAGCGACCAGTTTAACTCCACATCGGCTGCAGCGGCGGCAGCCCTCCACCTTCTTCTCTGATGATGACAGTGAATTTAAGCGAATGGCCAAACACGTTTGTGGAAGAAACGAGAAAGGTGTTGAATGTTCAAACTAATCGAAGGAGTGGGAATTGTCGAGAGGCTATCAGCGAGGAAATTGGGCGGTATGCACTCTGGTTTCGAGGTTGTCCGACCAACAACGGGAGGTTCTAAAAAGGAAATTCCTTCCCGAACCACGGCAAAACCGAAGGGAGTGCATGAAAATATGCTTGCGATGATCCGAAATGTAAGAATTGATGAAGTCAAGGCGGTAGTGACTTTGAGAAGTGGTAAGCTGAGACCGGCCGGTCAGAACCCCGGCGAAACGAACTCCCACGATGCAGTGGTCATGAGAGGAAGAACAATCAGCAAAGGGGAAGAGGTGAGAAGCCTAGTGATCTGCCCCCTCCATTTACAGGCACTCAGAAAAAGAAAAATTCGGTCAACCAAACTGAAATTTTAGAGGTATTACGACAAGTGAAAGTTAACATTCCTCTCCTTTACATGATCAAACAAGTCCCCACATATGCAAAATATTTGAAGGACTTATGTACGGTAAAAAGAGGCTTCAATGTGTGAATAAAAGCCTTTTGGCGAGCAAGTAAGAGTATCATTGAGTCTTGAGACTCTGTGAAATATAAGGACCCGTGATGTCCTACAATCTCAGTTAATATTGGAGGCATTAGTGTAGAAAAAGCACTATTAGATTTGGGAGCTAGTGTGAACCTACTTCCATATTCCATGTACAAGCAGCTTGGTTTAGGAGAACTGAAGCCCACTTCATCCTGCTTGTCTCTGGCGGAATGGAATTACATTAAAATACCGAAGGGGACAATTAAGGATGTTTTAATACAAGTGGACAAATTCTACTATCCAGTGGATTTTGTCGTACTTGACACAGAGTTGGTTGTAGTGGGAGCCAATCATGTACCCATCATATTGGGAAGGCCATTCTTGGCAGCTACTAGATGCCATAATAAAGCTAGCAGGAATGGGGTTATGCAATTCCACGTTTAGGAATATGACTTTGAGAACTTAATATCTTCCATTTTGAGTAAAGGCATATGCACCCGATGGAGGGCGGTTTGTGAAAAGTATGCATACTAGATACAATTCCTTGAAGAAACAGGCTAATGAGCAGCAAATTAAGATATTAACCCCAAAGTTATACGAGAGTGCTTGTAGAGCAAGCAAGGAACCTCGATGCATGAGCTTAAGTGTAAGGGTCTTTGGAGAAAGAAAATAGAAATTCACCTCTCTTGACGGTGAAGAACCAAAGGAACTCAACGGTTAGAGCTCAAACCCTACCGGTTGAATTAAAATATGCATTTTACGGAAGAAAAGCAGGTAATATCGGTTGTAATATCATCAGCTGGCGGCCACTTCACGGGAGCCTGACCTGCACCTCCTCAAAAGGAACAAGCAAGCTTTGGGGTGGAAAATTTCTGATTTAAAAGGCATAAACCCAACAATCTGCACTCACCACATTTATTTAGAAGAAGAATCTAAAGTTGTTAGGCAGCCACAGAGGAGGTTGAATCCTCACTTGCAGGAGGTAGTTCGCATTGAAGTCCTGAAATTACTGCAGGCCGGTATCATTTACCTCATATCTGATAGCACTTGGGTCGCCCGACCAGTGGTGCCAAAGTCGAGGTGACCATTGTAAAAAATGAAAGGGGCGAAATTGTCTACCCGACTTACTACCGATTTGAGGGTAATGCATAGATTACGAGAGGCTCAATGGAAGTAACAAGGGATACTTCCACTTGTCACGCCGAATTTAAGGACAGCGAGACCAAATACTGGGAGTCTTGACCTGATTTTTTTTTTTTTTTTTTTTTTTTAAAGCCAACTGGCACCTTGTGGGTATGGCCCACATCTTATAAAGAAATCAAAGAACTACCACCGGGTGGTGTCCATCAAAATCTATACACATATAAAGCGAGTCCATTACTTATACAAAAGCGAACCTTTACATTTACAAATCGAGCCGCGGAACCTACATGTAGTGAACCCTTACAAGTGTGTTGGCCCAGCTGTATGCGGATGTTTCTTGTCTTCTCCTGTACCTACACGGATTAAAAACCCGTGCTAAGCTTTACGCTTAGTGGGAAGCATATTCTTATAACTTATACTGATGCACATGCATTTTATCTTTTGAATCATGATAAACTTATAACGAGAAGCGAATACTCAAAATCATCATGAATCATATAAACGATATATAGCAGTCGGATCATATTGAGCAAACTTAGACATATGCAATGGCAAGGCATCAATTCATCTCTTTTACATAACTCATGATTTTCTCGGGATTTGAATTAGGGTTCTATTATTTGTGTCATCAAAAATAGTCTGTCAGCTTGTACCTTGTGACTTTTAACGAGAATGCTTATAATCTCTGGCAATAGGATCCGTATTTATGCTTATTCGATTCATATAAAACGGTATTGAACTTATACTTATAACAATCTTATACTTACTGAGAATTTCACTTATGGCGGACTTATCATATTGGATCTTATACTCATGACAAACTTATTCTTATCCAGGCCTTATACTTATAGCCGTCGGATCTTATTCTTATTCGGATTTCTCGTATACTGTACTGAGCTTATATCTCCGATCTCCCGTAGGAGTTTACAGAACTTATACTTATCCTACGGAGTTTACACTTGTTCGGGGGTTCCCGTAGGTATCACAGAGATTACGGAACATATACTGGATTTGCGGAACTTAATCTTATACGGAATTGCAGTAGTACTTACTTGATCGAATGCGTTACGATAACAACTTGTGTTGGTATCGTATCCCAACAGTCTAGTTTAGCGTATGCCTATGCTCGTACGGGAGTACGTGAGTACTACGGAGTTTATCCTTATCAGGGCTTATGCGGGTGCGAGTGGTACTACGGAACTAATCGGATATAAGTGCCGAAGTAGATTGCCGAACATATTAATCTTCCGTATCTTATGCTTGTACTACAGGACTGTATCATGTCTTCGGATCAACTTCTGCAGTATTACGAGTTTATTAAGTATTTGGGATCTCTTATCCTTTGGTATTCTGCAGACATATGCATGTATTTGGATTTTGTACATGTACTTGAACTTGCTACATGTATTCCGGATTTATACATGTATTCACCAGAGTATATGCTTGTCTTCTGGAACTTATGCGATCTTCTGGAGCTTTGCGCTGTGTTACTCTTGGTATTTCGGATCTTATCGTGTGTTCTGGAGACTTATACATGTATTTCGGATCTTACATGCCCATATTCACCTGGAACTTATATTTATCATACGGAACTTATAGTTGTTAATACGAGGACTTATTCTTATCTTACGGACTTATGCTTGTGTTCTGGAAGCTGATTCTTGTATTTAGGATCTTATTCTTTTACGAGAGTGCGTAGGTACGATAAGTCGGAACGGTCGGGATCCGCCAGCACGTGCAAGGTCGGATCAGGATACGGATGCGGACATTAGTCTTTCGTGGAGCGGATCACGGATTCATTAGGCCAGATGCCCGTAGATTATGTTTGGATTTATAACATTTCACGGAACTTATGCTTATTTTCCGTCACGAGTACGCCGTTTTCACGGAGATGTTACGTATGCAAAAGAAGTGCCCGCCGGGGTACTACGAGCAAATCAGGTACGTAGGTACTCTGAACATATCTGGATGTACATGGGGTACATTCGAACACTCTCTGGTACTTTCGTAGGTACATTCGAATCGTTACTATATTCATTTATTATTCATTATTGAGTCTTATCATATAATTGTTAAGATTACCTAGACCGATGTCTGGAATGGTAGGACAGCTAATAAGTACCCGAAGGTACAGTACGGATCAGAGTGCCGTCAGCACTGTCAGAGGAAATCACCAAAGTACTAGTATCTTATGAAACTCTGATCGAGAGAAATCTTGCGTGGCACACTAATCGGAAATCTGCGTGAGGAAGTACTAATGTGCGGCGATTGAAGTGCCGTCGCCTTGTCGATACCGAGTACTAATGTGCGAGAAACTGCCGCACGATCCAAGAGAGAGTGCCGTGTCATTCAATATTAAGCGGTCTTAGGCAATTTTACAATTATATGAGTTCAATAGCACTATCTTATAGTAGAGCATTATTAGCCACATTATACGTTCATGACCGTCGTATTCAAATCTGGTAAGGTATGATGAGCATGTAATCACACCTTAATCATGTATTCACATAATCATGTATTATTCGCCTGTGAATGTTCTTGTGGATGGATCATTACATTGGGATGATGAACTGTGAGTTGCTGGCATTTCATGCCAGCTAAACCAGTTCTGGAATTTTCCAGAGGATAGTTTGCGATATTAATTTTCCAGTACATTTTCTCCATATTTGACACTGGTTATTTGTGCTCCTTTAAATCTAAGGTGATAGGGTTCATTTCAATTGGAATCACCCAAATCAGACAGAAACTAAGTTAAATCCGAAAACATCCGGACTTCTCTGTGTTCAAAGCTGGAACCAGAATTTGGCTTGCACATGGTCCCACTTTAGTGAATTTTAAGCTATCTAGAGTCAGAATTTGGAGATACCTATAAAATAGGTTTTGTTCTCCTTGAAGTCTAGTTTACGTAGCCACTTGAATCACTCAAATCGGATAAGAAATGAGAAAGTTATGGCCAAAATACAAAAACTGGTCAAAACTGGAAAACCAGAACAAGTTCTACCGGTAGAACTTAACTTCTACCGGTAGGACTTGGCCACAAATGACCAGAATCGAAGTTCTACCAGTGAACAACTACCGATGGGCATGAGAATGCCCAGAATGGGTGTTTTCTCACATTTTCCTTCACTTTAATCCATGGATCACTCACACTTCCTACACACCTCAAAACCATTCCAATTCACCTTGGAATCTCTTTTCTATTCAATTCATCTTTCATTTCTCATCTTCTTTCAAACCTTTCCATGAATTTCTCCCAAAATCATTTCAATATGGGTCTTAACCCATACACAAGCTAAACTCAAGGATTTGTTAGGGTTTACTCTAAACCACAACTCAATTGCTTAATATTTAACCATGAATCCAACCTCAAGAGAGGATTCCCTAGCACTCTTGTGGATTTAGAGTATTTACCAGCCTACCTTCAATAAATCTTTGATTTAGGAAGAAATCCTAACAAACCTAGATTTGGAACTCATAAACCTCTCTAGAATCCCATACAAAATCCATGTGATTCATAATAGAGTTCATATCCAAGGTTAGATCCATACATAATTCCGTTTCCATACCTTGTGGGCTTGATCTTGGCTTCTCTTCCTCTTCCTCCTCTCTTCTTCTCTCTTCCTCCTCTCTTCTTCTCTCTTCACGATTTGTTCCTCCTCCAAATGAGACCAATTTTGGTCTTTAAATTCCATCTTTTGCTAAGGCCTTGTTTGACGTAAAGCCATTTTTAGGTTAAGTTTGTATTTGCTTTTAAGCCCATAACTCATTCTATTTGCAAAGCAATTTATGTCATATTATACTTTGGCCTCTAATTTTGCTTGAACTATGACTTTTTCATACCCCTCTTTAGACAAATTTCAAAATTGTCCTTAAGTTTTGTAACTTCCGGTCTCATTTCAGTTTCACATTTAACTCACGAAACAGTCAAATTATGCTTACAAAATACCCTAAACATGTCGAAAACGACTAGGGTCTATTTTGGGGTGTTACACCACTGCCCTTCATTGATCAGCTTCTTGAGAGAGTTTCTGGACACCCATTCTATTGCTTTTTGGATGGGTATTCGGTCTTGCTCGAGATAGAGATTGCAGAAGATCGAAAAGACTACCGCTACTTGTCATTTGGCGCATATGCTTACGGAGGATGCCTTTTGGTCTTTGCAACGCCGCACTTACCTTTCAGATGTATGCTTAGTATGTTTAGCGATATGGTGGAGCGCATAATGGAAGTATACATGGATGACATCACTGTATATGGAGGTGATTTTGAAGAATGTCTGACTAATCTTGAAGCTATCCTGCAGAGGTGCATTGAAAAGAATCTGGTGCTTAACTGGGAGAAATGCCATTTTATGGTGAACCAAGGAATTATATTGGGGCATGTTATTTCCAGCAGGGGAATAGAAGTTAATGAAAATGAAAATTGAACTTATTTCCAATGTGGAGTCTCAATGATGTAAGCAGTTAAGCGGATTCCTTGGCCCATGCGAGGCTTCTAGGAGAAGATTCATCAGGACTTTTCGAGAGATTGCTAAACCCCTTTATAAGCTACTAAAGAAAAATGTTAAATTTGTTTGGGAAAAAGAATGTCAAGGCTTTGAAATTTGAGGTCCCATTTGACCCACTTTGCACCCAGTAAATCTGAGCACCCGATTGGCGGTTTGCCTTTTGAGGTGATGTGTGATGCAAAGTGATCTTTGCTATTGGAGCGGTTCTTGGCCAAGAGAAAATGGAAAACCTCATGTAGTCTATTAATAAACAAAACCTTGAATGAAGCACAAAGGAACTATACTCTTCTGGAGGAGAAGAATTGTTGGCGGTGGTCTTCGCCTTAGAAAATTCGAGCATACTTAGTTTGGGTCTGATATAGTCATTTTACATATCATTCGGCTTTGAAATATCTCACGACCAAGCGTACTAAGGCAAGACTTATCCGATGGGTTCTTACCTTGAAATTTAACTTGCAAATTAAGAATAAGGGGTAGAAGGAATGTGAGTGGCGAGACCATCTTTCAAGATTAACAATAGCCCATGACACTCATAGCCCGCCATCAATGATGAATTTCCTAAAGAATCTTTAATGCAGCTGGAAAAAGCTCCCTAGTATGCTCACATTGCCAATTTCCTCGCAATAGGAGAAATCCCATCTGATTGGAAAGAACAGGATAGGAAGTACTTCTTGGCAAAGATCCATTCTGTATTGGGAAGAGCCCTTGTTTAAATAATGTGCGAGATAAGATGTCGGGAAGTGTGTGCACGAAGAAGAACAACGAGAATTCACAAGCCCGCGCCACGAGAGTGCTGTGGTGAAGTCTTGCTTCCCGGAGAAGCGGCCGTGCAGAGGGTGTTGCGTCTGGTTTCTACTGGCCCTCCCTGTTTAAAGAAGCACACCAAATGTGCCGAATATGTGACAGATGCCAAAGGCTCGGGAAATTGTCTCGCCGTCATATGATGCCCCTGAACCCAATTTTAGTGGTCGAACTATTTGATGTTTGGGGCATCGATTTCATGGGACCTTTCCCCACGTCCTATGGTCATACATACATATTGGTGGGAGTAGACTATGTGTCAAATGGGTTGAGACGTCCCCTGCAAAACCAACGACCACAGGGTGGTGCTCAAATTCTTGAAAGCAAACATCTTTTCTAGGTTCGAAATTGCGAAAGCCATTATTAGTGATGGGGATTCACATTTACGCGTAACAAACCTTTAACCTCATGGCTAAATATGGTGTGAAACACGGAGTGGCCACCCACCCACCATCCTCAAACAAGTGGTCCATTAGAACTTGCCAGCAATTAAGACCATTCTAATGAAGATTGTGAACAACAACGAAAAGGTGGTCCATCAAATTGCTTGATTCACTTTGTGGGCCCCTCTACAGGAGCGGCTTTGGCTTGATTCTTGGAATGTCCCCTTATCGGTTGGTCTATGGTAAGGCATGTCACCTTCCAGTGGAAATCGAGTATAAAGCATGGTGGGCAATCAAGAAGCTGAACATGGATTTAAGTAGGGTCGGGGTCAAAAGATTCCTTGATCTCAATGAGTTGGAAGAAATACAAAATGATGCCTACTTGAACTCGAAGATTGCAAAGGAAAGATAAAAAAAATGGCATGATCAAATGATAACTAGCAAGAATTTCAACAAGGGGGACCAAGTCCTCCTGTATGATTCCAAACTCCATCTATTTCCGGGCAAGCTCAAGTCGCGATGGGCTGGGTGAATTCTGATTGACCAGCCGCTCCAATGGTTCAGTGGACCTACTCAATCCAAATGATAATAGGGTGATCAAAGTCAATGGACAGAGGGTGAAGCCACCCCATGTTGTACGTGAACCGTCGGGAGAGGAAATTCTCCTTCTGGACCCTCCTTGAGGCCCACAGGCCACACATTTAAGGGTGGCTCCTGCAGTGTCTCAGAAGCCACTAATTTAATTGCTTAGTTTTGTTTAAGTTTCTTTTCGTTTAACCATTAGAATGGCATGTTTTGCTTGGTGTTGGCATTTGCGATAGCATCGACCACTTCCTGACGGCACCTCGGCTGCCAGTGAGATGATCCCTTCTTCACCACCGCGATTGAGGTACCATTCCATCCTCTAACTTTCTCATTCCCATGGTGGGATAGTGCGTGTTGAAAGTAATGTTCATATCGCCAGTTTTAGTTTTCTTTGGTTGCATACCTGCCGAACCGAATCTATTTGTTAAAATGGAGCTTCTTTGTATGCTTCGTTCTGAGCCTTTTTTTTTTTGTGCCTATATTTTTGTGTTTCTGCTCTTACCTTTAATTGAAGAATTGAAGCTATGTATGCTACCATGATGCTAGAACAGTTCCATGCATGATTAAGTTTTTGGTTGATGGAAGTTCTAGTGTTTTCAGCCTTGTATTTCCACCTTTAGCTAATCACACACAGTGCACATCAGTTTTTACCAATAGGTTGTGAAGCTATATACCTCTTTTCACTTTGCAAAACCGGCTTAGATCTGTTGACGACCCGTAATAGGTTTGTGTTACCCACAAAAGAAGACCAATGAAGTCTTCCAAATGAAAAAGAAAAGAAAAAGCAAAAAGAAAAAGAAAGAAGAAAAAGAGAATTGAAAGTCGTGACGCTTGGCCTTGAAACCCGAACACGATCTGAGGGATATATGGCGAAAGCCTTTAAAGCTCGGTGCCCTAAACCTTCACTGGTTGGGAGTCATCAACTTTGTGTTCGTTACATGGGTGGATGGGTGAGTTTGTGAGTTACAGAGTCTTTGGATTCTCGAAGTCATTCGAGAGAGTTCTGAGGTGACACACAGTAGAGTTTGTGTCTGTAGATCCTTTTGGCTTGATGCCACAAGCCTTAGTGGTTGGGAGTCATCGGTGGACCAGATTACATGGACTTTGGGTGAAGTCGAGTTTTCAACATTGCATCCTCTGATGCATTCGAAGTATGAAATAAGAGTATAGCGAATCTATTTAGGTTGGTCATCGGTTTAATGTCAGCGGTAGCTTGGTTGGGGAGGGGAATAGCTTTGCAACTTATTGGTTTAAGCCTGGTTACCTTAAAACACTTAGATTGGAGTGAGTTTAGGTTGACTCACGGAATTGATGTTGCCACTGAAACTTGTTCTATATGGCATTGATCTCTCTTGATGGTTTGTATTACAAAGTCTAAATTGTTCATACTGAAGGTAAAGCCTCACTTGTACACACACTTTTTGTATAGCATACTCTTTTTGCAAAAGCATAGCCTGCATACCCTTGATTGTTTTTAGCATTGCTAAGGGACTAGCAACGTGTCGGTTGGGGGGTGTGATTAGTACCCAAAAAGTGCTATTTTGAGTCCTATTTAAGATAGGTTTTGAGTGCTTTGCATACTAATCATATTAATTAAGCCGTTGACGTAATGCCGAGTCCGATTAGAGCACCTCTGATTTTGTTTGAGGTTGTTTTTGATGTTTTACAAGTTTTGTGAGCCTCGCCATCATATCAAACAGCATCGTAGTGTGATATTTTATGCGAGTTCGTATGAATTCCTCAACGATTTCATCAAGCTAGGGATGAAGAAATGTCGGTACGGAGGTGAGAAGAAATAGGCCGATTGGTGCGGGAAACCGGCTGAAGTGGAAAAGTGATTTTACTATGGCGCGAAAATTTCTGAAGTGCGAATTTCGCAATGGTAGCGAAAATTTCGCAGTCCTGGTGAAAATTTCACTATGCCATATTTTCGCTATGATAGCGAAATTTCGCTATCATAGCGTAAATTCACTATCATAGCGAAAGTTACTGTGCATAGCGAAAATTCAAATTTTCTCTATGCTTCTGATTTTCGTTATGATAAGCGAAAATTCCTTTGTGCATAGCGAAAATGCTGCCCCTCTTTTTGTGATCCAAACGACCCGTTTTGTGTAATTCCCATTTTGCCCTCAATGTAATCATATTGTATTTTGGTATTTTTGGTATTTCACATCTTTTGTAAGGCTATATAAACCACCTTATGGACAAGTTGTAACCACAGCTTTTGCTAACTTTCAATCATAGCGGCTTTTCCTTTTGGTCAGTTTTCTCTCTTCTCTCTCTTCTTTCTCTCATTTTCTCGGTTGCCAAACACACCCCTTTGAGGATGACAACTCAAAGGATGTTTGACTAAGCCTCAGAACTTGAAGAGGAGGCTTGCTAGGTTGGTTAATGGTGGTTTGCAGGTGTTCCTCTGTTTTAAATGAAGCAGGTATTGCATTTATGTGTTTCAAACTTTCCAAACTAGGGTTTAATGCTATTTAATGTATTTCCTTTGGTCAATACTTGGCATGCTTTAGGGTTCAGTGTATTCTTGATTGTAGATACAGCAGGCATTCATTAGATATCCATTTACGAGCCACTGAGGTAGGTTAAATGATGTATTTTTCAAAGCTATTTGGAACATTAAATGCTCGATACTTTGGCTCAAATAGGAGTGATTTAAGGGTTGGTTTAAAGTTAAACAAAGATCAGGTTTGGCTATGACTATATGTCATTTGCCTAATGCGAGAAATAACCGAGACATCTTTATAACCTCATTTTATTAAGCTAGTGACCCCGAACTTGAGTCTCCATTCCACACCTTATTTTAAAAATTTGTTTCGATTAACTGCGTGAAACAAACACCCATGCTTTTTAATGCAATCAGAAAATCAAATGAAAGCCTCACCATTTTGAATCATGATACAAATCATTTGTAAGTTGAAAACCCATCCCGTGTTCGGCCCTGAACCACTATCTTGCTTGGTAAGCAGCTCACGGCAGTAGGAAAATATAGGATACAAATTTTGTTGGTCGGATCACCACCACTATCTTGTGTAGCGCAGATCAGGCCCTGCTCAAGCCTCGGCTATCCCTCCGGGCGGGATCGAGTTTCCTCGCCATCGGCCCCTACGGCTTCCCTTGGAGCGTGTTGCAATTGCGGCGGCATGACCACTTCACCAATAGCATCTCAGCTTGCCCAGGCTAAGGATGATCCTTCTCCAGCCACTAATTGAGGAGGTACCACTTCCTCTACTAACTTTTTTGTTCATGTGATGTTCATCCTTTTGGTTTTAGTTTTACTTGTACTTCATGCCCAGCAAAGCCCATTTTTTTTGTTTATTTAGAGGCTTGCTGTTTACTTCTTTTTGAAAAAGTCGAAAATTTTGTAAAATTCACCTTGATATATATAATACAAATCTATTTTTCTACACTTTTGCATCTCATTTTGACCTTATTTTATTGTGATTTTGCCTTTCCTGTAAATTGAAAAATTGAAGCACTATATAATACCAAATGCTAGAATGGTTCCATGCCTGATGGGTTATTGGTCAGTTGATGACCCTGGTAATTACCCCCTGTCTTCCTCCATTCTCTAGCCACACACCTGATTCACATTAGTTTTCATGATGGGTGAGGAGGCACAAATATTCTTTTACTTTGCAAAACCCAGCCTTAGCAAGCTTGATTGTGACCACTTATGGAGTTAAGTTCCTTAAGAATGAAGGCAGTGTGTCTTCCAAAAGAAAAAGAAAATACAAAAGAAAAGAAAAAGAGATAAACAAAGCGTGCACTTTTCCTTGAAACTAGAGCACGATCCGAAGTCTACGGCCAGCCTTTAAAGCATGGTGCCACTAAACCCGATTGGTTGGGAGTCCGCAACTTAGTGCTCGCTACATGGGTGGGCGGGTGGAGTTTAACGGATTATGAGTCTTTGGATTCTTTAAATCGTCGAATTAGAGGTGAAACCTGAAGAGTTTGTGGTTAAAAGATCCTTTTAACTTGATGCCCTAAACCTTAGTTGGTTTGGAGTTGTCGGTGGATCCCCGTTACACGGAGTTTGGTGAAGTCGAGTTTTCAGCATTGCACCCTACAAAACAAATGAAGTATGAAATAAGTGAGGAACTGAATCTATTTAAGTTGGTCAATAGTCTAAGGTATTGGCGGTGGTTGGTTGGGGGGAGATAGCAGCTTGACGTGAGCAAACTAATCACTAAAAACACTTAGATTTTGGTGGAAGTTCAGCCCAGTTCCCTTGGAATAGATCTTGCTGAAGCTGTTACGTATGGCGTTGTTCTTCAAGCGGCCTTTATCACAGAGCCCGATTTGTCATACTAAGAGTGGGCCGCTATTTGCATATGATTTTTGAACACACAGTCCATTTTTGCATAAACATATCTGCGTAGTCTTGTAACTTTTATCATTGCTAAGGGAGTAGCAATGTCTCGATTGGGGGGAGTGATTAGTACCCGAATGGTGCGATATTGGGCCTTATTTATAGCGGGTTTTATGCGGCTTTTGTGTACTAATCGAGCTTGATAACTCAATTAATGCATTGAAGTCTGGCACACTGCGATCCACATTTTTGCTGATTTATTTTAGTAAGTTTCTGGATCAAATGTCTTCTATTTCTTCAATTTGACTCAAACACGTTGAACTTGAGCCGAATTCGAAGACTTATGATCAAATTAGAGGAAATTCGGAGCAAATTTATTGAAGAAGGGGGAGCAAGCTGTTGAAATTTTGGGGGTTGCAAAATTTGGCAATACAAATTCCTTGAGGTTGCGAATTTACTCCCAACTGCGAAATTTCTCGGGTTCTCAATTTCATAACCTACTTGTTCTTGCTGGCCTTTTTGACCCACTGTTTGGTGGTTTATAAGTTGCCTCATGTATTTTTGGTTCTTTAACACACTTTTGTAATTTCCTTTTTGCGGCGCTCTATACTTAGCTGACATACTTGTAATCAAATCAACTTTTACATCACTCGATGTCGGTCGAGCCACAGCTTCCTCCTCTGTATTGGTGATTTTCTCTTCTTCTCCACTTCTTTCTTGCACTTTCTTGAAGTGCCAAACACCCCTTGATGATGACAAATCAAGGGATCGCATTCAATACCTGATCCTTGAAGGGAAGGCGTGGAGTGTTGTTTTAAACATTTTGTGTTCTCATGCTCTTCATGTTTGTGTTTAAGAGGGTATTTATGCCTATTTCTCACCATAGGTTAAAGTCCCTGTAGCATTCTCTCTTTAATGTGTATTTGGCAGCTTTTTTGGGTTCGATGGATACTTTCACTTAGATCATTTGAGCGCCAGGTCGGATATAAGTAAGGGTAAGTGTTTGGAGATGAGTAATTTCTTGCTAGGGACATTTTATGCCTAATGAAGTATCTTTCAAAGGAAAACTCTTAGGGTTTAGGTTTAAAGCTAAATGAAGATCCAGGTTCGGGGAAATGACTATATGTCATGCTCTCAAGCGAGGATAAAGACCCAGAGTACATGTTGAACAACCTAGAACCCTAAGCCGAGTGTGAGACTTCAAGAGTTTCCTCTTTTAACTTTTTATCAGCTATTTTAGTTTGCGATACATTCCGCACACAACATTTTCTACACACCTATAAATCAGCAGAAAGCACCATTTTCAATGCTGTTTGTAGCTCTCTTCTCACGAAGAAAACCCATCCACGTGATTGACCACAGAGCTAGCTTCCTCTGCGGTAGCTTTGCTACGTCAGTAGTAGGAATCCTAGGCTATAAATTTTGTTGATTCCGAAAACCTACTTGGCAAGAACGAATCAGGTATAGGTTTACAAATTTTGTTGGTTAAGAGCTGCCTAGCTACACGTTTACATTCGAATCAGGGACTAGAAAGATGTGGGTTGGGGGTGTGTTGGCTACATAAAGTGCAACATTTATATAGGTTTTTAAGCCCCTTAGCTCATGTTTTTCTTTCATTTTGTGTAGAATAGATGCTTTTGACCTTTTCTACTGTTTTTATGTTTGTGCAGGTTGTTCGATGTTCCGTGCACATTTTCGCAGCGGTTTGATTCCCAGAGGACAACTGCAGATCATAGTCGTCAATTCCAGCCGCTATCGGGAGGCCTTGGGCAGTCATGAAGTAAAGTTGGGCAATTGTGGAGACATTGGTATCGGTACCCATATATAGCTAAGATGCAATGGAGTCTTGGTACCGGTACCATATCAGGGTAGAACCGGTACCAAAGTGTTGTTGGAGGACTGATGAGTCTTAAACTCATCTATTTTTAATACTTTTTTTTTTTTGCTTAATTTTAGTATATTCAGATCTGTTTTGATGCCAAATTATGGATTATTCACCAACTTTGTGTTTTGCAGGTTTTATTTCAAAAAGGAGAAAAATTAAGCAAGAAAGAAGAGAAAAATAGCAATTGCAGCAGTCTATGTCGCGAAAGATTTCTGTGTGTTGCAACAACGTTCAAGCAAATGGCTAAGGAAAAATGTCACAACTGTATTTCTTCTGTTGCAACACAAAGGACTGAATATAGAAGAAGAGCTATGTCGCGACAAAAGACAGCGTGTAGCGACAAAACATGAGAAGAATGTAACAAGTCAGCAGAGACAAAGAGAGATGATGTTGCGACAAGGTTTGTTAGCTGGATGTCAACACCAGGAGGAACGTGTCGCGACATAAAAGCTCCTATCGCGACACTAACAACTGGAAAAGAGCAGAAGTCCTGTCGCGACATAGATATCTTGTGTCACAACAAGAAATTAAAGAGCAATGCAAGAAGACTATTGCTACATATTAGTTTATGTTGCGACATAATGAAAAATATAAGGCAGAATCTATGTCACGATTGAATTTCTCCTATCGCGACACTGATTATTGCAACTTGGAAAGCCTATTAAGACACTGGAAGAAGAAATCTTGTTGTGACAAAGTAATGAGTGTCGCGACACTGAAAGATAAGGTTTCTGGTCTTGACAGAGAAACAAAGTCACAACAAGTGATGCTGACTTAGTGAACTGACTTGATTGCTATACAAGAGTTTAATGTTGCGACATACTTCAAGCTAAAGGGAAGTTTCTTTGTCACGACAAGAATATTAAGGTCGCGACAGACTTTCCATGTCGCGACAAAGATCCCAACATAGGGAAGAGAAGTCTAGTCGTGACATAAGAGAATTGGGTCGCGACACAAAGATAAGCTGAAGGCAACAAGTCTTGTCGCGACATTAAAACTAGGTCGCGATAGAAAACAAATACAACACCAATAGACTATGTCGCAACATAAAAATGAAGTTGCAACAAGAAAACAGGTTCCTGTGAGAAGATCACATGAGGTACGGGCAATAGAAAAGGCGCCTGTAACCATCAACCTTGACTACCGATCCATTTTGACCACGAAGTGAACAACACATGGTTGTGATAAGGGATATGATGTGAGCATGCCAATGCGTGGGCGAGCCACAAGCCACCACCCAATGCCTTACGGTAATATATACATACGATTAGAGGAATGCTAATCTCTTGGAAGCCAAACCCGCCAGCTTATGTCCCCCTTAGTACACGACAATAGAGTGGTTCCCCATCTCAGCCATAGCCACCACCATCTTCATCCCCAATTGAACAAGCTATCATGAATTTAAGCAAAGTGGTAGGCAACTTTGTGGAGGAACAGAATGCAGTGAATGCTCAGGCTAATCAGAGAATCGACATAGTGGAAAGCACACTCAACAAAAAAATAGATAACCTACAGTCTGAGATCTCCCAGAAATATGACAACTTGCAGTCTTCAATCTCAAGACTAACCAACTAGTAGCAGGTGCTGGAAAAGGGAAAATTTCCATCTTAGACACAACCCAATCCTAGGGGAGTGCATGAAGTGAGCTCTTCGATGAGCGAATCCGGGATGGATGAAGTTAAGCGATTATCACATTGAGAGTGGTAAAAATAGCTTAAGCGACTAGTACCCGAACCAATAGAAGAAGGCAAAGGAGGCTAAAGAGGCTAAACAAGATGAGTGGTGGCAAAGAAAATGTAGTAAATAGCACCCAATGCTGCAAGCACTAAAGCTAGAAAAGGCCATCGACCAAGTTGAAATATTAGAAGTGCTAACGAGTGAGAAATTGACATCCCCTGTTTGACATGATTAAACAAGTCCCCACGTATGCGAGTATTTTGAAGGACTTGTGCACGAGTGAAGAAGGTTGAATGTTGACAAAAAGGCCTTCCTGACTAAACACGTCAGGGCCATCATTCGGTGCAAGACTCCAGTAAAATACAAGGATCCGGGTTGCCCTACTATCTCGGTGAACATTAGAGGCACTTGTGTAGAAAAGGCACTGCTAGATTTGGGAGCCAATGCTAACCTACTGCCTTATTCAGTGTCTAAGCAACTAGGTTTGGGTGAGCTAGCCCAACTTCCATCACATTGTCCCTTGCAGATAGATCCATAAAAATACCAAAGGGCATTGTGGAGGATGTTTTGATACAAGTGGACAAATTCTACTATGTTGTAGACTTTGTGGTGCCCAATCTGAGGAACCCGGTTGCGATGGGGCTAACTATATGCATCATCCTAAGGACCAATTCTTTGCTACTTCATCTTGTTATCAGTACCGAAATGGAGTTATGCAACTCACATTTGGGAACATGACTTTGGAACTCAATATCTTCCACTTGAGTTAAAAGCATATGCAACCAGTGGAAGAGGGTTTAGAGGAAATTTGCATAATTGATACAATTATGGAGGAACAAGCTGATCAGCAACAAAGGCATGATGTGCTCAAGGCTTTGTTTAGTGTCTAAAGAGCAGCCCAGGAAACCACAGGCATCAAGAATTTGGCTAGGAGTTGGAGAAAAAGAAGAAATTCTACTCTCTTGAAGTGGGGAGGCGATGAGCCTCGAAAACTAGATCTCAAACTAACATTGGAATTAAAGTATGCATACCTGGAAGAAAATGAGCGGTGCCGTTATGAATCTCCTCCTGCTTTCGGCAACCCAGCCCAGGGAAAAGCGACCTCTTTGAACATCCTTAGGGAGAACAAGCAGGCTATTGGGTGGAAAATCACTTATCTAAAGGGTATTAGCCCAGCAGTTTGCACCCATCACATCTACTTGGAGGAGGAGGCAAAACTAGTAAGGCAGCTACAGAGGAGACTGAATCCTCATATGTAGGAAGTGGTACATAAAGTCCACGGAAAGGCGCTCTGGTGGTATTATTTACCCTATATCCGTGCTTGCGGTGAGTCGATCCAGGTTGTGCCTAAGAAATCAGGGGTAACTACTGTGTGTAATGAAAAGGGAGAGGAAATACCCACCCGCCTTACTATAGGTTGGAGGGTGTGTATTGATTATAGAAGACTAAATGAGGTAACAAGGAAGGATCACTTCCCTCTACCCTTCATGGACTAGCTTCTCAAAAGGATTTGACCACGCTTCTATTGCTTCACGGATGGTATTCGGTACATTTTTCAAGTGAGATTGCGCGAAGACCAAGAAGACCACCTTCACCTGCCCACATTTTGGCATAATATATATGAGATGCCGCACAGCTATGTAATGCCTACCACATTCTGTATTTTGTACTTAAGTATCTTAAATGATTTGGTGGAGTGCATTATGGAGGTTTACATAGATGATGTTACAGTTTATGGAGGGAGCTTTGAAGAATGCTTGATCAACTTAGAAACTGTCCTGCATAGGTGTATAGAGAAGAACCTAGTACTAAACTGGGAAAAATGCCATTTTATGGTCAACCAAGGAATTGTGTTGGGACATATTATTTCCAAGAAATGAATTGAAGTTGACAAGGTGAAAATTGAGATGATTTCCAAACTTCCCTCTCCTACTAATGTGAAGACTGTGAGGCACTTCTTAGGGCATGCAGGCTTTTACAGGAGGTTCATCATGGACTTCTCAAAAATTGCCAAGCCCCTTTAGAAGCTATTAGAGAAAGATGCCAAATTTGTGGGGCGAAGACTACGGAGGAATTTGTGGGAACTCAAGGCTACTTGACCAACGCACGATAGTGAGGGCCCCGACTAGCGATTACCTTTAGGGTGATATGATAAGCGACCTTGCCATTGGAGCAGTTCTCGGGGTAATGGGAAGAAGGAAAGCCTTATGTAGTCTATAGTAAACAAGACATTAAGCGAGGCCGCAGGATTGCACGCCATAGAGAAGAGTGTTGGCGAGTAATTACATGCCTTAGATAAGTTCGAGCTTACGTATTTGGTTGGGTCGAACATAATCATATTCACGAGATCACTCGGCTTTGAAGTGCTGCTCACCCAAACGAGAATGCTAAGGCTAGGCTTATTAGGTAGTTCTCTTCTTTGCCAAGAGTTCAACTTGCAAATTAGGACGAGGTGTGGAGAAATGTTGTTGCGAGATCATACATCAAGGATTACCAATATACGTAACACTTTCGAAACCCTCAGGAGTCAATGCAGCCAGTTCACTGAAGAATCCTGCTTTCTTGGTTGAAAACACACCCTGGTATGCCCATATTGCCAATTATTGGGCAACAGGTGAGTTACCAGCTAATTGGAAGGCACAATACATGAAGTTTTTCTTTGCAAAAATTCACTCCTATTATTGGGAGAAGAGCTCCCTTCTTATCTGAATCTGTCTTGATCAAATAATAAGAAGATGTGTGCCATAAGCAGAACAACAAGGGATACTTAGCCACTACCATGAGAATACATGTGGAGGCCATTTTGCTTCCTAAAAAACTCCTAGGAAGGTACTACAGTCTGGATTTTATTGGCCTTACCTTTTGAGATGCGTACCGTATCACGAGAGAATACGATAAATTCAAGATTGAAATCTCGTTATCACATAGTGCCTTTGGAGCAGATTTTGGTAGTTCATCTATTCGATGTTTGGGGCATGTTCATGGGACCATTCCTTCCTCCTTTGGATACATCTACATTTTGGTGGGAGTCGACTATGTGTCGAAATGGGTTGAAGCAATGCCCTTGCGAAGCTGACGAGACCACGAGGTGGTGTTAGAGAAATTCCTAAAGGAGAACATCTTCTCCAGATTTGGGGTCCCCAAAGCCATAATAAGTGATGGAGGGTTGCATTTTTGCAACAAGCCTTTTGAGAACGTCCTAACTAAATATGTGGTCAAGCATAAAGTGGCCACTTGTACCTATCTCAGTAGTGGTCAGATTGACTATTGACAATCAAGACAATCTTGATGAAGTGGTGAACTGCAGAAAAGGCGGTCTCTAAAGCTATTTGGATTCCTTATGGGCATACAGAACAGCATACAAAACCATCCTCGGCATGTCCCCTTATTGCCTAGTTTATGGCGAGGCATCTCTGCTGTGGAAGTGAGTATAAAGCATGGTGAAGGCGGTGAAGAAGGCGAACACGGATATGAGCAAAGGCGGCCTTAAAAAGGCTCATGATATCAATGAGCTGGAAGAGTTGAAATGATGCCTACTTCCAGCGAGAATTGCAAAAGATAAGTTAAAGAAGTGGCATGATCAGCTAATAGCTCGTAAGAATTTCAAGCAGGAGACGAGTGTTGCTTTAAGGCTCAGCTCCACCTTTTTCCTGAGCAGCTTAAGTGAGATGGTGGGCCATTCACCGTCAGGGAGGTGTCTGCCTGTTGGATCGATGGGCACAGCACCGACTCGAAGACAATGAGGATGTTCCAGGTCAATGGAGCCGAAATTTAAAACCACATGCGACACAACACTCTGTGGGGACGGGAGGAGAATTCCCTCCTTGACCCCGTAATTCAAAAGACTACCGAGTGAGTGAAGCCTGTGATATCTCGGAAGTCACGCTAAAATTTTGTTTAAGATTTGTGTGCTTTATTTTAAGTTTTAGTTGTGATTTTCTTAATTCTTTGTTGTTAGTTTTGTTTTCCTTGGCAATTTTTCTCACTTACAGGTGTGTTTTCTCATTTTTTTTTTTTTTTGGTTTTCTTATTTTGCAGGTGTTGCTGAAGGCAGTAAGTTTTTGAAGCAGTGTTGAAATTTCCAGGTTTGCGAATTTTCGCAACCTGTGAAATTTCATAGGCTGCGAAATTTCGCAGCTGTGGTGCCACGAGTTGTGAAATTTCTCCTCGCTCCCTGCTTGTTCATCTTCTTCTGCCCTTTCGCTCACCTGTACTTTCGTTTCCTCGCTCCATTGAATTTTTTCTAGATTTTTAGCCCGACCACTTAACCACTATTTATGGATATTAATTAGGCTTAACCTCTTCAGTTGCCCTTGACCATCTATTTAACACCCCAGAGCCTTTTCTCATTTTCATTCGAATAATGGGCTTCTCTCTATTCTCCAACCCGTCATGGTGAAGATGAGTGGAGGACACAACTTCCGGCCAGATCAGGTAGTCCTTCTTCTCCACGCTGGCGGCTCCAGTGCAGCCCTCCTGCAGCGCCCTTTATTGTGGCAAATCACTTCTGCAGATCAGTCGTGCTGCTCACTTACCGCCTGCACTTGTGGTGTGCACCGCCATTACCGTTGCCTAGAGGCGATCTGTCGTGGGTTCTACAAAGGCTGCTACCGCTCCCCAAGCCTCTGTTGTTGCTGCTCCTTCCCTTGCCAGTGCAATCTGAGGGTTGGCCTGTCCCAGCCCTCTCCCCCGCATCCTAGGAAAGGGCCGGACCTGCAGCCCAAGAGAGTCCTCCAGGTTCAAGCAAAGGCGGAGTCACCACCTACTCAAGGCCGATCTCCCTTTGGACTGTCCTCGGCCTCGATGTCAGGGCGACCACACTTCAGCTGCAACCTACTTCCATGAAAGGCTGATTGCAGTAAGAGGAATTTGCACTACGAGATTTATTATGATCTCCCGGCCTTTGCCGCAGATCCTAAGCTCAAGATTGAATATGTCTATTAGTGCGAGTACTCCACTGAGCCTTCATGACCATTGGTTTTCTATCCCTCGGGTGGTCATAGGAATTCTGCATCTGATGACCTCGGGGCGATAGCTGATTAAGCGACCATTCGCCTCTATAGATGGGTGACGGGGGATACCAGACCACGAGATATAGCGACCGCGTTCAATCTACCGATGGTCACCAGCCAGCTCATTAGATTATAGACGGTGGCCCTATCCTCGGTAGGAGATGGTTCGTCACTATCCGAGGACACGGCCAATTTGGGTTTATTTTTCGGGAGAGTTTGCTTGGCCCCAGTATGCTTCTCATAGACCACATACTGTGGTCTAATATTTTTCCGCTCCAGCACATAATACAGAGGAGAGGAGCCATTTTGGAGGCCCTATACCGTTTTTCAGAGGGTTTCTGGTTTAGCCCGATCGAGCTCATCATGACATCCTTGTTGAACGAGGGGACAAGGTTCATCGTGGAACGACCGGAGGCCCAAGTCCACTCCTCTATTCGAGGCTTTGATGCAGGGTTTTTAGAGCACATCGGCTCTCTTTGAGCCGGGACTCTGTTTGTCAGGCCTCGAGAGGCCGTCCTTACAGGTTTACCGGTGGTACACTGGGCCAGCTCTTTTCACCTCCACTCGGGAGCTGACGGGACCCGACGGTGACCTTCCTCTGAAAAGATGACCACCTTCAACAGTGCATATTGAGGAGCCTCAGGTTCCAGCATCCTCAGTCTCAACTCCACTACCCACGGCTCCTGCATCCTCTGCGCCTCTAGAGCCCTCGGCCCCTAATACCACGGCTCTAGGTGTTGGCGGGCGAGCTGCCAGTAACCACGCCCCAGTTTAATTACATATCCACTCGGGATTTCCTGGGCCTCATGGATGCAATCCACACATTCTCCGCCATGTCTGCATCATTTACGACCGACCATGCAGCCCTAGCTAAAAGGATGACTCGCACTAAGGCTGCCATAGCTCACAATCAGGCTATCCTCATCTGCCGGAATTCAAAGTCACTGGGCTGCCTCCGATTTCCCATCGTACACCTTGAGCCTCTTCGAGTTCCTCCTCTAACGAGCTAGAACCCCGCCTTGCCCACCACCCGACCCACATAGCCTCCTCTCTAGACTTGCTAGCGGCCCGATCACTCCACGTTAGTACCTCACTTTGCTCAAGATGAGGATGACTTACCACCGGCCTCACATTGAAGAGGTAGCACTTCCTTCTCTAACTTTGTCCGTACATTCTGAGATAATGTGACATTTGGTTCTGGGGAGAGTTAACAAAGGAAGTGACTTTTACACTTTTGATTTTATACTTGTCATTTTAAAGCCCATTTTGTATGTTTAGTATTCTTGTTTGTTCCGTTTGAAAATTTGTTTGTTTGTTTTTGTAAAATTGAAAACATAGTGATATATATTCTTATACATACCATACAGCTCAGTTTTTTTTTCTCAATTCAAAAATTGCACCAATTGTGGTTTTGCCTAACCTGTAAGTTAGAAAATTGAAGCACTGCTTAATGCTATTGATGTTAGTTTAGTTCCATGCATAGTCAAGTAGGTGATCGGTTAAAAGTCTCATAGTTTCGACCTTCTTCTTCCACCTTTAACTAACCCTGGCTGTGCACATCGGGTTCCCTCGATAAATTTGAAAAACACAACCTCCTAAACTTTACCCAAAACCTACCTAGTTTGTTGACTACCTTTAATAGGTTAAGGAGCCTGCATGAAAAGAAGACGATGTGTCTTCTAAAATAAAGAAAGAAAAAGAAAAGAAAAAAGAAAAAGAAAGAAAAGAAAAGAAAAGAAAAGACAAAGAAGAAAGTTACAACGCTTTACCTTGAAACCCAAGCATGGTCCGAGGGGTATATAGCGAAAGTCTTTAAAGCTCGGTGCCCTAAGCTAACTGGTTGGGAGTCACCAACTTTGTGCTCGCTACATGGGTAGATAGGTGAGGTTTAGCAAGTTGTAGGTGTTGAATACCGAAATCATTGAAGTCGGGGTGAAACACGGAAAGTTGATGGTCAAAAAAGATCCTTTTGACTTGGTGCCCTAAGCCTTAATTGGTTGGAAGTCATCGGTAGATCCCCGTTACATGGACTTTGGTGAGGTCGATTCCTCAGCATTGCACCCCTTCAACAAAGAAGAGTTGTGGAATAAGAGTGGGTCTTGATCAATATAGGTTGGTTAGTGTCCTAGGCGGAGGCAGCAGCTCGGTTGGGGGGAGAGTGCAGTTTGGCAGTTCATTGTTGAAACTTGATCATATAAACACTTAAATCTTAGTGGAAGTTTCAAGTTAATTCTCGTGAGTTGGATACTCTTCCAAACTTGATTCTGTATGGCATTCATTCTCCCAAGATAGTTATTAGGCAAGGTGTTGGTGTTTCATACTGAGGGTTAGGCATTACTCATTTACACTCTTTTTGAAATGCCAATTTTTGTGATCATGATTTGTCTACTCTCTCTTTCTTTTTGTCATTGCTAAGGGACTAGCAAAGTGTCGATTAGGGGTGTGATTAGTTCTCAAATAATGCTATTTTGAACCCTGTTTATAGTAGGTTTTGAGGACTTTTTCTGTACTAATCGGCTTAAATAACCGATTGGTGCAATGAGTCGAACTTTACTATAATCGCATTTTGTAGCTACTTTTTGTAGACTTGCGAGCTAAATTAAACCAAAATCTTCAAAATGATTCGAGCATAAAAGAATCAATAGAACTCGGGTACATAATAGTCGAAGGAAATGGAACAAAAATGGATAAAATTTGGAACACTGCAGAAATTTTGCAGCGCAGGTTACGAATTTTCTCAACCTGCTCCTGTGTCTAGTTTTGACCCACCTTGACCAACTTTTTGTGACTTTTTCCTAAACTACCCTCCATGTAATTTTGGTACTTAATACATTTTTGTAATTTTCACGATGCGAGCGGTATATAAGCCTCGGTCAGGAACTTGTCTGGGATAACTTTGGATCTGATAAACTTTTAGGCGAGATCTTTAGAGTTTCCTGCTTTTCTTATTTTTCTCTCATTTTCTCTTCCTTTCTCACCTGCCAAACACTCCTTGAGGATGACAACTCAAAGGATACTTGGCTAAACCCCCTCATCCTTGAAGAGGAAGGCCAGCTGGGCGAGGTTTTGAGAGTGGCTTGATGTCCTCTGTTTCAACGCATGCAGTTATTGTCATTTATGTCTCTGTATCTCGCCTCAAGTTTAAATCCTTTTGATGTACCTTGATTAGCCAGTACTTGGCAAGCTTTTAGGGCTCAGTGAATGCTTATTGCTAAGATCCGCCCCGAGGCTGCTTAGTTACCACATTTGTTGCCTCTGCGGGCTGGAGTCGAGATTTAGAGTTTCTTGCTTTGAAACAATAATGACCAATAAATGTTGTATCTCAAGAGAAAAACTTTTAAGGTTCAATTTTTATAGCTAAACGAAGATCTGGTTCGGGAAATGACTATAGGTCATCCTCCCCAGCGAGAAAGGACACGGGGCCTCTCGGTCACCACAGAACCTTCGCCCCGGTGGCAGAGACCCCGAGGTTCTTTTTACATTCTATTTCATTTTGTTTGTAGTTTCAAACTAACAATCACCTTTGTGTTTACAAAAACCCCAAATCCAAAAGTGAAATCATCATTTTACATCAATTATAATCATTTTACTTGAGAAAACCCATCCTTGAGGACCGACCATAGAGCCATTATCTTTGCGGTAGTTAAAAATTTCTTGAGTGAAGAGTATAGGTTTACAAATTTTGTTGGTTCGAAGCTGCCTAGCTACACGTTTACGTGCGAATTAGGGACTAGCAAGATGTAGGTTGGGGGTGTGTTGGCTACATAAAGTGCGACATTTATATAGGTTTTTAAGCCCCTCGGCTCATGTTTTGCTTTCATTTTGTATAGAATAGGTGCTTTTGACCTTTTCTACTGTTTTTATGCTTATGCAAGTTGTTCGGTGTTCCGTACACATTTTCGTAGCAGTTTGATTCCCAGAGGACAACTGCAGATCATAGTCGTCAATTCCAGGCGCTATCAGGAGGCCTCGGGAAGTCATGAAGTAAGTTGAACTGGTGTGGAACGTGATGCCTTAGTACCCACATGCGACTAAAGATGTAGTGGATTCTTGAATGCCAGGTACCATATCGAGTGGTACCGGTACCCAGTCTTTGTTGTAGATGATGAGTCTTAAACTCATCCTATTTTAATCCATTTTGGCTTATTTTTAGTATATTGGTCTGTTTTTGATGCCGAATTATGGATTATTCCTGGCTTTTTGATGCGGGTTTTATTTCAAAAAGGAGAAAAATTAAGCAAGAAAGAAGAGAAAAATAGCAATTACAGCAGTCTATGTCGCGAAAGAGTTATGTGTGTTGCGACAACGTTCAAGCAAATGGCTAAGGAAAAATGTCACGACTGTATTTCTTATGTCGTAACATAACTGAGTATAGAAGAAGAGCTATGTCGCGACAAAAGACAGCGTGTAGCGACAGAACATGAGAAGAATGTAACAAGTTAGCAGAGACAAAGAGAGCTGATGTTGCGACAAGGTTTATCAGTCGGATGTCAACACCAAGAGGAACGTGTTGCGACATAAAAGCTTCTATCGCGACACTAGCAACTGGAAAAGAGCAAAAGTCCTGTCGTGACATATATATCTTGTGTCACGATAAGAAATTAAAGAGCATTAATGGAAGACTATTGCTACATATTAGTTTATGTTGCGACATAATGAAAAATAGAAGGCAGAATCTATGTCGCGACATAATTTCTCCTGTCGCGACACTGATATTGCAACTTGAAAAGCCTGTTGAGACACTGGAAGAAGAAATCTTGTCGCGACAAAGTAATGAGTGTCGCGACATTGAAAAGATAGTTCACGGTCTGGCGGACAAAGTCCACGAAAAGTAAATCTTTGACTTAATGGCCCGACTGATTGCTACACAAGAGTTTAATGTTGCGACATACTTCAAGCTAAAGGGAAATTTCGTTGTCGCGACATGGATATTAAGGTCGCGAGACAAAGATAAGCCGAAGGAAACAAGTCTTGTTGTGACATGAAAACTAGGACGCAATAGAAAACAAATTAAACACCAATAGACCGAAAACATAAAAATATTGACAAGGAAAGCGAGTTTAGTGGCGACAAGACTGCATCCTGCGAGACTTTCTGATGCGTGGCGGGAATCACGAACAATACAAGAAACATTGTTGTAAAAAGAACCAACAGAAATATTGTCGCAACATAAAAAACTAGGTCGCGACACAAAAGAAAGAAGCTGCACAAAAACAATGTCGCAACCTGATTGCCGATGTCGCTGACATAAATGTTCGATAACCACACGGCCAAAGGACTCGCGACATAGAATGGATATAACGACAGACCTTGCAGGACAAAGTGTTAAAGAGCCAAAGAAAGATTTTTCGTGACAGAGGAAACTTTATCGCGACAAAATAAAATGCTGAAGAAACAAAAGCGTGTTGCGACAAAATGCATCTTGCAGGAAGCTATGACAAAGAATTAACACTCTGTCAACAACACTTCCGGTCGCGACCCGAGAGATGTAATCTGGGCGGGAATTTTGGGATCCTGATCTGGGCTAATTTAGGTCCTAAACTTCTAGGGCTCTATAAATAGTAACATTTAAGGAAAGCAATGCAGTCAGTCAGCGGAAAATCGGAGCATCTAGGGAGCTGAGGACTCTTTTGTATTATATTTTACTTTTATTTTTCTTTTATTTTTCTTCTTATTTTCTTTTCGTCAATTAGGATTAGCGTAGGATTTAAATTTGTTTACTAGACTTGAAACAGTGAATTGTTGAGAAGTTTCAAAGTTGAACTATTTTGTTGAAGATCAGGTCGGTGCATTTGAATCTAATGAGGTCGGAAGAAAGGTGGAATTTATTTCTTTCAATTGATTACAATTGCGTGTTCATGATCCCGATATTTCGGTGTTTACTACGGTCGGTTTTAAAAACCCGACCTGTGGCTGGAAAATATCTGAAGTTAGTTTTGGTATTTCCTGCATAATTAGAAGGAGATCTTTTGGATTGAGAATTTCGAATTTATTTGAATGGTGTTGTTCATAAAGTGAATTGTTCCCAACATTAGTAACATACCCAGTAGAATTTGTTGTCTAGCTCTGAATTCAAGGCCTCGAGTGACAGAGTTGGTGATTCTGAGAGCATGGATGCATTACTTAGGGTATGCTAGACTATTGAAAGAACTAATGAGCTCTAAAAGATTACTTAGATAAATCAACAATTTACTCATGGTTTGAGAATTAGTTAAGGGATCTATCAATTTAATCAATTAGAGATTTCTCCTTGGTCTTGAGAAATTATCTTGATCCTGTGTTAGCTTAGATCTAATCAAGGAAAAGAGATAACTCTTTAAGATCTCAAGGATAAGACATCATTCATCTTGTAGCGATCTGGCAAATGACCATGTCTTGGAAAGCAAGAAATTTGCAATCATAAGAAATGGGTATGAAGTATTGGAAAAGAAAAATACCCAGATCTTACAGAGAAAATCAGATTACAAGTAATTGGTTAGATACATGTTTCATAAATGAACATGGCTCTCTAATCAGTGAAATGTATGGTTAAGGGAGAAATCTAAACTATAGTACCTTGCCTCTTGGCATTTCGATTCGATTCATGAAAGAATAGAAATTAGATTATGTTGTAGGAATTGATAATTTCTGACGGTGAAATCCAGGTGTCTACTTCAACAATAATACGGCGGTTTAGTCTAGTGAGGTCTAAGATTTTAAATTTTCCTTTTGTTACAGATGTAGAAATTTAAACAGTAGAATTCTAGTTAGGTTATTGAAAATTATATGAAAAGGAAGTTCAAATAGTGTGGAACTTGAGTAGTTAGGGTAGTTGAACTTTAAATTCTTTTTGATCTTTGTGGGAATGATATTCGAACTTATAGTCGACTTTTGTGCCCATCACATTTTATACCTTTGCAACATTTTGACCAAACTAAATCTTTAATGAATTCAATGACAAATCATTTTTATTATGAGCATACATGTTCTATTTTGGTCAACAAGTTTTTGATGCCTTTACTGGAGATTAGATAATAGTCCTTAGGTGACAGTAGTAGAAATTTGATATATATAAAGAAAATGGTCAACAAGTTTTTTTTGCGCCGTTGCCGTGGATCAAAGGAATTTAAAAATCAATATTCTAACAAAAGAGAGATGCTAATTTGGACATTTTTATTTGTTTTACAAAAATTTCAAGAAAACAAAAACAGTTTTAACAGCAGTGGCTAAATTAAGCCACTGATATTTTTGGAAGCCAATTCTGGAGTACACCACCAAAGCTGAGACAAACCCATCATGAACAAGCTGAAAGTTCAGGGTAGAACTGCAATCATCTGAGAATTGATAGGAGTGATGATGTCATGCGGTGAAATAAAGGAAAGGTGATCATTAAAGACAACCATTTCGAGGGGATAAGTATTTTGATCTGTTTCGAAGAAGGGACCAAAATTTAGAGGATGCACTGAAAAAAAAGAAGATGAAGAATGGAAGATAGAAATATAGAAAAGGGACACGAAGTGGAGAATGGTCTTGAGAAATAGAGACAATGCCCTGAAAGCAAGCATGGACTCAAGAGATAACAACTACATGAACAGTCAAGGACACTGCAAACAGAGTTTTCGCATGATGAGCTATGAGATAAAAAACAATAGGACACTCCTAGAATCTCTAGCTATGAGGCAGAGAGAAGTTACAAAGAGCAATGCCAAGATCCTAGACTGGGCAATGAAGACAGTTTCCAGTAAAAAGAAGATACCATGCCATAAATCCGAATCTCATACTATAGTCCCCCAGGGTGTTACAGACCCACCTATACCCTATACCAACCCAGATTCAATTGGAACAGGCACTTCTACAACTTGTACAGAAACACGAAAAGATAAAACTCCTAGAACATCAGGAAATAAGGAACTTACCCCAGTAGAGCAGGTAGAAGAATATCTAAGGATGGAAGTGATGAGTCAAAAACTCATTTATTTTGAATACATTTTTCTGACCTGTTGTTACAATGTAACTGCTTATTTTTATGTAGAAATATGGAAATTTTGCCAAATTTATGTTTTGCAGGTTTTTACAGAAGAATTTGCAAATACAACAAAGACCCAGAAAAAAATATGACCAAGGCAACTAAGTCGCAACAGACTTTGATGTAGCGATAAGGGATTCAGTAGATCAGCAGTTTTTAAGTCACGACTTGAGTGATGATGTTGCTACAAAATATATAAGATAAAGGCCTAAAGTATGTCGCAACACGTTTGTAATACGTAAGCGAGAAAATAATGGGTGCGCGGAACTTGGTTACTCTGAGAGAATGAGGAGTCGCGACGAGTATCTTGGGCCAAAAGGAAGAATGTTGCGACAAGAGACGGGATGTTGAGACAGAGAAAAAGCTTCAAGAAAGAGCGCATTGCGACACCGTGCGTATTAATACGCGACCTTTGAAAGACAACTCTTTGTGTGGCGATAGAAAAAACATAGCGTCGTGACAAAGGAATGATTGTAATGAAGCCCGGTAAGTTTCGACAAAGGAATTTGATGTTGCGACATAATACAGGATGAAGATATCATTCGAGGTCGCGACAAAGATTTTCAGGTCGCGACATGGAAAGGTGATAAAACATTTAAATCATGTTGCTACTATGTTTTGAGCAACTACGATAAGGGCCAAGGTGAAAGGGTAACAACTTAGACGCGACATACTTTTCAGGTCGCAACATGAAATAGAAGCTGAAATAAATAACAACTGTTGTAACTGAGAAAATGAGGCTGCGACAAAGTGAGAAGTAAGAATTTATAATTGGGTCGTGACCTACATTTTAAGTCGTGAAAGAAATTGCATCAAGAAAAGAAATAGCACAGTCGAGGCCTAATCGTAATGTCACGACAAAGGAATTCAATAAATCGGCGGTTTGGGTGTAACTTTGAATGAAAACGAAGACAACCAAGCGATGTCGCAACATAAAAGGGAAGCTCCAACTAGGAATCAATTTGGCTGACAACAAAAATAGTGTCGTGATGAAGAAACTATATCACGCCACAAAACTCAGTAAAGGGAAGGATAGCCAGGTCGCGACATAAATACTTTGAGACAAGAAAACGTAGTTGCAACAAGAGTCGAGACCTACGCTTGGCCCCGAACTTGGTAAAGCGAGTAATTCAAGTTCTTGTGAAAAGTAATGAAAGATTCTTAAGAAAAAGCTAAGTAAAGACAACAAGTTCAAAGTTACGACTCACACCTAAGGAAACAAAAGGAGTGAAATAAGCGTTAGTCGCGACAAAAGAAATTCATGTACATAACAAGGATTCCAAAGAAAGAAGAAGAAACTCTAGAGCTTAAAACCCATGTCCTTGTGGCTTGGTTGCAACAAGAATCAAGGGGATGGGCAACAAATTAAGTTGCGACGAAGAAACTGGGTCACGACAACTAAATGAAGAAGCTGCAAAGAACAATGTTGTAATAGAAGACATCAGGTTGCGACTCCATATTGCAAAATAAACAAAACAAAGAGATATTTGCGATAAGCAGTGAAGTCCTGACCAGAGGACTTAGCAAGCTCGTAATTGCAGACCACAGTTCACGACAAGCTCTTTTTAAGAGTCGCAGCCTGAACAATATGAACTAGGCCATTGAATTAGAGACCTCAAATCCTTCCCTTTATTTATTCTAATTCTCTGATAAAAACCCTTTGTGCGGATTTCGAAAGAACTTCAAAATGCGAGAAGGACAAGATTAAGGAATATTATTTTATTTTGAAGGGAAAACAAGATGAAGGATGGAAGAAAGAAAAGAACAAATGAAGGAAGAAAGAAATGCAAAGAAGAAGTCAAAGATTGTACATTGTCAGAATAAGATTGTGTCTTGTAGCCTTCCACTCTTGAAAAATTAAATTTCATAGGGCGTTTAACTAGTACCCTAATGCAGTGGTATGGGAGGCGCTAACCCAAAGGATTCTCTAAGATTGGTAGAAAGCACAAAAGACAAAACATTGCACTATTCCTAAATAATTTTGCAAGTGAAAAGAAAAGCAAAAAGGGCTTCTATCTAAAGGGATTGACTTGATTAGAATGACATTGGTAAATAAAATTACCAAGATGAAGAAGCTGCACAGAAACAATGTCGCAACACAATTGTCAATGTTGCAACATAAATGTTCCAGTAACCACACATGAGTGTCACAACATAGAATGGACATAACAACAGACCTTGCAGGACAAAGTGTTAAAGAGCCGAAGAAAGATTTGTCGCAACAGAGGAAACTTTGTCGCGAAGGAATAAAATGATGAAGAAACAATAGCGTGTCCCGACAAAATCATGCATGCCGCAATAGATAAAAGCGCAACAAAATTAACACTATATTTGTGACAACACTTTGAGTCCGCGACCCGAGATTGCAATACAGGCTAAATTTTGAGGATCCACAATGTAGCCTCGAATTTAGAGACCCCAAACTTACGGGGAGCTGATAAATCGAAACATTTGAGAAAGCGAGATAATCGGTCATTGAGAAAACCAAAGCATGCGGGGGTGAGGACTCTTTTTGTATTATATTTTCTTTTATTTTCTTTTAGTCGTTAGGATTAGCGTAGGATTTAAATTTGTTTTACTAGACTTGAAGCAGTGGGTGTTGAGAAGTTTCGATTGAGCTATTTTTTGAAGTCGGTCGATTCTTGTTTGAATCTAATGAGGTCGGAGAAAGAGTGGAATTTATTTATTTCTTTCGATTGATTCTGATTACATTGGAAATTTCCTAATCAATATTTCAGTGTTTACTGTGATTCAGTTTTCTGGAAACCCAACTTCTATTGGGAAAGATCTGATGTTAGTTATGGTCTTTCCTGCATAATTAGAAGGAGATCTCTTGGATTGAGAATTTCGAATTTATTTGAATGGTGTTGTTCATAAAGTGAATTGTTCCCAGCATTAGTAACTTATACCTAATTAAGGACTATTGTCTAGCTCTAAATTCCAAGAGGCCCTTTGAGTGACACAGAGTTTGAGATTCCTGAGAGCATGGATGCATTACTTAGAGATATGCTAGACTATTATTGAAGAACTAATGAGCTCTAAAAGATTACTTAGATAAATCAACAATTTACTCATGGTTTGAGAATTAGTTGAGGGATATATCAATTTAATCAATTAGAGATTTCTCCTTGGTCTTGAGAAATTATCTTGATCCTGAGTTAGCTTAGATCTAATCAAGGAAAGAGATAACTCTTTAAGATCTAAAGGATGAGACATCTTTCATCTTGTAGAGATCTAGCAAATGGCCATGTCTTGGGAAGCAAGAAATATGTAGTCATAAGAAATGGGTATGAAGTATTGGAAAAGAAAAATACCCAGATCTTACAGAGAAAATCAGATTACAAGTAGTGGTTGATCTCATGCAAATAGACATGACTCTAATCGATGAAATGTAATAGTTAAGGAAATCCAAACTATAGTATCTTGCCCGTTGACATTTTCAGATTCCAATTCATGAAAGAATAGAATTAGATTATGTTGCAGGAATTGATAATTTCACAACAGTGAAATCCGGTGTCTACTTCGTGATAATCTGGATTTGATCGATGAAAGTCTAGATTTTAAATTTTCCTTTTATTCTGAGATAGTGAAATTTAAACAGTAGAATACTAGTTAGGTTACTAAAAATTATATGGAAAGGAAGTTCAAATAGTGTGGTACTTGAGTAGTTAGGGTAGTTGAACTTTAAATTCTTTTTTATCTCTGTGGGATTGATATCAGGACTTGTAGGTCCACTTTTATTAGTTATACAACCTGTGCACTTGCAGCATTTTGACCAAGCAAAATCTTTAATGAATTCAATGACAAATCATTTTTATTATGAGCATACATGTTCTATTTTGGTCAACAAGTTTTTGATGCCTTTACTAGGGATTAGATAGTCCTTTAGTAGCGATGCGGGTGATCCTTATAGAAAATGGTCAGCAAGGACTAGTGAACTTTTTTGAATGCGGAATGCCACACTAGCGTAGGTATTGAAGTGTAATCTTTGCAAAGATTTAGAGGAATTTCGATCTTGGTGCAAGGGCATGCTAGTCTTTTATTCCCACTTGAGATCACTAATGTGGATGGTATTTAAGCCCCTGTGAGGGGGCGGGGTGGGGCTTAAGTGTTCTACGTTTTAGGCTCTCACTTTTGGAGTTTTTCTCATATTTTCTAGGGTTTTCTAGAGAGGGTAGCTAGTTCTTCTCATTTTTAGTTTTGAACATTTGTAATCTTTCAATCGATTTTATAACTTGGTATTCATTGAGGGAACTCTGCGTTTTTTATATTTCAACTTTGCAATTGTAATGATAGTTCTCAATTAACATTTAATACTATTGTTCTAGCATTTATGAATCAATTCTCAGTTTTAATGGAGTTCTAAACCTCCACGATAGGGTTCTAACGGTGGAAACTCATCCCCTTCAAGGTAACAGCACTCAGTCCCTCTCTTGTGCTTCAATGGGATTTGTATGATATTAAACACTTGCTAAAATTCTTATAAAACCTTAGTTTGGCATCTTCTTGACAACGTGTGAATGAGAGATTCTTGGTACTCATTGTGCTTGATCCGAAATGCAATCTAAGAGTCTAATCGAATCGTCTGAGCAAGCATTTGATATCTTTCATTTATTCTTTGTCTTATAGAAGCTCTTAAAGTTGTATCCCCCATGAAAGACCATTCATCAATGGCTCCTAGATGAGAATGTGAGTGAGAGGTGAGTGTTACCTAGTTGGAGAAGAGTGGAAACTTTAGGATCCTATCATTTGCCCTTCTCGTTTTAAAATAGTTTAAGTCAATCGGTTAACAAATCAATCAACCAAAACCCCCCCCAAATTTTACTTTATTTGGACATTCATTGGATAGCAATCCCTAAGGATCATCTAGGAAACCACTCACTGTGGAAATGACCTGTGGACTTCCACAGTATTATAATGCTTGATGACATCCGTTCCTACGACTGGGAATAATTTCAGCACACAAAATAGGCAAAGCAATACATCCTCCCCATCATCCATATATATCATGTTGATCAACCTATACCATTCCTTTATCTACTATCATTATTGACACATTCACTTTGTTTATCGGTTTCCTTACCGATGTGTCTACATTAGACATTGTTAAGACCATGGCTTATGTTATCTTTTGGATATTATTCATATTACACATGAGGGCAGAGGATTCGATCATTGGGTATTTGAGCCTAGTTTTTCTTCGATTCTATTACCCTATTACCTTGAGCCTATGTTACAGTCTGAGTCGTAACACCACTTTGAGGCCATGAGATCATATGCTATCTTCTTCAGCTTCTACTTAAGCAGGTCTGCTTGAGATCCGGAAGATTTATGGTGCCATCATGCTTCTTCTTCTAGGAGATACTTCTTTGATGATTGAATTTGATTCAATAGTAGATGCAGATGATTAGTTGATTTGATGATCATTTGATGTTGCTCGACCTTCACTTTGAGGTACACCAGATTTCAGATATGTTCATTTTATGGAGATTGTAGAATTCTTATAGCCCACATGCTCATCTTGTTAATGATGGACATTAATTCAATGGTACGATGTTACTACGTTTCATTTTGCCTAGTCTCTCCTAATTTTTTTTATCTTGTTCATAGTTGTGGGGTATCAGTATATGATTCTCGATGGATTTACCTTTGTAAGGCATATTTTCATCCATATTTTTAGTGGTGCGGCTCTACGTGATTATTTCTAGATCCCTGACAATGTATATTTGAGATTACATATTAGTTGCTATACTAGAGCATATCCCATCTTTCTTTGGATTGAGACGAGTCCCTAGTGTTGTAGTTCCTCTAAGGTTGATTGTTTTTATTGACCCGATTATCCTAGTGGATTTATTTGATATAGCATCAGTTTGGGGCAGATGATTATTACCCAAACAGTGTTATTATGCACTCTGCTATTGCGGGTTTTGAGCACTTTTTGCGTAATAATCAGTCGATTAACCACGCCCGACATGTCGAGGACACGGCTATACTCACGATCACATTTATGGAAAATTTTGTAGTTTTCTCAGGCCATAGATGCCAAAGTAATTGAGTTAGCTCAATCACGGAGAATTCAAGTTGAACTCAAAGCTGCAGATCAGAAACTGGAAGAAGAGAAGCTGTGAAGAATGAAGCTTGCACCCTGGAAATTTCACAAGGGTTGCGAAATTTCGCAACCCCTGCGAAATTTCGCAGGGTTGCGGAATTTTTCACAAGGCACACTAAATTACCTACTGCTTTGCTATTTTGACTTTTATTATTTTTATATGTTCCAATTTGTCCCCTTGTAATAGTGTTTGTTTTTTATATTTTGGTAATTTTTATTAAGGTTTGGCTATAAAAGGCCCGAGACAAGACTTTGTAGAGAGACTTTCTTCACTTTTTACAGATTTTTTGGAGGGAAGCTTGTAACAGTTCCCACTCTTTCTCATTTTCCCTCACTTTCTCTTATTTTCTCACTAGCCAAACACCCTTTGAGAATGACAACTTAGAGTATGAGCGGCTAAATCCATTCCTTCCTTGAAGTAGAAGGCACTAGGCAAGGGAACTGTGGTAAACCAAGGGGCTCTAATGTTTTCAATGCAGGTATTCATTGACATTTATGTGTTTCTTTTGAACTCTAGGTTTAGATCCCTTCGATGCACCTTGAATGATCCGTATTTGATAATATTTTAGGGTTCAGTGGATGCTTATTGCTAGATCCACTAAGATTCATTAGTTACCAACTATTAGTCATTGGAAGGTGAGTCAAGGAGATCACGTTTTCTTATGCGAGACCATTAATGCTCGATGAATACCATTTCAAATGATAGTTAGTGAGGTGGTTATAGTCAAATCCAAGAACGGTTTAGGAGATGACTACCGTCGTCCTCCTAACAGCTGAAGAAAAGACACAGAGAAACCCTCATTTGCCCTAGGAACCTAAGCCCAATGACCTAACACTTCAAGGAATTCTCTTTTACATTTTAACTTATTTTATTTTCAATTTTCAACCATTTACAGCCCTCTTTGTTTTTATCAAATCTGACATCGAAGAAATCACTGTGTAAAACCTCGGTATTAGTCATTTTCTATGAAGAAAACCCATCCACGAGGCGATCTAAGGCACTTCTCACTGCAGTAGCAATGCTTGACAGTAGAAGGTATTAGTATAAATTTTGTTGATTCGGGGATACCTTACAAATAAATCCAGATCAAATGAAAGTCAGTTCTAACTTGAGGATGGTGCCTTAATGCAAATGATAGATTGCTGAACACTTGTGATCTCATCCGCAAATAGCGGTGAATTTCTTTCTTTTATCATTCTTTATATTGATTCTTTACTAGGTTGATTAATTTCAATTCCTCTATATTTTTACTAACATTAACCCCTTTTGGTAGAGTTGTTTTTGTTTCTTGTTGGTGCTATCCTATTTTCCATGTAGGAGTTTATGTTCCAGTGGACTAGGAATACAAAAGGTAGATTAGTGAAAACCAGTTTTCCATAAGAATCAGATTGTGAAGTGAACCTGAATTTTGATCCAATGGAACCCCCACATGAAGAGCAGTAGAGCCAGGAGGGAGTGGAGAGGAACCTCAATGCATTTAGGTTCATGAGGGACCATATACACCCTCCACGAATGAGTTCACCCTCCTGCATTATGCCTTCAACTGAGGAAACGGTTGTCATACCTTACATTGTGCCACTTCTTTCCACTTTCCATGGTATGGAGAGTGAGAACCCCTATACACACATCAGGGAATTTGAGGAGGTTTGCAACACCTTTAAGGAAGATACAACCATTGTGGACCTAATGAGGCTTAAGCTTTTCCCCTTCACATTAAAGGATAAAGCAAAAATTTGGCTCAACTCCCTGAGGCCAAGGGCCATTCGGAACTGAACCGAGATGCAGGCCGAGTTCTTAAAGAAAATTTTTTCCACCCACAGAACAAACAGCCTAAAAAGGCAAATCTTCACCTTCTCAGCCTCTGAGAATGAAAAATTTTATGCATGCTGGGAAAGGTATATGGAAGCATTGAATGCTTATCCTCACCATGGTTTTGACACATGGCTGCTAGTCAACTACTTTTATGATGGAATTTCTCCTTCCATGAAACAATTGCTAGAAACTATGTGTGGAGGAGATTTCTTGAGCAAAAATCCAAAGGAAGCCTTGGACTTCCTAAATTATGTAGCTGAAGCATCCAAAGGCTGGGATGAGCCTAACCCAAGGGAGATAGAGAGGATGAGACCTCAATCCAGCATAAGGGGTGGCATGTACTCCCTTCTAGAGGACTTGGACGCCTTGAGAGGGGTGGGGGGGAAAGAAGAGAAACACAAACCTTAGCTTGAAGAGTTGGAAAAGCTGAAATGAAGCGGCATGAGGTGCAAGCGGTGGCCAGAACTCCTATGCCAAGCAAGCCATGTGCTTCATCTATCCCGATCAATGAGCATGTGGGAAGCGTTATCTCGCGTTCGTTAGTAAGAGAGATGTTTGCTGATCAAGCCAATTTTGTTGGTCAATACAAGCCTCCAACTAATGCACCTTATGGTAATACCTATTGATGTTGGTTGGTTTCAGCTCTCCCAAACCTAGCTGCCTATACACTGAGTATGGCAGTAGGTTGTGCCCAGCACCCCGAAGTCTAACGGTGCTTTGTGTCTGAGTTCCTCGATATTAGCGAGATATTAAAGGTCTACTGGATCCTTGTATTTCACCATTATCTTGCATTGGATGATGGAGCTAACTTTTTCAGTTAAGAATGCCTTTTTGTCAATGCCCAGCCCCTTTTGATTGTCTGAGAGATCTTTGAAGCTTTGCATAGCGGGGACTTGTTTGATGATGTCGAGGGGTATGTTGACCAGCCGCTTTGCCTTCTAGGATGCCTTCTTCTTGCTTCTTAGTGGCAGGGAAATAGAGGTGGCATGCGGTGCTTCAGTGAGTCCTCCTTCAAGAAAATGTGTTGGCTCCAATTCTTCCCCTTTTAAGTTTCCTCAACGAGCTTGGGCATTGGGCGATCAACGCCTCTTTTCTACTTCTTAATGTAATGGCCGGCTTTGACTTACGTCCATTTTTTGGGAGAGTTCAGGAATAGCTCAGTTCATGGACTCCCTTGGACTGGCGGTGGGTGAAGGGAACCTCCTGCCTCTTCTTTGCTGATTTGCCATTCTTGTTATGGATGCAAGCCCGTCAATTCTTCGGTTAGGTTACTTTCGGCCATACATTCTCTTGTTCAAGGAGCTTTCTGCATTTTCAATTTTTTTGTTCAGCTGGGCATTGATGCCTTTTTTGCTCCTCACAAAATTCCCCACCACCTTGCTCATATTCCAAAATGAAACGCTCAACAAGAGAGGAGGTGGGTGCTTCTTTGATGTTGTAGTGGTGGTGGAATCTTTATCTTTTGTGCTCTTGAGGGGCACATATACAAGAGGTTGAGTTTCGGGAAAGGTTAGGAGTGACTCCTCCGATTGGGGTTGTAGCGTTGCCATGGAGCATTTGTTTTTCGGCTTGTTTGGCCCACCACATTTGCATCTCGGAATGGGGAGTTTGGACATGGTTCTCTGGGTGGTCGAGTGAATTTGAAATTGAAAGCAGTTTTGACACAATGCATGGCTTCGATCCTTTACTTTTGCACCTCGTGGACCTTTTTCTTTCTAGTGTCGATCTTCTGGCGAGGTAGATACCTTGGCTTTCGGCTCCATATCTTCGAGAGGCATGCATGCCTCCTCTTTAGTTCCTTTAGTGGCTTAAATCATCTACTTCTCTTGGGTTTGCTCATCCCAGCCCTTGGAGTCTCGACCACATAATTGAGGAAGTTCATTTGCCTCGTCGGGATTTTTACTCAGAAATCTCCTCCACACATAGTTTCCAATAATTGTTTCATGGAAGGGACATTCCATCATAAAAATGTTCACCCGGCATCCATGTATCAAACCCATGGTGTGGGCATGCAGCGATAGTCTCCATAAATCTCTCCCATCCTTTGGTAGAACCTCTCACCATCATGATTTGCAAATGTGTAAATTTGCCTCTTCAAGTTGTTTGTCTTGTAAGCACTGAAGAATTTTTTTAGAAATTCTGCCTGCGACTCTCCCCAATTCCTTATGGTTCTTGGCCTTAATGCATTTAGCCAAATTTTTGCCTTGTCCTTTAGGGTCAGTGGAAAGGCTTTCAACTTGAGGGGAGCTCTCCCTTTGCACCTTCTTTGAAAGTGGTGCATACTTCCTCAAACTCCCTTATGTGATTGTAAGAGTTTTCATTCTCCATGCCATGGAATGTTAGGAGTGGAGGCACCGAGTAAGGCTTCACTGCCACCTCCTCAGCAGGGGGAATTATGCATGAGTTTGCCTCCACTGGGTGAATTCTTGGCCATGATCCCTCATGGATCGTATGCATTGGGCTCACTGGCTTTTCTTTGCTTTTGTTGTTCCTCATGGAGGATCAGTTTAAAACCTTTATGAGGATCAATTTCGAAGCCACATTCTTGTCTGTGATCACCCTCTCAAGCCTACAAGTGTTCTATCCCTTTGCTTAAAGCTATCTGCACACTTCTAATCAGCAGGAAAAATCCCAAACAAAACTAACAAAGGAGTTAAGGTTAGCTAAATTAAAAGCAAAAGAAAAGCAGATATCTTGGAAAAATTTAAAATCCCCTGCGTGTGCAAGAGTAGGAAAAAATGATAAATCAAAATGGAATGAGATTTTGCAAAACTTGTGATATGAATGCAAGTTCAACGACTTCTTATCTCACTAGGGCACCATCGCAGCGCCCATTTGATTAGGTACTTACGATGAAATTATAGGAATCACGAAAATTTGCCATCTAGGTGTCCCTCTTTAGCGTAGCGAAGACTCTTGAAAGTATAAGCGGTCTGAGGTCGAACACGAGGATGGGTTTTCTTCGGTAGGAAATGAGGAAGTGCTACAGTTGAGTTAATGGTATTTCTCTTTGGATTTTGGAACATTCCACTTGATGGGTTGGATGGTTATGAAGCTGCATATAAATTAAGAAGAAGAATTTAGAAAGAAGACTCATGAAGTCTTGGAGTCCTTTGGTTGGATTTTAAGGTGTATTCATGCCCTTAGGTTTTTGTTTCCTCGCGTTGGGATAATGACCTATAGTCATTTCCCAAACCGGACCTTGATTTGGCACTAAACCTAAACCCCTAAATTACTCCCTCATGAGATATGGCATTCGATGAGCATTGAGTCCCACGCCGTGTGCATATGGCCTCGAAAAGAGGCAACCTCGACAATAATGAGAGCAGCTAAGTGGATGGCCAGTGGATCTAGATTAAGCAACCACTGTAACCACAAGAAAGCATAAACTCCACATTAGAGGCTAGATCTAGGAGGTTTCAACCTAGGGTGAGATGCGAGGGAGCTTAAATGCTCGCCAAATGCGAGTGTGATAAATGAGAGGGGGCATGAGAACTTACCTCGAGCCTCCACGGTGACCTCCTCTTCTAGGAAAGGGGGGCTTTAGCCTAAGCATGCCTTGGTTTGTCATCACGAGGTATGTTTGGTTCTTGAGAAAATGAAAAATGAAAGAAATGAAGAGAGAAGAAGAGAAGCGGAGGCTGGAAAAGCAAAAACAACATGGCGAAAGATTGATTGATTGATTGTCCTGATTTGATACAATGCAGAGGCTTATATAGCCTTACAAAATGTGTGAAATACCAAAATAACCAATATAATAAGATTACATTGAGGACAAAATGGGAATTATACAAAACGGGGTTGTTTGGATCAAAATAAGAGGGCAACGAATTTCGCTATGCATAGTAAATTTCGCTATCATAGCGAAAATATGAGGCATAGCGAAAATTCAAATTTTCGCTATGCACAGTAATTTTTGCTATGATGGCGAATTTCCCTATGATAATGAAATTTAAGCTATCCATAGCAAGAATTGTGTATAAAGCGAGGCTGAGGAGTTGCGAAATTTTCTCTGTAGTTTAAATTTTTACTTAATCCTTGCGAAATTTTAAGCTATGCCATCAAACTCTTGCACTCACTACATTGCCTCTGCATCAAGTTCAGCCTCCATTTCTTCAATTCCACTTGACATTTCTTCAATCGGCTCGATGCAATCTGAGAGTCATCTGAACTTGGCATATGGCTTTGAACTCGGCTTGGATTCATCGTGTTCGGCTACGTCTCGGTCGGTCAAGATGGAGAAGTGTTTGGCACACAAAACTACCAAAACACCTACAAAATGTTGTTAGTAACACAATAGGGACATCAATATGCCAGTTGGGTTATTTGGAATGATTAGTACCTAAAAAGTGCCTAAAACCTACAATGAATAGGCCTCAAAAGAGCACTTTTTAAGCACTAATAACCTATAACCCTAATTGGAGGAACCACCCAAATCTCTCCTGGAAACCAAAGCCTCCACAGTATGCACCCCCTGCTGCACAACCACAGTATGGTTCTTCATCTCAGACACAACCACCATAATCAACATCTCCAGTTGATGAAGCAATACTAAGCTTGAGCAAAGTGGTGGGTAACCGTAAAGTGAGAAGCGGTGAATGTCGGGCAAATCGGAAAATTGATGCAGTGAAGTACCTTGAACAAGAAGGGTGATAGGCTCTAGAGAAAAAAATTGCTCAAAAAATTTTAAAACTGCGGCCTCCGTCTCAGGCTAACCAGCAGCCCAGTGAAGTGCGAGAAGAAGCGAAATTCCGCTTCACATCGCAGCCAAACCCCGAGGGAATTATGAAGTAACCTTTGCCAGTGAACCTCTCCCCAAGATTGATGAAGTGAAGGCAATCATCACTCTAAGGAGTGGTTAACAGGTTGAGCAACCCATGCCTACACCCGTTGAAGAAGCCAAAGAAGAAAAGGAAGCGGAACTGGAAAGAATTGTGATTAAAGAAAATTTAGTGAAGAAGAGCATGCCTCCTCCATTTCCTCAAGCACTAAGAGGTAAAAAGAAGGTGATCAACTAAAATGAAATTCTTTAAGTATTAAGGCAGGTGAAGGTCAACATCCCTCTTTTGAAGATGATTAAACAAGTCCCAACGTATGCTAAGTTCTTAAAGGACTTATGCACTGTAAAAAGAGGGTTGAGTATCGACAAGAAAGCTTTCCTTACAGAATAGGTCATTGCCATCATCCAATGCAAAACCCCGATAAAATACAAAGACCCAGGTTGTCCTACCATCTAGATGAATATTGGGGGAACATGTGTAGAGAAAGCCTTATTGGATTTTAGGGCTAGTGTCAACCTACTACCCTACTCAGTTTACAAGCGGTTGGGGCTGGGAGAATTGAAACCTACCACCATCACCCTATCTTTAGTAGACAGGTTAATCAAAATTCCTAAGAACCTTTACATTGAAGAATGTCTTGAATGCAGTGGATAAATTCTATTACCCAATAGTTGTCATAACATGAAGCCTTAGTTGCAATGGGAATATCTATGCTGCCCATCATCCTTGGGAGGCCATTCTTGGCTACCTCAAATGCAATTATTAATTGCCGAAATGGAGTTATGCAACTAACATTTGGGAATATGACATTGGAACTCAATATTTTCCACTGAGTAGCAGGCACATACCCTAATGGAGGAGATCTGCATAGGCTCGGGCTCTCTGACAACACCATTTTTTATGAACATACTCAGTTACAACAGCTACAAGAGGAGTTGATTGAGGAACCAATGGAAGTTTTTGAAGAGCTACAGGATGCCCCAGAATTATGTTCCATTTATGGGTCATGGAGGAGAAAAAAAGAAATCCTTCCTTTGTTGACTAAGGAGGACAGTGACAATGGGAGCAGCATAGAGCCCTAAATTCTTGACCTCAAACCTCTCCCTGTAGAATTAAAATATGTATATTTGGAAGAGGGTAACCAATGTCCATTCAGATATCTCATTGTTGTATACTTCAGTGGAGAACAATTTTCTCATAACTCTCAAGATGCACACGCCTGGACAGAGTAAATTTCATCTAAAGGTTTAGTCCTTGGTTTCAACTACCATATTCATGTGATGAGATGAAGCTGTCGGGTACAAGATGAACTATGCGAAAGATCAACCACAGAAAAAGCTTGCCACTAAAGTCCCCAACTACTGCAAGTCAAAATATTTAATTCTATTTCCGAGTAAATCTTAGGTGAGTCTAACTCAGGTAGTGCTAAAAAAAATTAGGGGTGACCACTATGCAAAATTCTAGAGTATGAGACTATGCCCAATCTACTTACTTCACAAGTTATATATAGACTACAGGAGATGAAAATGAAGTGATAAGAAATGACTCCACTTCTTACTCCTCTTCATCGATCAACTTCTTGAGAGAGTTTCCAAGCACCCATTCTATTGCTTCTTGGATGGGTATTCCGGATATTTTCAGATAGAGATTGCAGCGGAGGACCATGAGAAGACCACCTTCACTTGCCCATTTGGCACATATGCTTACAGGAGAATGCCTTTTGGCCTTTGCAATGCACCTGCCACATTCCAAAGATGTATGCTCAGCATTTTCATCGAGCATATAGAGCGCATTAAGTGGAAGTGTATATGGGATGATACTACCTTATATGGGATACTTTTGAGGAGGCGAGCCAATTTGATTAGTGCCAAAAGTGCTATTTTGAACCCGCTTTAATAGGTTTTGAGCGCTTTTTGTGTACTAATTGTTATAATTAACCCAATTGACATGTTCGGGTCCTTATTGCACTTCTGATTGCATTCCGAGGTTGTTTTTGTAGTTTTTGCAGGAATTGGAAGCCAAATTATCGTGTCAATCCAATCATAACTACAAAGTCAAAGCTGATTTCATCAATTTCTATATGGTTTTCTATCACCCTCAGCAGTTTGAATGAAGAAATTATTTCAAAGCTAGAAGAAATAGCCAGTGCAAAGGGGAATAGTAGCAGGAAGCACTGAACAAGAGTAAGAATAAAGTATAAAAATTCGCTACGCCGGATAATTTCACTATGATAGCACCTCACTATCATACTAATTTTCACTCATCATAGCGCAGTGTCGCGGCACAGCCAAATTTGAATTTTCGCTAAGTGCCCGAATTTTCGCTTATGATAGCTAATTTTCATATCATAAATAAATTTCGCTATGATAAACGAAATTCACCGTGCATAGCTAAATTTTCGCTTTGTTTCAGATCCAAACGACCGCTTTTGGTTTTTCTCATTTCTACCCTCACTATAATTATTCTAGTTTGGTTATTTTGGTATTTCATGTTTGTAAGGCTATATGTTTCATTGTGCTCACACCGTCAGACCTAAGTTTTTTATTTTGGAAGGGAAATATACAGCCCCTGCTTTTCTTGCCCTATTTTTCTCTTCTTCCTCTTTCTCTCATTTTCTTGTTGCCAAACACCTCTCCAAGGATGACAACTTGGAGGATGAGCCACTAAAACCCTTCCTCCTTTGAAGTAGAAGGCCTGCGGTAGGATTCAAGGTCACTGTGGTTCCCCGTTTTTCACGCCAGCAGTTTTGAGCATTTTGGTTCCTAAATTTTCAAATCGTAGTTTCAAAGCTTTGGATGTACTTTCTTGGCCAATACTTGGCAAGTTTTCTTAGGTTCAAAGGTATTCTTAGCTTTAGATATTAATCGATATCCATTAGTTGCTTCCCCTTTACGAGCCCCAAGTGGCGTGAGGTTATAGTTATATTTCACCGTGGTGCATCCTCTTGATCACTTGCAATCTTTTAGGGTTCGGGTGATGTGCTTATTTTTAGATCCATTGAGATTCATTAGTTGCCCTTTACGACCACATGGATGAGTCAAGATAGATTTTCACTGGAAGGAAACCAAATAAGCAAATGAAATGCTTCTATCAAAAGGAAAAGTATTGTGGTTTAGCTTTTTTTAAAGCTAAATGAAGATCCAATTCGAGATGACTATATGTGTCATCCTCCCAATCTGAGAAATGAACCCGGGGACCTCTCATTTGCCTTAGGACTAAAACCGATGTGATACTTGAGGTTCTTTTCTTATTTTTCTTCATTTTATTTTAAGCTTCGAACCACCTGACCCCTGTTTTTATCCTGCCTTAAAATCCAAATCAAATTCACCATTTTTACTTCACTTAAATCATTTGTACGAAGAAAACCCGTCCTGTGTTAGACCACTGGCCAGTATCTTTGCAATAGCTTGACTACGGCGATGGGAGGAAATTTAGGATACAAATTTGTTGATTAGGATCACCTGCTTGTGGCACGAATCACGACAAGCTGTGTTGCATAGATGCATTGAGAAGAACACAGATTGCTCAATTGGGGAGAAATACCGAGTTTAGAGATTGAATCGGGGGGTGTCTGGGACATATCTCCAACAAGGGAATTGAAGTTGATAAGGCTAAAGTTGAGCTTATCGTTAAGTTACCACCTCCCACAAATGTAAAGGTTGTGAGATAGTTCCTTGGCCATGCAAGCTTCTACAAGAGGTTTATCAAAGATTTTCCAAAATAGCAAAACCATTGTATAAGCTGTTGGAAAATGATACTAAATTTACATGGAATGAAACTTATCAAAGAGCCGTGGGGCTGAATCTCCCTTGACCCTTTACATGGTGAGGGCTTGACTATGACTTTCTTTTGAAGTCATGTGTGATTCCAGTGATCTTGCCATTGGGGCTATCCTTGGGCAGAGAGAGGATGGAAAGCCCTATGTGGTTTATTATGCGAGAAAAACTCTGAATGAAGCTCAGAGAAATTACACTACCATAGAGAAGGAACTACGCAATGAGTCATGCCTTGGAAGCGAGTTTCGGACATACTTGGGTAGGTCGAGACATTATGTGGTTTATTATCTTCATGAAATACTACGCATGGAAATGCACACTAACGAAGCGAGATCTTTAAGGCAAGACTTATAAGATGGATTCTCTGCTCGAATTTAATCTTGGTCGGAGACGAAAGGGTAGAAGTGTTGTGGCGGATCACCTCTCGGGCTAACCATAGCCCACATTTGCAGTCCTCGATCGATAATGAGTTCACGAGGAATCACTTGCTGTTTGGTAGAAAGTACCCCACAGGTATGCCCGCATTTGCTAATTTTTAGCAGCGAGGGGAGATTCAGTTGAATGGAAGAGCCGCAGATAAGAAATACTTCTTCGCGAGAAGTGCGTTCCTATTATTAGGAAGAACCATTTCTGTTCAAATACTGTGCAGACCAAATCATTAGGAGATGTGTGCACGAAGGGAACGACGAGGATTCTTAGCCCTTTGCCACGAAAATGCTTGTAATTGGTCATTTAAACCGTGAAAGCATTTATGAAGGTGCTCCGATCTGGGAGTTCTATTGGCCTTCCCTCTTTAAGGATGCTCAAAATATGTGCCAAGGTTGCAATAGATGCCAAAGGCTCGGGAAGCTTTCTCACCATCATATGATCTTGAACCTAATCTTAGTAGTGGACTTATTTGATGTATGGGGCATTGATTTCATGGGGCCATTCCCTATGTCCTTCGGATATTCATATATCTTGGTGGGGGTTGATTACATATCTAAATGGGTTGAAGCGATTCCCTACAAAGCAAACGACCACAGGATGGTACTGAAGTTTTTAAAGGAGAATATCTTCTCTAGATTTGGGGTACCTAAGGCCATAATTAGTGATAGGGGTTCACATTTTTGCAACAAACCCTTCCAAGAAACCCTCTGACTAAATATGGGTGAAGCATAAAGTGACCACCCTTATCATCCTCATACCCGATTAGACGAGTTAGGTTCTTAGACGAGGGAAATCAGACTATCTGATGAAGGTAGTGAACTCCAACGGGAAGGACTTGTCCTCAGTACATTGGATTCATTATGGGAATCTGGGGGCTGACCTTAGCTTGATTCTCGAATGTCCCTATCGCCTGGTTTATGGCAAAGCATGCCACCTCCCTGTAGAAATATAATACAAGGCATGGTGGGCGATCAAGAAGCTGAACCTGGATTTCGGAAGAGCTAGCCTCAAAAGATTCCTTGACCTCAATGAGTTAGAAGAACTGAAAAAATGATGCCTACCTAAATTCAAAAATTGCGAAAGAGAGATTGAAAAAGTGGCATGATCAAATGGTGGCTCGAAAAAATTTCAAGAAAGGAGATCAAGTGTTGCTCTACGATTCCAAGCTTCACCTTTTTCCAGGAAAACTCAAATCGAGGTGGATTAGTCCCTTCATTATCCGTAGTCTACACAATAGACGTGGAATTGCTTTCATTTCAAAACAATGATTATTCAAAGTGAATGGCGAGACTCAAGCCATATGCAGTCCCTTCACTTTGAATGAGGGCTTCCTCCTTAAGCCCCCCCCGAATGTTAAGGAGTTGACTTGGGTGGGCTAGTCTCTTGAAGGCTACTGAAGTCTATTTCCTTTTGATTTTGCTTTAATTTCATTTCGAATTTTATCTATTTTCCCTCATCTTTTCGCTAGTTTAAACCTAGTTCTAGATTGAGTCTTCACTTTTTTGTGTTTTTATTTATTATTGTGTTTTCTTTGCAGGAATTGCTCATCCCAGTGCAGCGGGTGTTTGCAGTTGAAAATTCCATTTTAAAATTCACGACCTATGAAATTTACGCGACCACTTGTGAATTTTTCGGGGTTGAAATCTTACCCTCCTATGTCCCGATGTCGATGATTCTTCATTTCGGACCTTTCGGTTCAATGACCCTTATTCATTTCTTCCCCATTCACGGCACCTCAAGTTTGCACCCGCGTGCTACTAAATATCCACTACTCTCCTTAAACCCTTCACTTTCCCCATCTACCTTTGTTTATATCGCTTCCCCCTTCCTGTACATAACCATTCCCTTATTCCTCCTCCTCGTGAATTCTCTAGCCTATAGCAAACCCTTCCCCGAATCTTCTCGGTCCTCACCCGTTTCCAGTAGCCCCGAAAACGTGTGGCCCGCAGCTCATCCTTTTCGACCTCATGTGAGATCCTTGCCCCTTACGTAGCCGTGCGACGCCACTCTGCTACGCACTGGCTCGGCCCACGCACCTTTAAAGTGCCTGATAGTGCCTAAAACACTCGGGTTATACCGCGTGTCGGTCTTACGTTTTGCGTTATTTACATTTAAATCTACGTATTTTTATAGCCTAATATCGATTAGTGCAATTGGTGAATGCGGTGCAATTGGTGCAGAAAGTTTTGGAAAACTTTGGGCGGAGAGAGAGCGGTGCATAAAGATGAAGCTAGATAAAAGCGTCCCAAGCGTCGTGGCGTCCCGACATGTGACGTTGGGTCGACTATATAAAGAAATTGTGGCCAATGACATTGCGACGTCTGGCGTCGTGACGTCTCAACGTCGCGACGTTGCAACGTCACGACGTCAGCGCGAGTTTTGTCCTCTCATCATTAAAAGCAAAATGGGGGTGCATAATTGGAGGTATCGGGGCGTCGTGCGAGAAACGAGGCACGGAAATCAAAGCGGCGACGGCGAGCAAAGAAGGAGAGGCAGGTTGTATTTTTCCTCTTTTGAACAATATCTTGATGTTTTACATTACATATTGGTATTTTCTTTTTCAGTATGTTCTAGATATATACCTAGGGTGTTGTTGAACCACATCACATTCTTATGGATTAAAGATTAGTAATTTGCGTATTCGAGTTATTTATAATTTGTTAGCATACGCTTTATATCTGTGAATCATTTACATGGTGATGTACGTGACATTAGGCGTGGTTATCTTGGAGGTCAGAAGTTCGAGATGAAGGGATACCTAGGGATCTGAGTAGAGCAGCCTTCGGTTGATTCGTTAAATAGAAATATTCCGATCCCGAAGGTGGCGATTAAGGTTAGAACATTTAAGCATTTCGGAGTATCAAGTTGGGGTAGATACGCACCTGATCTATACTTAGCGAGATAGGCGGATGCGCCTCGAGAGAGAGAGTATTTTGTAATAGCATCAATAAATCATAAATAAAGCTGAATAATCATCTTTAAGAAATAATAATCCATCGAAAGTGGGGAGACATAGCCACTAGTCTCCATTACATAGTAATTCATTGATTAGTTTGTTAGTTTACTTTCGGGACATTAGTACCACTTTCACACAATACGTATATCGGATAATATTTGAAAAGCAAATCTACGTAGTTAACACTATCCTCGTGGATGGAAATATCCATTACCATTGGTACCTTATATTACTTAGAGCGGCAGCGTGCACTTGCGCACATAGGCGTACATTTTACATCACGTTTTGGCTGCTCCCGATTGCCCCGGTGGCGGCCTTGCTGTTCACACGCCTATGAGGCGAGGGCGGGAGGCCATACCTCCTTCCTCTCTCCATATCCACGGCCCAGCAGAGGTAGCCTCGAAGAGGGCCGGACCTCGAAGCCTGGTGAATCCTCGATTCCGCGACCCCGAGAGCCTCCCCTCGGTCTTCACTGCCCATGCGGTGTTGGCAGTCCTCAAGACCATTCTCCCAGCTTCATCATTAGAAGGCATTTTTTTCTCTGTGGCCCAATAGCAGGTAATTCAGATTACAGTGGCAAGGATGCACCTGATGAAATTTCTATGACATTAGGCTTTCCCGACCACCACTGAGCCGAGACTACATGAGACTTGTGCGGCTTGGTATTCCTGGAGCCGCCGTGACTCGCGCGGTTCTTTTATCCACGTGTGGTCATCGAATTTTACTATACCATGACTTCCAGGCGTGGCCATGATCCCTGCGCCCGGCACTTTTCTATCAATGGAAACGTGAGGGGATGCGCCGGCGTGATATAGCCACCACATTCAATCTTCCGGTTGTTCTAGCCAACTCAACAAAGTATAGGTAGTGGCCCCATCCCTCACCCCGGGAGATGGTCCGCATCATTTCTAGAGACACCTCAGTTGGGCCCATTTGTTCAAGCAGCGGCTTCCACGGGATACTCTTTATTAACCATGTCTTCGCGATCAAACCTTCCTGCGACATTTGGTGCGAGAGCCATACTAGAGGCTCTTTATCGCATTTTCGGGGGTTTTTGGTTCAGCCCTACAGAGCTCATCATGACTGCTCTTTTCCATTTTGAGGAAAGATGCAAGTAGAACCTCGTTGAGACCATCCCTCTATTCATGAAGTGCCCTCTCAAGTGTTAGAACACATTGGTTTTATGGTTGAGCCCCATTTAGAGCATCGTCGAGTTTTCAACGTTGTTTTCACTATGGAAAAGTGGCAATTGGTACCAGGCGCCCCTCCTCTCCCACTCATAGATCCGGTAGGATCCAGCCGCTATAGTTCTGGCGAGGGCCGTTCCGGCGTCACGACGCATCAGCCCACTTGCCCCCTTTGCCCGCCGATTGCATCTCAGTACCTCACGGCCGCAGTTATTAGACCTAGTAATTTTGCTCTACTATGGGCTATTCCTATTTCTCACAGTGATTTTCTGGCACATCAACTATAGTACGTGCGCGGCTTCACTTGACCTCTTTGGCTAATGCCCATCTTCTTAATGAGAGGATGGCCGCCGAGAAAGCCATCGTTGCTCAGAACAATGCCATCGTCATGCAGATTTAGAGCCACTGAAAACGCCTCAGATCCTCTGATTCAGCGGTGCATTCCGGACCTCTCGACTCCTTCACCTTGATAGTAGCATCGGGCCCACCCCGGCCCCTCCTACTGACTTCATTGGATCTCATTCTGGCGGTAGCAATAGTCCCTCACAGCCTCCATTCTCCTCCGGTCTCACGTATTTGCTCATCTACTCAGCATGAGGATGACATTCCACCCTCTGCACATACTTGAGGAGGTAGCACTTCCTTCTTAACTTTCCAATCCGAACCCCATTGAGGACAATGTGATATTTGGCTAGGGGAGGAGAGTTAATGAAGGAAGTGGCTTTTAAAGTGGCTTTTATATTATGTTTTTGCTTTTGTTTTGAGCAAGTCCTTTTGTGTAGTTCAATGCCTTTAATTTCAACACATCTTATAAATCTTATAGTTACAGTTTCACAAGTGCAACCAATTTTTTGTAATGCCCGGTTTATAGTAGAAGAAATTGAAATATTGTTCCAATCTGATGTTAAAGATAGTCTTTATGCCCTGATAAGGTTGTCTTGAGTCGAAATTCACACATTTGTTTTCAATATTTTTCTTCCACTTTGAACTAACCACACCTTTATTACTTTAGATTTATTTATAGGAATTTGGCAACTACCTTGCCTTAAGCCTTATAAGTGAGCCAGTACCTTTGACCACGTAATAGGTCGAGACCCACAGATAAAAGATCGTAGGTCTTTGAAAAGAAGTGTAATGGCATGAAACAGATCACGGGTGGGGGTATATAGCGAAAGTCTTTAAGCCTAGTGCTGGCAGCTAGTTGGGGTCGTCATCGAGTTGTGCTCATTACATGGTGGGAATGAGGCGGAGTTTAGAAAATTGTAGGTCTTTGGGTTTTGAACTCATTGGGGAGTCTCGGGGTGAAACACGAAGGATTAAGCGGTCGAGAAAGATCCTTATGACTTGATGCCCTATTATTGGTTGAGGAGTCATCAGTGAACCCAGTTACATGGACACTTGTGTCACACCAGGTCCGGTCCGACCCAGGTTAGGCGGATCGGGGCCAGGAGTTCAGTGCGGACATCAACTAGGACTCTTTACTGATATTTTTTTTTTTTTATAAAGTTGACTTGTACTGTGGGTATGGCCCACATCTTATAACGAATCAAATATTATATACAAATCAAAAGAACTACCCTTTGGAGTAAGGTGTCCATCAAAATCTATACATTTAATCAGTCTCATTTACAAATACAAAGCGTACTTTTCGTTTACAAATCCCGAGCCGCGGAACACACATGTAGTGAACCCTTACAAGTGTGTTGGCCCGGTATATGCGGAAGTCTTGGATGTCTTCTTACGTACCCTGCAGTTAAAACCGGTGCTAAGCTTTGCGCTTAGTGGGAAACTATATGTCTTGTGCATATACACAATTCTTGCCTCGCTTAATAACGAGATAATATAAATTTCATGCATTTATAGTATGAACTTATCACAGTACTTCTTATAACGAGGGCTTACGCTTATTCGAGATCTCTAGTAGGAGTTGCAAGCTTATTCTTATGGGAATTGTGCTTATAACAAACTTATGTTTATTCGGGACTCCCGTAGGAGCTACAGATCTTATCCTTATTCAGAACTTATACTTATAACGGACTTATGTTTGTCGGGACTCCTTAGGAGTTCTGGGACTTATCCCTTATTCGGAACTTATACTTATAATATACTTATGTTTATTCGGGACTCCTTAGGAAGCTTCTGAAGTGTCGATTCTGAAGTACGTAGGTACTCACGAGAACTTAATCGAGATACACAAAGTACGCGTGGAACTCACAGGAACTTATAATTACGGTATGCCGGATCTTATAATTGTGCAAAGAAACATATACTTGTCTTACGGATCTTATCTTGTTTCTGAGAACTTGTTCAGCTTTCGGATCTTATGCGGGCTTATTCTGTATTTCGGATACGAGAAGTACTATAGGTACTACATAACGCTATACTTGTACAAAAAAGTACCCACTTAGGTACTCTTTGGACTTATACTTATTTTATGGATCACGGAAGTGCCGTGAATCTTCTGAGAACTTATGCAAGAAATTATAGCATTTCACGGATACGGGAGTACGTGAGTACTCTGAGCCTCTGAACTTATACTTATTTACAGGATGCGGGATCTGGCGTGGGTACTCTGAGAACTACCACGGAGTGCCTGTATTTTACGGATACGGGAGTACGAAGTAGGTACCCGGAACTTATACTTATTTTGCGGATGCGAGTGCAGAAGTAGGTCTTCTGAGACTATGTATTTTACGGATGCGGGAATTGCAGTGGGTCTACAGAACTTATACATGTTTACGGATCTTGGGTGCACAGTAGGTCTTCTGAGAACTTATATAGAACTTATACTTACTTTTACGGATGCGGAATTGCAGTAAGCTCTGAACTTATACTTATTTTTACGAATCTGGGGTAGTAGGTACTACATGTAATCGGATCTGGTACCAGTGGAACACATAACTGTCGGATCTGGGTGCAGGTAGGTGCTACGGAACTTGGAGACGGGACTTAATCGGAGAGGAAATTGTTCGGATCTGGGAGTACTGTAGGTCTTCTGAGCCATCGAGGCAAGTCTTAAGTAGATCTTGCAAAACTTATTCGGATCTTGGGGAGTGCAGAGTGGGTGCCTAAGAACTTATTCGGATGCGAGTGCAGTAGGTACTCTGGAACTTAATCAGAGAAGAACTTATTCGAGATACGGGTGCCGAAGTAGGTACTCTGAACTAAATCGAGACGAAGTACTAGAGTAGATGTGCGGGACGGTGGATGCGGGAGTGCGAAGTGAACTACGGAGACTTGTCGGATGCGAGTGCAGTAGGTGCTACGGAGCTTAATCGGATCTGAGTACCTGCGGGTGCTCACAGGCATATCGAGATACAAAGGTGCCGAGTGAGTCTTACGGAACTTATTCGGATACGGGGTGCCGAGTGGGTACTACAAAACAGATACAGAACTACATTCAGATCTTTCTTCTTATTCTTTATTCAGGGTCTTATAATATAACTGTTTGACTTCCTAGACCGATATCTGAAATAATTAGGACCTGACCTGATAAGTACCGGAAAGATACTATACGATGCGGAGGTCTTGGTAGCATGTCGGGACGAAAGTCTTAGCACTTAACGGGACGGGAGTCTTGCGTAGCACTAATCCCGAACGAGGAGTCTTGTAGCATAACGAGGACGGGAGTGTCGTGGCCCAATAAGGGCGAGTCATAGGGCACTAATCTCGAGAATCTGAAATTTTGTGAGGAGTCTTAGGAGCACTAATCGAATGCAAATCTTAATCGGAGACCAGTCTTGTGTCATTTAATAACTAGTCTTAGAGCGAGTTTACAATTATATGAGTTCGGTAACTTACTATCCCAATAATAGAGACATTCTTAGCTTCATTGTGTGTTCATGACATATTATATTTCATGTTCTTGGTCACGTTTCAGTTCGTTTTCATATTCCATATCATATTTATTTTTCATGAACATAGCTATGCACTTTGCATTTCCTATATTTTTCGTATTCTTGTGCGTATGGCGTTCATATACTTGTCTGGAGTATAATGCCTATGTATTCTCACATCATTCATGTATTATAGTCCCTCATGAATTTATTTAACTTAAAAGTGAAATCATTCCAATCGGATATCAAACTCAAGTTATGGCATTTTCATGCCAACTAGTCGGTTCTGAATTTTAGAGCAGTTTGAAATATTTATTTTCCAGTGCCTTGTCTACATATTTGTGCGAATCTTTGTACTCCTTCATTTAAGGTGCTAGGGTTCTATTCCATTGGAATCACCCGGTCGAGATCTAGAACTCAAGATACGTCGAAGCTTTCTTTCGGATACCTGTATTCAAATGGATGCGAGTTAGGCTTGCACATAGCCCCGATTTGAGTGAATTTTGGGCCACTTAGGTCCAATTTGACGATACCTATTTACATGTATTTGGTTCTCCTTAGTATATTTTAATTATCATAAATCACTCAAATCGGATAATAAATGGGTAAGTTAGCAATTTAAAATACAAAAGCGAAGTCGAAATAGGAAAACCCGAACAGGGTGTGGAGTGCAGTCTGCGATGTGGAGTACACCTTGACATGACCCGGGGCAAAGGTGTGATTACGGGTTCGAGGTCAATACTGTACATGTCCCAAAATTACCCGAATGTGTGTTTTTCACCCATTTTCCATATTTTGATACCCAATCAACTCTACACTTCAAACACACATCAAAACCATTTCAAATTCACCTTGGAATCTCTTTTCTATTCAATTCATCTTTCAATACATATCTTTCTTCAAAATTCTTTCATGAATTCCTCCGAATCATTCAGTAAGGGTTATGACCCATATACAAACCAAACTTCCAAGATTTGTTAGGGTTTGTTCTAAACCACAACTTCGATTTCCTTAGTTTAACCCGTGAATCCAACAACAAAGGGAGGATTCCATACTTATCTTGTTCCTTGTGGGTTTTACCAACCTTAATTTCAAGAAATCTAAGGTTAGGATGCAATTCTATCAAAACCCTAGATTTAGAGACAAGATATTAACCATACAAAGCCTTAAAATTCCATGTGATCCATAAAAAAATCCATACTCAAAGTAGTTTCCATACCTTTTTTATCTCCCTTCTTCTTCCTCTTCTCTTCTTCCTCTTCCTCTTCTCTTCTTCTCTCTTCACGGTTTGTTCCCCTTCCAAATGAGACCAATTTTTGGTCTTTAAATCCAGGTTTGTTAAGGCCATGTTTGGCCAAGTCAAAAACTCATTTTCTTCTAAGTTTCTTTATTTGCATTTATAGTCCTCGACTCTTGGTATTTGATTTCAACTTCCCATTATTTTTATTTGGGCCTCTGTTCTTATCAAAAGCTATGACTTTTAAGCCCCTTTTGGACAAATTACAATTTTGTCACTTTAATTTTTGTAAATTTAGGGTCTCTCGTTTCCATGTTTTTAGCATTTAACTCACGAAACATTTTACTTGAAATTATGCTTACAAAATACCCAAGCATGTCGGCTTGCTAGGGTACTGTGCGGGGTGTTACGATTCTCCCTCCTTATAAATTTAGTCTCGAAATTCATACTCTTTCATTTACGTTATGTCAGTCACCTCTACGGGGCAAGGACATCCGCGTAAACGACACTTTACTATGCTTAGGTATCCTTAATCGAGAGACTCATCGAGAAACGCACAAGCACAGAGCTTTGATAACAATTTATCACACCCAGATTCAGTCAGGCCGTTAGGCGGATCGGCAGGGTTCGAGTGTGAGACCTCTTGGGACTCTTTACTTTGATTTTTTTTTTTTTTATAAAGCCCAGGCACATGCTGTGGGTATGGCCCACATCTTATAACGAGAATCAAAATGTATATACAAATCAAAAACTACCCGCGGAGTGGTGTCCATTAAAAATCATGCATTTATCGAGTCACATTTACAAATACAAAACCTCTTTACGTTTACAATCGAGAGCCACGGAACCTATATGTAGTGAACCCTTACAAGTGTTGGCCCGGTGTATGCGGAAGTCTTCGGATGTCTTCTTACGTACCTACACGGATTAAAACCCAGTGCTGGCATACAGCTTAGTGGGAAACATATGTCTTATGCATATACACATTCTTGCTTATAAAACAATAACGAGATAATATAAATTTCATGCATTTATATTATGTGAACTTATCTGAGTACTTCTTCTTATAACGAACTACGCTTGTCGGATCTCAGTAGGGTTACAAAGCTTATTCTTATGCGGGAATTTATGCTTATAACAAACTTATGTTTGTCGGGACTCAGTAGGAGCTACAGATCTTATCCTTATTGAAACTTATACTTATAGGACTTATGTTTGTCGGGACTCCCTTAGGAGTTCTGGGACTTATCCTTATTCAGAACTTATACTTATAATGGGCTTATGTTTGTCGGGACTCCAGTAGAACTCTGAGAGATTAATCGATTCTGAAGTGCAGTAAGTACTCTGAGAACTTATTGAGATACAAAGTGTGGAGTGCTTCTGGAAGCTATCTTGATACGGTATCTCGGATCTTATACATGTATTCTGAAAACATATACTTATCTTTACGGATCTTATGCTTGTTTCTGAGAACTTATTAAGCTTTCGGATCTTATCACCCAGGCCCCATTCTCGTGTTCGGGATCACGGAAGTACCCATAGGTACTATAGAACGTATACTTATGCAAAGTACCCATAGGTACCACTGGACTTATACTTATTTTACGGATCTGAGAATGTAGTAGATACTCTGAACATCTGAGAGAAATTATACTTATTTTACGGATTCGGGAGTACCCGTAGGTACTACAGAACTTATACATAACTTATACTTATTTTACGGTCTGGGAGTACGTAGGTACTACGAGAACTTATACTTATTTTACGGATGCAGGTACATGGAGTACTCTGAGACTAATCACGGAACTTATACTTATTTTACGGATACGGGAGTACGTAGGTATAGACTATACTTATTTTCGCAGTCACGGGTACGTAGGTACTCACCGAACTTATACTTATTTTACGGATGCGGTACGTGAGTACTTGAGAACCTCTGGAACTTATACTTATTTTACGGTTCGGGTACCCATAGGTGCTACATAACCTCTGAACTTATACTTATTTTACGGATACGAGTGCGGTAAGTACTCTAGAACCTCCCGGAACTTATCGCATTTTGGGATGCGGGTGCGCGTAGGTACTCTGAGAACTTATCGCATTTTCGCCCGGATGCGGGTGCCGTAGTTACTATAGCAATGAATCACAAGGTACCGTGGTCTCTGGAACTTAATCATATCTGGGAGTACAGTAGGTCACTGAGAATAAGCGACGGGACTTAATCGGAGACGGAACTTGTTCGGATGCGGGTGCCCATAGGTACTCTGGCCATCGGTGAGTGCACAGTGGTACCCTCTGAGGAGACTATTCGGATGCGGGGAGAACCCAGTGGAGTGCTTCTGGGCTTGTTCGGATCTTGGTACGTGGGTACTGCGGAATAATCGGAGGGCTGGAGACTTGTTCGGATACGGGGAGTGCGTGGGTGCTCATGCTTCATCGAGAGACGGGAGTGCAGTAAATATTACGGAACTTGTTCGGATGCGGGGGTGCAGAGTAGGTACTACGAGACTTATTCGGATGCGGGAGTACCGTAGGTACTACGGAACTTAATCGAATCTGAGAGTATTTCTGGTGCTCTGAGACAATTAGATCTGGTAGAGTAGGTACTGAGACTTATTCGGATCTGGGTGTAGGTACTTCTGAAAGCAGTCTGAGGAGTCACGGTCAGGATCTTTACTCTTATTCTTTATCCGGTCTTATCATATAAGCGTTTGACTTCCTAGACCAGTAATACGAAATAGGTAAGGACACGACACAATAAGTACCCGGAAGATCTTATGCGATGCGAATGTCGTAGCACTAATCGGGACGAGTGCTTGAAGTAGCATAACGGGACGGGGAAGTGCGCCGTGTCGGAGGCAAGTGTCGTGTATTGTCAGGGAGTCTGAAATCTTAATCAAGTGCGGACACTGTCGGGTCTTAGGAAGTCTTGTCAGTCTTAGGAGCCTGTCGGGAATCTTAGAAACACTAATCGGGACGGGAGTGATGTGTCATTTAATAAGCGAGGTCTTAGAGCGGTTTACAATTATATGAGTTCAGTAACTTACTATCTAATAATAGAGACATTCTTAGCTTCATTGTGTGTTCATGACATATTATATTTCATGTTCTTGGTCACGTTTCAGTTCGTTTTCATATTCCATATCATATTTATTTTTCATGAACATAGCTATGCACTTTGCATTTCCTATATTTTTCATGTTACTATTACATATGGCATTTCATGCCTTTAATATAATGCTATGTATTCTCACACATCATTCATGTATTATAGTCCCTCTATGAATCTATTTAACTTAAAAATTGAAATCATTCAATCGGATTATCCAGAGCTCAAGTTATGCCATTTCCATGCCCGACTAATTCGGTTTGGAATTTCTGAAGGAACAGTTTGAAATATTTATTTTCTAGTGCCTTGTCTCGATATTTGACACTGGATCTTTGGCACTCCTTTAAAGCTAAAGGTGCTAAGGGTTCTATTCAACTGGAATCGCAATTGATCTGGGAACTCAAGATACGTCCGAAACAACTCGGACTACTCTATGTTCAAACGGATGCAGGGATTGGCTTGCACATGGCCCAACTTTGAGTGAATTTTTGGGCCACTTAGAGTCAGAATTTGACGATTCCTATTTCATATATTTGGTTCTCCTTGAAGTCTATTTTAATTAACCACTTAAATCACTCAAATCGGATAATAAATGAGTAAGTTATGTCGAAAAATATGAAAACTAGTCGAAATAGGAAAACCCCGGATAAGGTGTGAGTGCAGATTGCGTGTGCCCAGAATTTTATGGCAAATGACGAGAACCCAAAGTGTGCCGTCTGAGTTCGGGGTGTACCTGTACATGTCACCGAAAATTACCCAGAATGTGTGTTTTTCACCCATTTTTCCATATTTTGATACCCAATCAACTCTGCACTTCAAACACACACATGAAACCATTTCAAATTCACCTTGGAATCTCTTTTTCTATTCAATTCATCTTTCAATTACATATCTTTCTTCAAAATTCTTTCATGAATTCCTCCAAAGATCATTCCAACAAGGGTTATGACCCATATACAAACCAAGCACTAAGATTTGTTAGGGTTTGTTCTAAACCACAACTTTCGATTTCCTTCCAGGTAACCATGAATCCAGCAGCCAAGGGAGGATTCCATACTTATCTTGTTCCTTGTGGTTTACCAGCCTTAATTTCAAAAATCTAGGTTAGGATGCAATTCTATCAAACCTAGATTTAGAGACAAGATATTAACCATACAAAGCCTTAAAATTCCATGTGATCCATAAAAAAATCCATACTTTCAAGTAGTTTCCATACCTTTTTGATCTCCCTTCTTCTTCCTCTTCCTCTTCTCTTCTCTCTTCACGGTTTGTTCCCCTTCCAAAACATGAGACCAATTTTGGTCTTTAAATCGAGTTTAAGGCCATGTTTGTGATCAAAAACTCATTTTTTTGCTTCTAAAGTTCTGCTGTTGCATTATAGTCCTCAGCTATTGACTATTTGAATTTGACTTCCCATTATTTTATTTGGCCTCCTGTTCTTATCAAGTATGACTTTTAAGCCCCTTTTGGACAAATTACAATTTTGTCCTTAATTCTTGTAAATTTCGGGTCTCTCGTTTCCATGTTTAGCATTTAACTCGAAACATTTAAATTATGCTTACAAAATACCCTAAACATGTCGAAAACTGCTAGGGTATATTTTGGGGTGTTACAACTTGTGAGTTCGTTACCCTCAACATTGCACCTCAACAAAAAAAAAAAAAAGGAAGTTATAGAATAAAATTGGGTCCTAATTTATTGAGGTTGGTTAGGCTACTAGGTTTAGATAAGAGCTAGGTTGGGAAAACGGTTCAATGATCTATTTTGAAACCTAATAATCAATCAAACACTTAGGTTTTTATGGAAGGCATCGGGTTGGTTCTCTAGGAGTTGAACCTCTTTTGAAACTTGATTTTGCATAGCACACAATCTTCTTGAGATAGTTGTTGGGCAGGAATTTTGGTGACTGTTGTTGAAGGTTGTGCATTATCCCCTCACTTTTGAAACATCATTTTTGTGGACATATATAGCCGATCTTGTTTGTTTGCTTTCATTTTCTTTCATTGCTAAGGGACTAGCAATGTGTCAGTTAGGGGGAGTGGTTATTACCCAAATAATGCTATTCTGCACTCTGCTATTGCGGGTTTTGAGCACTTTTTACGTAGTAATCAGTCGATTAACCGGTACGACATGTCGAGGACTAGGTATGCGATCACATTTTATGGCAAATTTTGTAGTTTTCTCGGGCCGTAGATGCCATTGAGTCGTATGATCACGGAATTCAAGTTGAACTGAGAGGCTGCGGATCGAGCTGGAAGAAGAGAAGTTGTGTAGAATGGAAAGCACCTGGCGATTTCCTGATGGACTGCGGAGATTTGTAGCCCTGTGAATTTTCGCGGTACGTGAATTTCGCGACCTGCAATTTACTATAGCTATTATTTGTTGACTTTTTGACTATTTTTTATCTCTTCCCAATTTGTCCCCTTGTAATAGTGTTTGTTTTTTATATTTTGGTAATTTTTATTAAGGTTTGGCTATAAAAGCCCAAAGACAAGACTTTGTATAGAGACTTTCTTCACTTTTTACATATTTGTTGGAGGCAAGTTTGTAGCAGTTCCCGCTCTTTCTCATTTTCCCTCATTTTCTCTCATTTTCTCACTAGCCAAACACCCTCTGAGAATGAAAACTCGGATGGCGACGCAATCCGTCCCCTTCCTTGAAGTGAAATGCTTAAGCGAGGCATGGTAAACAGGGGCTCTAATCATTTTCAAACGCGGTATTCATTGACATTTATGTGTTGCTTTTGAACTCTGGGTTTGAATCATGATGCACCTTGAATGATCAGTATTTGATAATCATTTAGGGTTAGTGGATGCTTATTCTTAGATCCACTTGAGATTCATTGAATTTATCATCTATTAGTCATTGGAAGGTGAGTCAGGAAGTGCGTTTTCTTGTCTAAGACCATTAATGCTCAATGAATACCATTTTCAAAGGATAGTTATTGAGGGTCAAAGTTTTTAGTCAAATCAAGAACCAGTTCGAGAGATGACTATAGGTCATCCTACCAAACCTGAGGAAAGACCCGAAACCTCATTTTGCCTAGGAATTCGTGATGACCTAACACTTCAAGGAATTATCTTTTACATTTTAACTTATTTTATTTTCAATTTTCAACCATTACAACCTACTATTTTTTATCAAATCCCAACATCCAAAGAGAAATCACCAGTGTAAAACCTTAGTATTAATCATTTCTACAAAGAAAACCCATCCCTGTGGACGATCCTAGAACCACTATATTGCAGTAGCAATGCTATAGTAATAGGAGGTATTAGGTATAAATTTTGTTGATTCAGGATACCCTACGGCAAATCGAATCAAGAGAGGATCCTTTTGAGCTTGTGAGAGTTTTGCTATCATGACTCCCTTGGAGGTCTGTTTTTGAGAGGGGTCAGTTTGACTATTGCACACTCCAGCTCCTCGGGGAGCACATTATGATACATGGACAGTCCCTATTAAGGTACTTCTAAGATGGTCATTTGTCTTCTTAGATCAGTGGATTATTATTGAGATGGATTTGATGATTGTGTCAAGTATGAGATAGTCCCTACAACAGTTCGTAGACCCTGCATATTGAAGCATATTCCCCCATTTTGAAATTATTATATTTATATCAGATTTGATTGAGTTGCATTGAGCCCTACTTCTGCTCTTTAGATCTTCTGACCCTTTATCAGTTGGATTATTCTTATGAGATTTGATCTAGTGTATTTTCTTCGAGATGTTGGTAGATTCCTCATGTTGACATCTTGGTGGTTTACGTTCACGGTGTCATATGTTGATTTTACATGGTGGGGCGTATTTCCTCGTAGTTAAGATTTTCAAATTTATGAGATTTAGTCGATTTTCACTAGAGACATGATTCCACCCTCAAGATCACCAAGTCCCTTGATGTTTTGGTTGTATCTTTGTTAGTTGATTACGAGCACCAAGCATATTGTTTTTGAGTCGAAGGCAGTTGGGATTACTACGGTTCTTAGATCTACGTTTTGAGCCATTCAATTGATCGATGATTTAGTGCATCCATTAGTATACGAGATTGATGATATTTTTCTTACTCTTAGACCTTTTGAGCAACCACAGATATATTTCATCAGTTTTGAGCTGATGTCATTTTATTGTAAGACACTTTATCGACATCTCTTATTTTCAATAAGCGTTGGTGTGAGGGTGGTGGTCACATATTTGAGTCAGATAGAGTTTCGATACATGTCTTGCCTTCCGATAGAGCATTCATTGATATGGTGGCTTTTCAATATTGGGGTTTCATTTTTAGATTTTCCATGAGGGCACTGTTACAGTATGTAGATTTTGACATTATCAAGGATCGATATTTACTGTAGCCTCAGATGGAGTCATATAGATTTGTTAGTGTGCTTGATCATCATTCGACACCAGGGTATACCCCCCTTCATCGAGATTACCATATCCTTTGTTGATTTCATGGTTGCTTGATCCATTTTCTATTACTTGTGAGTTATTGTACTAGGGCATGCCCCCTTTTAGAGGTTATTAAATGCTTCGTTTTACTTCTTGGACATTTGATCTATTTGTTAGTAATAGTGCTCTAGGCCTATCGCATGGACATGGTATTTTGACTATTTATGAGAATTAATTATTATGATGATTTGCATGTTTATTATATATAATTTCTTTGAATAATATTATTAATTGTCCCAAATGTCCACTGTCGGTTATTGTTATGGGAATAACAGTAGATCAGATTAGTATAAAGTTTGATTAATATTCATGGGATGAACCATGTGTGTGAGATCTGAAATCCAAATTTATATCTATTTGTTGAGAGCAAATATTAGACCAGACCCATCTTGAGATTAATACATGGATCAGTCATGGATTAATCTACAATAGTTGTGTCGATAAATTTGACACGAGATCGCTATAGTTCCGACATAAGAATATTGTGTTTGATATAATCAACGTTGTCTTTATCTGATGACTATAAAGGTTATACTTGAACATAATAAAATTATGTAGTGAGATATGGCGATTAAAATGGAATTTGTCCCTCTTATTATAAGAGAGATATCTACGGATCCCATAAACAATTGAGACTAAATCATAGCCATACTCAAATGAATTGATGAAGATCAATGTCATTTTGTTTAGTCAATCTAATTGGGTTTCGGTGTCCAGATGAAACGATATATATGGTTGACTTTGTCATGCCTTATATTACATCAAGATATCATGAGACGAAAAGTTATGTCATTAGCTATATTAAGGTTGTCTCGGATTATGAGCTTTTCATTTTTAACTTGGGTGATGTAATGTCTTGCTAGAGGCCCGCTTTATGACTTGTAGGATCGAAAATGTGATTTGGGCTGCGCGATGTTAATTGAACACATAAGTCGCACATTAAGAACGAATAATAACGGTTAGGGTTTTTCACTCTCTGTAGTAATTTAAAATGATGAGATTATTTTCAATTACAAAAAACAATTAGTTGTTATTTAAACTCGAATTTAATTTTGAGAAAGTTTAAATTTGTGAAACGATTATGTCTTGAACGGTTATGTTTTGTGAATTTAAATTTGAATTTAATTTTGAGAAAGTTTAAATTCGTGAAACGGTTATGTCTTGAACGGTTATGTTTTGTAAATTTAAATTGTTATTATTTAAAAGAGTTTTAAATATATAATAATATAAAATTCGTTTTTGACTAAAACCTGAGACTTATATAGATATATATATGTGAGACATATATTTTGTAGTAATCCGTCTTTTTACTCTTAGAACAGCAATGAGGAAAGAAAGAAAAACCTAATTTCGTTTTGAGAAAGCCAGAACTGAACGCATTCAGCAAAGATCGTTTTATTATTTGTTCGTGTGTGGATACTTGTAGAAATTGGTTGGCACCGAGCGGTACACTGAATCAGAGATAAATCAAGGCAGGACTTTGAGAAGCGATGAATCGATCTACAAGAGGTAAGTTTCGTTTACCGCTCGCCGGTTTATGAAGCGCATGTGATCCTTGGTGGGTTAAGGGATAAAAATTTTAAATTCCATTTGCATTTATGTTCAATCCAGTTGGATATTACGCGTAACCCAACCTTGTTATTGATTTTGTGAGTCATCGATTAGAGTTTTCTTCTTACAGAGCTTTCTACAGGGGTATACCCCTTTTTCATTGAGTTCATTCAGAGTCACTGCTTTCACATAGTCTTCTTTAGTTGCTTTATGTTATATATCACTCTCATTTGTCTTGGTTTGATTTTAGGTGTTTTCTGCTATAGATTGCGTACTTCCACCCGATTAGTTATTCAGGAGCATCCCTCCTTCTTTAGAGATTATCTTAGATCCTCTTTCAGAGAGTTCATCTTCATTTTAAGGTATCCCCCTATTTACGATCTTCTTTAAGCGTATAGTGGCAGCATCATTGATTATTTCATTTTCATCAATGCCTTGAGTTGTTCATTGCATCCACAATCCAAAGTTGTTCATCATGTTTAGTTTCGAGTTTTATATCTTCTTGTTTTAGTTTTTCGTTATATCATTTTTTTTCCTTTATTCCAATTCATCAGGAGCATCCCTCATTCTTTACAGATTATCTTTTATTCTCTTTTAGAGAGTCGATCTTCATGTTAGGGCATCCCCCTATTTACAATCTTCTTAGGGCATACGGTGCCCGTATCATCAAGTATTTCATTTTCATCACAGCCCTGAGTTGTTCATTACATCCATAGTCCAAAGCTATTCATCATGTTTAGTTTCGAGTTTTATATCCTCTTACTTTAGTTTTCATTAGATCATTTTTTTTTCCTTATTCCAATTCATCAGGAGCATCCCTCATTCTTTAGAGATTATCTTAGATCCTCTTTCAGAAAGTTGATCTTCATTTTAGGGCATCCCCTTATTTATGTTCTTCTTTTGGCATACAAAGCCCACATCATCGAGTATTTCATTTTCATCACAACCTTTAGCTGTTCATTGCATCACAGTCTTGAGCTATTCATTTTATCTACAACCCTGAGCTGTTAATTCATCACAACCCTGAGTTGTTCATTTCATCTACAACCTTGAGTTGTTCAATGCATCACAACCCTGAGTTGTTCAATTCATCACAACCTTGAGCTATTCATTTCATCTATAGCCTTGAGTTGTTTATTCATTACAGCCTCAAGCTGTTCATTTCATTCACAGCCCTGAGTTGTTCATTGCATCACAACCTTGAGTTGTTCATTGCATCACAACTCTTAGCAATTCATTCCATTTTAGATTGGTTTTGTGTCATCCTTTTTTGTTATCGTGATATTTCTCCAATTCATACCCTTTTTTTTAGAGTTTTTATTTTTATTTTTTATTATTACCATGTCTTTACCCTCCTTCTTGCTCATATTTTGATTTTAGTTGAGTTTCTTGCATTTTTTTTCTCCTCCTCGATGGTAGAGCATATGGATCATTATGGACTTTTTTCGAATTTCTCATTCAATTGAGCTTGCTTGGAGATCTGAGCAGTTATATTGTCTTACTCCTTAGTGCCTTCTCATAGAGAGTGTAGATTCTCCTTATGTGTGTTTGTTTTTTCATTCCTTAGTGGTCCAACTATTACTTGTTTTCAATATTAATTCTCGGGTCACATTTGGAAACCATTTGCGGAGTTAGGACTTGCATTATGACTTTAGTGGCTTAGATATTTTATTTTGTTGCTTGCTTTTGATGTGTTTTTAGAGCCCCTTTTAGCTGCTTTAGTTTGAGTGAGCTAGTATTCTTCTTGGACTTTTTAGAGATACCGTTTTTATTCGATAAATTAAATACCAATTATTTTCGACTTCAGCGCGTTCGTTTTAACCGTTGTTCGTATTCCGTTCTGTTTCATCAGGCTACACTCGAATGGAAACTCTTGTAGGCCGCATTTAATTAATGCGCTTTTGGTTTTTATTATTTTTATTTTTATTGAGTTTTTAGTGACTCACTAGTTAGTGACACGTGGCGGAGTATAGTTATTTTGATATTAGGGTTAGCTTTTTCCTTTGAGATGATGGAGTTCCTAGGAGATAAGGGGTCTTTTTGGTTTTTACAAGGAGTTTCTAGGAGAGGAGGAGAGGCAATTAGTTTTGGAGGGAGGGGAGCCAAAAGAGAGGGGAGTGAGCTTGACAGAGGGAGATGGTGAGGGGAATGGAGTTTTCTTTGGAGGGATCTTTTTGGATGGGGTTTTTGGGCCTTGAAGAGGAGAGGTCTTCTTTTGGGTAGAAAGTTAGCTAAAAGCCACTTGGAAGACTGCTGGAAAGGAGACCATTTTCAACGGTGGAGAGTTTTCCTTAAGAGAGAGAGACACCATTTTTCTAGGAAGCAGAGCTGTTTGTGTAGGGAGTTGGAGAGTCATATCAAGGTAAGTCTAACTTGCTTCAATTGTGGAAATTGAACATCTACTTTTTTTTTCCTTCTTTTTTGGTTGTTATTTCTATAACATTGGGATACGATTTAGTGATTTCTGTCACTAGACTTAAAGATGAAATGGGTTTGCCTATCCTATCTTGCTAGTTTTGTATACATAATTTGATTGTGGAGAGTCTTCTTTCTATGTTTCCTTTTTTTTATATTATATTTTCTTTTCTTTTTTTATTTACTTTCATTCTCCCGATTTTGGTTGGAGATGTAGAAGCCAAATGTTTCAATATAAATTTTTTATCAGTGGTGTTGATGATTAGAAATATGTGGCTACTTGTATTACATTAAATCACGAACTCATGCTTTGCGTTTGGTGGTGTTGATAATGGCATTAGCAATTTGGGTTTGGAGTGGAATGGGATTTTATGAGAAAGAGAATGGTGTCTTAAGTATTTGTGTGGAGTGAGGTGAGTGAAGTCATTTGGAGCCATGGAGATTCAGTTGTGGGTATTTGCAGCTTGAGGAATGGTTTTTTTCCGTGGGTTTATGAGGGGATGAGAGAGAGTGCGGTAAGAGATGGTTTTCTCGTACTTTTTTTCATCTCTCTCTCTCTTGTCATCTTTTTATGGGATCATTAATTGATCTCTAATTCTCTATCTCATATGATTGATTTTTATTTACTCTTTCTCTCCTATGACTGATTGTTATTTATTCTTGGGTTCAACTATAAAAAGTTCATTCTTATTTTTTGAGATTTATATTTTTGAGATGAGAATTTTAGTTATATAAATGCCAGGAGAAATAAAATGTAAGCGCGTTATGCTTCGTTCTCATATGAGAATGAGCTTTCCCCTCTTCCAATCCTTAATTCTTTTAATTATTGATTACTATTGATATTTGTTACCGATTACTAATAATTGATTTATGTTACTAATTCTATTGACTGCTCTGCTGCCAATTAAAGAATTATTGTTAAGATTAATTGTTATTGATATATGTCCAGTGCGCTAATAACTGTAGCTATTAGTTATTCTAATAATTGATTTCTATTTCCAATTCTATTGACGGTTCTACAATTCTACCTAATAATTGATCCCTTTTCAACCTAATTTTCAAAATTCTAAAAAAACATGACTAATTCTACAATTCCAAATAAATGGAACATTGTGGATTGGACTTATATACCAAATATACGGGCCTTAGGTGGTCCCAACATCCCATGTATACCTTTGACAAACATTTGGTACTTGATTTATACTCCTCCATTCTGGTAACGAACGTTTAAGGTTTTTGTTTGTTATCAGTGTTGACGTTTTAAAAATCAAGACATTATTTATTAATTTCTTCGATTTTTACCCTTGTACTTCACATAGAATAAACATTTAATTTTTCATGTTTTACGCTTTTTTCAAGTTTATTCAATAATTTCAATACTTTTTTGAATGACAATAAAGCAATGTCAATTTGTTTTAAACAAGAAGGGGTTGCATAATCTCTAACACATAAAAATGAAGGGGAAACGCATAGAGCCAAAAAAAAAAAAAATATATATATATATATATATATATATATATATATATATATATATATATATATATATATATATATATAGAAATGAAAGAGATGAAGAGTCATTGATTTTGGATTCTAAATGCTTGAATAATGCTACTCAGATGCTTAAAATAGGGAAAAAAAGTTACATTAGATTTCGACTTGAACGTACCTGCAGATCGTGGATTTGATTTGAACAAGTTTTCTGAGGAAGGAGGAGAAGCTTTTGAGGTAAAGGACTTTCAACAAGTTGTTAAGAATATGTTAAAATTTTATCTTGATAAATTCTATTAAGAGTATTTTGTGTTTTGTTTATGTTTGTAAATTTTATTTCTACTGATAGGGTTTGAAAAATGGGCGCCTTGAGCCCACTCACGACCAGAGACATCAACTCGAGATGAAGGCCCGTCGGTTGGGCATACCAGCTTGAGTGGTGCAGCGATGGCCCCGAGTTGAAGGCCCCGGTCGGCAGAGTCGTTTTGGATAACCCGGCGGCCAGCGATCTGAACGAAGCGGTCGTCCCGAGGCGATTATGGGAAGACTCCCGCCAGATGCGGAAAATAGAATGATCCCGATCACATGCCTCCCGGTAATCAGTCAAGCATTGCTCGGTTAAGCCCTCAATATCAACTATAAATCAGATCATCACCAATAAGGAAGGAAAACTATCAGTAAACCACTCCTTCTATCACATGCAATCCGTCTACGGACTAAAGAAGAAATATCCCATCAATGGGAAGGACTCCACAATTACCATCCTAAGCTGGTTGAATATCACCTACCAGAATTCGAGGCCACCCATGGGTGAAAGAGTGCGCTGACACTCTGCGCCCGGTTCGATATAAATCACTGGACCCATACTCATATGCCCTTTGTTTGTCTAAGCATTCTCTCAGCACTCGGGAGGGAAATAATCGAGGCAGGCGTCGGATGTGTGGCGCAATCCCACACTTGGAGCCCCCTTTTTCGCTGTTTTGCGAGGGTGCTACGACCCAGGTCGTTGAGCGGTGTCGCGCGCGAGACATACTTAGACCCGGACGATCGAGGAAGCTACATCCCGGCTTGAGAACATCGGGTCCGGCCCGACTACACGCTCCAGCCCGGCAACGGGAAACCCCAGATTTTGCCCCCAGCTTTTTGCCCACTAGAACAAAGTTAGCATCGGTGGAGTTCTGATAATGAAGCCATAGTCAGCTTGAATCTCTAGATGAGCGAGCAAATGCAAAGCGCCTGAGAGGAACATCAAAGGAAGGCAGTCTACTGATCAAAGTCAAACCTAGAAGCTACATCTTGGGTGGTCTCGAAAAACTCACGCCGACGGAAGAGCGGCACATGGAAAACTAGGCCCCCATTTGGGAAGGATCCTTACATCGTATCTCGAGTTGTCGAATTTGGGCAATTATAGGCTCCGGATAGAAAGGAAAAATCTTCTGACATACATGGAATCTGGGGGGGAACATCTTAAGCGTTTCTACCAGTAGGCATCGGTTTGTAATGTTAAATAAAGCCTTATCGATTCTTATGTGACAAATTGACATGTTGAGATTATTTAGTTAGACATCTCGAAGCAGTTCGGATATGTAGGATCTGAAAAGCCTGATGAGAGTTAAGTAGACATAAAGGAAAAGGATTTCTCTTTATTTCAATTGAACTACATTCGATTCTGATCGGTGGTGTAAATCGATTACATTCTTTGAAACTTGTTGTTCAACCAGTTACTCAAAGCGACTTCTGGAAAAAGGGAGAAAAGAAAAAAAGGAGAAAGGAAAAGGGAGCGAAAGAACTGAATGAATGAAAAGAAGGAGAAGGAAAGAAAGAAAGAAGTGGAAAAGGAGAAGAAGAAAGGGATGAAAGGAGTTTATGCGAAGAAAGCAAGGGGAGAGTGAGATGTGGAAAAAAGATGAAAAGAAGGAGGGAGAAAGGAGGAAGGAAGAAAGAAGCGGCTTAATGGAGAAGGCGGCGAAATGCATCGCCCTCTCAGGGTACGTGCAACACGAAGCTAGGGAATAACATGACTCCGTAAAGGGAGACTAGGAAAAGCCACAACTCACGCCGTAGAAGAGCGGCGACTGAATCTTAGGAAGGATCCCAGAAGACAACCGGACCCGGTGATTCATCTCCACCCGAGATTCGGGTTGCGCGCCATTGGCGAGAATATACAAAATATAAGCCCACATCGGCCGTATTTATAAGAAGATGAAGCCCTGGGCCGCCGCGAGCGTTCCGAGATTCTCCATGTCGGCGTAAAAGGGCGATTCGCACCTTTGGCATCGAAGTGACGGCGCCCATGAAACTCTCAACCCAGTTCACATGGATAGCCGGCCTAAGCTATCTGTGATGGCGAGGCTCATCTACTCTGCGCGAGGCCGCATTGCCCACGAGAGTCGGACCAGCTCAGTTACATTCCCTTTCGGGTTTGGAGCATGCCGCACTCGGGCTGGAGGCATGCACTTTCGGGTGAAAACGCCACGAGGCCCGCGGCGCCGGGCAGTAGCTCATTTTGTGGGTTTCATCTACTCACCACAGTATTTGCCTCGAGAGTCGGACCATTTCAGGGCTACATTGCCAGCTAATTTGGAGCATGCTCGAATTTGGAAACATACTTTCGGTGAAATGCCACAGAGGCCAGGCGCCGGGCCAAGTAGCTCATTTTAATGAGCTCATCTGCTGCATAGGCGTGCGCCTCGAAGTCGAACCGGCTGAGGGCTGCATTGCCACTCGGGTTTGGAACGCCACTCGGTGGAGCAGCCACTCGGGTGAGCGCCACCCGAGGCCACGGCGCCGGGCCCAGTGGCTCATTTTGACGAGTTCATCTGCACCGCACGAGGCCCGCGCCTCGGGAGTCGGACCGACTCGAGTACATTGCCACTCGGTGGGCATGCACTGTTTGGGCGCGCTCGGTGAGAGCGCCACGGGGCCCACGGCGCCGGAGCGAAGTAGCTCATTTTGGCCAGGTTCATCTACTCTGTGAGACCGCAGCGCCTCGAAAGTCGGACGACTCGAAATTACATTGCCACTTTCATTTGGAACGCCGCTCGGTGAAAGCATGCCGAGCGCGGCGCCGGGCAAGTAGCTCATTTTGATGAGCTCGTCTACTCTACCCTGACCCACTTGTTACCTGAGAGTCGGACCCATTTCGGTTCTGTGCCACTCGGTTGGAACGCCACTTTCGGGTGCAGACGCCACTCGGTTGGAACTCCGGCTCGGCTGAAGCGCCCACGAAGGCCACGGGCCGGGCGAGTAGCTCATTTAGCTGAGCTCATCTACTCACGCACGAGGCCCGCGCGCGCAAAGAGTCGAACCCATTTCCGAGTACACATTCTTGGCACCTGGCTGGGAACGCCACGAAGGCAGCGGCGTAGGGAGCGAGTAGCTCACCTTGACAAGCTCTTCCCATCAATTCATACAGACGAGCTCTTCGGCGTCTTTCATGGGCGAGCTACGCTTGGCTGTTCGTGTGTGAGCTCTTCCTAGCCCGATTGCATGGCAGCGAGTTTATGGATGAGCTCACGCGGCTACATAGGCGAACGACTAAAAGTTGACTCGGCTCTGGTAGCTGGTAATGAATCCACCCGACTCAGGTGTGAGCTCGGCTATTGACACTCAGCCGCGCTGACCTAAAGAATCTGTTCTACTCATACGAGTCAGCGGAGTAGATTCATTGCTTCCAATGGCGAGCTCACGGCAAAATAGGTCATCTCGACCCTGAGGTCGATTCTACTCATGCAAGTCAGTCGGTGGAGCCCAGCAGCTCACATTGACAAGTTCATCCATTCAGCATAGGCCATGCAGCCTAAAGAGTCAATTCATTTCGAGCCAGTTGGCGGAGTGGAGTCGTGCTTCCCGAAATGGCGAGCTCACGACAAAATAGGTCATCTGACCTAAGGAATCGGTTCTACTCATGCGAGTCGTGGAGTGGAGTCGGTAGCTCGAAATGGCTGACTCGTGAAAATAGGTCATGCAACCTAAGGAATCAGTTCTACTCATGCAAGTCGGTAGATGGAGTCGGTATTTCAGATGGCGAGCTCGTGAATGGACATGCAACCTAAGAGATTAGTTCTACTCGAGTCATTGGAGTGGAGGTGTGGCTCGAATGGCGAGTACGCAGCAGTCATGCGGCTAAGGAATCAGATCGGCTCAAGCCAGGAGCCGGTCGATAAGACCGGTGGCTCAATTTGGCGAGCTCAGCTATCACAGGCCATACGACTTAGGAATCGGGCGGCTCGTGAGTTAACCGCGAAGCCTGGCGACTCGGCAGCGAGCTTAATTGCTTGACTCGGACCCTGATTCGGGACATACGATTCATGAAGAAAAGCATAAATACTACAGTGAGAACGCAGACAATAAAAAATGAATATTTATTAAAAGGAGGGCTACATATGTCTCGGGCCCCGGGCAGAGCAAAGCAAGTATACATAAAGAAAGAGTATAAAAGTCGATATCGGGCGAGGCGGAAATGAATCTGAAACTGGCGTCGAGCGGGGACGAGACGACGAAGAGGGGAATGGAGCCCCCGGTGGAGTATCGGTTCTTGAGAATGTCTGGCCAAATGCTCCCTCTAGCATCTCTCGTCACTTGGGAGATCGATTGAAGTCGAGTACGGGTAGGCGTTAACGACGCCTGGCGGCGAGCCACGAGGCCAGGCAGCGGCGGTCATAATCTTCTAATAACATCATCCCCTACGAGGCGACGAGGATATTTGCTGGTGAAGATCCCCATCTGTCAGCGATGCTCCTCGTTCGGTAGCTCCTGAGATTTGCCACTTTCGAAGCCTCCGACGAGCCACTTCTAGCAACGCCTTGGCCTCGGATACCTCGCCACGAGCCACGGCTAGCTGCGCTACTTTATCCACCTGGTCGTCATTGGTTGCCTGTGACTCCTCGCAGAGACTCCGCGACGCCGGGATGTGATATGCTCATCCTGGCATACGGCTTCGTCTTTGGGAAGGGCTGCGGCGAAGCCGATGGTCTCAATCCGGATCATTCGGCGCAACATGGAGCTCACCCTGGACCTTTTGAAGCTCACCTTCAACCGTAGCCAAGCTACTTGAACTTTTATCCTCTCTGCTTCATAGAGCACGGCGAAGCCTTGTTGTGCTTTGATCGAGATTTAAGTCTCCACCTCTCTTCGATCATACAGCTGCGCCCGTTCTTGCAACTCGGTCCTCTTAGAAGAAAGAGAGGCCGCCTTCGCCTTATAAATCCGGGCGATTTTTATATGCTTCTCGTTTAGTTTGGCCTTATCGGCCAGACCCCTTCAAATATTTTAATTTGCACGCACATCCAACGATAAGTCCCGACGCTCAGACGGGATCGACACAGCCGAACGCTGCTCGAGATCTGAAACTTCTTGAGGCAACCCCACGAAGGGATAGAGCGAGCCTCATCAGCGGGGCGGCTTCGACCTCCCGAGTCGGAGGAATCATAGGAGCGGACAAGATAGCACACAAGCGAGTTCGGAGTGAAGCGAGAGAGTCCTCATCTTCCGCTGACTTTTTGATTCGGATTTTGACTCTTCCGCAGCCGAGGTGGCTGGCACTCTCAGGGGCGGATTCCTGACGGTAATGGGCATAGCATGGCGGGCGCTCGGCGGCTCCATCCCGAGAGATTTTTGTCTTTGCTGCGGGCTTAGAAGGGCGGAGGCTCCCGCGACCCGCAGGGCCTCGGCGCGGCGGCTAACGCCTTCCGACTTTCTAGCGAGAGAAGTCGGAGGCCCCAATTCCCAGACAGCAGCGAAAGCGGCTGGAGTCTTTCGGTAGAGCTTGATTTTTAGTTTCGGCTCAGGAAGCCCCAGGGCAGTGCTGGCCCGGACTAAAATCTCTCCCTGGTAAATTAGGCTGCGATAAGCTGTGGAACTCACATGGTGGAAGAGGTAAGGGCCTCGAAGCGGTCGAGCGTGCGAGACCTTAATTTGACGGGCGGGAATGTCAGATTTTATCAACTCAGCATAAGGGTGAAGCGGGACATTCATGACGCCCGGAACTATAACTATCTTGGCACTAAGGTGAGTCGAGCACAGGAAGCATAAGAATAATGCCCGAGTCGAAATATTCAGCGACCTTCACCTGAAGTTATCACAGAAACGCAAGCGAGCACTCCACGAGATTATCGGGGTGGTCAATGAGCCGCCGGGCATGAGAAATATCGTCCTTGTCGGAAGGATCGTAATCCCAGTTGCAACCACTAACAAAGAAATAACATCCCTTCCACGACCTATGGGAAGAAGGGAGATCAGTGATCACCGAGGAGAAGACTCACGGGCGCTGGAAATAAAGGAAGCCTCGGTGAGTCTCCTTTGGGCCTAAAAGATATAGAACAAAGCCACCTTTGGGGCAGGCCCCACGTCCTAAAAAAGGCGATAGGCCCACGAAATGCCCGGCCGTTGGGGCTTGAGTTGGGAAGGACGGGCGCGTTGAAATGTTGCGAGACCTCTCTTTCGCAAAGGGATGCGTGAAAAGCAAGACCATTCTGAGCGACTTGGCTTATGCCATCCAGGTGCAGGCTACATAAAAGTCAGGCGTCGGGGTCGGACCGGACGGCGGGAGAGGTCGTGCGTTCGGCCAAAGGTAACCTGCCCGAAAATGCGAAGGGCCCAGGCCTTCTCTTAGGTCCCACCGGTCCACGACATGTTGGACGGTGATTTAAGGTGTCGGCCCAGGGGATCGTAATTAGGTTTATTTTCTCTTTACCATATCGAGAAGAGGCGCCCGACGTTTGGGGTTCGACTCTGTAGAGCGGCCGGAAGCATCCTAACAGTCAGGCCGTGTGAAGAATTAAATCGCCCGTCACGTAAGGGAAGAATGACCGGACCCGTAATAATAAGCGAAATCCGGTCAGTTCAGCCACAAAGGCTCAAACGAGAGAACTATGAGCAAATAAAGTCTGAATCGAGGAGAGGTTGGAGGCAGGAGAAAAGCACGGGACGGAGAAGATTCTGCGAGAGAAAGAAAATTTAAAAGAAATTAGAAGGGTAGGGAAGCGGCGCAAAAAACCCCGAGAGTCATCGTTATCCTACAGACATATGGCCAGTTAGCCTTAAGTAACCCACCCCAACGAGCTGGCGTGGAAGTGCGTCAGATCACGAGCGATCTGACCCTTACGTGCAGGTACCCGAAGTGAGGCGACTAATAGGGTTTGAAAAATGGCGCGCGAGGGCTCATTTCATTAGGCGAGAAACCGGCAGAAACTCGAGATGAAGGCGTCCAGTTGGGCATACTAAAACTAGTACCGGATTACTTGGCGATGGCGAGTTGAAGGCGATTCAGCCCAGAGGTCGATTTGGATAACCCGACCCATGATCCTATGAACCGACGAGATCGTCAGGAGCGATTATGGGAGAAGACTCAGTAGGTACGAAAATAGAATGATCCCCGTGCATCTTATCCGACCCAGTCGGTCGAGCATTGCTCCAGTTAGGAAAGTAAGATAATCCACGACATTCTGGCCCAGTGGTCGGATCCCCTATCACGATAAGGAAGGGAAACTATCCCGAGTAAACCCTCATACATATCTGTACCAAATCAGTCACGGACTAAAAGAATAAATATCCCATCGATGGGAAGGACTCTAGTATGCATGGCCCCGGTTGAATATCTACTTATAAATTCAAGGCCACCCCATCCGGTGAAAGTGCAGCCACGTATTTCATCACATGGGTTCGATATGCATCCGTAGACCCGTACACCATGCCCTCTAAGGTATGCAAGCATTCTCTCTTTTCTCGAAGAATCGACTTGGGCGTCGGAGGCGGCCATGGGCCTGTTGCGCAGGCCCCTTTTTCCTTGTTTTGCGGAAGGGTGCTGCGACCGAATTCCGAGACGGTATTGCGACGGACATGCGCCGGTAGGAGCGATCGAAGCTACATCTAAGCCGAAAGACATCCAGGGTGACGGCGGCCACCTGCCGCTCGATGATTCGGTTGAAATAGGCATCATCATCTACAATCAATGAGGAGAAGTTTTTGAGGAAAAGAAGTTTCAGCAAGTTTATTTACGCTAGTACATGAATTATTTATTTATTTGTTCATTAATGCTTAGATGTCTATTGTCACTTTCCTCCGCCCAATTAAAATAAGATAAGCATGATCTTATAATCTTCGGCCGCCATCTTGATATACTACAAAATATTGATTTTTATCGGATTACATAGATGGAGCAACATTTTTTTCTTTTGAAAAATAAACATGTGATTTTACATACATGTATTCGTTATGGCAATTGGAATTTACCACATTAAAATTAATTCTCGGCAGGTAATTTTTGAGAATAGGAACTATAATTTGCAGTTTCAAGCATCATGCAAAGACTAATTTCTTGTTCAATTTCATCTTATTAAAATTTACATTGCATTGTCACTTAAAATTTACGTTGCTTATTTTAAAATTTTGTGGCTTAGTGGAAAATTGATTTTGAGCTTTCATCCTACTCTCGAGAACTAGAGCATAAAAATATTCTCTATTACATTTGATGGATCAAATAGCACTATGGAATTCAATTTTTGCTATGACTTAATGCAAACTGAAAAGGATCAAATAGCACTATGAAATTCATTAATAAGATGAAATTGAGTGACAAATGAGTGACAAATGTGTTGAACACATCTGTTGTTCCCTCTCGGAGTGTAAAATGAAAAAATAAAAATAAAAAACTCTTTTTAAAAGTTGAAACATTTTTCAGGAGGTAGGAAACATAATATATTTGTCCAGATTAATTGTAATGCCCTGAAAATACCCTAACAGTTTTATAACATGTTCAGGGTGTAAAATAAATTAAATTATATATTTTTTCCGGCATTAATGGCTAAAAACGAAAAATGATAAAAACCGAAAATTTTCTGAGCGAATAAATTTGGTAAGAAATGTCGTTCATAGGGACCTAAGGGTCATAAATGAGTAATGTAAGTGCCAAAGTATAAATGAAATGAAATGAAGTGAAAATAAGTGAAATGAGGGCTTTAAAATGAGAAAAATGAAAAAAGCCAATTAATGTGCTAGCCAGAATATGGCGTACATGACGTAGGAATAAAGACCAAAGTGGTCCTATGGAATTGCGATTGGTGATTCACGCTTTTAGAGAAACAGGGGAGAAGGAGCTAGGGCTGGGAGAAGAAGGTATTTTTAATTGTGTTTCTCTCCATTCTTGAGTACATCTTTGTTGTTGAGCGAAGGAAGAAGATTTGAAGATAGCTAAGGTAAGAAAACTAACCCTAACTCCCTCTTTGATGATTTTGGATTTGGGGAAAAATCCTAACCTTACGTAAAGGTGATTTTGATTGGTTGTAGATCAATTTTGGACTTTTTTTTGGTTAAGTTTCAAAATTCTTTTAGGTTAGGATTGGTTTTGAGGAATTTTTGTATAAAGGAAATGATGAAGTTTCAAAAGAGTTGCAGTCAAAAAATTTTCAAAATCTTTGTTTTTGTTTTGGCTATAAGTTAAGTTATAATCATCCAAATTGAGTGATTTCAATTAGTAAAGAGCTAGAGCTCCAAATGTATAGAAGGGACCATGATCAAATTATAGCTCTAAGGCTCCCGAATATGGGCTTAAAGATGAGTTACGGGTAGTTGACAGGTATGCTCTATTTTGGGTGTAGTTGTGATGTTTTAGCCATAAGTTGAGTTTCACTTATCCAAATTGAGTGATAAAAAATTCTGGGTAAACTAGACTTCTAGGGGAATTATTTAATTGAAGGAAGTGTATGCGATTGTAACCGAAATTTTATCTTTGATGTCCGGAAATCCAGTGGAGTTATGTGCGAAAACAATCTAGTGCAGCTGCAAATTAAAGTAGTCTGGATGTAAAATGCAATAACTTGAGTTTTGGTGATCAGGTGGATGATTCTGATTGGAAGGAACATAGGCAGTAGAGCTGAATAAGTAGAAAGGAACCATTAAATTTATGGAGTTAAGACTCACCAAATTGAGAATAATAGTAGGTAACTTAGAAGTGAAGTGAGCATATGCCAACCTTGAGTTTGGTATTAAAATGTCGTAACTTGAGTTTGGGTGATCTAAATGAGATGATTTCAATTCCTAAAAAAAATAGACTCATAGAGATATCATTTTATTGAAGGAAGAATGAGAAAAATATGGCTCATGGGTCCCTCTAAAAATTTTCAAGTGAAGGTGTATTGGATAGACATCAACCCTAACCAAAAATCCTATAATGCACAACTGGTTTTTTTTTCTTGGGTTGTTCTTTGATAGTGACATATTTGTGATGGATTAGGGGTTGGTGATGAGGTGATCGAGGCTTTCTCATCACCAGAGGCGGCTGGGGCTTTCTCATCTTTCTTAGCCTCTAGCGGTATTGTTTCTTTATTGTTCACTACGACGGCAGTTTTACTCTTTTTAGCCTGCGGCCAGCGGCACTCCTCTTTCTTAGCCTCTGCGGTAGGGGATTTTTCATCAGCTTTTTCTTCTTGCTTAGCTTTCTTCTTCCTCTTCTTTTTCTTCCACTTCCTCTTCTTTTTCTTCGACTTATTCTTCTTTCTTAGGCTCAGTTTTCTAACCTGATAGGTTATGTAATTGTCTTAGGCTCAGTTTTCAGCCCGGATGGGTTATGTAATTGTGAACGCCATTTGGTGTAAGTAATGAAATTGTGTTTCTGGAAATTTTTGTGTTTTGTCTCGCCTTATTTTTATTGTGCTTAGGTGCTTGGGTGATCGATCGTGGACCTAATTTCTTGAATGAGGGTTATGGCATTTGATGAATTCTATAATGGATTAGCCCTTATGATACCTGATTGAACTGGGTTTGTTAGGCCCTAAACCCGGAATCTACTAGGGAGCGAGAAGGGCACTAGCTGTGGGTACGAACTGTGCAGCTTGTTCAACTAATATACTAATAAGTAAAGCGTCGTCAGGATTCAAATCGTTTGGAGAGGTGATAAGTCAGCGGCACATTTAATGTGCTCGTAGGGGCTATAGGCCTTATACTTAGGGAGTCATAATTGGATTTAACCCGCTCCCATCGTGTCTACACCATTTTCTTGTTTCCTTCCGTTCAAGAGTTTCTACTGATACTTCGTTGTAGGGTTTCGTGTTTTTCAGATAGTTTTTTCAGGCGTTTGTCTTCCCCTATCTTCTAGGTAAGCCTTATCTTTGTTTTGGGTAGGCTAGAATCCAGTCGCTGGCGTGTTTCCGGTGACAGGAACGTAAGAGGGTGTGTTTTGGACATGCTAGGAGGGGGTTTTCTTTTTTTCCTGGTCTAGTAGGTTCATGTGCGTTCTTACCCTTTTACCAGTCTAGTATTATGGCATGGAACTGACTTCCCTTTCCCTCTATCCTTTTGTTGTTGTCTGCTTACAATATGGCGAGAGGTCAAGAAGAGACTTCCCCCAGTCAGGTTGGGCGCAGGAGAGGGCTTAGCCGGGATACGCCTTCTGCAAGCAGCATCATTTCTTCTCTTTCTATGGAGGAGTTGAGGTCTTACTGCCACATTTTTGACAATATCGATTTTGAGTTGTCGGATGCTCCAACTAAATCCACTATTGGTAAGGAAGGCGATCTGATATATTTTCTTGGGAGCGACTCGCGGTAGAGCTTAGCTTCCGTTCCCGTCTCCTAATCAGCAATTCCTACACTTCTGCCGGAATGCCTTTGCTTTCTTATCCATCAAGATATTATTCGGATCCCTAGCGAAGTGTAGCGTCTTGAACCTCCTTTACCCGACTAGATATTTCGTAGGTGGGGTTTTCTTTATTTACACATTGAAACTGCGCATGGTAGAAATTTATCAGCGTCGACGAGCCCCGGATCTGGTTATTCTTGGGCTCCGACTCGCCCTAAGGCCAGGAATTGAAGGGCGTGATCTTAGTCGGGCCCGTGGTATGAGACCGGGCTCGTGGCCTCCAGTTTACTTTGGGCGAGCAATGTCATTCCAGGTGTGTTGATTGTGGGATTTGTATGTCGTTGTACGTTTATCCTACGTATTTTCTTAATAAATACTTTTTCGTGCAGGGAAAATCCAGAGAGGTAGACTGGTAAACTAGGTGGAAAGCTAGCCGAGAACATTTCAAGGTTACTAGAGATTCCCGACGGGAATGGCATCAAAAATTCTTTGCCGTGAATAATCTTTATGAATTGAGTCACAATCCCTCTCCCTATATTCTTCCAGTTATTCCTCGCCCTCTTCCCACATAAATAGTAGAAGGCGGGCATTACGTTATTAACGACCTTCTGACTTTAGTCGGGCGGCCTCGTCTCGGCCCAGGCCACGAGGTAGGGCGGTTGAGTCGAGAATTGGTGATCGGTGTTCGGCTCGACGACCTTCTTTGGCTAGAGAGAGGATTCGATACACCCCCAGAAGCATCTAAGGAGGTTGATAGGGGCAGCCGTCTAAAGTGTCTTCCTTTTATGAAAAAGGGTTCCCGATCACGCCCCGGCGTCTTAGAAGGAAGCGGGTGCTGACAGCGCGGTGCGAGGAGTGGAAAGATTTTGTCCTTAAGGTTGCCACCGATATCTATCCGCCCCCCTGTGAATAGGAAGAAGAGTAGGACGAGATGGCTGACCTCGTCCATAACTTTGGCGGGCGGAAGCCTTGAAGCGAGTGCCAACTTGGCGGGGCTGACTAATGCCCTGAGGTGGTTGGTGAGGCGTCGGCCTGTCGGCGGAGGTTCGGAAGCGGGCGATAGCCATTATGGACTTACTGAGATGGGCTTTCATGGCGGTCGGCTTTGGAGGCTACGCCCTCGGCGATTTAGAGGTTCCTCCCCGCGGTATTCCTTCGGAGAGACTCTTAGCCCTACCGTCAAGGCTACGTCTTCCCAGGTCCGAGTGTAGTAAGTCATTGCTTCCCAGGCCAGAGCTCTTATATTCTTATGATATTCCTCCACAAGGCCCGAGCTCCTGTGGAGGAAGTATGCGCTCCCAGGGGCTGAGGTGCCCGGGAAGTTATCAATCGGCTGGGAGGAGCCATTGGCCGGGGCGAATCCCAGATAGCCATTTGGAACAACTATACTGACAATGCTTCGATTCAGTAGAGGTGCGGGGCGGGGAAGGGTGAAAAATATCTTGCGTTTTCGTCACACTGCGCTTGCTAAGGGAAGATCTCAGCGAAGTCGAAACGGCATCTTGTCTGTAATACCTTAACTTTGTCAATCGGCAGATGGAGTGCGTTCACAAGCTATGTTATCTAGTATCATTCTGGAATTCATTGCTTTATTATAAAAGATTGTTCTTTTGCGGTATTCACAATTATCAGGAACATGACCTACCGACATCGAGAGTTCGAGCTTCGATTGAGGGATGTGGAGCGGTTGCGGCTCTACGCCCAATCGGTCATTTCTGACCACAGGGCGCTAAGTGCTTCCTTAGTTGAAGCAAAGTCAAGCTCCCGGCGCTGGGAGAATGAGGCCAATTAAAGCGTTGAAAAGATGGCTGGCGAGCGAGAGAGAGATCTGCTCATCATGATGCCTTGATGGCCGTGTGGATGCCGTCACGACAAGGAATCTTAGGAATTGAAGGTGGAGTGCGAAATTTGGCTCGGGTCACAAAATGCTATGGCGATTCTTGAGAGGCTAGGCGAGAGGAAGGCAGAGGCTAATGATCTGGCCAAACGAAACGAGTCTCTTTGCTACTAGAACTCGGGACTTGTAAGGATGAAGTGTCCGTTATCCGGGCAGAGGCCCTTAAAGAGAAAAGGGCTCTGGAGGAGGCTTACAAGGATGGCTTCGACATAATCTTCAACTATGGGTATGGTTGTTGTGATTTTTCACATAACATTTGCGAGAAGTCAGCAGGAGTTCAGACGGGATCTTAGGACACATCTAAGTCGTTCTCCTCGAGTTCTTTATTAGCCTCGATGCCCCACCCCAGGTGTTGTCCACTGTCAAAGTTTGCATCCATCGATGTCGTTACGGTGAAGCGGCGAATGTGCCGAGGAGAGGGAGGCCACTTTGCTGCCGGAGTTCTTGAGATGGATCATAGCAAAGGTAGGCGAGCCTCTCTACCAGGGTTGAAGTAGGGTAAAGAGCACACTTTCTCCTCTCATAGTGACCAGGGAGAGTGAGGAGCATGATGTTTTTGGGTTGTATTTTGTGGTTGCTCATTGAGCCTTGTTCCTTCACCCATGTTTCTCCGCCTCGGTTCTAATTGTGAAATCAAGCTGATAAAAGCATGTGTTGTGCGATAAAGCATGTGTTGTTCTTAGTGCAATGTAAGGTGCTTTATTTTTATTGGATCACATAATTAAGCTAATTTAGTCGAGCAAGAAAAGATGCACCTTGAGTAGGATATAGATCAGCTTCGGATGAACACTACGGTGAGCAAGGTTCATTGGCCCCTCTTCTACCATTTCCTTACCCGGGCTTCGTGATGTACCAGCTGGGCATCAACCATACTGGGCTGGTAGGACATCAACCTTACCCGGACTTTGTTATGAACCAGCTGGGCATCAACCATACTGGGCGGTAGGGCATCAACCTTACCCAAATTTTGTTATGAACTAGCTGGGCATCAACTATGCGCGGTGGGACGCCAACCTTACGGACTTTGTTATGAACCGATTGGAAACGCCAGCCATGCGGCGTGGGACATCAACCTTACGGACTTTGTATTAGACGGTGGGCATCAACCATCGCTGAAGTTTGGTAGGACATCAACCTTGCGGACTTTGTTATGAACCGAGTTGGGCATCGGCCATATTGGGTAGGACGTCGACCTTACCAGAGACTTTGTTATGAACCCATTTGGGCACTCCAGCCATGCGGCGGGTAGGACATCAACCTTACTCGGACTTTGTTATGAACCAACTGGGCATCAACCATACTAAGCTGGTAGGACATCAACTTTACCCGGACGTTGTTATGAACGGTGGGCATCAATATCTTGGGTCGATGGGACATCGACCTTACGGGACTTTGTTATGAACCCAGGCTAGGCATCAACCATCACCCAGAAGTAGTTAGGACATCAACCTTACCCAGACTTAGTAATGAAAAATTGATACTGGAACAAAGTTAGAAATTGATAGTACCTTTTAAGGTGCATAACATTCCACATTCTAGGTACATGTGTTCCGTCTAGTTTATCTAATGCATACGATTCGGATTCAGGTCTCGTGTTCTGATACTCGGTCCTCCCAGTTTATTTGGAACTTTCCAAGCGTGGATCGATTGTGTTTTAAAACTTTTCTTAGGGCCAGGGTCCCACTAAAAAACATACGGGTTTCACGGCGCTGTGTATAGGTTTGCCAACTCTTGTGGTATAATGCTATTTACATTTCTTTGCTTGATTAAATTGCCCGCAGTAGGACAGGCGGAATCAAAATTTATATCTAAGTTCCTCCTACTGCCTTAGTAGTCAAAACTGCTACTTGATATAGCGATTTAAGTCGAACACGGGGATGGGTTTTCTTCGTGCAGATGATTTGAGTGAAATCAAAGCGGTGAATTAAATTTGGATTTTGGGGTTTGGTTAAAAAGCAGGGAAGTGTATAGTTTGCAGCCCCGAAAGTAAAATGAAGAAAAATATAAAAAAAAGAACTCCTTGAAAGCGGTGAGCGGCGAGTTTAAGATCTAGAAATTGGCAGGAGTCCAGGGTTGAATTTCCTCGCGTTATGACGTACGGCACATAGTCCATGGCATACTTAGGATCTATGTTTAACTAGCAAACCTCACCACTTGAAGCAGCTCCCCATTTGGTCGACACGGGTAACTTATGCGGTTGTGGCCCACTTTTCTTGTTTTAAAACCCTAACATTTAATATCATCTCGGAGGCTCGTAGAGGCCATCTAAAGATGCGAGTACCTCTCTCATGAATATGCAACTGGATCTAAAGCATGGAGAGTATTAGTCATCCAGTAACATTAAATCTTATCTGACTTGAAACCTAACATATAAATATCTGTTTTAGAGAGGCTCGTAAAGACAATCTAAAGAATCACGAGTACCTCTCTCCTTTGGCTGAATATGCCTTTGGATCCTAAAGCATGGAAGTATTAGCGGGTAATGACATTCAATTGTGCTATTCGACATCAGTTTGAGAACACAACCCTTTAACCTACCTCGGTGGCTCGTAAAGGGCAACTAATGGATATTAATTGTATCTAAAGCTGAAGTATACTAAACCACTAAGCTTGCCAAGTATTGGCTAGAAGAGAAGTAAATCAAAAAGCTAAAAACCTAGAGTTGAAGATTTGGGAACCAAAAATGACAAAACCTGTTTGCATGAAACGAGGGAACTACACGGCTTGACCTAAAGATCCTCATACGTGGCCTTTTTACTTCAAGAAGGAAGTGTGATTAGTGTCCCCGAAAAGTACAATTTTGAACCACATATTAGATAAGGTTTTGAGAGTACTTTTTTTGATCATTAATCATAGCTCATATATCGATTGAGTGTTCAAGTCATCTTAGTAACACTTATGTCAATTTGAGGTGTTTTAGTTGTTTTGTAGACTTTTAGCACAATTTGAACTTCAACCTCAATGCAAGTAAGTCAAATCACTGAGGTCGGAAATTTAGTCTCGACCATCAACAAGCCCAATCGATGGAAACAAGGAAAAATGGAAGAAGCAGATACGGTTGAAACGGGATAGAGCATAGAAGAGCGACAAAACGAGTTTAGCAAAGCTATTTATAAATTCGCAACCCTAATAATTTCGCCAAAAGCTCATTATAATGGGTTCGCAAGTTAAGCGAAATTTATGACTTGTTCGCAAGCCTAGCGAAAATGATGAATTTCGCTAAACCAAATCCCGTTTGGCTAAACCTTTGTTCATTAGCGAAATTATCGGTTCTAAGCTTCTCATTATTTTTAGCTAACCAGCGCATTCGCTAACTAGCGAAAATGCCTTTGCAGCGAAATTTCCAATTTTAGCTACACTTGATTAAACTAATTATACAAATTCATCTGTGTGAAAATGCATGCCCTCGTCTGTGCTTTGTAATTAATGTAGCCTTTCATTTTTGGTGAATTACTCTCTTATCCTATAACCCAGCTTAGTTGCTAGGGTTTGGTATTTTCATACCTTGAGGAGGCTATAAAATACCCCTCATGCTTTGTAATAAGAGGAGTGGATGAAGGAATACAGTTTTTGGTGATTTGTAAGTTATTTTCTTTTCTTGCTTTTTGTAAATAAATTGTTTTATTTTTCTCTCTTCTCCTACTCTTCTCTCTCTGCTTTCTTTCCACTTTCCAGGCTGCCAAACACACCTCGCCAAGGGATGTGACTCTCAAGAGATGCTTGGCTAAACCTCCTTCCTTTGAAGAGGAAGGGAGCTAGCTTGGTGGTGGGGTTAAGCATGTTGTCCTCTTGTACTAAAAGTCACGGGTAGTGTATTTATGGCCCTTATTTTCAAAATTCATTTGCATAACATGGGATGTGTCTTGGCCAATACCTCCTCCATGCTTTAGATCCGGTGCTTAGTGACGAATCACGTAGCTCTTTAGATGGTCCTTACTTGCCTCGAGGGTAGCATTTACATGTTAAGGGTTCAAATTAGGGTTGAAATAACAGTGACTTTTATTGTTTTGTCTCTCCATGCTTTAGGATGCGGTGCTTTCGGGTGAGAGATGCATTGTTGTTCTTTAGATGGTCTTTGAGCCTACGAGAATGATAATTTAATGTTAGGGTTTAAATTAAAAGGGGCCATAGCGCATGCTACAGTATTGACTCAAATAGGAAGTGTTTCATGGGTGAGGTTTGCTAGTTAAATATAGGTCCAGGTTATGCCATGGACTATATGTTGCATGTCTGCGAGGATAAAACCCGAGGACACTTGTTTGCCCTAACTTGCGAGTTAACCTAAATCTTGAGTTAACTTTTTCACCTTTAACTTTGCAGTTTTTATAATTCTCAGTTTTTCAAACTATTCCCAGCATTTTTAAACACAATTCCAAGAGTCGAATAGAAAGCCTTACCTTCATGCCTAAGTGACCATTTCTAGGATGAAAACCCATCCCGTGTTCGACCTGAACCACTATCTGCGTAGCTTGACTACGGCGTGGTAAGACAGGTGTATATAAATTTTGTTGATTTTAGCTCAGCCTACTGTGGCACGAATCAAAGTGGTTTTAGCCGCTCATCCTCCAAGTTGTCATCCCTGGAGGGTGTTTAGCAACCAAGAAAGGGGGAGAAAGAGGAGAGAAGAGAAAGCGCTGAAAGAAAATAGAAAAACTGCGCAAGATATTTCTTGAAAGATTAAAGTTAGGGTTACAAACTTATAAGGTGGCTTATATAGCCAACCTTAGTGTGTGAAATACAAAGAAAGCCTAACATTTTAAGCTAAATTCAAAGGGCAAGGGAGTAATACACCAAAAAATGAGTCGGTTGGCATTATTACAAAAAAGCATGACAAGGCGTGGATTTAGCTAATGCTCAAAGTTTCGCTGATTGGCGAAACCACGAATAAGCGAAATCATGAATTTACGCTAAGCGTGGCAATTAGCTAGCTAAGCGAGAAATTTAATGCTTTCATGAAATTCTTGTGTGATAAGCGAAAATGCATAATTTAATAGGAATGATGACATTTAAGCTATGTCTGAGATAAGCGAGAAATTGAGAAATTTAAGCTATCCACACGATGAATTTTAAGCTAGCCTAGCGAAAAAGTCGAGGTTTCTCCTGAGCTCTTGTTCCATTGGCCAGCATTCCTGTTTATACCTTCCCATTTTCTTCTGCTTCATTTTCTTCACTTTTCTTCTCTTCTTTCCTCTTAGTCTCGATCTATGATGTTGATTTATTTCGAATTCTTCGGTACTTGGATCGACTCTAACACTTTTGGCATGATTATCTCACAGCGCAAAAGTACCACAAATACGTCCCGATTGGAATAATAGGGACCTTAATATGTAAGTGGGTTAGTACGACAATTAGTACACAAAAGCGCTCAAACCTATTAAAAGAAATAGGGGTTCAAAATAGCACTTTTTGGGCACTAATCACCCCCGACCTACACATTGCTAGTCGAAGTAGCAATGAAGAAAGAAAGAAAGAGCATACGAAAAGATAACAAAATTATGTGCCTGGGTTGTAGTTCCAAAAGGTTGTGAAGAAGTAATGCCTAACCACAAGTAAGAATCATCAAAGTCGTGTCCAATAACTATCATGAAAGAATAAATACCATACAAAATTGAGTATCCAAAGAGTCTCCATCTCGGTGAATCCAACTAGAAACTCACGAAATCTAAGTGTTTATTTGATTAGCTCTCAACAATAGCGCTAAGCTGCACTCCCCTGACCTAGCTGCTCACCACGACCTAGCATGCTAACCAACTTAAATAGATCAGGACCCACCTCTTATTCCTGCAATTCTTTTTGTGTTGTAGGGTGCGTCTTGAGGAATCGACCTCTGAGTCCATGCTAACGAGAGTCTACCGATGACTCCCAACCAATTAAAGGGCTTAGGGCACCAAGTCATAAGGATCTTCGACCACAAAGCTCTTCGAGGTTTCACCCCGGGACTTTGAATGATTTCAGAGACTCGGCCACCCACCACAACTTGCTAAACTCCACCCATCCACCATGCTTGAACACTAAGTCGGTGGCTCCCACGACCGGTGAAGGTTTAGAGACAGGGCTTTAAAACTTTTCGCCATATACCCCTCGGGCCAGGTGCTCGGGTTTCAAGGCAAAGCATTGCAATTTTATTCTTTTTCTTTTCTTTTTCTTTTTCTTTTCATTTCTTTTCTTTTTCTTCTTTTCTTTTTCCTGGGGTCCTTAACCTATTAAAGGCGGTCGATGAAACTAGGAGTGAGTTATGCAAATTAAGGGAGATTACCTGATTTTGTATCATTGAAATCTAATGTGCTTTGTGTGTGGTTAGCTAAAGGTGGAAGAAAGGTCGAAATCAATAAGAATTCAACTAATCATCCACTCCAACTAAGCATGGAACCAATCTAGCATCAATAAATTGGACAAAGCTTCAATTTTTCAAACCACGGGTTAGGCAAAAACCCGCAAAGAAGTTTGGTTACAAAAGCAGATTTAAATTTTGAAAAAAGTAAGAATTTATTTTTGTATCTGACTTTATAGAAAGGGGACCCGACAAGCCACTAAAAACATCACAAAATGAAGCCGAACAAATGATAACAAAACATAAATACAAAATCCACTTCCTTTACCCTAACTCTCCCCTGACTTGAACATCTCGGTGTCGAAATGGGGCTCGGAATGGAAAATTAGAAGGAAGTGTTACACTCATGATAAGGATGAATGAAATGCTGGATGTGGGAACTTTACAAGCATCGACACACATTTACTCCGTTGGGCTTCAAATAAACAAGTTATGAGAAGAAAAGAGGAAAAAGTGACCAATTGGACCATTTTAAAATTACACTTTCATAATAATCTCAAAAATGTTCTTTCTGGCCATGTTGGATTCTACACTCTACAGCTTCAGCCCGTACACCAAGAACACCTAAAGCGGGTTCGGATGAAAAAGTTATGGCGAAGCAAAATTGGAGGTAAAAGTGGGGCTATAGCAAGAAAAATTTCGCTAACTAGCGAAATTTTATTAGCCTTATGAAATTTCGCTAGCTAGCGAAAATTGGCGTTTATTAAGTTTCTGAAAAATTTAAGTATGTCTAATAGCGAAAATTTTGATTTTTTTTTTTTTTCAAATCAAAATAAATAATAAATAAAAATGATAAAATAAAAAACTTTTATATAAAAAAAAAACGTTTTTTCAATTTTTTAGAAATAAAAATAATATATATAAAATAAAAAATAAAAATAAAATAAATTTTTTTTTAGAAATAAAAATAATATATCTGGAAAAACAAACGTTTTTTTTTAATATATAAAAAAATTAAAATGGAACAACTGTTGGCTATTTTGGCATGTAAGCAGAAAACACTATTCTTTAAGCCATCCAATTTCGCTAGCTTAGCGGTATCTAACTAAGCGGTACGTCCAAATTTTCACTATAAGCGAGGAAATTTTAGCAATTTAAACTGGAATTCTTAATTTAAGCTATAGTTCTAGCGAATTTTTAATTTTAAAACTGCGAAAATTCTCTTCTTCACTCAGAGATTCTTGATTTAACTGGAGACTCAACTTCAAATTTCACAAAAAAGCGCAAAAATTAACACAAGAAAAATTAAGAAAACTTGCAAAAGAGTAAAAATTAATCTAAAAACCTAAATTAACTAAAAATTAGAGAGATAATCTAAAAAAGAAAATTAAAGAAATCAAAAAATAAAATACGATAAAATAAAACAAAAGAAACAAAACAAATTAAAACAAAAAGTGGGGGAGACTGTGCTCCCCCTAAACCAATTCTTTAGGCCTTTGGAGGCTGCTTTGGAGCTAATGAGACTCATAAATCTTAGGGGTTCGGGTGCTCCAATCAGAGACGACACCCGAACCAACCACTATGCATGCAGTAGCAGAGAATTTGTGTTGATGTAGTGAGGAGGCTTGTACGATTGGCCACTATTGTTTCCTAATGTTTTGCATCTGCCGGTGATGGGGTGGCCTTGGTGAGGTGGGTGCTTGAGAAGTGGGTGTCTTCTTTGGTGTGAATTGTGTTGTTGGCGGGGTATCTGCGGAGATGGCGTGGAGCTATTGGTGGCTTGGGTAATGGGATTTTTGGGGCTCTTCCCTTGTTCCCTTTCCATTACTTTCCTCACTCGACAAAGGGAAGAATTTCTTCTCTTTTTCCATGGCCCATATACTATACCTAATTGTGGGGCATCTGGTTCCTCGGGAGGGCTTCTGCGATTCAACTTTCAATTCCTCACGAGAACACTTGATTTGAACTGCTCACCAAAATTAGCTGATCGACACTTTCAAATCCTCAGATTCTCCTCCTCTTGATGAGCAATGATTGGCGTTGAGCTTTGAGATGGATCGCGGGATGTCCAATTTTTTTGATCAATTTCGCTGGGACATCCGATTCCTTGTTAGGGGAGCTCTCAACTGTCTCGATTCCCTATTATCCTGAACATTCCGCTGCCTGTTATCTGTAAAAATTGTCCACTTGTTTGCTCAAATTGGGACCAAGCATTCCAGGGGATAAAATTGGTGGTTATTCTTTGGCAGGAAGTGGGAGCATAACATGCTGAAGTTGGGAGGTGCATATTGTGGGAGTCTTGGCTCCCATGAGAATTTATTAATCCCCCGACTATGGTTGTAAGCACTACCATAGGGTGAACTCATCCATTGGTTTCTATAGTCCCTCATGGACATGTAAGCTCTAGGTTTACTCTCCATTGAATACTCACTATATTGTTCTCCCTCTTCCATTTGGTCACAATTTGAAACCACTTGAACTGTCTTGAGCGCTTGCGCTAGAATTTTTAACCCGCGAAAATGGATTCTACGTGAAAGCGAGGACAACACCAAAACAATACGGGAAGATCCTGCTGACCTTTGCTTTTTTTTTATATGAAATGAAAATAAAAAATGACAATGAAATATAAAAATTCACCCAAAACTTGTGATAGGATCACAAGTGTTCCACGACTCCTCACTTGCTAAGGCACCATCCCGACAGCGCCATTTGGTCGTGCCATAGTAGGTTGACGGAATCAGCAAAATTTATATCCTAAGTTCCTCCTCTTTGCGAAGTAGTCAAGCTGCTGCCGGTATAGCGGTCTAAGTCGAACACGCGAGGATGGGTTTTCTTGTTTACAAATGATTTAGTGAAATCATTGGTGAATTAAATTTGGATTTTGGGGTTTGGTTAAAAAGCGAGGGGAAGTGGATGGATTTGCGACTGAAAATAAAATGAAGAAAAATAATTAAAAAAAGAACTCCTTGAAGCGGTGGGCCAGGTTTAAGATCCTAGGCTAGCGAGAGGTCCGGGGTTAATTTCACCAGCGTTATGACATGCAACCTATAGTCCATGGCATAGCAGGATGCATGTTTAACTAAGCAGCCTCGCATGGCCAGCTCATATTTGAGTCCAACCTGGAGTAACATGCGGAGTTGCTGTGGCCTTTCTTGTTTTAAAGCCTAACATTTAATATCATCTCGAAGGCTCGTAAGACCATCTAAAGAATCCTGAGTACCTCTCTCCACTTTGAATATGCCTTTGGATCCTAAAGCATGGAAGTATTAATTTAATCGATAACATTAAATGCTATGCAACCTAATTTGAAACTAACATATAAATAATATCATTTTAGAGGCTCGTAAGAGACCATCTAAGAATCACAGTACCTATACTCCAGCTTGAATATGCAACGGATCTAAAGCATGGAGTATTGGCCAAATTAATGACATTCATTGCTATTCAACTATCGGTTTGAAACCACAACCCTTTAACCTACCTCGTTGGCTCCGTAAGGGCAACTAATGGATATTAGTGTATCTAAAGCTAAGTATACACTAAACCACAAAAGCTTATGACATTGTGAGAAGAAAATCATCAAGCTAAAAACCTAGAGTTGAAGATTTGGGAACCAAAAATGACAAAACCTGCTTTGCATGAAGCGGGAACCACGACAACCTAAAGATCTCACCCCGTGACCTTTTACTTGAAGGGTGGACCCAGCCGCTCATCCTCCCTAAGTTGTCATCCTGGAGGTGTTTGGCAAAAGCGAAAGGGAGAAAGAGGAGAGAGAAGAGAGAGAAAAGCGAAAAGAAAATGAAAGCTGCAAGATATTTCACGAAAGATTAAAGTTAGGGTTACAAACTTATAAAGGGTGGCTTATATAGCCAGCAGATATTGAAAATACAAGAAAGCCTAACATTTTTGGCTAAATTCAAGGGCAAGGGAGTAATACACCAAAAAATGAAGTCGGTTGGCGTGAACACAAAAGCATGACAAGGCCGTGGATTTCGCTAATGCTCCAGAAAATTTAAGCTAGCGTTGCGAAACCACGAAGATAGCGAAATCATGAATTTTCGCTAAGCGTTGGCAATTTTAAGCTAGCTAAGCGAGGCTATAACAGCGATATTCTTGTGGTAGCGAAAATGCATAATTTCGCTAGGAATAGTGACATTTTGCTAGCTAGCGAAATTCACGAAGATAAGCGAGTGAGAAATTTCGCTATCCACGATAATTTTAAGCTAGCCTAGCGAAAGTCGAGGTTTATCACTATGTGACTCTTGTTCCATTGGCCAGCGTTTACCACGCTGCTTCTGTTGCCATTTCTTCTGCTTCATTTTCTTCTTTTCTTCTGCTCTTCTTTCCTCTTAGTCTCGATCTATGATGTTGGTTTGACTCGAATTCTTCGTGCTTGGATCGACTCAACACTTTTGGCGCAATTATCTCACAAAAGCGCAAAAATTGCCACAAAAATGCGATCGGTGGAATAATAGGGACCTTAATATGTAAATTGGGTTAATTACAACAATTAGTACACAAAAAGCGCTCAAAACCTATTAAAAATAGGGTTCAAAATAGCACTTTTTGGGCACTAATCACTGCTTTACGTGGTTCGTCTGCCATGTCTAGGTCTTTGATCATAGTTTCAGCATTCGACTGCTCAGGAATATCAATTCAGAGTGTGGGCATGCCGATTTCTATTGGGACTATAGCCTCCATCCCATAAGTGAGCGCGAAGGGGGATATACCGGTTGGTCGACGGGTTGTTGTTCTATAGGCCCAAAGCACCCCAGGGAGTTCATCCACCCACTTGCCTTTAGCTGAATCTAATCGTTTCTTTAAGGCGGTTAATATGGTCTTATTTGAAGCTTCTACTTGGCCATTACTCTACGGATACCGCGAGGTGGAGTAAAGGTTCTTTATTTTCAATTCCTAGTAGAAGTTCTTGTAGGCCCGACTATCGAATTGAAGCCCGTTATCTTATACAATTGATCGAGGTATACTAAACCGACAGACGATATTCTTCCAGATGAACTGAGCGGCATCCTTATCTTTGATTGATGCGAAAGCCTCGGCCTCTATCCACTTACTAAAATAATTAGTGGCTACCAGTAATAATTTTTTCTGAGCTAAGGCGGTAGGGGCTTGACCAAACTATCATCAAATTCCCCGATGAAGCGAGAAAGGCGAGGGCTCGTGATGGGGGTAAATCCGTGGTGATCTGAGACGGGGGGCTAGTCGTTGGCATCAATCACACTTTCGTACATAGTCGGCGGCGTCAGATCTCATGGTTGGCCAATAATACCCCTGAGTGTGGGCTCTGTGTGCCAATGTTTTGCCACCTGGATGATTAGCACATATCCCTTCATGCAGTTCGGCCAATACATACTGCCCCTGTTCGGTGGTTAAGCACTTTAAGTACGGCCCGTCCAAGGACCGTTTAAACAATTGCCCGTTAACCAAAGAGAACCTGGCTGACTAGATTTGGATCTTTTGAGCTTTGTTCTTTTCGTCTGGGAGTTCTCTCGTGTTAATATACTGCACTATAAGGTCCATCCAGGAAGGGGAGACCTCGTCTACCTAACTTACCCGGGTAGTGATAATTGAAGAATCCGGTTGATAATAGATGGGCAAGAACACTGTGTTTGTTATCAGAAGAGAGGCGGCTACGGCGGTTAAGGCGTCCGCTTTTTCGTTGCAGTCTCTAGTGAAGTGTTCAAGCTTCTAGGCTGAAAAGCTGCCCAAGCGTTGCTTGACCAAAGATACATACTTTGCCATTCGGGGGTCTCGTGACTCATTGTCTTTGTTTACCTACCCTACCACCAACTAAGAATCACTTCAAATCAGGAGCCTGTCAGCTGACACACCAGCTACCAATTCAATTCCGGCTAGGATGGCCTCATACTTTGATTTGTTGTTGGAGGCATTGAAGCCTAAATGGATAGCTTGCTCAATTCTCTCCCCGGTCGAAGATTTAAGTTGCAAACTGATGCTGGCTCCGATTTGCCAAGATGCCCCATCTACATTAAGGGTCCACCAGTTCAAGCTGCCTTGGTACACTCTAGATTGGGGGATTGCTGCTAGAAAATCTAGCAGAACCTGTCCTTTTCTAGCTAATCTTGGCTTGTATTGAATGCGGTGTTCCGGTCGATTGCCCGTCGAGCTATCCTCACGGACAGTCGGGCTTGTGAATGGTGCTCGAAAAGGAAGGTCGATTAGCCGCGACAATGGGGTGTGCTTGGAAGTATAAGGCGAGCTAACTGTTACTACGGGAAGGCTAATAATCTTTGCTGCTAGGGTGGTTGCCTTCGAGTTTTGCGTCGGCTAAGGACTTCAATGTGACAAAAATGCGGCCTCTTCTTTTTATTTCATCTTCCTTGAACAGCCGGTACTCAGGGACATCCCGAAACAACTAGATTTTGAAGAGTGTTTCGCCAACTTTAGGGCTAGCAAGGACTAGAGGTTCTACAAGATACTATTTGATAAGCTGGCGAGGACTTAGTGCATTCCTCATTCACTTTGGCCCGGTGTCGCGAGGTGAAGCGGCTTTAGGCGGTCACGTAGTAGAAATAAACCGCCCCCGGCGGCTGACTTTGCGATCAAGTTGTTATACTCTCTTTCTAGAGGCGGGAGTCGAGGACTCCAAAATAGCTTTAAGTTGAGCGAGGTTGGCTTCTATACCCTCTGAGTCACCATGAAACCTAAGAATCGGACCGCGCTAACTTCAAAGGCGCATTTTGGGGGATTGAGCTTCATACCGTATGCCCTTAGGAGTTCAAAAGCCTCTTACAAGTGTCCAACATGGTCCGGGCATTCTTTGGACTAGCATGTCATCAATGTAAACCTTCATGGTTTTTCCGAGTAGCGGCTTGAACATCTTGGTCACTAACCTCTGATAAGTTGCCCCAACATTTTTTAAGCCAAAAGGCATCATATTGTAGCAAAACAGTCCATGCGGGGTGATGAAGGATGTTCTCTCCGCATCTGGTGGATGCACGGGTATTTGATGATATCCCAAGAAGGCATCCAGGAATGACAACATCCCATGCCCGGCCGATGCATCCAGCGTCTACGGTCTATCCGGGAATTGGGAAGGTTGTCTTTCGAGCATGTCTCGTTGAGATCTGTGTAGTCCATGCACACTCTCCATTTGTTGCCTTTTTTTGAGACTACCACTACATTAGCCAGCCACTCCGAGTATTTTATCTCTATGATGAATATCGCTTCCAAAAGATTATCCACTTTCGTCTGAATAAACTGATGTCGGTCCAGGTGAAAACGCCTCACTTTCTATCTAACCGGCTTTGCCTAAGGGATGACATTCAATTTGTGAGAGGCATGTATGGGATTAATGCCAGTCATGTCTAAGTGGGTCTAAGCGGTCGGAGAATACGCCATGTTGCGGAGCGATACCTCTGCCTGTTGTTCTTTGCCACCTGCAGAGATAAGAACTAACATATGTGGATTATCGACTCAGGTAGTGACATTGGTTCGGTCGATGGCTAATGCTCACCCCTTGTCTTCCACAGCACTTGGGCGCGATCTATAGTTGCTGATACGAGGCTTGGGTCTCGAAATTTGGATTGTGGGAGCTTCGTTTCTCTCAGTTTCTGGCAGTGACAATTGGTAACATATCCATTTACGCTAGTTAATTTCCCAAAGGTCGATATGGCGGTAGTCGAATAGTGATCATTTGGTGGTAGGTCGATCAATAGAAACTTTTCATTGCATGCGGCCATGCTTCATTAACAATAGCATTATGCAGACTGATCCTCGGCGACTAAAAACAAAACACTGTTGAACCACGAAGCTCCCGATCGACAAGGAGAGTAATTTCACCCATAAATTCGCATGTCCTTACCGTTAAAACGGACGAGGATTCTACCCGTCGAACTCAAACACATCAAAGGGAGATGTTCATGCTTAAAAGTGACGATTACAACGGACGGATCAACCGTATTTGCCGAATTCGACCCGTTACTACATTGCACATCAAAATCATTGATACATAAAGTAAGTATAAGTGCATCATGGTGTGGAGTAATGACCCTGGATGGGTTAATAGGGGGAAAGGATATAGGGTCGTCGATCGGCTGGATTGCTCTGCTGTTGTCTGGGACGTGGATGGTGTTTACCTAGGCCCGGACTGTGGCTGCACACAACATTCTCCTCTTCTAGAGCTTAGGCCCCGATGCGTCGTCGGCCAGGTTCGCCCGGTATGTAGTAGTTTATGGAGACGGGGTTTAGGTGGGAGCTGCGGCCGACCGCTATTCTTTTCGGCTGGGGCGACCTCATTTCCGCAGTTTGTCTCTCGGATATAATATCTCCTAAGGTGGCCGCCCCACGATTAACTTTCCACCCGGAATTTCGGACTTGGCGTGGTTGGTCTACCGTGCCCTTAGCCTGCATGGTAATCACACCTCCAGGCCCCGGATTTCGCTACGTGGGGATTTATTTGGATGGAGTGTAGACCATTTAAAGTCGGGGTGATCCGGATGAGCGGAAAGACTGTCATCAGAGTCATTCAAAGGGGGTAAGCCTCTGGGGTTCCACTTTCTCCCGATTGGTCTCGGGAGCATTTGTGGTTCTTACTCTGGCTCCCCTTTTCTTCATGCTGACCTTTAGTGGTGATTTAAGCATAGAAATTTGAAGTCATCACGGTCACGGGAGGCTACCGGATATCCTCCAGTGTCGAATATTTATCCACCCGTCTATACAATTCTTCCATCGTCATAGGCAAATCCAAGGATAGTGAGTGGAAAAATGGGGTAGTCGGCCCAAAACTCCTTCAGAAATTCAGGAGGACCGCATTCATATTGTAGGAATCAATCTGTTGGACAGCCCCTCCAAATCTTCTGGTGAAATCGCGGATGGACTCGTCCTCCCTCAAAAGATGGTTTGCAGAGAGCTAATGTTCCCCTTCTGTCGAACAAAGCACGGGTACTGGGAAATAAATGCAGCCCATAACTCACTGAACGAGTTGATAGATCTCTGCGGGAGTTTGTGGAACTAAGCCAAGGTGGGCGCCTTCAATCTAGTTAGGAACACTTTGCATAATAGGCGATCGTCTCCTGCATTGAGTATCATTGCCTGATTAAAGGGCAGCATGTGGTCATATAGGTCAGGCTATCCTTACGCATGGCAAATATGTGTTTATGGCCAAAGCATATTTCGTAGCTTAAGATGTGCTGGCCCAACGGGGAGGATAGCATGTCTTCAGGTCCCCAGACAATGGTGGGTGCAGGCATGTATAGGGCTAGTGCAGCCCCGAAGGTAGGATATACAAACAAAAGTGACGGTGCTACACCCCTGTGCCACGTGGGCATATTTTTAGGGGCTTACTCTGACTGTCGCCTCTCTCTACTAAATTCTCTCCATACTCAGCAAGGCATGCCACTAATTGAACGGCTGGAATGGCGTGGGGGCCTCTTTCTTGATTCCACCTCCACATTGTTCTTTGGGGGTAGCAGATCAGGAAGCGGAGAGCTACCAAAGGATAACTCGTCGTCCGCTGCTGCGTCACTGTCGTCTAGCTAGATAAGCTCCTTGCCTTTATTTTGTTTAATCAGGGGTGCAGGGTGACTGCTCCCTCGTGTGTTTTCAACCCGATCTTCTTCCAGACGAGCCCACAGGCGATCATTTTTGTACTGCAAATGGTTAGCATGGCTCTGCAATTCGACCATCTATATGGCATGTTCTTCTTGCTTCGTCTCTAATCCACGCCTTCGGCGAAGGCGGTCTTCAAGAACAGATTCTTTGGGTTGTTGGCCATTCACGACGGGATCTAACGAACCCGAGGATGAATGAGCGGGAACTGCTCGGATCTTATGCGGGCGTGGGGGATTGCTTAATGCCGACGTAACACGCGTTCCCGATGAGATTTTTCACGGTGATTTCCCATAAACGGCGCCAATTGTTGTCTCTTGGATTCTTAGAGTCTCCGGATCGTCGGGGCATTAACTTGGCAACAAGAACCTAAAAAACAAACAAGGCATCGACGGTGGTGTGACGACCAACTCTCCGATGCTTAAGCTAGGCAGATAGATAGAGAGCGTAAAAATGTCAGTCTTGTAGGCATATATTTTCACATACATTTCGGTTGCCATTGCTTCCTTATATATGAAGGAGGAGGATGATCCACTTTTTATGGAAAGTTGGTGATTGGTTTCCGAAATGGAAGGGAGGCAAGCGCTTTACTTGTGCATCAACCGTTTTCCCTTATGGATAACTAAGTCATCTGAATTTTCCACCTCAAGGACCATTTAATCATCTTCAGGGCGGTTACGTACGGGGTTTATGGGAGGATATGTTCTTGAGCTTAAAGGAATCGGTAGAAATCTGCGTTTCCGTGACAAATCTGTGGGAGCGACGTTGAGCACAGAAGAAGGCAGATGCTTTGACGACAAACACCTGAGTGCTTTTCGCGTTGCGGATGTGTATCGCGCGGGGACCAAGTGTGGTCCGGATCCATATTGATGTCGAACCGCCCGAACGCTCTGTGATGCTTGATCGTTTGAACGCCGATGAGATCGCGTCGAATAAAGTCTTGACGCCTCTGATGCTCTTGGATTCTGTTCTGGATCCAGTTCGCGGATTGATCTCGTCACCGACCCTTAATCATCTGAAATAATATATTATCAAAAAGATAATGAGAAAAAAATGGTTACGGGTTAGTTCAGATCAGTCTATACGCTATGAAAAGTGTGTTGCATGTTATCGTATATGTCTTCCTTCAAGAAAATGATAGTCGCGGAATTATTTTGATGGGAACGGAATCCATATCGTTTGGATCACCGAACTTCAGGAATTCACGGAAACATTTTAATTTTGCAAACTAATTGACCATGCGGCTAACTCCGTTTCTTCACATTGCATTCTCAATTTTTTGGGGTCTTATCACCAAGTCTGATAATAACCTTCTACATTTAGAATCTCTTGATTCCTGGTTTATATTCTCCGATTGGAATCATCAATTTTGGATCTTAAAACAGTTCTTAATTTTAATCAGATTACTCGATTTGCAGCGATAGGTGATCTTTGGCAACTCCTTTGACATTTTACGGGCTTTGAGTTATAATTTTCTTGCTTCTTCGACGAGTGTTCCCTACAGGTATAGTTTTAAGAATTTTGAATCACTCAGTTTGGACCAATTGAGCTCAGCTTGGGCGGCTGCCTGCAACAGCACTAGAAAAATTTGGTATACCCATTATTTAAACTTTGCCTTGGCCATATTGAGACATGAGTTCTGATTTTCCGCCTGTTAGCTCTATACAGTTTGTGGCTCTATAGCTCTTGAGTTCTATTGCCAGGTGGGGATCACTCATTGGATGATTATAACAACTTATAATAAAACAAAAATGTTTTGAAAATTTTTGACAACAACTCCTTTGAAACTTCATCATTTCCTTTACACAAAAATTCCTCTAAACCAATCCAAACAATGCAAAACAACCTCAAACTGAACTAAAACCAGCCAAGACCACTTTACACAAAGCTAGGGTTTTTCTCCAAACCCAAACACAAGAAAAGAGGTGGTTAGGGTTTGGTTTCTTCCTGCTAAATCTCTTCCTTTCTCTTCTTTCTTCCTCATTCTTGATCCACTTAAACTCTTGATCTCATGGAACTCAAATCACAATCCCTCTCTTCTTCTCTCTTTTCTTCTCTCTCCACGAGAACCACTAGCTCTCTCTCAAAAAACGTGAATGCCCAAATGGGCATTCCATGAACCATTTTGGTCTTTAATCCTCAATCTAACTTAAGCCATGTTTGGCTTATCATTAAATAAGGCCTTATCTCAATTTTTTTTCTCATTTTAAAGCCTACATTTCACCTTCATTTTCACTTCATTTCATTCATTTCATTTAACATTTACCTCCTCATTTATGACCCTTAGGTCCTCATTTTGACATTTTTACCAAATTTATTTAGCTCTTGTAAAATTTTCGAGTTTTTATCATTTTTTTATTTTTTTAGCCGTTTAAATGCCGAAAAAATATAATTTAATTTATTTTACACCCTGAACATGTTATAAAATTGTTAGGGTGTTACTCGAGGGGCATTGACAACGATCAGTAGCCCTGACAAGGCCCGGTGTCGATAGTGTTCACGAAATGATTTAATAACCATTTGCGTGGCGGGGCGTAGCGTGTTATAAAACTTTTATGCAGAGCTGCGGCCAACAAAGCCGTGTCGGTGATTCGTTATCCCTGTGCAGAAAGCATAGGTTAAATTCGCAGGGGCAAAATGAAAAGAAAATTGTGAAATCCATGATTTGTGTTTGGGGCGATTTGTGCGAGATGAAACTTCATGATTGAAATGACCAATGAATTGTAATTTGAATATCTGAAATGAAAATATACCATATGTATTATACCGCATTGGTCATTAGAAAAAATTATACAAAAGGCATCGATTTAGAAATGCATGATTTACTTAAAATTGGAATGAAGAAGCGTATAGAACCACTAGGCATGAAAATGCTTAAGCGCGTTATTTTATCATCGTGTAGGTATTAGTGAGCAGTGCGAAGGAAAAGATGCGATGATTCAAGTCAACGTCAGAGCCTCACGGGGTTGAAGTAAAGCTCGGGCCTACGTTCATGAACTATATTTGACACTTTTTGTACAAACTTTGATTTTGTTTTGTAAATATTTTGGTATTAAAAACGGCTTATAATATCGTAATGTATGAAGGTGGTAAATGGACCAAATGGACATGTAATTTCATATTTATGGAAAATGTGTATTAAAAACAAAATGATGGGCCCCTTTAAGTTGAATTAGTATATACAAATATATTTTTCATAAAGATAAATATCAGCACAAAATGAGCATTGGAAATGTGTTTTATTGACAAAAGAAAAAAAGAATTGAATTCGAAGGGGACACATCCACGAGGATCGATTCGGCCTCAAGTCGAATTAGAGTGCGGGGCCTGGCGGTCACATTAATGCACACACCCACTAGCCTTTTTGAGTTGTTGATTTTGATGTTTTTATCCTTTAGTCCTACTCCCAAAAGTGAGGTGATTTAAATGTCTTCCTCTATACATTTCATTGCCAAGAAGCTACTTGAATTTTAATATCTCTGAAAAATGGAATCATGCAAGTAATTGTAACTAGTTCGCTATTTATGCCCTGTTGCAATTTATATATTTGACTTTACACCCATACCCTGTGACAAACTGGAATACATATACTACTACCTTTTAAAGCAAATAAACATGGTTTGAAAAGAGGTTTGGTTTGAATAAAACAATAGAATTTATTTAAAGTACGAATCACCAAATATTTCAATAAAAAACTCTTACTAAAATGACTCAACAAAGGTGCAGAACTTCTTGTGCCATGGGATCACACTTGAATTGAAGTGGAAGCATCGACTTTCTAACCTTGCTTTTTAACATGTGGATTTTGCATATGGGGACCTTTTACTTTCATGATTTCTGTCATACACAGTACAATATTAAAAATATATGGTTGAACTTTGCAATAGGAAAAGGTCGAATGCCTTACGGCTTAACATTAACAAGCTCGTCCACTGTTTTAGGTGACTCCTTATGTTGCAAGGATTGAATAGCACTTAAAAACCCAAGATCTAAAACATTCAAATCTGGAGAGTTTGCAGGTTGGCACATCAAATGAATATCCAATCCTTCTTATCTAGCTGCTTCGCAAAAATCATCATCATTATGATCAATGTGTGTCCTTGCATTGTCCTGTTGAATAAAAATTGGATTTAGTATGTCCTCTCTTGGCCATTTTTCCTTGATGGCTGGTAACACTTTTTCTATCAAGTATGGTCTTATAAGTTCTATTTTTATTGAAGTTATTGGTTTTGTTTCTACTGTACCTGCAGATCTATTGACACTAGTCCTTTTAGCCGGCTCATGAGTAACAAAAGAAAATACACCAATTTTTCCTAAGAAAACTTCATTTCCTTGTGCATGACGAGCTATAGCAATTAAGAACATGACTTTTCCAATGAAAATTTTGCTTTTGCAGGTGTGTATTTGATCTTCTTCATCTTGTAGCACGTAGTAATTTTCTGACTTCTTTGTCATATAGAACCATTTCTCATCAATATGGATGATGTTATACATCCCCATAAAAATTGGATTATGTGGAATGCTACTTTTTTCAAGCATTGATAAGCAAAATTGGAGTCGAGATCTTTTATTTTCTTCTTTCAGAAAAGGTTTTATAGCATGTGAATGTCACCTTATAGCTCTTACCTTCACTCGATTAAATGATGTGGTTTTGCTCATCTTCAAAGAACAAGCTAAAGATTCAAGAATTGTTCGTTGATGCAAAGGGATCTCACGAAATCGATCCAAGTCAATTTGAATTTTTTTACGACCACAATTTCACGTCCTTTTATGAGAGATGTCGCCATTTGCACTGCTTGTTGCTTGTTTCCAAATGCATTGAACAGTACGAATGGAAACAGAAAATAGTGATGCCACCATATTTGTTACCCCCTTTTCAATTTTCCATCAATACTTTTCAATAAGAGCACATCATATATAGCTCTACGTTCACTATTGCTCAAAACTTTCATCTTCCTAGTTTGGTTTCTTGCTTCTAATAGTTCCTTTGTTTAAGAGAAAATGAAAAAGAAATTATTAAGCATTTGAGGTTATACTTTAGCAAACAAGAAAAATATAATTCACTCTTTCGTTTCTGTTAAGGATAATACTATAAGAAGCCTTCAAAGCTAGCAGAGGTAGACACCTTGCGTACACAAAAACTAAAAACCTGGCATCACTTGGTTGTCCTAGTAATAACACTACCTAATGACAAGACTATACATTGAATAAGTTCTCAAGAGATTGGCTTAAAAAGTGGATTATTAAGATTGTTTTAAAACTTGGCATCGCGTGGCTGTTCTAGTAAAAACTTTTTCTTTATTCTTCTTTTTGTTTATCAGACAAGAAATTGTATGTACCCAAATTTATTCACAGACTGTGGATAGAGTATTGGCTTAATGTGACGCTGGCAAGGGTGTCCGTTGACTACCGATCAGCCGCGAATTCTGGTCTCACGTCATGAGACCCATACCTGACTAAAAATGGCCACTTGGGCCTATACATCATACTCATAAAATGTATATTTTATACAAAAAGAATTTGTTTACAATTGTATTTATTACAATTTATACAAAATAAAATGGGTCTCTTGCCCAAAATTTTACAAAATACAAGATAAGGCCATCTTGGCCGTTTCTTCGCCTCTAAGGTCGGATGCGTCCACCCATCCCAAGTTCGTCTTGATTACTGAAAAATATATTCCCTCGACGAGAATTGAGCAATACCCGATGGTGGAGTACCCTCGCAGGTTACTCCCCACCTAAGTGCAATGCAATGGCACTCCCAGACATTCAACACATGCTAATATATCGCACTCATGCATATATTAACAAAAATTAGACCCGCACAACATGTTATTCAATTTATGACAACATAAGATTGGCTCACATGGGCTAAGGCACGATCCAGACGGAGTCCATCTTGGAGCGCCCCGCGACATCACACAAACATGTTATTTTCTCATGGTAATAACACAACACCACCAAATCAAAGCAAGCATCAGTAAGATTTCATCATTTCATTCAGGGTTTATTCGGTCGGTCCAAATCTTTGGGAGCCAGAACCCACGACCATCAGGGCCTCCAGCAAATCCCCGTCCATTACATAACCCTTAAGCAGTAAAGCAAGTAGGGAGAAAAACTACCTTTGGGAGTTTGTGAAACTCCCAATCTGGTCTTGATGCGAAGCTCTCTTTGTGAGGGATCAACTCCCTCTCTTGCTCAGCTTCTGACAGGTCCGATCGTCGAAGCTTAGAAGGTGGAGCCTCTCTCTCTCAAGAGCCTGCTCTTTCTCTATCTCTCTCAGTTTTCTCTCTCTCTTTCTTCCTTCCTCCCGAACCGAGGTTGGAAGACTTGGTGAAGGACTTGTCCTCTCATCGCCCGTGTCCATTTCTCATTGGACATCTTGGATTACCTTATCACCTTATCTCTTTTAACTTAGATTTCCCTCAAATGGCATGATGCCATGGCCAGTCACATCATGACCCGCCGAGCTCAATGTTTTGTGGCACATCACACCTTGGACACATGTCGCCTCTTGGCCCACCCCAAGCGTGCAGAGTGTCTTACATCCTCTCTCGGTGCCTCGGCATTGAAATCCCGGTGTCTCGAGATTCAGCGAAATTCGATGTGGTAGCTGAGATTTCGCGATCACGATTCCAACGGTGAGAATCCGTTTAAAGTCATCAGAGATCTAAAATTACGGATTTTCATGCAAGTATCATTTTATCCTTCCTTAGGAAATTTGGATTTTCCGGGGTCTCACACTTAAAAACTGGAGTACTAAGACACCGATGTCAAGAATAATTCTAGTATGGGAATATTACTATTAAGCATTTTACTTTTAATTATTTAGAATTAAATACAAGCTAGAGTTATAGTACTTCAACAGAATGACATATAAATGGCAGTACAATTCTAATATAGGAATAGAGAGTATTTAATACTGTAGGAATCTTCAACGAGTTGTGATGATTCTAATAGGAAGCATAAGTACAAGCAATACGGAAAATTTTAGTACAATAATCCACAGAGATAAATTACGGTAGCAATGCGGGAGAAATATTAAAGAGAACATATTCATAAGAATAATGAAGCGTTCTAGTATTCAAGTTTGTGTCATGATGCAATCCTTCCTCTTGATGTCCAATATCATCTTCTTCTACACATGGCTCCATATTTAAGTCCAGAACAAAACTACTAGCATCAACATTAAGATCTGGCAAATTAAAACCAGCTTCCTCTTGCTGCATATTAGCATGATCACTAAATAAATCTGTAAAGATATTTACATTTAAATCTATATCAACTACAGGCCTTTGAGAAGTTTGCCTTATATCCATATCAAGTGTAGTGTTAATTTAAACCTCATGAAATTATTCTTATTTTATGCTAACTATTAAAAAAATTTAGTGGGAAATTAAAATTTAAAAATGTTAATATTCCCTCTAAATTGAAAACACTATTTTACCAATTGAGCGTAAAACAAAGAGACAAAACCTTGAAATTTTGTTTGAAGAGAGAGCAATTAATAAAAATTAAATTAAAAGTATTATTGATTAAATAGAGACTTAACAAATCATACCACGCCAATTACTACTCATTAAATATAAGAAGTAATACTAAGGGGTATTTTTTGGTTTCTTAACTAACACATAACTAATGATTTCTTAATACCTATGCAAACCTCTAAAACGTCAATTAATTGTGAATGGAGGGAGTAACCTGTTTCTTAATCTAATTTTGAAGCATCATATATTTGTTATATTGAATTAACATGATTTCAATTGTCAACGCTCCTAATTCACTACAAAGGTACATAGTCTTCCTGTTGACTTTGGTAATTTATTTAGTTATTTGATTATTTATTATATGTTTGATGCACTGTTTTATCATTGTTGTTGTATATTCTTAGTAATCATTATTTAATTAGTCAAAAGTCATATTTTCCTTAGTTTGTTTAGTAAATACCCGAATTTAAGGGCCTAGACTTGGTTTTTCCCATTCTTGTCTTTTTTTATCAGGAGTCACATTTAGGATTTTTCTTTCTTATTCTGTTTTTCCTTTTAAAATAAAACAAAAATAAGTGGCAACTCCAAACCGTTCTAAAGTGTTTTCAAAAATAAAACTGAGTTTACATTTTTTAGTGGGAATCGCATTCACAACCAAAAATGCGGGATCCATAGTTAGGTTCTCAAGAAATTTCAGAAAAAGAGATTTTAGAAATATAAATAAAAGCTCAGATTTACTTTCATTTGCTCCTTGAGCTCATTTCACTTTTATGAATTCATTAGTACAAAGATTAAATAATTTTAAAAATGTATAGGAAATATGTGAATGACAATCAATTTACAAAAGAAATGTTGGCCACCTTGTAAAGTAAATATTAGTTGCCTTAAACAGTGAGATTACATATAGATTTGTGTTCCACAAACACTTATAAATAGTCTTCCCTTATTTGTATTTAAAAAATCAAGGTAAAGAGAATAAAACTCCCTTCTCTCATTCTCTTTGTAATATTCTTTCTCTAAATTTCTTTTCATATTTTCTTTGGTTTACAACACGTTATCAACACGAATTCCTCTGTTCTGAAGGTAATTCTACGATCTCAAGACTATTTAAATTTTAAGTTCTTATATTAGTTTTGATTTTATTATATATTATCAAATTTTGGGAGAAAATTATTTGATTTTGGTTATAAGTCAAAATCTTTATTATTTTTATCAATTTATCATATACTTGATTCTCGTTATTTTGTCATATATCAAAAGTTTGTTCATAATGTCAAATCTCACAAAATTCGAGTTCGTGACATTTGATTTTGGAGAAGGAATCGTCTATCTTAGATCCTTGATGCTTAATAAACTATTGAAATTTTGATGAAAAGTCATTAGTCTAGTCCAATTGGATTTGAATTGATTCCCTGAAGCGAATGCAATATCATCCCAAATTCATGGGCATGGATGAGGATCGATCATGGTCAAAAAAAATTCCTAATGCCATATTAATTATCCCTCAAATCCTTAGAAAAGGAAAAGTCTCACCATTAGAAGTGGATTACTATTGGTGTAAAATGGAAAGTGTATATGAGATAAACCTTCCAAGAATCATGAGAATTATTATTATAAATGTTGTATGCAGGGCATCGATTGCATACACATTGTATCATGAAACATTTGGTCCTTTACCAAACATCAATAAATAAAAGGAAACAACGAAATAAACTTTCGCGATCTTGTGAGTTTGCCTTAACATTCTATGATTTCTTTGGAGGTCTTAGTGAAAAGTCCGACTCTTTAATAAAAGGTGAAAACCCTACTTTTTAATTATATATCTTGTCTATTCATATATAAACTTTGGTATTATATCAATTATATTGTTATTTATATTATATTTTGTTTTCATTTTAGTTGTATCTAAAATTCATGTGTTACTGAATCTCAAAATGAATGAAGGTTGACACTAACAAGTGCTAGTGTAAGTACCATACATGCGCCCGTCTCGAGGAAGAGATTATGCAGTACGAATATGGTAAAGGCACACATGAGCACTAAAGCGTCACTATAGTATTTTAAGGAAGAGTATGAAATGATAATTTATGGAACCTAGAATGTTGTAATAGAACTTTCCGAGGAGTAAAATCGTAATTGATCAAATGGGATATGAAAACCATAATCAAAAGAGAAAGGTAAGTAAAGAAATAACCAAAATTGAAGTGCAAATGTGCGAAGATGGAGGACTTAGTACGGTAAGGCATAAATGATAATATAAAGGAGGAGAGAGCCGAACCCGAGAATTCATTTGGTCTCTCACTTTTGCTAGGGCAAAACGTGGAGAAAGGTTGGAGAAGGGAGAAAGAAAGAAGAAGAGAGGAGGAAGAGAAGAGGAAGAGAAGAAAGAAGGAAGGAAGAATTTCAGGTATGGAATCCTTTAATTTGGGTTTTTGATATGAATTCTAAGGTTTTTATGGATGATTAGTTGCTCCTTTCCTAGGGTTTTGTTAGGAGATTATCCTAACCCTAGATTTGTTAAATTCATGTGGGTAAAACCTTAATTGGTATACAATAAACATGGAATCCATCAAAATTTTGTAGATTTGTATGAATTGGTGGACTTGAGTAAGAGTTCTTAGTTTCACCTAGGGTTTGTTGTAAAGTTCTAAACCACCAATACAAGTGTGGTGGAGTTGTTTTGGGTAAATATCTCATATTGGTTTTGAGAATAGTTGTAAAGGAGAATGTTGGGTTTTTAAAGGAAATGCTGTCAAAATTTGGTAAAACCCCTGTTTTTGTTTTTGCTATAGATTAAGTTATAATCATCCAAATGAATTGATTCCAATTGTTAAAGAACCATAAGAGATAGGACTACAAATGTATGGAAGGGACCAAGAGCAAATTGTAGCTATAAAGCTCCCAAATATGGACTGAAAGGTGAGCTCGTGTAGCTCATTGGTTATGCTCTGTTTTGGGTATTGTTGTAGTGTTTTGGCCATAAGTTGAGTTTCACTCATCCAAATTGAGTGATTCAAAATTATGGGTAAAATAGACTTCTAGAGGAATAAGTTAGCTGAAGGAAGTGCATGCAAATTGTAACCCCAAAGTGCCCATAAATTTTTCAAAGTGGAATTTATGTGCGAATTACAATTACGCCAATTTGAGTAATCTAGATGTAAAATACAATAACTTGAGTTTTTAGTGATCCAAATTAGGTGATTCAAATTGGAGAAGAGAACCTTATAACTATAGCTGGAAGCTAGTGAAGAAACCATTTCCAATTTATGGAGTTAAGACCCCAGAAATCAAGGATAACAGTAGGTGATTCAGTAAGCTAACCAATTTGGCATTAAAAAATGTTGTAACTTGTGTTATGTGGTTGAGGGCCTTAGAGAAGGAATTTTAAATTGAAAATTTAAAGAGATGTCATTGGATATATAAAGGACTTTCTGGAGAGTTTCATAATTTTTGAAGACTGTTTGAATCATTTTTGGGTAATAAAGTCCAGAGAGTATTGTTAGAAAAATGTTTACCAAAATAAGTGATTTTTTTTTTAGGGGCTTTTGGTGCTCAAGGGTAAATTTGTTCATTTGGTTTTATATGAATGTTGTGTAACCCTAAAGTGACTTGCGTGTGAAGTACGTTAAGTTTTACGCTATATGCAGGCGATTAATATTTTCGCCGTATTCGTTTGAGTGTGTAAGCTAAAAGCAAAGGCGGGAAAGTTATGGAGTCGTGCTTTCGAGTTTTTGGTAAACAAAGGTGGGTGTTACAAGCACATTTTGAATATAGTGTATTATATTATAAACTGTTTTACACTGGTATTTAATGGTTTTGATTGTAAACCATGTTTGAAAAGCAATGAGTTTACTAAGCAAGTAAATGGTTTTGATTTATTCAACCATACTTTTAAAAAGCAACAATGAGTTTAGTAAACAGCGATGGCTTTGAATTATCAAACCATATTCAAAGCAAACAATGGTTTTGAATTATTAAACCATGTTTCAAGAGCAAGCAAAAGAATATTTTTCGAAAGCAGAGGCCTAACCTAAAATCCCTAGTTTTAAGCGGTATCTTAGGTTAGAGGTATTCGTGCGTCTGGCTGGTCAGACGGGATCATCGTTCATGCATTTTAGATTTGCACGGTCGGCAAACTTGGGTCGTGCGTCATGGCATTTAAAGGAAATCGGTAGCACGTGTTGGGTATATAGGGTTAGATTTAACTAGAATTATGGTGATGGGGCCAAGTCAATTCCACCATATTTCTTGGAAGAGTGAGCCAAGGCTCTTCCGCTTCGTGTCTGGACGAGTCCGGCCACGGCTGCCGATCGTACCAGGCTCCGTGTTCGCTGGAGGAGGGTATAGCCAGCGGAAAGGCCTCCGGTGGTTGTGCTTTATAACATATTTTACTCTGATTTTGAAATCAGCCAGCTGGTGCACGGTTGAGCCACGGCTCTGGTGGTTTATTTAAAGTAAGCGGTTGAGCCCGAGCTCGGGTTTGATTTTAAAATAGCGATTGGTCGAGGCTCCGTGTTTCTCAAAAAGTTTTATATACTTTTAAAGCATGAGATTTGAAAAAAAGTTTTATAAACTTTTAAAGCAAAGCAAGAGTAAAAAGCGAAACAAGCGAAGATTTGAAAGTTTTATAAACTTATAAAGAAAAGCAAAGCAAAGCAAGCAAGAAATGCAGAGGGTTTTAAACTTTAAGTATGGCCGAGCTTACGGAAAATATCACAGCTAAAGGAACACGGTTTTGGAGATGTTTTCGAAAAAGCAAACTTATTTTATAAAGCATACACTCAGGCTAAGTTCCCAGCTCATTGTTTCTGTTTAAAAACTATTTTCAGAGTACCGGGCACGCGTTGGAGGCAGTTTGAAGTTCTCGACTTACGTATTTGTGTTGTATTAATACTATTTTGTGTAAGGGAAATACTTTGAATTTATCTTGGAGTATTTGTATGTATAGTTTGTTTGTGAAAATGTGATGAGCTTTGAGGCTCTTTGGATGAAGTGTGTTGGTTTCCATATTTTGAAAAGTGTAAGCGCATGCATATCTGAGTTTTGGGAATTGTCACGCATGCATTATTAACTCACAAGAAATTTTATAAAATCTAGAAGTTTAGAAAGTACTATCGAGTTTGATAACAACCGCTGCAGTTTCTAGTCGTTGGGAGTTACATTTGAGTTTGTGGGGTGGCCGGCTTTTACCCCACCGATAGTAGGGGGTGGGGGTGTGACACCATCTCTAATACTTCAAATTTAAATGAAGGCTCAAGAAGAGCAATTATAAAGTCTATTGAGTCATATGTAGTTGTGAACTAGAAGTTCAACAACCTAAATTTTTATTCTTTGGCATGACATGCTAGGTCAATTTGGGTCCCAAATGTCCCGATCGAATCCATAAAATACTCACCACAGCCAGAACATCATTAAAGATCAGAGATTCTCTTGCCTAATGGTGTTCTTGTCTTTTGCTGTTAACTTTACAATTATTATTTAATGAGATTATGTTTCCCACCAATAGGGAAGAAAGAGTGATTCTATAAGAATGAAAATAAATTACATGAATGCACCATGAAGTATCTCATCTTGATCCTCAAATAAACCAATGTAAACTAAAAGTTCAAAAGGATCATTAAATTTACAAAAACTTACTGGCGATTACCAATGCATTCATTAATAAAGAAAGTAGTAAACCACATATGGATTTTTAAAATATTCTAGCATGGATTAGTGTCCTTGTGGAGACAGAGTAGCAAATATGAATCTGAATGAGTACGAGCAGCTGAGAAACCTATTGGCTCAAAGACATAATTCCCTGAAATAGGAGAAAACAAGCAAATCTTAATGCTCATGAAGAAGAACAAATAAAACAAAAGGCCCATGTAGAGGCACACAATGAACGATAAGCCCTGTAGATGCACATAGTAAACGAGAAGTCCCTATGGAGGTACATAATAAATAAAAGGCCCTAATAGAGGCACATGATGAACAACAAGTCCTTGTAAAGGTACATAGTCAACGAGAAGTCCCTATGGAGACACATAGTAGATGAGAAGCCCATATAAAAGCACATAGTAAACGAGAAGCCCCTGTAAAGGTACATAGTAAACAAAGGTCCTTGTAGAGGCATATAATAAAATAAAAATAATAAAAAATATGACACCCCAAAACCTGGGGGTCCGTTGACCAACTATCAACCTGTGGAATACTCGTGTATATCGGTTAACCCATACCACACCATGGTGTCCCTTGACCACGCCGAGGTGTTTATCCGTATTTCTTTTCTGCAAACATGCAAGGATATATATATACATTAAAGCAGTTCTGTTTTAAGTATAGGTATTTTACTGCAAAATACATGTCAAGCTAGTTCGCTCAACAGATTTTACAAAAGAATTATCAAAGACATATGTCGGCTTTCCGTACTACTACGGCCTCGAATGAGCGCCACCCTGTACCTAAAATATTTTTCCCATAAAAGGTAAGCCATGCTCAATAGAGAAAAGTCCTACAAAGGCTACTCTCCACCTAAGTGCACATGTAATGGTCATGTTCACAATTCACACTCATATCCCAAGTAAACAACATGCAATCTCTACTATGGAATCCTAGATGTCATGCCATGAAATGAGATAAGACTCAATCATGTACCATGCTCCGAGTCATTACCTACTCCATTACTCAATGTGATGTCGGTTGAGTAATGAGCTTTGAGTCAATCACCGACTCTTACCACACACCATAATGTCTATGTGTGATAAAACCGTCATTATGAATAACATCCAATGATCACCTTCAAATCCAAAGTTATTTGTTCTTGAAACCAAAAATTTTGGATGTCATATTCGAATGACCATTTCTTTTACAAAGTCATGTGTCTTTTGTGGGCAGCGAATTTCGGGGTCTCACCGTAGGCTTCGCACGCCTTCCTACACTTTCACAAGCTTTCATTGTTGGACACATATGTATAACCAAAAATACCAGGGCTTTCACCCAAGGGGGTATCTATCCCTACTTGTTATTACTCGACACATGTTTTCACTTTCCATGTATGCAACCATGAGACTCTGTTGGACGTCATCCAACAATACCAAGCTCACCATCAAACACCAAACATAGTGTTGATCCATACCATGCACTCACACCCATGTCATGCGATGTTTTAGTGCATAATGCAATGCGATGGGCCACTGCATGTCTATAACATGTCACATATATGATGAATGCTATATGAACAATTTATGGAAACACACGCATCATGGATAATTATATGCATATATAATTTTCAAATAGCACACATCTTAATATGCATACATTAATACACATATCAGCATTTCATCAAACAAGCATGTCAAAATTTCCATGCAATTAGTACACTCGATACTATAATCAAGGTTCGTGCGTGTGAGCGCAAATGTCAACCAACGGCATATGGCATATTCTAGACTTAAGAGCTTTTCATAGAGTCAAAAGAGTGCGAGAATGGGAGTTCCTTGAGAAAGATTTGGTCGTCGAGGTTCAAGTGCAACAGGGTACGCGCTCACTGCGCCAATCCCATCTGCGATAGCGTGCACGGGAGTTGCGGGAGCCACGCAATTATTAGTGATTTCACGCTCGACATCACGGGGGCATTTTGGTAGGCGCCCAGGTACACGCCTATGTTTCAACAGAATTCATCGACAGCCCTTTAAGCGCTACAAACCCATCCCATACCATAAACATGGCACAACACGGTTCCAAAATCAACCCAAAATAATAGCCCAAATAATAGAAATAAACCAAAATAGGAAGAATCTCTACCTCTTGGAGTGTAGCCCTCGTCAAATATACGGACTTTACTTCTTGGTCCGATGAGTTCCAATCGTCATAACGCCGACGAGTTGAGAAAGAACACGCCAATTTCCTTTTCTTTCTCTCTCCCTTTCTTCTCCCTCTCTCTCTCTCTTTTCTTCTCTTCTCTTTCTTTCACTTTTCCCTCCATACTTCTTTCATACTCTTTTCCTTTTCTGTTCTTTCCTCAACCTACGAACATATAAAATTTTCTGCATGAGTTCTCCATTTGCATGTATTTTGACACATGGCTTGCCATGTGTCCCTACCTATCTGCCAATAAAATTCTAAGCCAGGTATATATCATGTGTCACGACTATATTCTATATGAAAACGTAGAAATTAGACTATCTCGAAATTCGAGTGAGGTGCTTCTAGGTAAATTAGATTTCGCAGTGAGAGGCCGAATCGATGGTGAGATCCGTTTCATCATCCCCAATTATCTAAAGAATTTCCATTTTTAATCGTAGACAAATCCTTTGTTTGTTCTTTGAAAAATTCCAATACTTTCTGGTTTGCAAAAAGAAGCTGATAAGGCACATGGATGAATAACAAGTTCCTATAAAGTTACATAATAAACAAAAGGTTCTTGTAGAGACATATAATAAACAAAAGCACTTGTAGGAGCACTAATGAATAACATAAATATATTAAAGATACATAATAAATAAAGACCCCGTCAAGCGCATAATAACGAGTCTTATAGAGGCCGCAGATGGAGTATAAATACTATAGAGATATATAATAAACAAGGAATTCTTAAAGAGATAGGAAATGCACAAAAAGCCCTTAAAGAGGCATAGGTACCTGAAAATAATGAAATCTTAATAAGTTATATGCATAAAGCAAAAAATGGGTTTGAAATAATATTTTCTTTTTATAATATTTTCCAAGTGACCTTAGTCATCATACAAAATGATGAAGATCCCGAACCACAAAATGTGGAAAGAATGCCGAAAAAAAATTATTGGCCAAAATGGAAAAGGGCTATGCACTCAAAATTACAATTATTAATAAAACAAGAAGTTTCTGGACTTATAGTCCAAACATCTAAAAGTATAAAGCTTGTTTGGTAAAAATAGATATTTGTACAAAAGCACCCTAACAGTCTCTGAAGGACTAGATGTGAGTATCACGGATGTTGTCAAAGCATATCTATATGGATCTATAGATAATGATATATACATGAAAATCCCTGAAGGATTTAAATTACTTGAAACAAATAGTGCAAACCCTCGTAACATGTAATCAATCAAGTTACAATGATTTTCATGGGGACTGAAGCAATCCATATACATGTGGTACAATTGTCTTAGTACATATTTATTAAAAAAAAAGGTGTGTGAACAACCCTATATGGTCGTGCATTTTTATTAAGAAATCACAAACTGAATTTGAGATTATTGTTGTATATGTTGATGATTTAAACCTTATTGGAACTTCTGAAGAGTTCATAGAAACTACAAAATGTTTGAAGAAATAATTTGAAATTAAAGTTTTTGGAAAAAAAAAATTGTCTCAGCCTATAGATTGAGCATTTTCCAACTAGAGTGTTAGTTTATCAATCGATATATATTAAAAAAAAAAACCTAAAAATGTTTTAATATGGATAAAGCATATTCATTAAGCTCCCCAATGGTTGTCCAACCACTTGATATGAAAAAAGACTCATTCGTCCTCGTGAAAATGAAAAAAATTTACTTGGTCATGAAGTACAATATCCTAGTGCTATTGATGCGCTTATGTATCTTGCTAATTGTACTATCTAGATTTTTTTTTTCTGTCAATTTATTAGCCATGTACAATTCTACACCAATTCGAAGACATTGTAATAACATTAAAGATGTACTACATTATCTCCATGAAACTACTAATATGAGTCTATTTTACTCAAATGAGTCAAAGTCACAATTACTCGGATATGTGGAATGCAAGCTATCTTTCAAATCCACACAAAGCTAGATCACAAACCCGCAAATACGCTCTAGTGATAGTTTAGCAAATTTGTTCATAAAGTCATTGTCAACCTCAACATTAAAAAAGTTATTATACAATATTGGAATGTGTTAATTAAAGGACATTGACATGAAGGGGAGTATAAATGAATGTTAGTGTACTGCACTCTTTTTCCCTTCATCCAGGTTTTGTCCCACTGGGCTTTAGTAGCAAGGTTTTTAACGAGGCAGTCCTAACAAATTTCCTTAAGTTCCATAATGATCATTCTAGAAGAAGTGTTATAAGGAAATATGTGAATGACAATCAATTTACGAAAGGAATGTTAACCACCTTTGTAAAGTAAATATTAGTTTCCTTAAACAATGAGATTATATGCAGATTTGGATTCCCCAAACACTTATAAATAGTATTCTCCTATTTGTATTTAAAACAATCAAGGTAAAGAGAATAAATATCCCTTCTCTATGCAGATTTATTTATCTGAATTTCTCTTCATATTTTCTTTAGTTTACAATAAAATAAAACATGTTAATATGTAATAATTTTATTTATATATAATTTTGTTTGAGATTTTTCATTAAACATCCATACATATAAAAATAAAAATATAAACTTTTGGGACAAAAATACACTTAAAAATTTAGTTATATCGTGAGAATAGGACAAAATGCCTATGAAGAATTTTTTTTATCTGAAATTTGGCATTTTCAAGATTACTTTGATAAGAGATAAGTTTTACAAATAATTGTTGGATTTGTCCCTTCTAAACCAATTTCTCTAAATCATTTTCCTTAACAGTTTTTTCCTTGATACTTTTTAAGAACTAAACACCATCCTTAAACTTATCCATTTTCTTGTTGACAAATATGAAATTCTTCTCAACGTCACACAATTTGAGTAAACAAAAAAACAAAATAAACCAAATGGGAACTTGGAAAACCATTTGCAGCCCAGAGCCAAAAAAATTAAGAATACGAGGCTGGAAGCTTAGGCAGACAATTCAAAAACAGCATTTTTCTAACACCATCTGGGGCTAACGCTCAGATAAAAAAAAGGATGATAAATTAAGTGGCATCCATTGTTACTCAACTATTCCATGCCTTTCATAGTAAGTAGTAACCCAACTATTACCTTACAAAAATAACCCTCACCACCAAAGGGGCTTCAAAGAGAGACTCATGATGGTTGGTTTCCACGTCAAATGACTTCCAAAAGCGCTCTGGGTTCAGGGACATGATAGTATGGGATATTCCTTTTGCTCCACATAATCTGGTTTGTGCGCGAAAAATGCCTGTCAGAAAATCATTTAAGTTTCTTGGCCTTGCAAATAAGCAAACTTACTGTTTAATATATTACATATATCGACGTGGAGTACAACAATTTGTTAGATTCATGCTCGTTGGTAGTAAACCAAGCTTCATATTCACTAATGATGTTAGAGGGAGGTTGAGCGTTCTATTTTGGACCATATTTTCAATGACACAAACGGAGGGTTGTACTAGTCTAAATGGCACCTATCACTGCTATTTTTGGCGTTGCTTTGCTGACCAATTTGAGTTTAAATTAAACTCTTTGATGATCATGACAATTTATTGCATCTTTCCATTGACTCACCATCACTCTACTTCCAAGACATGTAAAAGTAAACCACACCAAAAAACCAACTTCACCATGTCCATACACTCTGATTCTAACAGCAGGAAAAAGAGTGTGTTTGATTGTGCAGAAATCACATTCTGAATCAACATCATTGACATAGAGGATCCTCCATACGAAAGAAATGTAAAGGCACAGTCTGGTCTTTTTGTTGTAACACTATTTCCTCAGCTAATAAGCTAATTTCAAAAATTTGTCATAGGCTTCCCTCTCCACTTTTTCCCTTTTTATACACAAAAGATGCCGCTATTTTTGTAATACTCTAAAGACACCATTCTATATTGAACTGATAAAATCATCAACTTCAAAGAAAAGATATCTGAGCTTCCTTATATTCATGGTTAGAAGAGTTGTTTGAACTCGAACATACAATAATATGGACCAAATTCAGATCAGCAACAGTACTTTTGGGTGTGAGATTGATAACCTTCAGGATGTAAAGGGCTTCCGTTATTACACCTCAAACTGAATGCAAGAAAGTTAAAGGAGGTGTAGAGCAAGACCAAGAGGAAGAACCACACAAGTAAGGTTAGCAGATTACAGGCCAGTTTCAAACTTGTTGGCTACACTTTGGGTGCATAAACGATTCAGAATATAAAGCATGTTCAGCATAAGATAAATTACCTGCATCCAAAGAAACCTCTGTTTGCAGATAAACCAGAAGGATGTGCAGCTTTGAGTATGTGGTGTTTTGTGTCATCAATCAACCTGTAAATTGAATAACAAAAATATTGGATATAAATTATAACTTCAGTCACGAAGGCACAACAATTAGCTGGAGACAGAATAAAAAATAAAAACTATCAGTAATATAAGATTATAGGTGACATGAATCACTCAGAGTTGCAGATTCACATAAAATGTCCACAAAAAGTGGCAGAGAACCTGTAGTCAACAGAGATTAAATAAAAGTAATATTCCCAAGGCATATGGGAATTAATACATTGCATTTGGCTGGTGATGGAGAGATGAGATGAAAGTGATCTTTTTCACAGAAGAGAGAGAATTTAGATTCTAACGGAAGAACGAAACAAGCTTGCTCTGCAGAACTTTGGGTTTTCTTGGGCAGAGAGAGAGATTTCTCCTTTTTGGGAGTTATTAGACACATGTTGAGATCAGAAATTCAAATTCTATGCAAAAACTAAGCCCATGACAGGAAATACCTGGATTTCTCTTGAGCAGAGTTTCCCCATAGAAGGAAAACAACTCCTTTTCGCTTTTCTGAGGAATTGTTGGGTTCACAGAATCAAGTAAATTGTTACATCCTTTCTTTGCATGAGAGTTGAAAGCAGTGACTCTGGCACAGAGATAAAAAAAAAATAAGCGGTGTTACAGAAAAGAAAATTTAGAAAAGACAAAATAATACTTTCTTTGCCTAAAGCAAAAGCAAGAATATTATCTATTTCAGAGGCTTTAAAATGACAGAGCTTAACAAATGGTATAAGAACTTCAAAATCATATCACTGATGAGGTTCAAGAGGGCCCCACTACAGAGGTGCTTTAGCACTACAACATATAAAATGGAAAAAAAGTATGCTTTCATGATTTCTGATATGCAATCATAAAAAAGAAAAACAATGTTTTCAGCTTCCTACTGATAGAATATATGGTAATAGAAGAAGCAAAATCAATTGCCAGTCTTGCAACAACAATTTTTTCTCCTTTTTTTCTTTTGATAGGCAAATCTTGCAGCAACAAATTGGGAGCATACCTTGATCTTAAAACTGTATGAAGCACATATAGTGGTCCTTTTGTCCATGATCAATGGTAACACAGCTAGCTTGGCCTATCTTATCTCTCCCATCTTATATCAAAACTGAGTTCAGCTCCATAATTGCTACTTTGTGTTACAAGTTTGGCACGAAACTATAAGCCTAAGAGGGTGTTCATTTTCTAGTTTTTCTTGCTCAATTGTGGAACTTTAGGGTGTTGTTTTGTTACTTTTCATGGCTTAATAACAGCTTTTGCTGGAAACCGAAAAAAAGTCAATGTTGGTAGCATTTGTTTTTGCTTAATTACAGAATCAGAACTTTTGTTTAACAGGTAGCATTTATTTTTGGCTTTTTTAAAAGCAATTTGTTTTTAGTATTCCCGATCTGTTTGTTTTTTAACTTTTCATGACGTATTGCTGAATTTTTAAAATTTTTTGGCCGAATAGAAAATACGAAAATAGAAAACTTTTGGCTTTTCTTAATGTTTTCTATAAAAAGAAAAACTAGATATTAACATATATCGAAAATCATATACTTTATGATCAATTGAAAACTGATATCATTCTCCAAAAAAAAACCTCATGATACATTTCATGCTAATTAAATAAAAAGCATATGTATTTTAAGTTTTTATCCTAAAAATTTATTGTCTAATTATTAAAGTAAAGATTGATTTTTGTAGAAAAAACAAACAACTAAATACTTAATCCTATGAAGCACTATTCAGAACAAAAGTTCAAATTCAGCATTAAGTAAAAAACAAATGCCAATCCTGAATAGTGCTTAATAATATTAAGTATTGAATTGTTTTTTTTTAATACTTTATTTTTGTTAAGTATTAAGTAATTTGTTGTTTATATACTACAAAATACCATCTTAATATATTAAAGAATATAGTTTAATTTAATATTTGCCTATATGATGATAATTAAACTTTGTCATTATGATAAAATGAAAATTTTTATACAATACTTGTATAACATTTTAAAATATTTTATGAAAAATAAAATTATTAGTGATAAATGTAAATTTCTTTTTAAAGATTCATATTAAAGAATAAAATACCATGAGAGGATCAATCCTCATTATACATGAATTATATATAATCTACTAAAAATTAACTTTTATTTTATCTAAATTTTGAGAAAATTAATATTTAAATAAAAATAATTATCCTATATACCACTAAAGAAAAAAGTAATATTTTAATTTTTATCTAAAAAATTTCCAGGTAAAAAATTAAAAAAACATATGTTTTTATTAGCATGCGAACTAAATCACGAGGTTTCAAATTAGATAATAGAATATGGTTTCCATATGTTCCTATTTTAGAGTTTGAAAATCGGTTTTTACCGAGCCAGAAAAACAGATTAGAAAAACCAAATATTTTGGTTCTTTCTATTCGGCAAAAAACGTTCAAAATTTAGCAAATAGAAGTCACAAAGGTAAAAAAAAAAAAACCAAGCCTTTTCCCCTCTTGACCTTTTTCCAAAATGGAAAGAAGAGTAACATGTTAATTTTCTTTAATTTTTAATGCTTAATAGAAATAAAACATTACAAAAACAAATGATTCAACATAACACCATCAAGGCCCTAAGTTTTAATTTCTATTTAGAATTAGGTGAAAAGAAACAAAAACTACTAGCTTTAAACATGATATGCGTGTCGTTAAAATTTAACTTTGGGTTGGTTTAACCTGCGGTATGACATTTTCTTTAATAATGAGGCTTTGGTTTGAACCTTAACACTCACATGTGGAGTGGAGCGTTGAGGTGATAACCTTAAATGTTTAAGCTTAATTTACATTGTTGGTCCATTATTTTATTTTTTATTTTTTTATGGGTAAAACACAAAATATATTGAAAACCAAAAACAAGAGCGCCCATGGGCTGCCGAGGAGTATCAGGAAGTATACAAAAAGGAGCCAGTAGGGTATACAAAAAAGAAAAAAGGAGAAAATGAACAAAAAAAACACCCACCAACCCTCATCTCTGACCCATCAAGACAAAAAAATCCAACAAAGAATCTAGCCTTTCTACAATATGCACATATGACCAAAACATTGCACCATTTCCAAACCATAGGACAATTTACATTCCTTTTTTTCTCTTTTTGGTGGTGGGTTGAATTTACATTCTAAAATTATTCGCAAGGAAAAATTAGAAAAAACCATCATAGGATCCTAATGCAATTCATGATAGGTTAAATGAAACTCTTACCGGTGAGAACAGCATTGAGCAACAGAACCCCCTACAAGTAATAGCTATTCGTGTTAGATGATATTTTTGGAAGATGCCAATGCTTTATGATTCTATGTAGGAAAGACACTAAAAGATTTTTAACTTGACCCACAAGATTCTAAAAAAATTAGTGTATGAAATATATGCAATCATGCTTAATGCAAAAATGCAATGCAATCATAAAATGTCACCTGAGGAAGGAGAGAGAGGGAGGGGGAGGAGAGGGAGGGGGCACGAGAGAGAGAGAACAAAGAGAATTGTAGATGCTGTACTGGATCAAACACTTGAATAAAAGGGCTTTCCATGGGCAGCCAGTAGACTAGAGAACACATCATGCAGATAACAGGATACAAGTATTGTCTTTACAATGCTTTTCATACTAAACTGCATCTCTTAACCTCCAGTTCACTCCCTTTTCAACCATGATTCTACATGGACTTGAGAGCTTCTTTATCTCAAGTCAAACCTCAAACTCAAATTTTAGACGTGGTTGTAAAGTAGTGTTGAGCAACAGTAATATGATATCAAGAAAAGAAATGAGTTTTATTTTGAAATTCTTTTGTATTGAGATGTGGTATTCACTCCAGTATATGAGTTTTTTTTTTTTTTTTTTTTGATAGGTGGTTGTTGAAGTAAGTACATAGGTCCTCAAATTAATAGCTTTTAGTGTGTTTTAACAAGAAGATACTGTAGCATTACTATAAAATATTACCATAGAAATGCATAGAGAATATCTATACCAATAGTTTTCACGCTGCTATAATAATAAATTGTTAAGGTTTAATTTCTAATTCTATTTTATTATGAATCTAGTTTTAGGTTAGATAGGAGACTTTCATTAGGCAGCAAACCTTATTATTTTGGTGTTCTTTTCAACACTTGCGAAAAGTTCAGTCCTATCTATTGCAAGATTATTAGTCTTGTTTCATATGTTCTACCTGCCCAGAAAAATTTTTTAGAGCCTATAGTAAAGGTCCATTATATTTAAAAAATGAAAAAAAAAAAAAGGCAGGTCCAAACAAGACAGGATAATATTGCATGGGAAAAAAAAGAAATTTTCTTTTGAACCAAGAACCAAAGAGCATGTATGGAATTTGGGCATTATAACGTCAGGAATGGCATTTCAGTCAAAATGGGATTATCATATTGAAATAAAGGCGGTCGAATATTTTTAATTTTAGCAATCGGTGAGGCACCACACTTCTTACATCCACATAGCCCTCAGGACTTGGTTGTCCCTCATAGGTGAAAAAAGAACAACCATTTTCTAGCAGTTGGAAAAGCAAACAGAATAAAGAGAGAAAGAGATAGGACTGCCATAATCGGTAATGCGGCTTATGCTTCAGTCACAACACACATGCTGCAAAAGGAGACCATTTCAACAAGAAGCACCCAAAATTTTAGTATCAGCAAATGGTGAGACACTGGTTGGCTTCATTTCTTACTACATTTGAGTTGGCCTTCCCTCATGAGTAGAAAAATTTTGGGTTAAAATATCTCATATCCGAATTATTGGCTTTTGGATTTCTCTTGGGGCTATATTTGGCTCCCGGAAATTGCTACAAAAATGCGAAAATAGTAGGGAAAATGATTTCCTTATATTTAAATATCATGGAAAAGGCTACAAGAATACAAAAAATATTAAAGATTTTCCTCTTAGTGTTTATGCTTGATGTTATGTGTATCATACTTTACATATAGAATTATGTGATTAGGAAGCTTGTAGGGTTGTAACCTATTAGGCGGAAAGATTGAAACACCCTGGCAATATGGAGCCAGCTAACCCTACTTGTATACACATACACATGATGATTCAATTTTTTTTTTTGATCGGTAAAAAATAGTATATATAGATGAAAAAAGAGCACAAGGCTCCCAAAGAGTACAAAGAAGTCTGAAACTAACGACTCACTCTCACTATACCCCATCCAAGGTGTAAAATCCTGCAGAATTTAAGTTATCAGACATTGTACACCTTAGCCCGCGTGACCTGAGTGAAAAGCAAAGAAAGATTTCATCATGAGCGGAGGGGGGTCTCATTCTAGAAGACCACCCTATTCCTTTCAAACCACGGCGTCGGAATATACGAGAGAGGGCCGCCATCAAACTCTCTTCCGTTTTTACCGACACTAGCGCTTTGCCAGCGAGGAGAAGTTGTCGAGGCAGTGCGGAGAACACCCAGTCAGCCGATGGTGCAGAAGATCCATGCTTCCTCTTGGCTCTCGACGATGAATAAGCAAAGTGATTACATTGTTTCCTGTTTCTTCCACATAAGAAACACCTGTTTACTAAGGGAATCCCCCTCCTCTTTAGTTGGTCCAGCGTAAGCACCTTACCCCAGGAAGCTTCCCAAGCGAAAAAACCCAATTTGGGGGGAACTATTGGGTTCCAGATGGATCGACAAGGGAAATCTAAAGGAGGAGAATACACCAGCTTACGATACATATGTCTAGCGAAGAAAGCCATCGATAATAGACTCCCTTTAATAATAAGGCGTCCTCTTAAAAGTTGGTACAAGCATTGTGAAGGGAAATGAAGGAACATTTCCACCTCTTCCAACTCCTAATCATTAAAAGGTCTTAGGAAGACTGGAGACCAACCCCCATCCTCCCTTGAAGAATCCCAGACATCTGCTACCCTAGCGTCTTTGTGAGCTGCCAAGTTGAACAGAGTGGGGAAAGCATTGCACAGCACGGTCTCATCGCACCGAGGGTCCTTCCAAATCGATATCTACCGTTTCCTAAGGAGGAAATAGTGTTTTGAGAGAAGGTGAGCCATTCTTTTAAGTGTCTTTCCACGCCAAGCGTTGCCATAAAGCACCTGGTCATTTTGGTGTTCCAACCCATCTTCTCTCAGAACTTAATTTGCTACAATCACCGAGTCTCAGTCCCTCTCATTGGCAAACACTTGACACCACTTACACGTGATACTGATTCATCGGGAGGAGCCTCCTGCACCCCTAACCCCACACACTTTTCTCTTGGCAAGCGGTTTCCAGGTTGGCAGGGTGTGGTTTCTATTTCGAATTCCTCCACACAAATCTCTTTGAATCTTCTCGATCTCGAACAAGCAATCTTGGCATTTAAGCGAGAGAGGAAATGAAATGGGAAGCTGACAAATCTGCGAATAAAGGTGAGCCTCATGCCCAGAGATATATTGTCTTTCGGGAGGACCGTCTTTTCTAAATCTTCTTCATGGAGATCTCTGACCACTGGCCACTGAAGGCCCAGGGAGACCAATGCGTAGTGGAAGGGAACCAACCCTGACCAAGTTCGGCCGCTAACAACTCCGCGTGGCCACCACACCTGGGGATAATCACACTTTTGTTCGGGGTTGAGTTTCAAACACGAGAGCTTTAAACCACATTAAAGTCCATCTTCGCGCGTATTCTTTCGGATTTGGGCAGGAAGGCGTAGCTCCATCAGCCTGACGCATATATGGGTGGGATGACCAACCCACCATCTGTCTACGACCGCACGAGAGAAATAAAATTTACTTCCGCTGGCTGCTTGAACAACTTAGGACTTCCCATACAGATAACAAAAGATGGGGCGATAGGATCCGCGTACCGGGCCTTTGGAATCGGAGAGAACCCGATCATGGGAGGCTTAGTTAAACATGGCCGGGAAACGTTGTGGAGATGCACCAGTGCCACTGTCATTTGAGCCAAACCCGTTCTCTCGACGTCTGCGATTATAAAATCTCTTTGATGTGATCATAAGCCTTTTCAATGTCGACTTACACAAAATCCCTTTCTCTTGTACTTAGAATGGGTCACGACCTCATTAGCTATTAGCGTTGCACCCGAGAATACGCACCCGCCAAATGACGCGACCAGGCGGGAGATAATCAACCTCATAACACTTTTTAATTACGTTGCAGCCCCGACACTTTGATGGAAATTTTATAGAGACTGCCCACCAAACTAATTGGTCTTAGGTCCTTAAGATCCTCAACAGTACTTCCCTTGGGCACCAGAACCAAGAAAGTAGCATTAATACTTTTAACAAACTGATCATTCTGGAAGAAATCCTTAAAGAAGCCCATAACCTCATCTTTCACAAAATCCCAGCCCCGAAAGACAGCTATTGGAAAACCATATGAATCGCGGACTTTTTATCATCATTAAACCCGGCTGCTTTACTTTGAGTTTTCACCTCCTCGGTGTTTCATTTCTTCGACAGCGGTTTGATGCAGCGTCGAATAAAGCATAGGTTTGGGTAAGGCGGGCTTTTAGGTGTTTGAGGCGGAGAGGAGACTTTGAAAAGCACAGCAGGACTTCTTTAACCTCACGACCTCATGACCCGATCTTCTAAGTGATCTTGATGCTACTAATGGAATTTCTCTGTGAAATTGGCCATTTATGAAAAAGCCCCGATGTTTCTATCCCTTCACTTTCACAAACCAATTTCTACAGATTTACGTCTCCATGGGACCTCTTCAAATCAAGCACTTCCTTAAAGTCCTGAATTTTCCACATTCTTAGCTGCTTCCAGAGACTGACTCCTTTTCCTTTTCCACATCGTCCTGAAAGTTTTGCTTAAAGTACTCCTTTTTTATCCACTACGAAAATCTCTTTGTTACAAGCCTTGAGAGCCTTTCGGGACCTTTAATTTGGCTTAGAATAGCTGTGAGACGAAAAGTGAAAGGCGCTGCCACCGAGTCTAGGAGGTCACTTAAAGCTACAGGCTTGACCACATATTCTCAAACCGGAAGGGAGAGGCCGGTTAATCCATCAGCGTTTAACAACACGGGACGGTGGTCGGACAGTCTCGGGAGAGTGCCAGTCACGTGCTGGCCCGACTTTCCATCGGTGTCACCATCGTCAAGCGGGGACATCATTTGGATTATTGTGGCCACCCCTCCAGTGAAAGGACCCTTTGCGGAAGATCTCTAAGCTGACTCATTAAGAGAGAACTTCATTCAGCGCCTCATTGAGGGGCGAGGCGAACAATCAAGTTTACGTCATTGGAAAGAACCACATTGAGTCTCCACCACCCGATGCACAGGCCCCTCCACGGGCCTTTCGCGGGACGAGTTCTTCCCTGAAACAATGATTCCCTTTTACTTTTCTTTCTGGGACCATGGGCCACAGAAGGCCTCTGAAAACCATCCTACACATTTTAAACGCATGCGAGTAACAAAGAGCCCTGACCTATTTCGGCCTCTCAGCCAGCTCCGGTTTTCTTGTATCCCCGAAACACTGGGATGCAATGAGAGCCCTGCCTCCACGGCCCCCTACACTCGGCCGAGTCTACCCACCCCAGCTGAGCATCGTAGAAGACAATTTTTGAAGTTGATTTCTTGCAGACAAACGGAAGTCTTCCCTCACAGGAGACCCTAATAAGAATTTACAAATAAAATTTCTTTTGTCGTATTGTTCGCTCCTCTAACATTTCCACGGAAACGGCTTGCAGCTTCGTTTCAACTTTAACAAGAAATTCCCCACTGTCTACACACCTCTAATTTGACCCTTTCCATTGTAATTTATAGTGCATTCCGGCTTGTAACTCCCTTTCACATCTTGTCTCACGTAGGGTACCCATATTTTATCTCCTCTTGATGGACCTCCATTTTAACCTTGACTCCAAAATCTCCTTTTCAAAACGCCGTTTGCTAGCCCCAGATATTCACTAAATTTTATCAAGCGACTATCTTCGGGAATTATATCCTTGCAATTACAGGCTTCACGTTTAGAAGGCTCTACTCTCGGAGACCGAAACCGAGCTATTTGCTTGACCTCACCCCATAGGAGCCTCGGCTATCCACTTCCCAGCTCTCTGATCGGTAGACACCACCCTCGAAGCGGTTCCATCTCCCCAAGGCCTCAAACTCCGTGGTAATCCACGGCTTTGAGAGTCCAGGAAGGGTAGGGGTGATGAGCCGAAAATGGGAGAAGAAAATCAGCGGGGGCATGGTTTTCAAGGCACAGAGCCTTTCGCAAGGGTACGGAGAGCTTCATGGTCATCCTCCTCGGGACACTTTCGGGGAGACTACCACTTCCTTTAGAGCCATAGAGGCAGCGAAATTTGTTTGCATCCCTCTGCTCCACGTGATCTTTAGTAGAAAATCAATGAAGGACGGTCGAGAAGACAGATCCCCTGACCCTTCTTCAGCTGGCTCTCGGCTTGAAGTTTCCCGGACCCGGTGCGCCTTCTTGAGCATTGATGAGGGACCTTGCTGAGATCCAGCGGATCAACCGGAGATTCAGGAAGAACACCGCGCCCGAGGCGAGCCGGAGTCTTCCAACTTCTTCTCTCTTACAATTTGGACGAGAGATTCCACCCGCCAGAACTGTCGGGCCACGGTAAAATTATCCGACCCCCTCTTTCCCTCCCAGTACCCAAGCTTTAATGCCTTTGGGCATTTTTGAGGGTCAGCCTGCTTTGGCCCAGTCGAGAGCGGGGCACAAAACCCCTCCGACTACATCATTGGCTAGCGTATTGGACACGGTGCTACATCATCTTCAAGGCCTTTTTCGTTGCTACCATCCTGTTGGTGGGGGCTCTTTGCTCCTATCGGGACTTGGCCCAGTAATAGGCTGAAATTGCCCGTGAGAGCCGGCGTAGCGTGTTCCATCTTCCAAACCTACCCGTGGGCCCCACTCTGCCTCGTTGGCCCACGACACGGAGTTGACCACATACGTTGGCGGGACCGAATCCTTCTCCTTTTAATCGACCACACCCCTCTTATCTGCATCATTTATTAAGATAGGACGTCCCGCTCGCCCCTGTTATGCGTCTGCTTCGTCTTCTTCTTTGTGGTTCTTCCCTACAACCATGAAGCTTACGGGTATATAAGTTACCGAGAGGATCTACTAAGTTTTATGATTCCGTGATCTTGGCCTTCAAGATGTTAATGGCACTTGGCCTGGCCTTACCTAACGATTTTATCAGCAATCTAGCCCACTTCACCTCCTTTTTCGTCTACGCCAACTTTCTCTGACCCTGAGCCCTCCCTTTTAGCCCTAGTTTTACGGATCTCGGTTGTCCATAGATGAAGTGGGAGCCCTACTCTGATCGACCTCTTGCACACGCAAGCCTTTCGTCTTACACACCCGGATCACGGACTCCACCAGTGATTGCTTAACCACGCCTCCTTTGAAGGCTTCTTCTTCTGACTGTGAGGACCCACTTTGCCTTACGGTGAATTAAACTCCGAAATCGAGAAGGTCTTTGTTTAAAACGATAACCTTCCTCGTTTAACCGCTAGACCTCTACAAACGGACCTCGACTCCTCGACATAGGGTAGTACTCACGTTTTTGTCTTCAAATCCCTAGATCAAGCGAAGCTGCGGGGCCACTGGCTCCTTCCAGGCACAGTCTCAACATCCACCCACACAGCATTTTTCACTCACTCAATTGTCAACATCCTTTAGGCGGACTTTCCCTAAATGTAACTATATTTTCACAAAGGCTTGTGCATATCTCCTTTGTGGATCAAGCTGTGCGCATTCTTATGAGTATATTACTTTGTCGAGGTTTAAAACCCATCCCTCTAATTTTTTCTGCCAACATAGTCCAACCATTTAGGAGACCCCTTCCTTAGAAAGGCCAGCCAATGTTCTTTCATACACATTGATACTTGAGCGAGAAGGAACCTCAACGTGTTCCTGTACTCTCGGCTGAATGATCTTCCATTCTCCCTCGACGAGGTTACACTAGCGAGCAGAGGCCTCTGCACTCTTGACTCCATCAAAGCTTAACCGTCCCACCGATTCCCAGCGAATCCACGATACTACACCTGCACTCAGGTGCGCGGTAGAAACATTTTTTTCCCTTTGCTTTATCGATAAATTCAAAGATTTGAGCTATTGCAAACCGGTTTCATTTCTCTGTCTTCCTCATGCGCCTGACTTATCTATGGCATAATATGTGGATAAAAGTACATGATGATTCAATGGAAAATACAAGGAATCCATTCCTCAAATTCCTCTCTCTGTTCTTTCTACATGGTATCAGAGCCTAGCGCTCAGATTTGAGGAATTTTTTAGGGAGAATTCCAAGCTTTTCCAGCATAATAGGCAAGCAGTAGTGTGTGTTTTTTGAAACACGCACCTCGGCCCATGTGGGATCTCAGGTCGGCCACGAGGAGGCAGGCCGCCAGCCAGGTGCACCACCAAATCCGAGTAGCGGAAAGTGTGCACATGAGGCCACACGCGCCAATCTGTCGGCTGAGCTGACACCCTGCGCCCGGCCCGCGTGAGGGCGGTGTGGGACTTCTCAGATGACACGCCTCCTCGCGCGCAGGCGGTCTTCACGCCCACACAGTTTCCTTGTTTGATGTTGGATGCGCTACTTTTTGATGTTTTTGTGTTTGCTACCCTTTATTCCACGAGGGTTTCGTGATTTTTAGTGATTGTTTGTGATTGGGTGACATGTGAACATTTTAGGGTTTGTAGGGCCAAGTTTCATTTAGTTGTGGTGCTTTTTGTGGAATAGTGGTCATTTTTACGTACAGAATCCTATTTTGGTATTTTTCATTATTTTAGAGAGGCTTGTTTGAGTTAGATGCGCTCCTTAAAAACCCTCATGTGGAGTTGTGTGTCATTATTTCCATAATCCAGGGCATATACGATGTGATTGTAGGAAGTTGCAGAATAGAAATCGAAGGTTTCAATATGCTTATGAATCATTGAAGGGTGCCTCTACTCCCAGCACTATGCTTGCCAAGCCAAGTAAACCTAACACATGTCTTATTTCCTCTACCTCGAAATGGGTCATTGACTCTAGAGTCATTGATCACATGACAGGTAAATCGATTTATTACACATGTTTCAACACACACCCCTTCTACCTCTTTATTCTTTACTTGCGGATGGAATTGACATATTATGTCCTTGGGTCAAGGAAAATTCATCCTACTTTTCTAATCACTTTGACCTTTGTTCTAAGTTTATTACCATTTTCTTTTAATTTAATTTATGTGAGTAAACTCACTCGTACACTTAATAGCAATATCTCATTCTTTCTTGATTATTGTCTTATTCAAGAACTTTCGACGAAGCGGATTATTAGTAGAGGACGCAAGTTTAGGGGTCTCTACATCCTTGAAGCAAAGGTGCCAACATCTATTACTTGTTCTGAAGTTGTTACCCCATTCGAATTATATTGTCGCTTGGGTCATACTTCTCTCTCTTTGTTGTAGAAGCTATATTCTCAGTTTTCTAGCCTATCCTCATTGAATTGTGAGTCATGTCAATATGCTAAACTTCATCGTGTGCATTTGAGTCTAAGTCGATAAAAGCGAACTTCCGGCTCCTTTCCGAAGCAGTTCATTATGGTGTTTGGGATCCTTGTTGGTTCTATCTCCCACTAGTTAAATATTTCGTTACCGCTGTGGATGATTTCTCTCGTGTCATAGCTTTATCTAATGAAAAGGCGTTCTAGCTTTTCTCGTTTAGTGCTTTTGTCTTGAAATTAAACTGCATGATTTCATGTCTTTGTTCGGACATTGAGAGAGTGATAATGCCAAAGAGTATTTGTCAGAACCTTTTCAATCTTTCATGCCCTAGCATTAGGTTATCGGGCCTCTTGTTGATACTCCCTTTTAGAATGGAGTAGCTAAGATAAAGAATAAACATCTTCTTGAGACTGCCCGGACCCTTTTGTTCCAGATGAATGTCCCTAAACATTCTTGGGCAGACGCAATCTCCATAACACCCTTTTTTATTAACAGGTTATCATGCGGTTCTTAGTGTGACCCTCCTTACTACTAGTTGTTTCCAAATAATGCATTTGTTCCCGCAGTAGCTGAGAGTTAACAGTTGCACATGCTGTTTGGGTTCTCCGTTCTGAGTCTCTAGACTTGATGCGATCACCAAAGTGTATCTTTCAAGGATATTCTGAGTGTTCAAAGGGGTATAGATGTTATTGTCGTCTTCGACGTTCACGGACTACCGCGTTTTCTGCCGATCTCTTGTTACGAGTCGGGAGAGGATGATTTGATAATTTATTGTATGTTTTTGCCTACAGTTCTCCTCGACTCTCATCTATTAAACCTCTCGTGTCAGATATCCTCCTCAATGCCAAAACCCCAGTCTAGAGTCCAAACTCCGGCCCCTACTTTGACATTAGATCCAGGTCTAGGTGATGATCTTCTACATTGCTCTTCATAAGAATAAGCGTCAGTATTCATCGATTTTCTCATTTTGCTCTTATAACCATTTGGCATCACATTCCTGTTCTTTTATTGCATCTTTGGACTCTATCTCGTTGCTTAACAATGTTCCTAAAGCCCTATCTTACCTTGGTTGGGGTAGTGCTATGATAGAGGAGATGGATGTTTTGAATGACAATGGTACTTGGGACTTGGTACAATTACCTGGGAAGAAAGACATTGGATGCCATTGGGTTTTTACAGTGAAGGTTAATCCCAATGGTGCAGTTGCTAGGTTGAAAGCACGCCTTGTTCTGGTATGCCCAGGACCTATAGAGGCGGACTATTACGATACCTTCTCCCGAGTTGCGAGATGACATGTTCGGCTATTTACTATCTCCTACTTGACCACTCATAGGCATTTGGGACCTCCACTAGGTTGATATTAAGAATGTTTTTCTTCATAGGGATCTTCCGAAGGAAGTTTATATGGAGCAACCTCTAAGGTTTGTTGATCAGGGGGAAATTGGTAGAGTTTGTCGTCTCTGTAAATCCTAATATGGCTTGAAACAGAGTCCACGCGCTTGGTTTGGTAAATTCAATCAAGTAATTGAGAAGTTTGTCTGTGCGAAGGCAGGAAAATCGGTCTCTAATCTTTCTGAAATTCTAGACGGAGTATCATCTTGTTAGTTGTGTAAGTAGATGATATTGTCATTACTGTGAGTGATATGGCAGGTATATCATCACTTAAGTCCTTTCTTCATGGCCAATTCCACATAAAGGACTTAGGGATGCTAAAGTATTTCTTGGGCGTTGAAGTTATGAGGAGCAAACATGGAATCATCTTATCTCAAAGGAAATATGTCTTTGGATCACATTATGCAGAAGCAGGAAAATTGAGGCAAAGCCATGTAGCTCCTGCAGCGCAAGCCTACATCCTTAGAGAAAACTGGTGTTTAGGACGCTTGAGAGATAGAAAATTTAGTTGGTAAGGTGAACTACCTTCTGATAACACGTCACGATATTACACACTCAATGATGTGGCTTGGCTTTGTATCGCTCCAACCAGTTGATCGTTACCTTGATTGTAAGAAACGAGATTCAATGTTACTTGAAAGGAGCCCCGAGGCGTGGTATTTTATATAGTAATCATGGCGCTAATAGGGTGAGTGTTTCGCGGATCTTGATTGGGTAGGATCACCAGGAGGATAGGAGGTCAGCTGGGTTCTGGAGTGTCTTTGTTGGAAGGAATCTGATAGCAGAAAGAGTAGAAACAAAGTGTGATTTCTCATTCGAGTGCAGAATTTGAATATAAATGACTAGCGCGTGCGCGGCTAAAATTATGTGGCTTCATCAACTCTTGGTGAAATTTAGTATTAGCTTGATTGACAAAGCTCACGGTGTGACAACTAAGTTGCGCCATGTGCGTCTGTCTTGTATTCGTAGGCAGGCTAAGTATATTAAAATAGATAGTCATTTCATTCGTGAAAAATAAAACTCAGTTTGATTTTGAGATATGTACATTTGGAGAACAATTAGGTGATATCTTCACAAAGGCTCTAAGTGGGGACCGGGTTAGTTATCTATGTAACAAGTTGAGCATGATTAACATCTATGCTCCAACTCGAGAGGGAGTGTTATAGTATATATCATACTTTACATATAGGATTGAAACTGATTAGGAAGCTTGACTTATAGGGTTGTAACCTATTAGGAAGAATATATTGACTTACCTATTGTATGGACTAACCCTCTTGTATATATACACATGATGATTCAATGGAAAATACAACAAATTCATTCCTCCAATTCCTCTCTTTGTTCTTTCTAAACTTGAGAAAAGGTAGGAAAAGTTTGATGAAAGTGTATTCCTTTTTTTTTTCCTCAACTCAAAATTTCCAAGGATGGTAAAGGAGAGAAATTTTTACAATTTTCTTACCTTTGTATTTCCTTCTCTTTTTCCTCCTTACTTTTTCCCCTCGAACACTTGGAGACTAAATGTCGTCATGCAGGTAAATGAAAAAAAAAACCTCAATGGAAAATGGAAATAACAACACACACTAAAGTTGAGCAAAGTTAAGAACATGGATGTAATGCCCCACTTTAGCCCTTTGGATTGCAAGGTTGATTGCATGAGCTGTTTGATAGCTGGAGAAAAATTGGTAGTATATTTCTAATCCATGTATTAAATCTCTAACAAAAAGTAGCTTAAACCACTTGGAAGCCCTCTACCATAACATCTCTTGTGCAAGAACCTTTTGATTGCCTCCAAGCGTAGTTCAAAAACAACCCAGTGCCAGTACATCTTGTACAAGTACATGGACCCCTCTTTTTTTTCTTTTCTTTTTTTTTTTGATGGGCGAATTTTGTACTCATTGCAAACCACCAACACTCTCCATCCCTTTACTTTAGCTAGGCCTCAAGGCCAAGTACATGCATCCCTCTTTTAACCTTGTAATGTAAACTAGTACTTTTTGACATATTATGTATTAAATTTTTTCTGACTGTTATATCCAATTACTGATTAGCACAACATACTAAATTCAGAGGATATAGCTAGACATAAGCTGTAAATATATAGATAGAGGTGATCATCACTGAGATAAAGATCCTAAATAAATCAACAAGAAAGAGAAAAAAACATCATTTGTTCAAAGCTGGGAAGCAGAAACAGAGATTCAAATTCCATTTCGAACATATAATTTTACCTGTACAGCCCATTTTTCTAAATTCCCATGAGAAGGAATTGAACAGCCTAAATCTTTCTGTAGCTCCTTAAATATATTTACCAGACTTGAAGGAACTTTCACCCCTTAGGCTGAAAATGAGCCCCATTGCTTGACCAGGGCATGATATGGATCCTGAAAAACAAAATACCTTGTTCTAATTCTGCATTTTTCTATAAGAAAACAAAGACTAATGAAAGAAGCCATCAAAAAGTACAACAATAAGAGATACGAAGTTAGATCCATTGCAAAACCAAGTTATGATTTTCTTCCATCATCAAGCATGATTTTATAACAGAAAAAAGTTTAATTGAAAGGCTGGATGTCAGACAGATTGCTCAGGTCACTCAATTAAGTTTCATGGGATTTCAGGAGAAGGCTGGAAAGTAGCCTATCAATGTTCAGTAAATTAGAACTGTCAGGAGATACAAATGGAGTGATACTAGGAAGAAATTAAAAGACTAGCTCCCCTTGGCTGGAAAAGCTGACAAGGAAATAACAGCTTGGTTCAGATTTTTTTTCTTTTTTTTCCTTTTTTTCTGATGAGTAATGGTTTGGTTCAGAAATTTGAAAGCGACAAAAGATCTTTTATTGTGTCCAACAATTGTAGTGATATCATACAGGACCACCTGAGTTCCCCCATAAAACTGTAATTAGTATACCATCTCCTGATCAGCATATTTCCAACATTCACAAGCGACAATAATAATCCCATCCATGGTTATCAATTCAAACTGCACACAAACACTTCACTGGGGAAGTTTCAAAGATTCCTAGTCAAACAAAGGAGCATTTGGGTAGATGAAGAGAATTACACACTTTCAGTGGCTGAAGAATTTTTCAAATCACCTCAAACAGAATCCATCAATAAGTGCATTCAATCTTTTGGAAAGCTGAATCAGTCTAAGAAGTATGGATTCACTTCATGTGTCATTTCCACACAGATCATGTTACCTGCCCAATAATCACAGCCCTGACTCTGTCAAATGGCGTGGAGTTAAGAGCATTGAAGATAAGTGCTGTGGAGGATAAATGGGCACGCCACTGCCGCACACCTCCCCTTCCAAAAATCTGCAGAGCGTCTTTAAATAGGGCTTCTGAAACTCCCCAGGAAGCGCATCCAACCATGTCTCTTCCACCAAGAGCTCCTCCAGTTCCACAAAACCAACCCCTTCGGCTAGTACAATCCAAAAACAACATCAGAACCATTAACATTGCAAATACCCAGCAAGCAGAAACCCTAGAAACTGAATACCTTTAGATTTGGAGACTTTCTGGGAGCAGATGGTGAGATTTCTCTTGGATTTTGCGAGTAATTTGTTGAATTCGATCCGGGTTTTTTGGTGGGCGGTGAGGGCAGAGGGAGAGGAAGGAGGGGTTTGTTGGGGGTCTTGCGATTGGGATTGGGAATGGGAAAGAGAAGAAACATGGAGGAGTAGGCTTTTGGGGGGAGAGGAGGAGTTGGTGGTGGGGTGGAACTTTTAGAGCGCGGACGGTTGCAGAAAATCCATTGGGCTTGCAGGAAGTAGCCATTCTTGCACGACGCCTCTGGGGAGAAGAGGGATTCCAACGGTTCATGGCGAAGCTGGTATATGAGATCAACGACCCCTCCGTACTGACTGTGGCATACGCCTGAGTTGGTCATCATAAATGTAATCAAGTTTGGATGCAAATTACAAGCTGCACATTTCTTTTGGAAAAGTATATGTAATGCTATGAAATATTTTTACATACATGCTAAAATATTATTAATATGAATCCGTTATCTTTTAAAAATAATTATGATTCTTCACAAAATGCATACTCAAAAATAAAACTTGAAAAGACCACTTTCGTTAATCCGTTGAAATTAAAAAAATTATGGTAGCCACATTGAATAATAATATATTATCATGCTTAGTGATATCTTATCTTTTAACGAATATCTTATTAAGGGTTAAAATATATAAATGATCGGATTGGAAACCCTAACTTCTTTCTTTCTTTCTTTTCATCTTCATTAGAAATGTGAGGTAGTGCTTTTCTTTTATCGTACAAATCATCCACTCTATTGTTTTTTATTTAAGATTTGAGTTTTCTCCCTCAATAAAGTGGTATTTTCCACCCGATCTTAATTTTTATTTGATTTTCCTTTATTTTCTTATTTTTTTGTCGCCATGCATAAAAATACGCTCATTTTATAATATTTTATTATATATTAGAGTATGAATTAGACAAGCTTTTGGGGTTTCAGGAAAAGACCAGTAACAAATTGATCAAATATAGTATAAATTAGAAAGTGTGAGCGTATGATTTAATATTATATGCTAAAATGGGAAAAGTGTCGAACTTGAAATAACCCAAGTGAAAAATGGCGGATGTGGAAAATTACCAAAATGAGAGCAAGGGTCGAGTTGTTATAAAGAATAAAATGTCTAAGTGAATTTATGATAAATGAGTAGCAAAGTGGAATAATGGAGACTTAAATGAAAATATGCCAGTTTAAGCTGAACTGACCTTAAGAGAATATTGACTTAAGGTAAAATGGTGGAAAATGAAAGGAAAGTATAATAAGTGTGTAGGCGAACAAGGCCTTACACTTAAAGAGGTGATAAAAGGCCAAAAATGTGGTCTTAGGGCTCATATGAGCAAATCACGTTTTGGAGAAGGAGAGAGGAAAAAAAGGGAAGAAGAAAGCTAGGGCAAGAGAAAGATCAAGCTTTGGTGTGATCCTTCCCTACTTCTTGCTCCTAAGAGATCAAACAACTTGGAAAATAAGATTTGAAGAGATTTAAGATAATAAATCAAACCCTAATTTCATCCTATTTGATTTGGATTTTGGGGAAAAGCCCTAACTTGAGAGAAAAAGGGTTTTTATTGATTCTAAACCACATTTGGAGTTGTTTTTTGTAGATTTCATGGTGAATTTTTTATATGGGACTAATTGGAGAAGATTTGTGGAAGAAAAATGAGTGAGAAATGCAAAATCCCGCATGATGCAGGCAAAAACCGTGGAAATTAATTTGAACAGTTCAGGAGGTAGTGCGGTACCATTATCTGATGGGCAATCGGTGCAGGTACCACTCAGACGGTAGGTATCGGCAGCGGTGGACAAGGCGATGCAGGTACGGTCGAAGTGGTCTTGGTACCCTTGCCACAGCGCCACTGTTTTTGCATATTGCACCGCTAAATTCCGTATTCATGCACTAATTGTTAGGGACCCTAAGGAAGTGAGAAATGATTAATGGGTTCAAACAAGGGTAGAACTGGCAGAAAACGACTCGCATCACCGAGCTTTAGTTCCCAAAGTGCACTTAGTGTCTTAACCCAAGACTATTAACTAAAACAATTGTAATTCATCAAAATGATTAACAATGGTTATCCATCAAGAGTTATGTGGAATGCCATTGACTAGGATTCGTAATGATCGCCTTAACCCAGACCGAGATCGAAGAGAAAAGCTAGATCCGACAACTCGTTTGTTCTCTGACTCTATTCTTATTTCCTGGGTATTTTAGTTTACCAGTAACTATGAAATGAAATAATTAATGAGTATATGAAATGAGTACACGAATGAGTATATGAAACGAGTACATGAATGAGTATATGAAATGAGTACATGAATGAGTATATGAAGTAAGTACATAGATTGAGTATATCTTTTTGTGCAAGATAATATTTGAAGTGAATATTGAATTGAAATGATATTTGAAACCGAACGAATGTGATGATGATAAAGACGGAATTCATCAAACGGAATCATAAATGCACTGAATGATATATCACGAACCGCTGACGGACGCACTAATTGGCATCTCAGCCACGAAGGCACCCGAATTTATCAAATGTCCCATCAAGTGGATGCACCAATCAAAATTCATCATGATGACGAGAAAGCATTGCTGATACCACATGTCGGTACCAAACGACATCCGCTACACGGAGTGACTAATTAAATGTGCTACATTACCAATGATAATAAGAATTTTGATTCATCAAACGAATTGCCGTAATAGAATGAAGGAATAAAGCCAGAATCATCAATATTGATTTTATAAATGAGATTTGGTATATATATATATATGCGAAATCTCATAAATTGAATTGTTATATTTTAAAATGCATGTTGTGATATAGTAAATGTATTTGTAAAATGAAAACAAGAAAGTGAAGTAGTATGAGTATATGTTGAAATAGCAGCATGGCTTAATGTTAAATTCATAAGTTAAATTAATATTGAATAGAACTGATATAACTTCAATTTTTCATACGGAAATGCGAACTATATTTTTATCTAGCTACAGTTTCGGCAGATGAAGAAGATATGATCAAAGAGTGTGAGTCATGGTAAGAAAACACGATAAGTAGGCACCTCGTCATTTGCATATCATTCCTTTTGAATCATGGTATTTTGTGACAAAAAGAGCAAACTTTGAACCTTTGATTTTAAGCATCATTCCGGTGCCAGCATACAAATCAGAAGAACCTGAAATTTAATTTATGTTCAAATCATAATTTCAAGAAATCAGAATTTCCCGGTTAAAAATCCTAAATTATCTTTAGATCCCGGGATGACGGAACCAGATTTCACCGTTGAATCATTCAACAAATCTAGCTAGCACGCTTCAATTCGAGATAGTCTTGAAAGGCACGTTTTCTCGAAGATCGCAAAGGCCAACGCAAACGATTTTCGATGGGGATCTAAAGTCACATGCGGGCACACTGCAGGTCGCAAGTGCACGAGAGTAAATGATGAAAATGGACGGCCGAGATAGTGCCAAATGTCAAAACCGGAAAAGAGTTCATAATGGCTATCTTGCTTAAATGGAGACAATGCCGTAACATGAACACAATCGGCCTTCAATAAAAAAGTGGAGTAAAACTGAAAGAAGGAAAAGAACCAAGAGGCCAAAAATTTGATTTTTGTAGAGAGATTACCCTGAATTTCTCTCTAAAATATGCTACGATGCCCATGCCATGACAAGAAGCGAAAGCTTCTCTATGAGGAGCGTGGTGCTACAAAGTGTGGACACCGGATTTGAGGAGCTGACAAACTCCTCGTGAGTGTTTCTCCCTGCTAAGTTTTACACTTTATTTGCGCTTATCAGCCAAAAGTTGGTTTGAGGTTCGAACAGCTGTTGGATCGTGTCCTTTAAATTGGGATTCCAATTATTGAAAATTTTTTGAAACTCATTTAAAAACCATCACTGGCACGGTCGCAAGATTACCGTGTAATTTAGAAATAAATCATGTCTGATTAATGAGGCTCGAAGTTCTCCGGGTTCACAAAGTGAACCGACGACAGGATTTTTCCGAGAAGTTAAAATCAGGGTTTTTCACTATTCGTTCACAAAGAAATTTTGTGAATTGTCGCTTGTCGGTTATTAAGCACAATTGTTTGTTGACAAGTGAGTTGGAGCTTTTGACAGATGAACAGTGAAATTACATAAGTCATGATTAAAGAGATTTAATGTGAATATATGGTTGTTTGATATATCAAGATGTACAGGATCGACAATATGACCCATATGCTAAGATCACGTGAGTGATGAGTCTGGGAGAAAATGGCTTCGAGGGCTGTCTAAAACTAGTACACCGAGGTGTGTCCGCTACTAAAAATATCAATCGTAGGAGACGACCCAATTAATATACATCTAGGTCCATAAATAATAACAATCATCTGAGACTCCAATCTAATTGATATATGGGCCAATATCTGGTGGTTGTCTACAAACAAATAAACATAATAATTCTCACGAGGCTTAGGCGAGTGTGAGGAGTCGGTGAGGACCTCGGTATCGCAGATGATCGCTAGACATTCAAGTAGGATCATGCATTTGCTTCGACGGTGCTTTGGCTTGGAGCATCAGACCGCGATCTTGTGCTGAGAGTAGCCCACTTGTGGTGATTCCACCATCGAAAGCATTAGCTCACCCTGCCGAGGGATACTATTTTACGTGTAAGGAGCGTGCGAATTGGCCAGCTCCTGAGACCGAGGCTTAAAGAAAGTCGGATTGTGTGCTGTTGCGATGTATTACATGTATTAGTTCTCTCTAATTTTAATATATGTGTCAGATACGAGTAAACTTTAAACTCGAACTATGGTTGGATAGCGTCGGGATATATACATTGTTATGAGTGGCTGGTTTATGAGCCCAAGGGCCGCTTAATCATAGAACCATATATTGGACCTGCTGGGATAGTTTTATGCAGGTCAGGATTGGGGCAGAGCTCCCCCGTGCCAAAGCGAGACTCGCCTCGCTTCAAGTGGCACGGCAACCCGACATCCAATTTAGATTCCGCGGGCTGACGGTAGTCAACGGACCGGCTCGGGGCGCTCACGCTTGGTATCGGAGCTTGCATAGGAATACCTAGGAGCTCTGGTTTGATATCCATCACCACTAGGTGGTTGCGAGTCGGGAGATTCCCGGGACTCTACTCACCGTGGACCCAAGGATTATGGACATAAAGAGTTCGATGTCACTCGGGATGGATTGGTCGGAGCAGCCACAGGTCGCCATTCATTAGAGCCGTGAGGAGGGCTTACCGCCTACACGAGGACCTGCACCGTGGTGGCCGGGGACAAGCATGATATCAGTCCTCGCATGCATAATGCGTCCAAGTGTCGTGACGCTACAAGCTACAAGAAGCTCCACTGGGAGGACGAGGTGAGAACGACTTTAGATCTACCCCCAGTAGTGTGCCATTATGTGGATGTTTTTCCGCATGAGCTTACTCCCGAATCGCCTCTACGTGAGTAGTAGACTGGTATCGAAGCCACGCCGTACTTCACGCATCTCTATGACTCTTCATAAGATGGCAATCAGTCGTTTGGTAGGAACTCTGAGCCCGCTACGTGAGCTATTGGACAGGGAGCCGACGCATCAGCACTTCACCATGGGGCGCCTTCGTCTCGCGGCGAAGAAGAAGGACAAGATCCTTCGACCGTGCATTACTACTCATGCTAAACGTGGTTATGATCAAGAACTCCAGCACCCACAATGGTGATCGATGATTCATTCACTGGGCCGAGGAGCGAGTCTACCCAAGATAGACCTTCGTGACCGTTACCACGCCTGAGGGGTTAGGGGTTATAGATATTCCGCACGCCGCTTGCACGCCGCTATGGGCACCTTTGAGTTTACTGCGGATGCCCTTTGATCGACGACGCGCCGCCAGCACTATGGATCTCGCGCATGGGATATTCCAACCCTATTTAGATCGGGCCGTCGAAGTCTTCATGGATGACATCTTGATCTACTCCACCAAAGTGGGAGCATGAGTATCACTCTGAGGATCAAGCTTTCTTACGCTTTTGCTGGAGAGACCATCACCGTGACTTCCAAACCTCAGGGTCCGTTGACTACCCTCGTCAACCCGCTAATATGCGGATGTCAGTTTACCTCGACGCCACTGCAAAATCGGGGCGTAGTCTCCCTTTGTAATGTGGGAGCTCTACCCAAATACAACACATGCATAAACCTGTCCCAAACAGTCCAATATAATGGTCTATGATTAAACGCCACTTGGGCTCATAAACCACATCATAATGTGATATATATACATATATATCCAACTATCCAACCATAGTTCAAGAGTTCAAAGCTCTATACAACACATATATTAAAAATTAGAGAATTCTAATACATGTACTACACAAACCTTAAAGCCAACTGATTTCTCTTCAAACCTCGCCTCTAAGACGAAATAGCCCCCACGCCCCTATACCTCAGAAATAGTATCCTCGATTGCAGTGACTAATGCTCAGTAGTGGAATCACCCTAAGTGGGCTACTCTCCACCTAAGTGCAGTGCAATGCTCCAAAATAAACACACATCCAAGCAAATGCATGATCCTACTTGAATGTCTAACTGATCATCTCGTACCCGAGTCCTCACCGACTCCCTCACACTCGCCTAAGCCTCATATGAGAATTATTATGTTTATTTGCTCAGGACAACCCGATGTGTATATATCAATTTGGGTCGCCTCCGACGATTGATATTATTTATGGATTCACCCTCCGATGTATAACACCTGCCGTCCGATTGATATTTTTGCATGGACTACCGAACATCATTTTTAGTTTTGTGACAACCTCCAAACCATTTTCTCTTACTCATCTCATGCACTCACTCCTACCATCCTATGGTGTCCAAAGGCATATGGAATGCATGATGCCAATTCCATTACGCTTATAACACATGCAAATATAAACATGCATATATTCACATAAAAATTAAATCACACAATCATGTTATAATTTCTATTTCATCACATCAAAATTAGCTCACTTGAGCTAATGATCAAACACGAGCAATTCTACTTGAATTACTCGACCAAACGTATTAATTCACAAAATTTATTTTGTGACTATTCTGAATAGTGAAACCCTCTACATTATTCCCAAAATCACTAATCGTCGGTTCACTTTGTGAACCCGAATTTCATGGCCATTTCAGGCCTCATTCCAATCAAGACATGATTTATTTCACAAATTACACAATTAATCAACCCAACAACCCGTGCCCAGTGATGAACGGCACAAATGGGTTTCAAAAATTTTCAATAATTCGGTCCCAAGTTTTGGGACCGATCAAACGGTCGTTCAAGGCCTCAAACCAACCGAAACATTGAAAAACACTTAAATAAAGTGTAAAACCCAAGTAGGGAGAAACCCCTATCTCACGGAGTTTGTCAAAACTCCTCAAACTGCCCACGCTGCAGCTTCCAAGCTCCGCGTAGAGCAACTTTCCTTCTTGTCCCGAAGACTACCGACGGTCAGATCGCCCGATATTTTAGAGAGAAGTCAGCTAAAAACTCCTTTTGGCTACCGGTTCTTTTTCCTTCTTTCCACGCTACTTCCCTTTTTCATCAGAAGGAGACGGCCACTGCTCATATTTTGGCATTATTCTCATTTAAACAAATTCTAAATGACCATTATGTTCTTCTTTTCCCAGTTTTGACATTCGGCACTATCTCGGCCGTCCATTTTCATCATTTATCTACTCATGCCACTTATGACACACGAGTACGTGTTATATGTGACTTTCGTCCCATCGAAAATCGTTTTACGGCACCCGAACTGTGATGCCTCGAAAAACATGCCAACTCCGAATGTCTCGGAATTAGATGTGCTAACTAGATTTCGCGAGACGATTTCAACGGTGAAATCCGTTTCTTCATCCGAGATCTAGAGAATAAATTTTGGATTTTTTAACCGAAATTACGATTTTGCCCTTTTTCCATAAATTTAAATTTCTCTGGTCTTACATTCGCCAAATCTTCAAGGCGAAGACTACGACCGCTAACTCCATGTTATGGGGTAGTTCTTGCCTGCGGATTCTTCAACCGACGAAACCATAAGCTACTACCCTCCTGGACTGCATGCAAACACATCCCAATCCGACCCTCGAGGCATCACAATACACCGTGTACCCCTGTCCCCCGTCCTAACCCGCAGATGGAAGCCGGCATATTTTCACCCAAATGGTGACCTCAATATGAGGCAACGAGATGGATGGAGAGTTCCTAGAGGATTATGATTTCACTTGCATTACCATCCCGATAAGGCAAATGTGGTGGCCGCACTGCCTAAGTCACAGGAGCGTTAATGGTATGTTTCCTCGGGAGTGGCGATGCTGTGAGACTGTGGGGACAACTGGGGCTATAGTACAATCGAGCGCACCCGGGTACCTTGGGGAGTTTAGTGGCTGTCCGCCTCGTTGAGCAAGAGTGATTGAACTCTGGGCGGCAGATCGAGGAGATAGTGTCCATCGTGTGGACCGGCACAACAGTACTGGGTGACGAGGATCGACCGTCACGCAGACGGTGAAGCCCTACATGTGGGACGGTAGTGGTTCCCGCTTGACCGATTTGAGAGGAGATTCCTCGCGAGTTTCACCGCTTCCTCGATTTGCCGTGCACTCAGTGGCACCTAAGATGTACCGTGATCTTCACGCCAAGCACTATCGAGTGGGATGAAGAGACACAGGGGGACTTTGTTCGACGACACCACATGTCGCCAGGTTAAGGCCGAAAGCACCGTAGCCGCCAGTGGCTACTTCAGCCATCGAGGTGGCCGAAAGGGCGGGAGCACGCCACGATGGACTTTGTGACCCACTTGCCACGGGACACAAATGTGTAAGCATGACGCTGGTATGGTGATAATGGACCGGCCACGGTCGGCATTTTCAGTCGTATGATGACCTTCGCCTCGGGAGAGATTCGCCATATACACTGAGATAGTCAGCCACATGGAGTACCAGCATCCATAGTGTTGGATAGGGACCCGAGGGTTTACGACGCACCTTTTGGAAGAGTTTCCAAAAGGCTATGGGCACACCGCTGACTATGAGTACAATGAGCTCCACCCCTCGTAGACAGATGGTCGGGCCCGAGAGATCATATAAAGAGGTTAGAGGACATGCTACGAGCATGCAAGCCCCGATCATAAGGGCGCTTGGGAGGAGACGGTTCTTAGTGGAATTCGCCTAGAACACCGCTATCGTGAGTATACGTATGGCAATCGTATGAGGCACTGTATGGAGGCCATGCAGTCACCATTATGTTAGACCGAGGTGGGATGTAGCTTCACCACCGGTCCTCGATTTGATTAGAGACACTCGGAGAAGGTGAGCTTAATACGATAACGTTTTCACCCGCCGTAGCCGGCGAAGAGTTATGCGATGTGCGACTGCCGACCCTTAGAGTTCGAGGTCGGGGGATCATGTCTTCAAGGTGATGCCTAAGAGGGAGTGGTTAGGTTCTAAGAAGCGTGGAAGCTATCGCCAAGATTCATAGGACCTCGAGATACTGAGAGAGGATAGGCACTGTAGCGTACCGGTTGACTTTACCGCCCAGCATGTCAAGTGTCCACGAGGTATTTCACGTCTCCATGCTCCGGAAGTATACTCCGTAATCTCAACTCATGTGGTGATCGGGGACAGATAGAGGCTACACCCGATGGGACTCGAGGAGGACCGCGTATTTTGGATAGCCGTGATTAGGTTTTACGACGCAAGACCGTGAGGCTAGTGTGGGTGCCGGAGGCACTCTGGCGTGGAGTGGAGGAGCCCACGGCCGAGAGGACACTATGCGTGCCACCCATCCCTTCGCTAGGATAAGACGGTGACGCGGATTTAGTCGCTTAAAGATTCAAATGACTTCAGTTTACATGCATAGTGTAGTGCACGCTCCATATGCATTTGAGTGATTGTGGGAGCAACCGTAATTTCGCTGGATCTAAATTCCTTTATGAGGGAGAATGTAAGACCCAAGAAATTCTTAAATTAAAAAATTACAAAATCGTAATTTCTAAGAAATTGTAATTTTCAAGTTAAAAATCCAAAATTTATTCTAGGATCTGGATGACAAACTTGATCACCGTTGGAATCGCTCGCGAAATCTAGCTAGCATGTCGACTTCTCGTCAATTCCGAGACAATGAAAGTTGGCACGTTTTCGAGGCATCGCGTTCGGTGTCAGAAAACGATTTTCGATGGGACGAAGTCGCCATTATAACACGTGACTGCGGTAATATGCAAGTGGCATGAGTAGAGAAATGATGAAAATGGACGGTCGAGATAGTGCCGAATGTCAAAACTGGGAAAAGAAGGACATAATGGTCATTTTAGAATTTGTTTTGAATGAGAATAATGCCAAAATATGAATAGTGACCGTCTCCTTCAAATGAAAAAGGGAGCAAAATGTGGAAAGAAGGGAAAAGAACCAGTAGCCAAAAAATTTGATTTTTAGAGAGAGATTACCTGACTTCTCTCTAAAATATCAAGGACCGACCGCCTAGCCTTCGGACAAGAAGGAGTCGCCTAATGCCAGAGCGCTAGCGTGGACACCGGATTTGAGGAGTTTATACAAACTCCGTGAGGTAGTTTTTCCCTACTTGGGTTCTTACACTTTATTTAAGTGTTTTTTCACAGCCGTTATTGCGCTCAATCCAAGTTGCTTGACGTCCCAAAACTTGGGACCGAATTATTGAAAATTTTTTGAAACCCATTTGTGTCGTCCATCACTGGGCACGGGTTGTTGGGTTGATTAATTGTGTAATTTGTGAAATAAATCATGTCTTGATTGGAATGAGACCTGAAATGGCCATGAAATTCGGGTTCACAAAGTGAACCGACGATTGGTGATTTTTCGAGAATAGTAACCGAGGGTTTCACTATTCCCGAGAATAGTGTTCACAAAATAAATTTTGTGAATTAATGTGTTTGGTCGAGTAATTCAAGTAGAATTGCTCGTGCTTTGACTACACCACGTGAGAGCTAATTTTTGATGTGATGAAATGAGAAATTACATAACATGATTGTGTGATTTAATTTTATGTGAATATATGCATGTTTATATATTTGCATGTTATAGACTGTAATGGAATTAGCATCGCTGCATTCCATATGCACTGACACCCTAGGACGGTAGGAGTGAGTGCATAAGATGATACAGAGAAAATGGTTTCGGAGGGTTGTCTAAAACTAAAATGATCGGGAGAGGTAGTCCATACTAAAAATATCAATCGTCGAGGCGGCCCGAATTGATATACATCGGATAGTGTAAATGTGTCAATCTTGAGCAGACCCAATTGATATATATACATCGAAGGGTTGTCCTGAATAAATAAACATAATAATTCTCATCTGTGAGGCTTAGGCGAGAGTGTGGGGAGATCGTGAGGGGCTAGTGCAGAGATGATCAGTTGGAACGTTCAAGAGTAGGATCATGCATTTTGCTTGGATGTGTGTTTATTTTTAAGACATTGCACTACGCCCAGGTGGAGAGTAGCCAGCAGAGATTGATTGCTTCTGCCCGAGCATTAGCTCGCCTGTCGAGGATACTATTTCACGGTACCGGGGAGCGTGCGGACCTTCGTCTTAGAATTGAGGTTTAGAAGAAAGCTGGGATTGATTGTGGCTTTGGGTTATGATGTAGTATGTATTAAATTCTCTAATTTTAATATATGTGTTGTATAAGTAAACTTTGAACTCTTGAACGCTATGGTTGGATAGTTGGATATATATACATTGTTATAGTATTGGTTTATGAGCCCAAGTGGCCATTTTAATCATAGACCGTTATATTGAATTTATTTTGGGGCCGAGGTTTTATGCGGTGTTGTATTTGGGTAGAGCTCGTACAAAGGAGACTACGCCGATTTTGGTCGGTCAGATGGCCCGACATCCACTTGTATTCAGCGGGTTAACGGGTGAGTCGACGGACACGGGTTTAGAGGGCGTCACATGAATGCCTTCTTTGTAAAAATGTATTTTGTTAAATGTTTATGGAGCACGGGTGCATTGAAATTGTAAATGATTATGGGCTTGCCCCAGCTACAGAAACAACCCTTGAAATGACATAATAAAATGTTTTGACAGAATAAATGAAAAGTTAGATTATGGCAGGACTCAGGATTCGGATCGCCATTGAGTCGGCCGGGGATTAGGTCATGACATTTTGAAAATTGTAACCACGGAAAATAAAGAAATATTAAGGGCGTCCCCGGGGTTTCGGTTCGGACTCGCCAATCGGGTCGGGCCAGGCTCGGGGGTCGCTACATGCCAACTTGTTGCGACGTGTGTTTGTTCGTTGGTTTTTATGTGAATAATTGAGCAACCGGTGTTTGTATTCGAATAAGTCACATCAAATCTCTGTTCGTTAGTATACTTCATCAGATATGAAATTTTAGGTATTTTAGGCATATTATGAATATCTCTTGTGTAGGCTTAAGTCGTTTCTTCTTGCTATTAACTTGGATGTTGTGTCATCCTCTAATATTTTTAGTTGTTTGATTTATGTGTTTAAATGTCAAGGTATTACCGTTATGAATCAATGAAATTTCACTTTCGATGCTAAAAAAAATATAGATGATCAGATAATGTAGCAGATGAACTGTACTTTGTCCGAGCGGTAGCACATTGAGTAGTTATAGTAGTATATTGATGAGTTATGATAGTACATTGAACTGTGAATATACTACTATTATAATTAGTCAATGTATTACCATAACTAGTGAATTTACTATCGGATGGTGAAAATATGTACAGTAGTTATAGTAGTACATTGACTAGTTATGGTAGTACATTCACTACTTAATGTACTACCTAATTTTTTTAATTTCAACTGGGTTAATGAAGGGCATTTTCGGGTTTTACTTTTGAGTGTGTACTTTTTGCGAGAGGAATCATAATTATTTTCAAGAATAGCCTGAACCATATGAAATCATATTTATTCTTAGTGATGTATGTGAAAATATTTTTTTGATTTCTCAAAAAAAATAAAAGAAGTTAAATTTTATTAATTTAGTAATTGATCTCAATATTTATACTCTCATATTCCATGAATACTTTGTTTTGTATTTTTCCTAAAAATAAATGAATATTTGTGATATGATTTTTCTTCTAAGTTCTTAAAGTTGAACTCATTGTTGAACCAAAAAAGTTACTCGATCAAGATTTATCAATAAAATTATCTATAAATCCTATTATGATGTTTTTTTTTGTTTTTTTATATTTATTAATTTGTGCATTACATCATTATAGTATAAATCCTATTATGATTAAATTGTTATATTACATATTAAATATGTAGTTTTTTTTAAACGAAAGCTTGGGGAATTTTACTATGGATCAAAGATAAATTTGGGAATCAAGAGTTTGGGAGAGAAGACTTTGAGTGGGCATCACTTGTGATCGCAGCAAGAGTTTAGTTAGTATTGCTGATGAGAATGAATCTTCGGTATAAACTTCCATATTAAAGAAGGAAACAAGCCATGGAAGAGAAGCTTGCGCAATTACTAAACAGAGAGGGAGAAAGGCAACACCAACGGATCTAGAGTTTGGGAGGGCGTGGGACAACATCGCGCCCCTACAGGAAGGTCGCGAGGACTCAGGTGACTGATCCGCAAGTGCCGATTATTCGAAAGAGGCACTACATGAACTACACACGTCGGTAGCGAAGAACAATATTGTTTCCCATGCGCCAATGCGTGGGGGCGCATGAAGCCACTATCGGTGACCAGATTCCTCCACCAGCATCGTCGTAGATTGACAGTGAAGCTACCCGACCGCAGCGATGAGCTTAAAGTCATCCATTTCAGTCCATTTTTACGATTGATTTTTATCCCAAAGAGGCGATTTATGTCTCTTGAGAAATGGAAAAACTCACCCGACTTGCTATGCGCGGGAATTGAAGAAGAGGAATTTTTCCGATAAAAGGGAAGGCCGAGGAAGGTGGTACGAGCATTCTTGATATAAACGTTGGAAGAAGCTATGCGACGGGAGAGGCACACAAGGATTAAAGGACGATCATCATTAAAAGCCTTAGCCAGCAATGAAAATTCATATCGGTCGCGACGACAAAACTCGGTCTGGCCAGAAGTAATTGAAGGCAAAGCGAGCTAGCGCGACGAAACTCCAAGTCAAAGGCAACTATGAATTGATGAAGAAAAGACATGAAATTAGCGACATCGCCAGTCGCGAAAGAGAATTAAACCCGGTCGCGATGGACAAGGTTGTTGTGACACCAAATAGAAGTCGCGACATAAGATGTACCAATTTCTTGTGAACGATTATCGCGACATCCGATCCGGAAGTCGGCGACATCATATGAACAGTTGTCGCGACATCAGTCAGAGGTCGCGACATCAATAGACATGAACGATTATGCGACATCGATCGGCCCGATCAGCGACGTCGATCGTGATCAGCGACATCATGAGCAAAGAGAATAAGTGGCGACAACACCTAGTTGTCGCGACATCGGTTGCGAAGGAGGTCGGCGGCGTCTTAAGCGGTCGCCTTGGCTGAAGCGAGAGGAAGAAGGTCGCGACAAGCGGTTAGAAGGTCGCGACATCGACAGCACCAGGTTCGACATGACCGATTATTCGGCGACATCGGTTACAAAGGGTGAAGAAGTGGCGACCAGCGGTCGAAGGCCTCTTTGCCGTCTGATTAGTATGCCTGAATTCTATTTCAGCGTAGGAATTATAGTCGTCCCAGCATTGTATCGTGGGAATCCACGAGGTCATCTCCACGAGGAGTGTAGTGCGATTCGGTTGATCAATAGGAGCTATTCTCCATAAAAGTATGATTTAAAAGCGTAGTGTTGTGTTTGATTAAGATGATTGAGTTAGTTTGAATGTTTTAAAATAGAAAGACAATTGCTGGGATTTTTAGGGTTCCACTCACTTCTGATCAGGTAAGTCCCACCTCTTATTTTATAAACTCATCTAGGAACCATTGATAAATGGTCTTCGATGGAGGATTTATCTTTAAATGCTTTTGGAAAATAAAGATGATCAAGTAATACTAAACACTTGTTCTCAATTAAAATGAACCCTTAGTTGGCATTATGATCCAAGCCCGCAGCGATATGCAGGAAATATCACGTTAACACGTTGTCGAAAATTTGTCAACTAAGGATTTAAAACCTTTCTACACAAGTGATCAATATTACACAATCCATTGAAAATCAAGAGAGGAATTGAGGGACTTTACCTTGATCGGGGTGAGTTTCCCCCGTATGATCCCAGCAGTAGGGGTTTAGAACTCCATAAAATTTATATGAACAATTAAAGTTGAGGAACAATTAATCATAAAAACAGTACCTTGAAGAAATCGGAATTACTTGTAAAGGCGAGAATGAAAAGGAATATGGAATGCTAAGATTTAAAAGCAAAATAAATATTTCGCTGAAAGATTACAAACTCTTGAATCCCAAAACTTAAGAATGGAAATCTCAAATGCGGATCTCTGTGAGTACATTTCAAGAATTGGAGAAAAACTGCCCAAAAACTAAACCTAAAGAAGTAGAAGAACTCAAAACTCAAAGAGAAAAACTAAAAGACTCCAAAAAGATTCTCTAATACTTGTGTCCTCCTCCTTTTATAGCCCCCTCCAAAGTGATTTTCCCATTTTGGTTCGCTTACGAAAGTGCCCTCACGTCCGGATTGAATTCTTGGACAATTCCCGCAAGTTCCATAAAGTTCTACCGGTAGGACTTTGGGTCTACGGTAGGACACCTTCTTGCCAATTTTCTGTAAAGTTCTACCGGTGGGACTTGAAGTTCCTAGGTGGGACTTAATCCCATATAAATTTCCGGCAAGTTCTCACAGGGTGGGACTTGAAGTTCTAGGAGTAGGACTTGTCCTACGGTGCTTTCCTTGTATTTGGGGTTCCCGAGGAAACCGTCCCGATTTCTCACCCACATCCACATTGCTTCATATTGGCTTCCAGAGCTTACATCCTTGTGCACTTACGTTTTAAACACGAAAGACACACAAATCAAAACACGAAGAGATTAAATACTGTTCTTATGCGAATGTGAGTACATTGTGATTTAAATGTGTTCGATTCAGTTGCCATAATTATCACTTTCCGATTTGTGTATTCGCATCAATTAAACATCACATATGAGGCCAAGGAAAATTCGTGACATCCCATCTGATGGTCGCGACATCAAATCTGATTGAGTCAATAATGAAAGCGATCGCGACACGGAAGCTAAAGCGGTCGCGACATCATTAAGTGAATCGCGACATCAATTGTATGAATAACGAAGATTAGCGACATCATTGCGTAGCCAGCGGCCAGCCCGGCGAGATAATGATGACACGTCGAGGGCGAACAAAGCCTGCGACATAGCGAGAACTATGAGTGTTACGCGACAAAAGTGATGTGGCGACATCAACAACGGCCCAGGACGATTAAGCGAAGTCGAAGTACGCCGAACAGGGCTGACGAAACGCCTATAAATCACGCGAGCGCACTCACGAAGGAGCGCGGCTTTTTGTGACACGAAAGAAGATGATTCACGAAGGCTCTGTATTTTAATTTTCTTTGTTTTGTTTTTAAATTAAAGTTTGTTTTTTATTTCAAATTTGGATCTGAGCGTTAGGTGTTAAATTTTAAGTGAATCTTGAGAATTCTATTTTCCTTCAAATTCGCATGCAGTTTTTTTGAATTTGAATGAAAATTTGGAATTCGAACTACAGTTGCTATTGATTCTTTGTGATCAGTAAGCTATTATATGGGTGTAATCCAGGTGATTTAGAAACCCGGCTTCCATTGAATTAGCATTGTGTCAAAAATTATCTTTCCTATGAATTTATTCATTAAGATTTGAACTTAGGTTGTAAATCTACTTCTTTGGTCTTGTGTATTTTTAATTGTGATCCACAATATCATTGTCTCATACCCATTACGAGATTGTCTGAAGCTCTTATTTCGGAGGCCCTCTGGTAACACGAAGCATTAAGTAAATAAACAATTCCAGAAGGTATGTTAACGTGTTAGTGATCCTAGTGTCTTTCTGTGAAATTATTGATAAATCCTCTTACCGGCTTGGAGCGAGAATGGAGTTGGGCTTTTTATCGATTTAAACTGCCGGAGAGTTACCTCGATTCGAATAATGATTTCAATCATTATTACTTAAAGATCTAATTAAAGGAAGAATAGGCTATTCTAATTTTGAGGAAAAGAAAGAAACCCAGTATAATTCTATGAAACCCATGCAATGACTTAATCTTAGGAGCTAAGGTTTGCGGAGTCCATGTTGTGGTGCGATGTTAGAGAAGAAAATCAGGAACAAATGACCAGGATTAAGTAGTTGCTCCCAACACTGTCTTTGAGAAATAAGTGAAGATTAGATAATGAGCGGTGGGGTTTGGAGAGATCATTTGCACTATCATATTCCTTGGACTAGTTTTAAATGCACATGGTTTATTAAGCAGCGTACGATCGATCTATAGGAATTGATGTTTCACATTAGGTATGTTTTCAATGCTCCCTTTAAAAGATAAGCATTCGATCCCCAAATTTGTAATTTTATTATTTCAGTATTAATTCATTTGGTATTAATTCAATTCTTTTTAGTTTTTCATTATTTTAAGGCTTTAAGTGATTTCAATCACCGTTTTAAAGTCCAAATAGTATGGTGATTAGTCGGGGTAGTTGATTGATAATTCTTGAGATCTACGTAGGATCGATATACGGACTTAAATCCATTTATTACTTGTTCGGCACGATTGCACTTACGGATCTTGGATCAAACGAGAAAGAAATTTATCTAATCTTAAGAAACCACGATTTTAATGAGTATAATTGCAAGAAATATAACAAACAAGTTTCGTGGCATTATTGAGGATTAGACAATAGTCCTTTAGTAAAGGTGTCCAACAAATTTGTATATGTCTTTTGGTCCCACTGCAGGACCACACATGGCGCCGTTCTTGTAGGATCGAAAAATTTAGTAGATCAATATTCAAATGAAGAGAGAGAGAAAGAGAGGGAGAGAGAGAAGGAAATACTAATTTGGACATTTTAAAGAAAAACGAAAAACTGTTTTCGCGTTGGTTATTTTAGCCCGCTAACCTTTAACAAACTATCTTGAAAATATTTGTTGGCTTGACTAAATCCTATTAATGTGAGTGTTTGATTTTAGGAAAAAAAACGTACCGAAGCAGGCAAGTATGATTCCGGATGAACTAGAACACTCGGAAGCTTGAGAGAAAAGCGAAAGAGGCGAAAAGCTTCGGCTATAGGCGGATGAAAGACAAGATCAGACTGAAGGACAAAGAATAGCAGCAAGAAGGCCTCCAATCACTGATACAATGGAGGACTTTTGGAGACCTATTATTCAGGATGAATGCTACGCAATGAGCTGACCTACGGTTGATGCAAATAACTTTGGAGGCCCCGAGAAGCCCCGAGCACGATTACAATGGATTGCTTGACAGCAGGTTCTGGTCATCCCCTGAAGACCCCGAATGAGCACTTGGGAAGGTTTCTCGGGATGTGAGCACGAGTGAAGTTGAATCAGGGGTGGACAGGAGGTCATAAAATTACATTTATTCCCATTTTCTCTAAGAATCTGACAACCACATGGTATGAATCTCTACCATATGATTCTGTTGATACTTGGGAGGAGCTTATGCAGAAACCTACTTGGGTAGATTCTTCCCCCATCACTCACCTCGAGAGAGGAGGAGGGAGATAATTGTGTTCCGGCGGGAAGATGAGAGCCTTTATGTAGCCCTAGGAGAGATTGAGTTGCTAAAGATGCCCGATGCATGGAATAGACTTGAAGACCCGGATGGACATGATTATCTTACTGCAGCTTGATTAATACATCGGGACCATTATTGACGGCTTCATCTTTGTGGAGCAATTAAGCGTAGAGTGCGAAGACGAGAGATCGATTGAGGGACACGGCGGAATTACGTATGAAGGCTCCATCGGGTTTTCAAGAGTAGTGGCGAGGAGGGAAGAGTCATGGGCGAGCAAGATGGCTTGACCATGGAGGTAAGGATTAAGATGCCATCATGCAAAGAATGGACAAGCAAGAGGAAGATGCATAACTGCTCATGAAATAGGGCCGATCGAGAGAGTATTGAGGAGAATGCGTGGCACGAAGAACTTTTATGATCTTTGGGGAGGTTAAGTACTTGGGGAGCCAAGAGTTATCACTTCAAACCAAATTCCAACTTTGCGGCACACTATCATCCCGGCCAACGAGAACCGTGAAAATTTTCATATGGTGGGAGGGGCCTCCTGAGGCCCGAGCATGGGCAGATCACCGACGGGGATATCGACAGCCACGGGTTCTGCGACAGCAGAGAGGTGAAAATAGAAACGAGTACGAGTTAGAGGAGGGCTCAACCATTTGAAGATCAAATGCTACAATTCATGGGGAATGACAAGAGGCTGGTAGAAGCCTCCATGAACAAAAGTTTGCGAGGGTGGAAGCTTGAGATACCAATTCTGAATTTTAGAGACGTACAATGCCTCCCTCTCTCAAGAACACGGAGACCTGAATAGGGCAAGGCGGCCTTAAACACATAAGACGGATGAAAGATGCCTTTCCCGGTGACACGAAGAATCAGAAAGACTTCATGGGTACTGGCTCGGAAGTGGGGAAAGAGTTGGTGGAAAAACCAGAAAAGATGAAAGCGATAAGGGAGAGAAGGCGGGGCAATCTTGAAACATTGGAGAAAGAAAGAAAGAAGAAACAGCTGTCAGGAGAAGAAGGAAGCAAGAAGAAAACCCAAAACAATCTGCCTGCAGTCCCATTTCCACAGAGGCTGCATAAATCAAAGATAGAGGAACAGTTTGCAAGGTTTTGAAAACCTTTCAGAAAATTTGGGAAATCAAATATGCCTTTCACGCCAAGTGGTGACTCGGATGCCGCTTTATGCAAAAAAATTTTAAGACATCTTGAGCAAAGGAAAGATTCTTCAGAAGAAGGAATTGTGAACTTGACTGCAACTTGCGATCTTTATTGATCAAGAGAGACTGCAGAAAGATTAAGGATCCGGGGAGCTTCCTTCCATTCCTGCACCATTGGAGAGTTTGAGTTTGAAAGCTCTGCATTATTTCGAATGCCGATATCAATTTAATACTATTCTTTTGCCAAGAAGTTAAGTTTGGAGACTTGCTCCCCTTCTTTGTTACCCTCGAATGGCGGATAGAACCACTGGAAGAACTGAGGAAGGAATCATAAATTAATGTTTGGTAAAGGTGGGAAAATTTATTTTTGTTGACTTCATCATCTTGGATATGGAGAAGATTCCACAGTCCCTCCCTGCTTCTTTGAAGGCCATTCCTTGCAAGGCCCCGGGCCGCTCTGTCGATATGCGGAAGGGAATTCTCACTCTCGAGTTGGAGAAGGCGGTGACTTCAATTTAATCAAGAAGTTTGAGGAATTTAGACATAGAAAGGGAAGATAGCAAGTCGATAGAAGATGTATATGTATCAACAACTCGATTTTACTATGATTAGCAATGACCTGACTTTCAATCAATGAAAAGAGATGAATTTCCAGTATCTTGAAGGTTTTGATTGATTTTACATCGGTTTACATTATTGAAAAATGTGAGTCTTGAACAAAAATGGATGAAAAAAGGAAATAAAATGAAAGGAATTTCATCAAACTAGTGAAGAAGGGCTAGTTTAAAGGGTTGCCAAGTCATTTTAAAGTATGCTTACAGGCGCAAAGAGTAAACCGGTAATAATTTACACTGGGCTCGGTGAAGTTGAGGAGCAGTTATTTGGAAATTTTGAGGAATCATAAAGGAGTCTACTGGCAGTGTATTGAAGGGGTTAAAAGGTATCAGATCCGTCAATATGCATGCACAAAAATGCTGTACGGAAGAAAATGCAAGCCAAGTGACGAACATCAAGGGAGATTGAATCTAGTAATGGCGAAAGTAGTGGGAAGGAGGTGCTCGAATGGTTAAATGCCCGGTTTTATCGTGCGATTCAGACGGAGTCCTTAGGTTAGCCAGGTCCGCTGTGGTTCGAAGAAGGGTGGATTTGCATGATCCGCATGAGAAAATGAATTAATTCAAACGAGAGAATAGTGACCCGGGATCGATATGCGTGATTCTGAGGCCCGAACCGCGTGGCGGGAAAGATCATTTCCTTTGCCGCTTCGTGATCGGATGTTGGGCCAGTTAGCGAGGACACCCTGACTTTTGTTTCTTGGAATGGGTATTCGAGGATACAGCAGGATTACAGTGCACACGAGGACCGGAAAAGACCACATTCATGCCCCTATGGTACCTTTGCCTTCGAAGGGATGCCATTTGGGATGTGCAATACTCTGCTACTTTTCTAGCGTGTGCTGTTCTCCAATGTTCTCGAGATTTGAGTTAGAGAAGTCATGAAATTTTATGGATGACTTCACAGTGTATGCGTCCAGTTTCGAACAATGTCTGAACAACCTGGAAACAGTACTTCAAAGATGCAAGGACAAGCAGCTAGCACTAAATTGGGAAAAATGCCATTTCATGGTAACATAAAGTGTGACTATGGTCATAAAATTTACCAGCTGAAATTTAGAAGTGGACCAATCCAAGATTTCCATTATCAAAACCCTTACACCTCCCACAACTGTAAAAGGGATAAGGAGTTTCTTGGGGCACGTTGGATTTTATAGGAGATTCATCAAAGACTTCTCAAAAATAACGGACCACTATCGCAGTTCTTTTGAAGGACCTGGTTAATTTTGATGATTCTGTAAAATTTGCCCCTTTGAAGAAATCAAGATCGAGATTGGTCAGCACCTATCATGTTTGCACCCGGGGAGAATGGGATCGGGGATTCGAAATAATGTGTGATGCAGTGATTTCGCAATGGGGGGCATTTGTATTGGGGGCAAAGAAAAGAGAAAATATTCAGAGCCATATACTATGCTAGCAGAACCTTCAATGAAGCACAAGAAATATACTCATTAAAATCAGGAAATATTGGAGACTATGTGGAGATCGTCAGAAAGAATGCGGGAAGAAAAGGAGATTCTATTTGGTTATAGATTGGGGGTGGAGAATGGAATTCTAGAGATGAGGAGTTGAACAGATGTTTGGTATGGAGGTGGGAGAAAGAGAGAGGAATTGTCGGACAATGTGACCGATACGAAAAAGTGAGGAAATTCCAATGGAAACTAAAAGGGGAGCTTAGTATTAAAAATCCAATGGGCGGAAGCTTTCTGTTGGAGTTTGAATTCCTGTAAGAGGCAAAGAGGGTTCTAAAAAGAGGGGTTATACATGTAGAAAATAATTTGTTGCTACTGGAAAAATGGACACCAGACTCAGAAAGTTTTAAGGTGGAAGCAAAGGCAAAAAATGTTTGGGTTAGGGTGGTAGGACTGCCACTTAACTTCTAGAACCATAGGATGTTCAAAAGAATAGGAGATTACTGCGGTGGTCTAGTGGTTGTGGATTCAGGCACAAAAAACTTCATGCATTTACAATGGGCAAGATTACAGGTTAAGGTCGAAGGAGGTGATTTCCCATGGTCGCTTCAAATGGTGATTAACTCATCTTGCTATGCGATTCAACTATGGTGGGAGGTCCCATCGTGTCTCTTAGTGGTGGTGTTAATGAAATTGAGAAACAAGGCAGAACGTGTCGCCACACACGTAGGGTAAGGCGTGGCTTCCAAAGGATCTGAGACCCACTCTTAGGAGAAAAACGTGTCGCGTAGATATTGGAGTGACAAAGAAAAGGGAGCGGCTTCTAATACGGGTAAGGTTTTCGGGGGATAAGCCAAAGAAGTTGCAAAGAAAAAGGGAAAGGATAGATGTAGCGACCCCGGGCCCGGCCAGGCCGGTTGGCGGATCAAAGGCGAAATCCGGGGCTGTAGTAAAATAAATTAATTTTCGTTTCAAAGTGTCGCGACCGAGATCCTGAGCTCGGCCGGTTAGGCGGATCAAACCGGGCCGGTTTTTCTCCGACATTTTCAATTATTTTCTCAAAACATTTTGTTTGTGTTATTCCCTTTTAAACTTTTTAATTAAGCGGAAGCATTTCATTTTGGGCAAGCCCATAATCATATACAAATTCAAAAGACCCTTAAACATTTGCATTTTACAAAATGAATTTACAAAATAGAAGTTCAGAGTTCAAATGGTTTTACAAAATATCAATGTTCAAAAGAAAGGGGGTGAATGCATATGACGGAGCATACTCCACAATTCTTTCTCTATGACTCTGAGCTCCTCGATCTTGAGTCTTGCTTCTATGTTTATCAATCGGTACCTGTGCATTGATAAAACAATACGCTAAGCATTTTCATGCTTAGTGGTTCTATACAATTCTCTATTCCATTTTAGTTCAATATATATATAGATATATCATGCATTTATCAAATAATGCTTTTTTAGACAATATACATGTAATGTAAAGATAATTATACACATACACTTTTTTAATACCATTTTTTGCTAGTTTATGAGAATTTCACATATATAATTTCTGAAATCGGCATTCCCCACTTGATTCGATTTGGTGAATCCTATCTGTTTGTCATTCGTGATAGCAATGGTTTCACATTCAATATCACCATCTCACATATGGTATAGAAATTCATTCCCGACATATTAGGTTAGTGAATCTGTCTTGTTTGTCATTATTAGCAATGTGATTCCACATCCCGGCAATTCTGATTTACCTTCATAACGGTCGATTTAGTGAATCGTCATGTTGGTCATTCAATATTACACTTCAAATCAATTTACTTTTATGCAATAAATTCGCATATAGTTCAAATACACGCATACATGCAGATATTTGACAAGCATTTCAAATATTAATAATTCAAATCGATATATATGTTTTTTTTCACAAATAGAGAACAAACTGAGAACAAATAGGGAACAAAGAACAAACATTTCAAATTTTGAAAGCGAGAAGCGAGAAAGGTAAAGACAAACCAATTATCGATTCCTTTTTTTCTCTCGATATCAATCCTGGAATTGGGGTTGTCGTCTCCACCGCACTAGTCGAATACAAATTCTTCAACTCTTGGTGGTTAATGAAATAATCATCTTTAACGAAGATATCCGCCGGTAGTGGCAGTGCGATGCGTTTGACAGTCTCATTCTTATTTGAACCCCCCATTAATCGTTTCTTAGGGTCCCCTAAACAATCGGTGTATGAATAAGGACTTAACGGTGCGAAATAAGCAAAAAATGGAAATTTCTTGGAACAACTGTCTGCAAGTTTAGCTTTGGCTTTATGCCGTCTGAGGTTACCCATTACACAACACATGTCAGTACAACTTTGACCTATACAGTGCAGATTTACCCATTGCATCCACATGCAGAGTGCAGCTCAACTGTCTTGCAGAATTTTCCCTCTACAGGTTTTTGTCGAATATTCGATTTTGGCATTTTCTCACATTTTCTTCCACAAATCTTCTCAATTAGTCCCATATCAAAAAATCACATGGAATCCCTTCAATACAACTCCAAAAGTGGTTTAAGAATCAATGAAAACTCTTTTCTCTTAAGTTAGGGCTTTTCCCCAAAATCGAATCAAAATATGAGGTTAGGGTTTTGATTTTCTTACCTTGAACCTTACTCTTAGATCTCTTCTTGTATGTTGTTGTTTGGTCTCTTCAAGACAGAAATGGGAAGCAAAGCCAACCAAAACTTGATCTCTTGCTAAACTCTAGCGTTTCCCCCTTTTTCTCCCCTCTTCTTTCTCAAAAACGGGATTGCCCATAAAATGAGCCCTAAGTCCACATTTTGGCCTTTTAATTCTCTCTTAAGTGTAAGGCCATGTTTGGCCTACACCCATTTCTCATTTCTCATTTTTTTTTTGTCTTAAGTCACTTCAGCTTCCTAAGGCCATGTTTGGCTCAAAACCCGTTATTCCATTTTAAGTCTCCAGTCTCCTATTATTCCACTTCAAGCATTCATTAGATCATAATTCACCCACATTTATCTTCTTTATAATAATCGACCATAGGCCCTCATTTTGCCAAATTTTCACATTTTCATTATTTTTTTCTCAGCCAGTTATTTCGAATTACTAATTTTTCATTTTAAGATATACTAATCATATGCTCACGCTGATGATATTTCATAATTTATCAATTTATCAATTTTCCCTAGAAACCTAAGTTTAATTCATACCCTAATATATAATAAAATTATTATAAAAATTCTAGGGTATTTTTGGGGCGTTACAATAGACGTGTTGTTAAGGAAGGTGGCGGGGATGTTTTACTCTCGGGGTGTTCTAAAGAGATGTAGAGATTAAAGAAGACTGGTCGGGGCTTAAAGAGAATGAGACAACTTCAAGTAGTGAAGCTAATTCAGTCTCTCTCTCAAGAGAAGGGAGGTGTCTACTTCAAAAGGAATGAGGAGGCTATTACTACAGTTCAGAGGCCGCCTCAAGCCGGATGGGTATCTTTCAAATGGGATGAGAATATCCACCGTACTGGGTCCATATGCATCCGTCTCAAGAGGCCCGGTTATGAAGGATATGACAAATCTCTTTCCTGCTCTGCCTTCGTAGCGGCGAAAAGCTTCTGAGCTTCGTTTGAATCCCAAGCCAACTTTCTCTAAAATCGTGGTCAGGAGGTGACCGAGATAATGGAATCTTTTACAGAGATAAGTAAAAATTAAGGTGGGGAGGTAGATAAGGTTTTGAGTGGAGAAACCAAGTCAGAAGATGCGCTGAGGGTAAGGGTCCAAGTTTTTCTTCAAAAGACTTTTAAGGATTGATCCATCTTCCTCCTTATACTTCTTCCTTCCTCCCTCTTTCTTCCTCGTCCTTCTGGAAAAGAAGGTCATGGTGTTGTTCGTGAAAGCTCGCCATACGATGTGGTCGTGAAGATGAGGGGGAGTCTTTGCAGAGCCGCTATGATCACATGCTGTGAGTGGGTAAGGGAGTGAGATACCACAGTATCGGTAAGATCTTGACAGTGTGAATGGGGCATGTAGAAAGAAGTTAGATATGGGTTTTTTTGAGGAAATTAATCAGAGGAGCTTGCTATTCGGCATTTAGCAAAATTATGTTAGTGTCTTGTATCACGACTGATAAGGTTATAGAATTTATGAAACCAATTAGAAAAAATATGAAAAAGGGGAGTAAGCAAATTGATTAACAAAGAAGAGGAACTTCACAAAGCTGTAAGGCTCGAGAAGGAAACAAGAAATTGTAATGCCTGTGAGGTATGGGCAAGGGACAAAAGGATGAAGAACTTTAAACCCAGAGGTAAAGCCAAAGCAAGACATACCTGAAAACAAAGAATAGAGGAATATAAGGAGAAAAGAATGTTAGATCAAAATGATCTGCCGTGAGAAGGTAAACCCTGTGTCTCCATAACAAGATCCAAGACATGTCCAATAATTTAGGTCTGTAGTCTGGAGGGAAGAGATTTGGTGGGAAAGTTAATCAAGAGGGGCACTAGTGGCATTTTCTGTTTCTTTGGGGACACACTGATCAACTGGAGGTAAAGAAGGTGTCTTTTAACAATGCAATGCTTTAAAAATTACGACAAGACTTTACCATAAGGCTTTACTGGGGTTTAATAAATTCACATATAGATAGAGAGGTTTGTGAAGAACCAGAGTCATGAGAGGTTATGGCAAAGATCCTTTAGTGTTTTCATGGGACTTTAACGTTAGTAAGATCCCTGCAACTAGTGAGGGTGTATTAATTCATGCCGAATGAGAAGATTAACCTGAGGAGGATTAGGAACTATGACCTCTACCTTACAAGGAGGAGTGTTTACTTAGAGGGGAGGGCTAAACTCTCAATATAAATCAAGGTTGGATAGATTTATCAGAACGCCATTCAGAGGGTGAATACGTATGTGTAACCGCAGGTCGCCAGAAGGTGGGACAGTAAAGCCTCACTATTTTAGTGCCAGCACAGAATTTTTAAAGTCGTTATGGTGAATATAAAGCCAAAGAATTGTGCACTTGTGAAACATGAAAAAGATGGGTGAACAATATGGTTTGTGATAATAATAATAAATTACCAGAATTGTTCAGGAAAGCTTAGAAATTCTCTAGATCTTGATGACTAAACTGATCAAGCCAACTGTCTCACAAATCAAAGACTCCAGAAAGCTCTCATTAAACCCAAGACAGTCTTAATATTTATCAATTTATGATAAGTCACTGACTTAGATTGGGATTTTTTTACAAAATCCTAAGCCAGAAGGGCTTGACTTAAGTTCATTTATACAAAGAACTTAAAAGAAATAAAAATTTCTGATAGTGAATAACTATTTGGTAATAGAAACCGCTGAACCAAATAATAATATTAATTAGAAAAAACTAAAATACAAGAATAAAAGTTTGCCATGAGAAAGACTAGACACAGTCATCTAGTAGAGAGAGATAGCGTGATGAGAGGTTTTTTTTTCTTTTGCTTTTCCATCTTCTGTTTCTTTCAGATTTACTAAATCTGACCATGAGCCAATGGGAGTTATATGGCAGTTGGTATACGAACACAGAGGCTTACTGTTATGTTGTGTGTACCAATATCTAGCCTTGTCAAACTTTAAGAGGTAGAAAATTTGTTCACTTAAAGTTATTTCAGCCCAAATGCCAGTAATTAGATTGAAATTCCTTTCTTAGAGCTGAAAGGTCGGGAACTCATCCCAAAATTTTGGGACCTAGTTTAGGAATTTTAGAATTGGACCGTACTCCCTGACATCCTCGCTGAATTTTTAATCGTTTACAAAGTTTACTGAAATTCTAGATTGTAGTCAGACAAATGAACAAAATTGCAAATGTTTTTATTTTACTCTCCTGAGTCCTTTAAATATCAAAAGTTATTCAAAACATATAGTTTTTAGTGGTGATTAATGTGTAGGACATTTGCATCAATTTCATACCTCATATTATCATTTATGTCCCCTATCTAGTCACGCCAGTAATCGCAAAGTTTAGTTAGACCTGGGGTTTGTTTAGATAGTCGCTTTGAAAGCCCTGGTATGTTTTATGGTTAAAACTATTATCCCAAAGTACTTTCATTTCAGATGGATTTATAGCGATTTGACATCCACAGAATCTAGAGTGCCTGGATAAGATTCAAAGAATTAATGGTAGTGGTACAGAAAATTCAAAATCCTTTTCTTAAAACTGTGAAGTGTTTAAATTATAAGTTTGTAAAGTGCTTTGCAAAATATAAATTTCATAAAGCATTTTATTCTCCCACTTGTTATAATTTAAAAGTTTGATTTCAAAGATTAAGAAAATAGTTTGGTCTGCTAGTAAACCCCTGTGATGACACAACTCAGCTTCCTATCATGGTTTCTGATTGTGCATGGTATACTACATGGGATATTAGGATTAATCCATGGCTGCCCTGGTCAGAACTGGGGTTATCAGAACATAGAGCCGCCTCCGACATTCGTATATAGTTAGCGCCACGACTTAGCAGAGCACATAAGGAGGTGCTGGTCTTATGTCCATCAATTTACTGGGTTCCGAGGTTCCATTATATAGAATCAGTCGTGTTCACCTAATGATTCCAGCCGAGTGTTCCAGGTCACATCGGCGTCAAAGTTCTGGAGTTCATGGCATCACGCCTAGGTATTTCAGAAACAGCCACAAGTTAGTTGGTACTTGATTTAAGATAGCATTGTGATATTAACCACCACCAACAAGCTGTAGAGAGAAGAAGCTTGGCTTTCAACAAATATAATAGTTTTCATGGTTGTTTTCAAGAAGAAACGGCTTCAAAGACGCTGAATGGTTTTCATAGCCAAACTCGCTTCTACAAACATTTCACAAACTTATTATAAAATGTGATTTCATATCAGAGGTACAACACAGACACCAACATTTAGAACTTATAGCACTTACCGAGCCCGTCACTCACGCTTTCTCGTTTTAAAATACCTTCGCAGGTGTCGCTCGAAAGACCTTCCAACTCTCACCCTGCACGTGTCAGGTTATACAAGATAAAATTAAAATTAGTAAAGCAAATGTAAGATTAGATATGTAAATATCTTTGTAAAATAGTCTGGCATGGTTTTAGAAAACAAGCGACAAAAATTATAATTGATCGATCCTTATTCATATTTTCACGAGGACCAGGTCCTTTATCATTAGAGGTTTGGACATTTTGAAAACACTGGGAGTGTATATTTTTTATACAGATTTTATTAGTACACCGCAATGCTATGTCATTGATTACCTAAATCTAAAGAAAGATTTTGATGTAAAAGTGAAAATTTTATAACCCACAAGCCTAAATACGGGCTCAATGGGGCTTAACTAAGTTAAGCTCATGGTAACTCACTGCCCAACAGTCGCCTGAGGTTTCACTCATAGTCACTTTAGATCCCGCCAGGAAGGGGTCCTCTGTCATTTATGATATCTGAGGAGTGGGAAAATAAGTTCAGGGGTCATTCAGCGCCCCGCCTGCACTAGTTCTCAGATTATTATCCAACTCCGACGGAGGAGATTTGAGAAAAGGCTGACTCCTTTCGTATTCAAGAATATGTGGTCAAGGAAAAGGGTTTTCGAATGCCACATTTTACAAATCCTCGTGGCGGCTTAAACTTTATGTGGTCAAGCAATGTTCAAGCAAAATCATGCCTGGTGTCCCTACCGAAAAACTAGAATGTGGTTTCCATTGAAACATAGCAACACAAAGATAAGACACTAAATCTTTTTAAATCATTTGACAAGGAGGAGTTAACCATAACACTACTAACCAGAGTTAGAAGAAAGGAATTCACCACACAGTATGGTAAAGGTGGCTCTATTTGGAAGAATCTCATGGAGACAGAATCAAGAGAAATCAGGCTAAGAGAGGAGGACAAAATACAAAATTCTTCAATAAGATGGCAAATTCCCCATAAGAGTGAGAACTCTCTAATTTGAGTCAACACAGAATTGATTGTCACAAAGATGAGATTAAAGAGGCATGGTCAAGCATTTTCTGACTTATTAACAAACACACTGGAGAGATCAGGATGGCTACTAAGAGTTAGAGGACAAGATGTTTATGACTTGGAAAAGCAATTTTGAGAGGAGGTGTATTTGTCTCATAGTTTTAAGTAGACAAAGCCCAGTGGGCCTGGAGTAGATCTCACTATGGCTTTCTGAAATTCTGGCTGATTTCAGATGGCCTTGAGAGTTCCATAGGCTCACAATGCTTCGTCAAGAACCCAATGCACTTTTCTAGCCTTTGATTCCAAAAAAAAAAAGGGAGGGGGTCAGAGTTAGCTGATTTTAGCCTATTAGCCTAGTGGTGATTGTACAAGTGGCTTACCAAAGTACTCGTGGAATAGCCAAATCAAAGTATGGAAGCTGATTTCAAAGGTTCAACATGCTAGAGGGAAGATGAATCTCAGACGCTTAATAGTGAATGGGGTTATTGACTCCATTGCTAAAAGGGCAAAGAGAGGGTTTTGTTGCAAGTCGATATCAAAAAAGACTTAAGACCATGACCATTTTGTTTTCTCATTATGTGCAAGATTTGGTTTTTAGAGAAAGGTATAGGATGGGCTAAATGGTGTTTATCCGCTCTTTTCCATTTTGTAAATGGACGCTGCTGGGTTTTTTCTAAAGTTCAAGAGGGTTTAGACAAGACCCTCTCCCTTTTACTCACCCAGAGGGCTTTAAGTCAGGATGCTTAAAAGAGAAGTGAAGGAGGTTTTTTAAACACCAGGCATGAGGAAAAGTATGAAAGAGTTGGATACTTCCATTTGTTGCTTATAAATGATACTTTGATTTTTCGCAAGGCTTCCAAGGATGATATGACACATTCGTTGTCATTGCTAAACATGGAAGCACTGTACCTTTAAAATAAATCCGAAAAAAGAGAACTTTCTTAATGGTTTGTACTATGTAGGATTTGTCCTTGTTGTCAGATTGTAAGGTCAAGAATTACCATCCACCTATTCGTAAGTTACATTTTCAGGATGCTTCTCAAACTAACAGAGGCTCACCTAAATAGAAGAGAGAATTCGGTTAGGATCAAGCAAGCGTGGAAGAGAATCTACATTTCAAGGGTGGTAGATGATTTTAATTTTAGTACTCCTCGGCTAGCATTCCCATTTATTTCATGTCCTTATTCCCTATCCCTAAATCGGTTATAATGAGATTTGAACGAATTCAAAGGAATTTTTTTATGGGGAGAAGGCGTGCTAGAAAGAAGACCTCACTTAGTAAATTGGGAGGTGGTTTGTTGAGACAAAAAGAGTGGAGGACTGGGGATTAAGAAATTGTCTATTCTTAATAAGGCCTTCAGAAATGGAGTTGGCACTTTATAGAAACAAATGCCCCTGAATATTTTTTTAATTGTGAAAGCTAAGTATGGGGAGGATCAAGGATGTCAGGTACCAAAATGGTGAGGGATGGGCATGGAGTTGGAGTTTGGAAAGAATCTAGAAAGGGATGGAGCTGAAGAAGAAAATGGTATTTTAGTGGGTACGAAGCAAAGTTCTTTTTTCTCGAAGGATAAAATGATGTGGGTCAATGGCTTTCAGGTGATGCTTTCCCCAATCCAAGTTGTCAAGGTCGCCATAAAGACGTCAGGATTAGTGAGATATGGAGCCCGGTGAGAGGAGACGCTGAATCCTTTAGACCCACGATCAAAATCGAGAAAGTAAACATTTTCTACCGCTTTAGTCGAACTAAAGTGCAACCAAGCCTTAGAGGACAAGGAGACGGGTGGGAAGAAAAAGGCTATCTCTACCAAGTCCATGTTTAAAGTGTCGATGTCGCTTCCCATGGTTATTTCTATAAATATCATTTGCTTGTGAAACCTCGAAAACTAATTTTCTCAAAAGATAAACGGTAATTTTGGTCAAAACTAATTTTTTCTAGATCTCGATGACAAACAGACTTCACCTGTTGGGACCGCCGTGAAATCTAGCTACCATGTTGAATTTACGAATCTTGTGACAATCCGAATTTTTCTCTACTGTTTTCGAGGCAGAGAGGGAAAAGTGACACTTGGCACATTCGACACTTCGCACATTTTGAGTGGCTCAAGATGACACGTGTCAAGTGAGAGCTACCAATCAATGAGCTTGGCGTGGCCAATGAGACAAACAAAACTCAGGAGGACTGGAAATCCATGATATGACAAGGGATAAAAACCACTTAAAGTGGACAGTGGCATGAGATGACAAGTCTTCTCGATACAACCTCGACTCCAATCGATTCGGAGGGAAAAAGAGAGAAAGAGAGAAAGATGGGAGTTAAAGAGTTGAGAGGCCTCACCTTCTCTAGATTTTATTAAGATCATCTGCTTAACTCCAAAAAAAAAAAAAAAAATTTTTTTTTTTTTTTTTTTTTTTTTTTTTTTTTTTTTTTTTTTTTAAAAAGGACAAGAGGCAAGTTTCATCCCCACCGGCAGAGCACGTGCTGGTAATGATTGTGGAGTTTCACAAAACCCAGAGGTAGGGGTTTTCCGCTTGTTTTTATTCTCGCTAAGAGCCATTCTATGGATACAGGATGTTCTGAGGCTGAGGGCCGTGTTTTCACTTCCAAAACGGGACCGATGAGGAACCATGAGTGGTCTGGACGCTTCAGACCAAGGTCGGATCGCTCACGTGACTTCAGAAGTCAAGCCAGGTGATGCCGTGAGGGCTCCAAGATGGACTGTCATTTATTTATTAGCCAACGTGAGCTACACTTGCAGTGGTTATTCGCTATGAATGAATAAATATGTTGTTTCAGGTGAATTTCGCTAATATATGCATGTTCGATATTAACACGTAATTATCAGCGAAACGACATATCGCATCTCATATGCACCGATAACCTAAGACGTGCAGGTTATGCAATGATATGAAACATGGTCGCCAAACGAATTTTTACGGGTGTAGATTTCAACACCACTTGAGTCAGTCTAACGCTTCACATCTAAGATCTAATCTACGACTGCTTCAGAGAGTATCCAATCACACCCTGAGGTTGTCCAATAGAATTCCATCGAATCAGATTATAAGCTAGAACAAAAACCTTTTGTTTAAAACAATGCTTTCACTCGCTTGCATGCATGAGGGAGTCATGAGGGCTCGAGAATCGGGAAAAGGGTGAGTCACATTTTATCCATAACATGTAGACATTTCGAGTAGGAATCATGGAATTATCAATGTGTTTTTCATTATGAGCACTTAGGTGGGGAGTAAATCCAAACGAGAGAATTCAACTACCGGGCATCAAGCCACCCCATCGTGATCCCCTTTCGTGCAAGGAATATTCAGAAGATCTGCGCCACTAGCTGCCGTTTAGAGAAGGAAAAGCTCACATGTAGCTTTGATTATATGCTTCAGAAACATGTTTGTATAAGAGTGCAGTTAACTCTTGGAATTATTGTAATATAGTTGGTTATATTTTGCAGTATGGATGCATGGGCCCGACGTGACTATTTTTTACCATAAGCCTGAGTCTCCTGAGACACTATTTTGTGGTATTGAGACACTAATGGCTGCATGTATTCCGCGACCGACGGATTGTTAATTCAATCCCCGAGATGGTATCATACTGGTAACAAGATACATTCCAAAATATGTTTCTTCGCTAGGAGTAACATGGGAAAGGCCTAACTCCTAATTAGATTAAGAATATATGTAAACACTCGCTAATAGATGCTTATAAAGTAGCAAAGAAGAAACAATAGACCATCTTTTTGCTTTATCATATGTAAATACAGTTTAGTACATCTTTCTGCCAGCAAACTTCGAAGGATGAGGGTCAGTCTGATAGGCAAAAAAAAAGAAAAAAAAAGAAAGGATGTGTGGAGGGTAGAGCCTTTATGTCTTTTTTGGACTATATGGAAAGAAAGAAACAAAATTGCCTTTGAAGATGTGACGTTATCTATCCAGAAGTTAAAGTCCTATTTTGTGTATTTTCTCTGGTCGACTACATTATGCATTAAAGAGGCAATAAACGTTTGTTTGAGTTCATTGAGTATTGGATCATGATTTAGCTATGCTTTGCAGCTTTTTTCTTGCAGGTGATTTGGGATTGTCTTTGGCAGCCCCATTGGTTGTTGTTTATGCTGTTTGGTTGGCTGTTTTTTATGGCTATTAGTGGTGTTTTGTAATATGGTTTGTTTCTGAACTTTGAGTCGCCACCTAGCTGCCTCCCTCTGGAATATATTCTTCTTCTTCACTTATCAAAAAAAAAAAATTGGGAATCAAGAAATCAAGAGACCTCTCAACCCACACTACAAGACCTGACAAAGAGCACACTTCTGTAGCTACAACATGAGCAAACGTATTCATAGATCTTCTTACAAACAAGAATACTATGTTATTCATTATTGAAACCAATTCCTTGTAGTTTGAGATAAGCATTGCAAAAGGGGAAGCTGCTGTAGAAAATGAAGAAAGCACATCAACTACCAGTTTTGCATCCATCTCCACAACGACTTAGGCGAGATAAAGAGTTTTTAGCCATGATAATGCCTCCCAAAGGCTAATAGTTGTTGCCTCCCTTGGCTACATTAAATGAAAAATGGGTACAACTCTGGCCATAACAAACTCACCTTGCAGCATTCCAGATCAACACTTGTACTCTAATCAGACCTTAGTATCACTGCAGCATCAATGTTCATCTTTAACCAACCCTCACTCGACTTCTCCCATTTCAAAAGACCCTATGGTGATGACTTTGTGGGACTATCCACTTGAACCTCCCCCCATCGAGTCATCATCCTCCCCGCCAGTTGCAAAATACATTTCAAGAGAGCTTGAGTTTTGCCACAAAGTATTGCTTCGATTTTTCCAAAGGACCCAGCATATCATCACTATGACTAATTCCTCTCCACAACATATTTTCGGGGTTATATGCTGAAACCAGGACGAGAGGATTCATGGTTTTGAATGAAGAAAGGAGTTATATCTAAGTCTTTCTTACAGCCGGACATTGCGTCGGAATTACAGATATGTAGATTCTCTCTCTTGGACACATACCGTTTATATTAGATCAACTAGTACTTCCTTTGACGTAATTTCCAACGGGGAAGAACACCTCTTAGGGCCTACATAAAATTTCTGTCTTTGTAGGAATAATACTAAGTTTCCAATAGTTCTAGACCAGAATTGTGGTGCTCCTTCCACCGGAACTTATTTTGTGCTCAACAATAGTTTGATCGTGTATAGACACTCCCTTCCTTAGACCAGTACCATTGGTCAAGGATTGAATGGTAGCTCAGAGGGATTTTTAAAATGTTGTCTCTATTGTTGACTGAAACATATCCAATAGTTTATGTCCTTATCCCACTGAATTTCGAAGCATCAAACTAGAGACCCTTGGTATGTGTATATGCGTTCTAACGAAGAACTAACTTTCCACGCTACCTTCCCGGTTAACCATGGTCTGTTGTGATGAAAGTAAGAGCCCCATCACCAACTTTTGGATTTTGCTGTGTTGTTCTGTATGGATTAGCTGTCCAAATGTCAGACCAAACATACCTGGATTAGTCATGATGAATTCAGCTGAGGTGTTAGTGAATATCTACAAGATAGACTTAGTGATAAGGGAGGATGATTTGGTGAGAATTTCCACTGCTTTTCCAATAGAACCAGGTTAAAATCATATAATTTTTTTAATCCTATTCCACCATCCATCTTTGGTGTGCATAATTTCTCCCACCGTAACCAACTAATACCTTTCCCCCGTCTTCTTTGTTCCCTACCAGAAGGAATTAAGAAGTTGTTCTTGTTCATTTCATATACATTCATTTACGGTTCATTTATCATTTTAAATATGTACTTTCATATGCAATAAATCATTCAAAACACAAATCATGCATTTCACAAACATTCTTATCATTTCATTTACAAACTAATTAGCCAATGTTTTCGTTGTAGATTAACTGATTCACTCAGACGGCCCTGTCGCTCGTTGACCTGCTATTAAAAATCGTTCGTAAACACTATCGATGTCGTCTTCATCAGCTACTAATCTGGAAAGTGGATACATCATTACGCCTGTCATGGTATCAGCACCTGGACCCTATCGCATACAAATCTATTATTAACTTGAATTTAACGGTTAATATTTTATTAAGGGCATTCAAATCATTTATAGCAAAATATAATATAGTGTATACATCTATAGACAAATAATTCATTTTTCAATACTCATGCAATTTTTCATATGCAAATCATTTGGTTAATGACACCGGCTTAAATATGCACAAATCATTTAATAATAAAACAATGATCGGGAAACTCAAATAAGAAGAGATTGAATGGAGAACAAACTCCAAATGGAACAAAAGAGAGAGTCTAAGAACAAACCAAAAGTTTGAAACAGACTTGATTCCAACTCTTGAATTGACACCCGCTTTCTCTTCGTCACCCCCTATTCCAATACAATTAATAATCATCAACTGTTTATTTAGGTTTCTAGTCATGTGGTTGTTTTTCACCCAATACACCTTCACTTATAAATTTTTCTGAGAAATAAAATGAGTCATATTTTACCCAACTTCCACCAAGCACATTGTCTTCATAAATCTATTTATCTAAAATCGAATCATCCAAATTCACACCAAAGTCTATGTGTCTCAACATCAGACTATTCTATTTTCTTTCAACACAAAACCATAATTGCCTAAAAAAACAAGTACTCTTTGGGGACTTAATTGGTTCCATCGTATTTCCAAAATTCTGATACACTTATTCTACTAAATTCGTTCCAAGAAAGTTTTTTTTAGTTTACTCCAAAAATTTGAATATCAAATTGGGGATTTAGGAACTCAACTTATGACTTAAATAATTAAAACTGTTTCAAAACACCAAAACCTGTATCAAATCAACCAGAATTGACCTCAAAACATACCACTTCAAAGAATTATGGGTTCAATGGGGTTCAAATTTGATACATGTTGTCATTTCTGCCAAAGCACTTGTTTCCATCAAGAGTCCTACAAACCAAGTTTAGAGGAATGTTATGAGTTTTACATGAATATGATAGGTAATACTTGTGGTTAACATGTGAAATGAACTCAAACATGGCGAATTTCTATTTGTTTATCAAAAAAGTCAAGATATATATTTATATTTATAAAAATATATATTTACAAATTAATATTATTTTTTAATATCAAATACCAAATAGAAACATATGTAGCTTGTCAAAAAAATACTAAATATATATTTCTTATAAATATGATTATATATCTTACAACTTTTTGATGAGTGTGAAACTCATCTATGTTTTAAGTTCATTTCACATGCTATTTTTGAGTATTTTATATCCATATTCATGTAAAACTCTGAATATTTAACTTTATTTTTGGGAAGACTGATGGAAAAGGTAATTTGGTAAGAATGAGCAATATAGCCTTAAAAGAAAGAGTTAATCTGCAACACAATGCGCTATTAGAACATGGAATTTTTCAGATCTGTCTCAGATCAAACATCCAACTTGCTCTATGGCGTACTCCTACATTGGCTTTTCAACCTATTCAAGGGCTGCCCAAATCGTTAAATGTTAAGCATGACCTAATAAATGGCAAGAAACAAGTTGCTATAGAACTAAGTTGTCGCGACACACCCGCAGCGTGTCACGATTCTGGTCAGAATTTGTCTTTACAACTTGGATTCTTCCTCATCAACTCGTTTTTTCTCACTCGGTCAAGGTCACTCTTCAAGAGTAACTCCTGATTTGACGTGTGGAGCAGTCATCAGAAAGTTCTTCGAACGAAACGAACCACTGAGTCGAACTGGCCTGATATTCCAGATAAGATGTAAAATTCATCTTTCCAACTGATTGTCATGTGGCACAACTTAACAATCCCTGTAAACATGCTACTCATCTTCGTCAATCACTGGCTCTTCATCAAAAGTCCACAAAACCAAGTTCGTAGGAAATGTTATAAGTTTTAATGTGAATATGGATATAAATTGTTAATATTTGTTTTTATCCACAGAAAAATAATGAGAAAATAATCACTTAAAATATTCATATTTTTTTATATTAATATCTCATTTGATAAATAATATTATTTTTTAATATCAAATAGTAAATATTTTAAAAATATTACTATTTATAAATAATATATCATAATTGATATAATTATTTTATATAAGAAAACAAATTAATTTTACAATATATACAGACACATATTTAAAATTATTATATTATTGTATATATGTTGCATATTTTTTATTCTTAATTAAAGTAATAAATTAGATGTATCATTAAAATATTTAAAATAAAGATAAAGATAAAATAAAATATATTTATAATAATAACTATAATTTAAAATATTTTTTTCAAAAGACAATTTAAAATGATCTTTTTTAACGTAATACCCCAAAATAGTTATTGATAAATAAAATTAATGATATAATACTAATATATATATATATATATATATATATATATATATATATATATATAAGAGTTTAAAAATATCAACATATTTAAGGCCAATCCCATTATTAAATTATAATGTAATAATTTATTATCAAATTATAAAATAGTTGTTGCAATATTAGAAATTACCTTTTCAAATGACGATTTCTAAAAATATTGAAGAAAAATTTCTAGATTGAAGAAATCATCTTTTTAAAAGACGATTTTTAAATGGATTGAAGAAAAAAATTAATCGAAAAGAAATCGTTTTTTCAAAAGCCGATATTGAAAAGATATTGGAAGATTGAAGAAATCGTTTCTTCAAAATACGATTTCTAAATATTTTTTTCCATAATCACAAACTACAGAATTGAAAAACATTTCTTTAAATATCATTTTAGCTTATTATTTTTAAATAAGCCATACATACAGAAAAACCCTATTTTCCCTCTTACTCATTTTGTCTCACGCTACAAATGTTTTTGTTTGTTTCATGTTTTATGCTGTATCATGGTCCTACAGTTTCTGCTTCTCTGATTTTATATCATTATATTAATCTTACCCCTACTTCTCTTCATAGTCCGCAATTCAGGATTTCAATGTTCTACTAATTGTATATTAATATTACTAATATATTACTTCCTTCCAATAGTCCCCACCTTAGACTTTCCAATGTTCTTAAGAATCCCCTCATCATCTTTTTCTCTCTTAGATTCTTTTCCTGTAGATACCATACTTCAACAAACTTTTCTTTTTCTTTGTTTTTATTATTCTTATTTTCTTATTTTACTAATTTCCCAGGTTGTTTCAATAGTTTTTCACTTAATTCATACAAGTTTTTGTTTAATAACTACTAATAACTTTCTATAGCTTTCTTTTCTCTCTCTCTCTTTAATAACTATCAATGCAAGCTCTATTGTTTTCTTAATTTCTAATGAAAACATTTTTATGTTTAAAATAAATTATTTAACTTCTAAAATTTTCAAAAGTGAATTTTAATTTCTACAAATCAAAATCATTTTCTAAAAATATTTTTCTTCAACTTCAAAATTTAAATTCATTTTCTTTTAAAATCATTAAAATCCTTCATTCCTTTAATTTCCTATGTCTCAATTCATTTTAAATATCCATCTTCAAATCATTCTTCTAAATTTTCCTAAAATGATATTCTATTTTCCAAAATCCAAAATCAAGTTTTTCTTTTTCAAAATTACTTTTGTTCAACCTGATTTTAAAATTTCTGAAAACATAGTTTACTCTATAATTTCAATAAAATATAACCATATGGAGTTGACTTGCTTGCTATATAAATGGACCGTGGTTGGGGGCCTAACATATCATGTATTATTTATTAAATAATTTGATTTCCTATTATTTATCATAATGTTATATCGCTTGTTTGAACCAACATGATTTTCTATCAATAACGCTTTTGATTCATCGTTAAGGTGCACATTTCTTCCCTTTTATTTATTTTTCTTTATTTATTATCTATTTGATTTATTGATATCTGCACTAATTTATCGATTTATTGGTTTCAAAACTTGCTTAGTAGAGAATATTTATAGTATAATCTTAGGGGGTGCTACAAATTACTATCATACCTTCCTATTAGGTAGCTTGACTCAAATTCTAGACTTGGTTTTTTCAGAAATTGTCTTTTATAAAAAATAAGTCACGCTATTATTTTTATTTCTTATTTTATTTTTCCTTTTAGAAAATAAACAAAAATAAGTGGTGACTCCGAACCATTTTCTAAATGGTTTTTAAAAAATATAAAAACGAGTGTCACTCTTTAATGAAAAACGCATCATAGGTAAAATACAATGTCTACAACAACCCTCAGAATCCTAATCCTAAGGCCCGCTGACAACCCATTAATCATGAATTAGTTAATATGCCCCCATATAATGTTAGACACGACACGCAAGTGTACCACCACTGGGGCCTACACATCCTACTACAAAAATGTACATTTTATACAAAATGATTTATTACAATTGTATTTAATTACAATTTATACAAAACTCCGGCTTTCGCCTGCACTCTACAAAGAACAAAATACAAGATAGGTCGATTTGCCGCTCTTCGCCCCAAGGCCCCAGATGCGCCCCATCCTGCCGCGCCTTCTGGGTGATCTAAAAATAGTCCAATGGCGGTGAGCAAAGCCCCAAGAGTGGAATTTCCTACTGGGTTACTCCCACCTAAGTGCAACGCAACGGCACACAAACATATAACACAAGCACATATCTCACTATTATACGCCAACATAATACTTCCATAAATCATGTTATTCATTTTACAATTAACATAAACTTAGCTCTCATACTTTCGCTGCACAACCCAGCTTCACATTCAACAACCCACAATTTCACACAACATGTTATTTTCTCATAAGTACATAACACCACGCAAACAAGCTGAAACACTCCAAAAACAAATCAAGACTGGCCCAAAACACTCTAGGATTTCCTAACCCTGGCCCAAAGCTTTGAATCAAACCACTCGCCATCCAGCCCTTCAATGTAAATCCCCATCCATTACATAACCTTTACAAAGTGAAACAAGCGAGGGAGAAAACTCTGGCTCCTTCCTAGTCAGTCAAACTCCCAACCGGACACTCACTGTAGCCCGACGTGCAAAACCAATTTTGCTCTCGCGTCGTCAGCCGACCCATCCGATCGTCGAGATCTTGGGTAGGAAGTTTGACTTCTCTTCTCTAAAATGGAGATCAAGCTTCCCGCCAGTAAAGAGTCTTCCCTCAATGCTTTTTTCTTTTCCTTTCATTTCACTACTTTTCTCTCCCTTTGAAGATTCAACGATGTCAATATGCCTTTCCTCTCCCCTCCTTCCAAAGCACACCGCGCATTCCTTGAATCTTCCATCCTTTTCTCTTTTTATTTCATAGTTCTTTCTTATGACATCACTGACTTCATGGCCCAATGTGAGCCATGATCCATTCCCCACACATGGCTAATTGTGAGCCTATTCTTCATGCATGTCATTCTTCGTGGCATGTGGCAATCCGGCATAACCTTGCCATCATTCATCCGACACCTCACGCCGAAAAACGTGAATCCTAACATCTCAACTAAATTTAAATTTAATAGAGTTGGGGATTTCGCGAGACGACCACGAGGAACCGTTTGCTATCCGAGACCAGAAAATCTTGGATGCCACCGAATATTATTATTTTATCCTTCCTTAGAAACTGATTTTCCTGGTCTCACAACTCTCAGAAAGCGAGTAACAACATAAATATGGGGTATGAATAAAAGTCACTTTATTCATAAAAATGTTTTTTTTTACCATTTTTATTTTTGTAGAAAATATATACAAAGTAAATGAATAAAACTAATTCAGTTTCATTTTCTTGTAAATAAATATATATATAAAGTCGTGGATCTATATATATTATAACAAATATATATACCATTTTTGTTTATCTATTCTAATATATATAAAATCGTCACTTAGCTATTGCTACTCCCTGAAGACACATGCAAGAATTTCTTTAATGAAGATATGAATTGAAATTAACCTAATTAGTTTCGTCTAATAAAGGTGAGATATATGGATTTTAATCATTCCATACTGGTCATTAAAGGTGGGCCGAGCACATCGGCCGTGAATGAGAGTCTGTGGTCTAAGACTCAAATAGTGCTCAAGTCCCTCCCCAACCCCAGGAAGGATACATTTTGACTACATCTGATTCAGAGAAACTCTCCCTCTCATGAGTAACTTAATAGCCAAGGTTTTAACTGCGGATAGGAGAAGATTCGGAAGTTCGCGGTTCGCGTGATCGGGCCGCTAATTCCGCTGTGAAGCATGATGGATTCCAAATCGCACGCCACCGAAGCTAATTATCTCCAAGTATCGTTTTTGTTTCTAAACTACGCAGATTCTTCGCATGCTATGTTCGTGGCCTACATCTGCACGAGCCACTATAGCAGGAACCGAAACATGCTGACATATTTTGTTCAGATGCTTTGTCCAGCTTCTAAATTTTTAACAGAGAAAGTTAAATTTATTACATATTTGGAATCTACTTGTCTATGACGAATATTTATGGGTGGCACGTCATCAAGAGGTTTCCGACACACAGCCATCAGCGCCTCACACGCCAGACAGCGCATGATTTAAGATCGCGATTTACCACCCGCTACCGCTCCGAACCCACAAGTGCTCTCGCTTTTAACGCGATGACGCCATGCCGACGTTATCAGGCTCCTGATCCTAATGTGAATTCCTGATTTTGACCCGATCCCTACTATTTCATAACACTTTTCATTAAGGTAATTAATTAATTACTATTGAATTATCATTATTATTTTCATAACGTTGCTTATTAAGGTAATTAATTAATTAATAATTGAATTACCAATATTATTTTCATAACGTGCCTTTTCATTAAGGTAATTAATTAATTACTATTTGAATTGTTCATTAATGAATCACCAAAGATAATTATTATAGAATAAAAGACATACGCCCTCGCTTTTCGTCTGCATTACATATATATATATAGTGAATGTGATACATAAAGTTTATATCCTGGAGATGATAGAGATTTTCAAGGATTCAATTGGTCAGGACTACTAAAGTGGCACACTGCACTGGGTTTAGAAATATCACTCTATGTCATGGGATGTCTCCCGCTTTATCATGATCATACTCCTGTGAGGGATCTTTGCAGTAAGTTCATGGAGGTACATGATAGCATGTGCTTCGAAATGATCGATCTTAGTGGTTCATCACCCAAAGGTGTGATTCTAACAAAGATTAGAACATGTTCCCTGCCGTCGCCACGGAGAGCCAAAGATAATCAGATCTCTATTTTCCGCCAAAGGTGATTATGTGATCACATAATTCTCTGTAAAGTATTCACATGATGTCGATTGTATTGTTCGTTGTTTTCCACTACTTTTTCAGAACTCGCAATTCCATTTCAATCTGAGGTCCACGATCGAATCCTTAAGAAATGGAAAGAGATTTCTATTCAATTTGCTGAATACTTACGATTGGTGGGCATAAACTAGCCACATATCTCTTAATGATGTAGTGTAAAGGTCGGGATAAAGACTAACATCCCGCCTCAGCTTCCAAAAACAAATGACTTGAGACATTTAGACTGTCAGAGAGGTAAAATGACCAAGATAAGAAAGAAAACTGCATCCGTTCTCACTTCAGTTTGAGTCATTCACACCGATATAAGGGACCTTATACGATTAACCTTGTAGAAATTTCTTATCACTACATTTATCATGAATATTCCCTCATGGTTATCCGACTTGACAAAGAAAAGGTCGAGCTCTGACAAGTCTAAAGATTTTTCATTTAAGCCCAGAACAATGAAAAGTCATAAAGGTCATATCTCGACCGAGGTGGAGAGACGAGGGGCACGGCATGCCTGGCACACTATAAATATTATTCGCTGTCACCAGAGGAGGACTCTGCAGATAAAGGTCAAACAGATGCTCGGAGTCCAGCAAATGGTGCAGCCTAGCGCTTAACGCACTTATGGAATGGTATGAGGCTGATTTAGCAGAAATTTACCGGTTTTCTCATAATAGTTGAAAACACTTTGTAAGAGCCTTAAAATCATGTACCTACCAAAGTCGTTCCACCGACTCCTTTGAAGTTAGCCAGACCAAAGAGCTCAAATTAAACCATCTTATAGTCTGGGATGTCCTCATGAAGTCAGATAATCCAACATTAAGTAAGTCGACTCATTTGTCCACCCCGTTACCAGATTCACCCGAATATCAAGGATACTTCATTTATAATCCCAACAGGCACAAGAATTGTGGAATCACTGCATTAACAAGTTTTTCGAGCCCAAGGGTCAAGAAGTAGCCGGCTTCGGGCTGCATCATTGTAGATAATAGCACAAGATATGTATCTTTGTCTCCTCCCAGCGTATAATCGTAGACTCCCCACACACCATATCGGAATCCGCCGAGGTCTGATCCTGTCACAGCCAACTCCTAACAGAAGTCTACTAAGGCCTTGATTTGCAGATGGATATTAAGTACCCAAAGATAGAGATCCATTGTGTGGAGAGACGATCGCTATACTAATCTGGACCATTTAGTCTATAGGAGTAGCAAGACCATGACATCTAAGCATGCGGGTCGATCCAATGACTTATGCGAAGTCAGATTCGTCCTTCAACAGAATCACTGACGCAATGAGATGAAATTCAATCTACGAGGCATAAATGAGTCTGAACTTGTTGAATTACCTGAGGTCATAGACCCATCACGCAAATGGGGTGCATAAGACTGCAACCCTGCAGCGAAAGATTGAGAAGTTAAAGCCAGACTAGTAGCTACAAAGGCTTCACCGTAGAGAAGGAGTACCATGAAGTAAATTTTCCCGCCTCTTCTAAAGATTCTTTCAGAGTGATCATAGAGATTACTAAGGCTCATTCTATATGGAGTTACACAAGATGAGGCAAAGAAACCCATTCTTTCTCAATGGAGACCTAATTAAGAGTCTATAATGATTTGAACCCGGGTTTTGAGGCAAAAATGATTCAGTACGCTGTATTTAACTGAAAAAGTTCATTTTATGGTCTCATGCTTTCTGCACAATGGTACTTTAAAATTTCATGTTGTTGTTACTTCATATGGTTTTATTGAGAACAAAGTAACCAATGCATATAACGGCAGCAATGAAAGGAACATTTTATACTCATGTGGATGATATCCCGTTTGCAAGCAAGGACCTGCCATCGCATGACAAAGCTTATTGCCGTCAAAGAACTTTGATATGAAGGACCTCGTGAGGCGCCTCTGTCTCTGCAGGTCAGATCTGCCAGAACCGCCTCGCTGATCATTTGGTTTATCTCAGAGGGCATATGTCGATCGTATTTTAGAAAGACTAACATGCACAAATAAGCCAGAATTGCCCTGTCTCGTAAAGGTGATAAGTTTAGTCTGTCATACTGTCCTCATTCAGATTTTGAAAAAGTCCAATGGAAGAACGTACCTATGCCAGTGCACTGGGAGTATTATGGTGCTCAAGTATGTTCTAGCCTGAGCATGTTTTCAGAACAGACTTTAGGCGTGATATCTACCAAACTGTGACACGATCATCAAGTTGCCGCAAGAAGCTTTCATGAGAGGTACTTAAAGAGGACAAAAGACTATATGCCGCTTTTTACAAACATGTTCGTGACTCCACGCCTAGTCGTATTATTCACTGGCTGGGCTTCCGCCGACAAAGAAGTCAACAATAGTTACATCTTTAAGTTAAAGGTGAGGTGCAAAGATTATGGAAAAATGAGAAACATAAATCAATAAAGACCTCTACCATGCAAGCTGAGTTCAGAAGATGCCAAATTACTACTGTGCAATTTAGCTCAACCTCATTACGAGTCAATCGTATTCGATTTTGTGGATGTGCTCCATACAAATTAGACAGACAATAACTCGCAGTATGTTCGTTAACAACAATCGTAGGTCTCAAGGGGCCCAGCTATGGAGGTCGGCACCGACTACAAAAGGGAAAAGTAGACGGCGGATTTGTGTAGCGGGAGCACATTTCATCAGATGATATGATTGCGCATCCGCTAACTAAAGGCCTTCGCCTGCGGTATTCGATCGACATGTCATTAACACGGGCTAGAGTATCAAAGGACATCACAATTTAGCGTGGGGAGCTGCTTAGCTTACGTTGTTCTTTATGAAGCTCAGACTGATTCTCCCATTACATTTTTGTAATATTTGAATACGTATCAACTATTTTCAGATTACAACGAGGTATCTGTTAACAAATTTATCGTCGAGTACATATAATCGCTGAAAATCTCAGGCATCAAACCCTGAGTATGTGCTATGTATTTTTGCATACAGCTTAATAATATGTCTTTGTTAATATAAAGTACAAGAATTATCAAGGTAAGATATATCTGTGTTCGCTGAACCATGATGGATATTCTCCTAGTATACACTACAGGCCTTCCTCAGGACAACTTATGAGAGAATTTGGACTAACAAAATGGATAACACACAGCATCACCTAATACGAGGTGTTTCCGGTCCATTTGAACACACCACCATATCGAACTTAGTTACCTGCAAAGTTGAAAGCTCTGTGACCACGCCATGCTCTCGCGTGAGTACATGCACACACATTCTGTGTTCTAGACTTTATGGGATGGATTGACTGCAAGAATAATCTCTGACCAATACGAGGGTGCGTGATGACAGCTCGCTTCAATTAATATCGCCAAGGGAGCAGAATGTAAGAATTTCTTAATGGGCTATATGAATTGAAATTAACCCAATTAGCTCGGTCTAATAAAGTAGATATACGGATTCTTAATCGCCAATACTGGGTCACAGAATGGTACGCCTAATTTCGTGAATGAGAGGCCCGGTCGAAGACTTATAAACAAGGTTTCAGTCTTCCTAACCCTAATGATACACATTTCACCTCACATCGATCTAGAGAAACTTCTCGTGGTGGCAATCTTCATTGTGCCAGTTTAATGAAGGGATGAGAAGATCTCTGAGTTCGTGTTCGCTGATCGTCACAATTCATAAAGCATGATGGATTCCAAATCGTGCACGCGAATCACCCTCAAGTATCGGTTTTGTTTTCTAACTATGGTGATCCCGGTATGCTACGTTCGGTGTCAGATATTATTCCTTTCGCTTCATTGTAAATACGTGTATTTCAGGGGTACCAGCGGATTTTGGCCCAAGATCTCCCGTGGTGCCTAAATGGATCAAAGTCCAAAGAATGAAGGTTCCAGCATTAATATGGATCCATGTCAAATTCCGCAAACATGTGACATTCACGCCCCTTCCAACACCGCCATCTTTAAGAAGATGGGCGACCAGTGATTTCCAGGATGATTCCTTGTAACTTGAGAACACATCCTCCCACAAACCTCGTGATTTAAATCGCCTCAGAGATGATCAATCGACTGAGGCGAAGACTCAAACAACTTGTTGCTCCAAAAGGAAAATAGTTGAGCATGAGACGCGTCGCTCCTTCCATTTTGGAAACCAATCACCCACTTCCCATAGAAAGTGGATCATCATCCTTCTTCATAAATAAGGGAGGTAACGCTAAGAAAAAGGTATGTGAAAATATACGCCTGCAAGACTGGCAGTGAGAACGCTTCCAATCTCCTTTAATCCAACTTAGTTAATTAGAGAGCCGGGCCAAAGACACACCACCGCTACCGCTGTCGGCTTTACGTGTGTTTCGCCACGTGTTCACGCTTCCACGATCCGTAGGACTCAGAGTCCGAGAGACAACAATCGAGCCAACCGGGATCGACCAAGCAAAAAGTCGACTGCAACGCGCGAGGTTTCAAGCGATCATCGCGATCCTCACCGAATAACTGCGAGTTCCCGCCATTCATCCAGCTTCACGATCCGGGCCGCATGGGTTAACAATCCAAAGAAACCGGGCCTGAATACCGCGCCTCTTCGTCATGCGATATGGAGACAAAGTAGAAGAACAAGCCGTGACAAATGTTGAACAGTGTCGCACGATCATCCGTAGTAAGAAAACGACCGCCTACAAGCTCGTTTGGAAGGCGAAAGGATTGACAATGCACGAGGGAGTAGCCAATTCCCGCACTCATAAATAAAATACAGGCGAGCCTATCCCACTGTGACGCACAATGACGCATGAAAGAAATACCACTTGAGTTATATCTTTCTGCAGCCTCCCGTCTAGATCCGCCACCCCAAAGAAATAAACGGTGTCTAACTGGAGAAGAGGCCCGCACGCTGCTCACTGATCCGCCACGATGCCTACCGAAAGTACCCAGAGAATTCAAGCAGAGAGGCGACAATGAGCACACCCTTGAAAATATACTCATTACGGCGTAGGGCGAAGATCGCTACTTCCGTCGGGCATCCCCACCGAGTTACAACACCGATATGCCTACACCCACTACTGTTCGGGGACTAAAAGATATGTTATCCTTCACAAGCAAGATATCTTACGCAGCCGCCATGAAGGTTGGTTACACCATCATTTTCCATGTAAGATGGCTCCTCCGACCGTAGACGCCACATGCTACACTTCAATCAGCGATGATACTCTCAATGCGGAGACTAATCGCCTATTATGGGCACCTTCTGGCCAAATTCTAAAGAGGCCCTCGCCTCGTCTGTTCCATAAACTCCGCGATCTATCAACCTTCGCTTAGTGAGCATGGTGACATTTACTTCAAGACTGCGCTCGGCCTCGACGTATGGAACATCGCCACAAACCATCTTCAAGTGAGGAGATGAGTTCATCCGTGATTTCACAAGGAGATTTGGGGGGGCCGTCCAACAAATTGATTCATATAGTATGGATGCGATCCTCCAAAATTTCCTAGAGCTGGGCACTGAATACACCGTTCTTCCACTGCCATTCCTGCATCCGCCCGCCAGCAATGGAATATCCATGCACTGACCATATTCAACACCGAAGATAAAATTTGGGCCGCCCGCACCGTGATGATCACCCCGCCTGTGCTTAATAAGTCTACCATCAATGCCTTAAACCAGGGGAGCAAGAACTGTAAACGCCCCTGCAGACCAATCGTAGAGGCAGGGAACCCCACAAGCACCCTCTCGAACATCTTCAGATGACAAAGCTTCTTTCCGTCATCCGGGATCATTCCACTTTAATGGTCAACATCTCATTCGCCCCAATCCTACAATGGAACCAAATTTCCAGGTGTGACTACCATGGGGAGACACTGCACGAGACCAACCATGTCAAAAGCACAGCTTAGGTAGTTAATCGTGGCCACTGCTCTGGGAGGTACATCAGAGACGGCCCGTGATAGGTTTAGCCGCTCATGGCCGAAGAATAGGCCACCGCACAAAGCTCGCCGAGCCTCGGCTCACCATCAACTATATAGCACAAAGTCTCGGTCATCATCAAACACGTGATAAGCACCAAAGAAGAGGATGTTGGCGCAACGTTCCTCTCACCCTAGCGCATGATCACGCCCAAACAACAAGAGTAATCCAAACATCGACGCCTACATCCTTTCCATTATCCCGGGCCCTGCAAAGGTCATTATTCCATACCCATGATGCACTCGCACTTAATTTATGGGTCAACAGATTTCATGCGCAAGAGAGTAGTTACTGATCTCGCAAAGGCGCTTAATCTCGCTGCAACCGCCTCATTCTCGTGCATACGAACATCTCTCGATAGCCGAAGTTCTGATGGCGTAATCCTATCCGACTTCACCAGGCAACCACGCTTGGATACATGACATTATTACCCTCCCCGTAAGAGAGAGGTCGCTGGTCCAATAGGCTGCGTTTCAATTGTCAAGACTCAGCCCAGATAACGCCATTGTTGGTCGAGCATGGCTACATGCAATGAAAGTCGTGCCATCCACCTACCATCAAATGATTAGTTATTCACCAATGCGTTGATCTTCTACAGCCGCTAGCAGCCCGCAGTTGCCACGAAGTTATCAAAGCAGAGCGTGAGAAAAACAAAAAGCTCCTATAATCCAAGGCCTCGATACCGCCCTCGTAATAGCAACTGCGATTGCCACCAGCGCAAGCGGAAGATGGTGGAGCACCAGCCATCGACCCCTATAATCACTGTCTCTAAATGAGCTCTGGAGCAAATCTACCCACGCTAGTTCCTCCTATCCTGGGCATGAAAGACCAATTATGGCGTGTCTCGCCTTCCATACGGATGTGTTCGCCAGACTCCACTTATACATGGCCGACATTAACCCTCTGCCTCCATGCCTCTCATAAGCAAACTGAATGCCATTCCTCACAAATGTGATACATAAAATTAAAGCCCACTCCTGACTGATATCAATGGATTGAGGAATCACGACATTATAGTAATAATTTCTATGTGTGTTTTTACAAATTTCAACTCAGATGATTCATCTGCATTCACCGATATTACGCTTAACCCTTTATACTATAACAAATGTTCTTACAGAACATAGCGATATTGAAATAAAAAAAGAAGCCACCAATAGAAGAAAGAACCAAAGCAAAGAAGTGCAAAAGAGATCGTCCCAGCACGCAGTGAAATGAGGAGGACTTAAGTCATGCAGATAAGCGCTATGTTACAAAGAAGGGAGTCACGCCGCAGTCAACCCAATGCGACATGGTTGTCATGTTCGTACGCCACAAATGGGGCCCTTCACGCAGATAGCGAGGTCTCCTATTCCAAAATGAGCCTAAAGTTATGTGGATTGGCATTGATGGGCCCGAGTTTCGAGGTATAAAAAGGGAGAGATTTCGAGGCAAGAGAAGAGGATTGGAGACAAGGAGAGACGAATAGAGAGAGATTGGGGAAGATTTGATCCTCGAGATTGCGAAGACAATTCTTTTGTAAATATTTCTTTCTAATCTTCGTGTGATGCTGGAAACTTTCACTTGTAAATGAAAATCACCATAAACTAATCCTTCTCCTCTGTGGCTCTGTCAACCCCCAACTGCTACGGCGGTGGATTAATACTTGATTTGTGCCTTTATATTTTAATATCGATATGAATTCTCATGGTTTTTACTCTCAATTTAATTGGCATGTCATTCACACTTGTATATGCTAATGCTAGGAGTCCGATATTGAGAGATGATGACTCGAGGGGACATGGGTGTAAAGCAACACTTGGTTAATTAGGAATAGATATCCCGCTGCTCCAAGTGTAAAGCATTGTGGTTTGGTACATTCATTCATTCTATGCTCTAGGGGTCAAGAAGAGATGCAATACACCTCTACTAGCTAGATATAGCTATATCTCTAGAGAGAATATCTCGTAGGACTCAATTAACCTACCAATGTAAATCATATGGGTATATTGTAAATAAAATGCGCTATCTAGGTTAAAATCCATCAGGTGTGGTAGGTGAAGGCAAAACCCTAGGTTTTCTCATCATTACCTTAAACCGAAACTTTAATATTAGACTTTCTTTAATTTAGTTGATTTATTCATAATTTGCTACAAGACTTGATCCAAATATTGTCTAGGTCATTTCAAATCAAGATTTAGCATGCTTTTCCATGGAATGAATACTGACTCGCCACTACATCAAGATGAACTTGATTTCCGCTGTACTCTTGCGCCTCGTTTCCGGGTCCGTATTTTTACTCAACTTTTACACACTCACCACAAATTTCATTAATCAAAGTTATTATATGAAGTGGATAATCTTGAAGTAGGATTCATCGTGAGAAACTGGCATTGGAATGGTCACAATGCAATAGTCCTGAAAAGGCGTAAAATGAGAGGCATGGAATGCAATTATCTCAACGAGCCATGCCCAAAGATGCTTCTCGACCCGATAGACTAGGACGTCGAAGACATCAGCCGAAAATGGATGTCAGCATTTTCGACGCCTCCTGATATTACCAACATCATGCATCCGCTTTAGACGCCGGAGAAAATAACTTTCATCACCCCCATACACTATTCTCGCTAAATGTAATGTCGTCATTTAAAAACGCTCTAGGGCAACTCTATCGAGGCATAACCAAAATGTTCGTGCCATTAATGGTGACTATGAGGTTTATATTGATGATATTACATCGGGTAAATCCAAAGAACGCCTCTAATTCATATTGAACACTTGCAAGACTTTGAACTCCCCGAGGTAAAATGCGCTTCGCAGCTGGCCACGGCCGATTCTTGGGCCTATGGTGACTTAGAGGCATCCTAGCAAAACCAGAAATGTAATTGGTTTGCTAATAAATCCCAGCCATGGAAAAGATTGAGCAGGAAATCCGTTTGGGCTTTAGTGCCTCTAACAATGAATAAGAGTATGAGGTGTCATCCTAGCTAGAATTGAATCAAAACAGAAGTGTCAACCGACTAGCTTCTCGATTCAGCGCGGATTCCTGTAGGGCAAGTAAATTCTTCATAAGTCGCGAGACTCCTCGAATGGCAAAGTATGTCTCCCCGGTTAAGTAACGCTTTAGGTAACCCTTTCAAATTTGAAGTCCCGACCACATCCCTCGTGGACGCCACGTTTCATCGCGCTTCTTCGATGATGCAACAAAGGTTCCCCGCCCATCTATTATCGTAAATTAATTTCCTTCAATTATCACTACTCCTAAGGTTGATGTCCCATCGGGCCTAGTATGGTTTATGCCTAAATGGGTTCATCAGAAGTCATAAGGCTGGATGTCCCATCGCCCAATATGGTCGATGCCCAATTAGTTCATTGCAAAGCCCGTAAGGCTGGATGTCCTACTGAAATTTAGTATGGTTGATGCCCAACTGGTTCATTGCAAAGCCTGGGTAAGGTTGATGTCCTACCTGCCAAGTATGGTTGATGCCCAAATGGTTCATTACAAAGCCCGGGTAAGATTGATGTCCTATCGACCGCAAGATGGTTGAAGGTCCAATTGGCCCGCCGTAGTTCCAAGATGCTAGAAGGTGTGTAAATGAACCTTGTCTACAGTGTTCATCCGAACCTGATCTATGTCCTACTCAAGGTACATCTTTGCCTACCCAAACACACAAGCATTAACGGTCCCCCGTTCCTAAAGACAAGCAGGTCAAGAATACTGTGATTTTCCACCTGGGGAAGACCCGATCTCCCAATCTAAAAAGGGGGCATTGTGGGTACGGCGGATTTTGGCCCAAAGATCTCTCAAGGCCTAAACGGATCAAAGCTCAAAAGAGACCCAAAACATCCCTTACATCGACACGGATACAGCTCAAATTCCACTGCGGACATTCACGCCTCTTTCAGTCGGGCCGCCATCTTTAAAGATGGCCAAACAGTTGGATTTCTAGTCGATTCCTTGCAACCTGAGAACACATCTCTCCTATGCATAACCTCGTGACAAAATCGCATGTAAACGAGATCAACAACCAGGCAAGATCTTGATAACTCCACAATTCAAAATGAAAACGCTTGAAGCTGCCAAGACACGCCTACCCTTCCATTCAAAAACTAATCACCCACTCCCATATAAAGTGATCAACAATCCCCTGGCAACAAAGGAGGTAACGTTGTTGAAAAAAGGTATAAAATATACTGCAAGATCGATAAAGGAGAACGCCCAATCCTCTAACTAATTTGCGACGTCGGAAGCGCTTATTACCCACCGCACCCCCTTGTTTGTTTCAGAGAATTTTACGCGTGCTCTCATGCCTGGCGACCTCGATTTATAATCCAAAATAATAGTATTTATACTATTCATTCAAAATTGGATACGTGATCCGAGGCCAAAGGTTTGATCCTAAAGGTTACTTCTAATCCAAGTTGGTAGTTAATAAATCAATATTACCGATTTACAAGTATCAATATTTTACATTTTACTCATTAATATGATCCGTCAATTGATAAGTACAATATTCATGAGGATGTAATATTTTATCATTACAAAATATGCTTTAAAGTACAAAAATTCACATAAGTCTATTTGATAAGATACACATCAAATTTAAATAAGGGAAATTAAGATATAATCATTGTTATCGCCTTTGGCTTTTGCCATTTCTCGATAATATTTAATTTGTTTAGCCTATAAACTAGTCTTGCATCTAAAATTATTTAAAATAAAGGGATGATCATTTTCACGTCACACAGTATAATGATTTGCACTCAATGAGATTATATATAACTAAGGTTCAATATTTAATTAAATAAAACAAACATAAAAGCTTATAACATATCACATATCAACACAACCCTACACATAATTTACAAAATCTATCACTACATAAAACATTTGAACAATAAAGATCTTACGGTTAACTTACTGAATAAAATATACATGAAAAGCCATAATACACATATCATCACATCAAAATAACAGAAAAACCTACAACATACAAAAACATCATGATGACATACATAACTCGCTACACTTCCATACATATCAAACAAATCATCAACATAATTCATACAATTACACAAATGAAATACGATGAGATAAGTGAGAGCTAATGCCAACCATGAAATATTAATCGCTGCTCTTTGGGTCTTCCACCTGATGGATATGCGCTTTATACCTTAAATACAAGCACCCTCACTTAGTCTTCTTAACCTCGGCCCTTCACCTTGTGATTTCTCTCACTTTGACCTGCCTCCTATGGCCATTCACGTTTCCTCAAATTCTTCATTTTAATCTTGTCCCTTTGATCAATTTAAGTATAACCCTCCATAATTAACTAAGGATAAATCTTACAATGATGATATAATCCATTCAAGTATATCATTTACTTTCCAACTTAAATCACAATCCTTGATAATGTAACACACATTTAAATACATAACCACATCCAATATTTTATCAATCATTTAATCCATTCAATATTTAAATAACCACACATTTAAATAGAAGTATGCACATGTTATCAACAACCATTCAAATCATTCATTTATGGTTCAAAATAGTCCAATAAACTCACAATCCTATAAGCAATCATCTTTACTTCCACGTGAAATCATGCTTCACTAATAATTAATTTTATGTAAATTTTTTATATCACTCCATCTAACATCTAAGGAAATCATTTTACTCATTTCTTATCCGTTTATAATAAATGAAATATGTATTACAAATATATTCAATGAATTCCCCAAATAATCCATTACACTAATATCTTCTTTCCAAATGCATCTTCAATATCATGTAAATCTCCAACTTTCCATATTCCATCAATGCATAATCCAACCCATACTCATGTAAATTTTATTAATCTTCAAGTACTCAAATTTCTCAATACACTACACATTAATTTTTCTTTTCTCATTTTCAAATTCAGATAATAAAATTAACAATGAAAGAATAACTTAAAATATTTCAATTAAATCATATTATCATTTCTAATTAATTGAACGATTCTCCGACACTTTGAAGGAATTTTCATAATATTACCTTTTTCCAACATCACAAATAAATCTCACAAACTTTTGGGAACGCTCTAATCACTTGCTTCTTATTCTGTCGTGATTCCTCTTTTAGCTCAAACTATCCTTCGCCAAGTGATTCACAGAATATAATCTTAAGGTCTTTATATCCTATATTTATTTTCATTTTGTGAAAATCATTTCGTAGTTGTCTCTATATGACTTTGGTTGACAATTATAAGTTCTTGCTATCCTATTTCAAAGTATTCCATGCGTATGGATTTCCTTAACTTTTTGAATACGATTTCTCATAGATAATGAAACTAATAGATAATGAATATATAATGAAAATAAATTATGATCATATTATACATGTTTTTAAAAAAGGTATAAATCCATGTATTACATGTAATGATCCTTCAAAGGGAATAGCTACGGTACCCATGCCTCAGAATTATCCCTTCGATCAAGGTTTGATTTTCTTTTGATTCTTTTGCATGGGAATAATTACTAACAATCACACAGTAAAATGTCTCGGGATATAGTTATAATATGGGAAAGACAAAATCACTTAACATGTAGACAAAATGGTTAACATCTTTATAACTTAATCCAAATGGTCTTAAGTTTCAGATTCAAAATACATTCAAAGCATGAGGCTTATTACACCTTATTGCCTCAGAATCCCTTCTCACTCGTAGAAAGATTAGTTTGAGTGATCAGATAATTTTAAAATGTCTTCATGATGATGCGTTGCGCTATTCAGACACCCATGATTTGCACTAAAAATGGGGATAGACAAATGCATATGCATGTATTTACTTGCGGTAAGGAGGGATTTATCTCATATTTTTCAAAGACACCTTATGTAAATATGGTACATTTTTAAGGTTATTTTTGTAAGAAGTAATTTTTATTTTATTTCTAGGGAAATTATTGTTTAAATCCTAAACTTTTAAAATTGGCGTCTTTAGATCCCGAACTTAAAAACTTAATTTTAAAATATACCAACTTCCATTTCATTGGCCCATATACCTAATCTACTGAGTAAATATCTAATTTAAAAAGTAACGCTCAAGGAAAAAAGATGGATCCTAAAATTAGTCCAATAAGACACCTTACTATATTATAAATAAAACGACAATTAAAAAAAAAATTGTTATAGTTTCACCTTTGAATACCTGGAACTCAGACCCTCGCTTCCATGATCAATTTGGGGAAACCAAGTCGTCGTTTTGTAGAGTTGGAGAAACCAAACCATGTCATACATCTCTTCTTCATGATTGTTGCAGTTTGCTCGTCAATGGAGGCCAGGATGGTTGCGGTGGAAATTCTCTCTAAAAACTAAAAACTAAGAAGATGTTTATTGTGCTGTCTAAAAATGGAAAATACTTTGCAAAAATTATTTCTTTATTAAAATAATTTTAATTTAATATCTTATTTTTAATTATATGATCATAATTGGTTTCTTTTTTAAAATAAAAACAATGGAGAATAATTAAAATATTTTATTTCCTTTAAAAGCTCTAAAAGTTTTAAGGTATATTTCAATTTATTTATTTTTTTTCTTTTTTATTATAGTTTTTAGTATTATCAAACAAATGAAATAAAAATAAATATTCATTCACATATAAGATTTATAAACTAATCCAAACACTAAAAATGGAAGTTGGAAATCAAGTAGGTTAAGAAACATGCAAGTTTATGGTTAAAATTTTTCGATTTTACTCTTAGATCATTACACTTCATAATTCATACTTTAAGTACTTCCATTTTGCCATCGTTCGACTTTTTTAACCCTGTGGAGCCTAAATTTCGATTGGTGGATCTCCCGTCCAAGGTCGAGGTCCCTTGGCCCCGGCCTCGAAACCCACGGCCACCATCCACCCCTCATTCCATCTGTCATTCCACTACAGAGGCAGATGTGGCCACCTTGCTGGATTAGCTCTATCACGCATGTGTTCGCCCGACACTTGTTATCAAAAAAAAAAAAAAAATTACGAATTTTTTTTTTTATCAATTTGGAAACTTAATATAAATGACGAAATGATTGAAAAGGGTAACAAAATTGATCAAAATATTTTTATTTTGTCATTTTCACGCATAGGTTATTTCAATTTTTTCTTAAATAAAGAAAAAGAAAGTATTTCACGCAATAGTTACTTTTCTTAATACAAAAAGATGTTTATTTTAACATCTATTAATTTTCATATTATGATGTAGTATTTTGTTCTTACTTGAATAATAGGTTCATCTCAAATGTTTATCCCTAGAGTTAGTAATTTGAGCTGGTCCGTTTATCAAATTTTAACAACTCAAATTAGGTTGTTGAATTGGTAATTTATCGATCTTAAAAACCGACTAAATCTGATCCGGTCCGATAGACCTACCAGATCAATCAGCACCGGGCCGGGTTGACCCGGTTGCCAATTGAGAAATAAAAATGGGCCCCTTCTTCGTTTCAGCCTAACACCATATTAAAAATAACCCACGCCAAAACAAAACGATTCTGTTCTGGGTCTTCTCCTATCGCCGATCGCCGTAGTTCGTCCTCCTCGACGACGATTCGTTTGTTCTCTTCGTCGACGGTGGAGATCCGTTGTTTGTCGAGTACCGAAGACCATCCGTTCTTACCACATTGGCGTTCGAATCCGATTCTCCACCGCCAAATCTCACTCCTATCGGTTTCGACGGCGCTGATATCCCCAAAAATTTTAAATTTGAGGTACTGGTGAGTAGTACAGTCGGTGACTCTGTTGCGAATCTATGTTTGTCAAGTTTGAATTCCTTTGTTGTGCTGTTGGAATTGAATCTCAGCATCTGAATGTCGCCCTGTTTTCGTCAAAACAAAACTATTCATATATTCATCTGCTTTGGCTCTAGTACGAACAGATTTCCCCTACCATTTGATGAAATACAAAAACTGTCAAAATTTTGTGACAACAAACAACTTTGTAGCTCATTTTCATGAGAGGTCATTCAAATCTCTTTCTTTCTCGCCTGTGATTTCTTCATTTGTTTTGGATTTAATTTTTCTGTTGGATTTTTTTTCTTGTTATTGTTTGATTTAGTTTGCTTGGTGAAGATATAAGAAAAGGAAAATTTTTTTTTCCTATGTAAATTAATATCTGTATTCTATTATGCTGTTTCATGGTTTGTTTGTTATGGACATACATTGTTTTGGGAAAGTTTTACTATTTTAGAGCCATAATTAGTTGAGAGTATTTAGATGGTGTTTGAATGTTGCCATATTTTGTGGTCATTAGAGCACTTCTTGTTCCAACCATTGTGAAAATTCTACAAATGGATGTATACCATGAAGGATTTCTCACGAGATTCGTTTGATTTTTCAATTGTTTATTTATTTAACTTTTTTCCCTTTATTCTATATCAGAATGTGTATGTGTCATGTGTTCTTCTGCTTCATCTTCAGCCATCCAGCCATCTTGTATCAATTATTGTTTTGTATGTCACAATGTCTGCAGTGTAGATGACACTATCATGCTTTCTTGTTTATGTAGATAAATTTAGCATGACTAAGAATAAGATACTTTGCTTTCTTGTTTTCATAGACATATCTTACATGTCAAATAATTTAACATTTTGATTGATGCCATCTGAATTGTTCTGTATGGCATTGTTGTAGGACACCAAAATGTTGCAGAATACCACATTGGCCCTGACAGATCATGAAGTTTTGCCCATTAGTACAGTTTTAGATGCAGTGAGGAGGCTTCATAATGCAGGGGCTGATCAGTGTGATCCACTAATTATCACTCAAGCATCTTCCCTAAGTAACTTCATCATTCTTTTTATTTAGTTTTATCCTTTCATGCTTTTACTGGGTGCCTTATTCATATACTCTTAATTTGCCTGTGGAGAAAATGGAAAATTACACATTTTATATAGTAATCATGGGCATAATAGACTTGAGTGTTTCATGATGTGCCATCAAGGTAGAACTAAGGAGGAGTATACCCACTTCAGTACTGGGAGTGTTTGTTGAGGGAATCTAGTTTCATGGAAAAGAGTAAAAAATAGGAGTATTGTCTCGATCTAGTGCGTAGTCTAAATATAAATAATGACACGGTCCTGTATAGATTATGGTCACTAACTCTTTGATGGAAATTGACAATGAGATAATTAATCCTAAATAAACTCCTCACAATGACAACTGTGATTCAATTCCTCTGAGCATTATTTCTAATCTCAGACTCCACAAACAAATTGAAGCATATTGAGATAGATTGTCATTTTGTTCGTGGAGAAAATATAACCTGGCTTGATTTCATGGAAGATAATGCCAAGACGAGAATAATCACATATCTCTACACAGTTCTAAATAGGAATCGGGTTACGATTCATGTGAATAAGCCGGGGCATTTATTTGATATCATTCTCCAAATCTGAGGAGAAGTGTTAGAACATATATCTACTTTACATATAGAATTGTAATCTATTAGGAAACTTGTCTTAAAGAGTTGTAATCTATTAGGAGGTTAGATAGGCTTTTGTATATATATATTCACAATGGATCAATGAAATACATACAAATTTTCTTCCACTCTTCTTTCTTTGCTTTTTACAATGGCTAATCCATGCAGAGGCCTATGGGTTGATAAGAAGTCAATCTAGAAGATGATCTTTATCTCCAAGATGGCTTCCAAACTACTACCGAGTAAATGTCATTGTAGATTGTTATGATGTGCTGAGTCCGTTGCATGAGTTTAGGGTGTGAGTGTTGGCTGTGGATACATATCGTAAGGCATTTGGAACCTTCATGACCTAAACACCTTAGATATAGGGACTTGGCTGACATGGATCCAAAAAGTGGGCAAGGATATTGGCATACCATATAATAGATGAAGATTCAATTAAAAATAAATGGAAGTGAAGATATATTTTAAAAAGCTTTATCTTTGATTCTTCTTTCCCTTTTAATCCCTAAATATTCTTACAAAAATTCATACTTTCAAATTACTTTGTTTTCTAATGTGGTTATTACTAAAAAAAGTGAGAAAAAGAATAAAGAATATCAATGGAAAGAAATCAAACAGCCACACTTAAAAAGTAAAATAAGACAAGTAGCGTCATATTCCACCCATGTTTGTACGCCATGCTAGCATGTTGGACGAAACTTGTAGGTCTAGGTATCACATCCAGGTATCATATCTAACAGTTGTAACCAACCGGATTCATTTTTTAGCTATCAATTTGCCTTTAAAGTTTCAATCTAGCTGTTAACAGCCATTGCCTTATTTTTCTTATAAGTTACTAAACCTGGTCTTGCTGCATAGAGCATATGGATGTCCATGCCAACTGTCTGCATATCGAAACCTACTGGAGTTTTTGTGCCCTTCTCCATCCTTTACTTAACCATGTATTTTCATTTGGAGATCGTATCCTTCTCATCCTCTGTATCTGGCATGAAAAAGATATGGGTATCATGTCTCAAAACACTCTTTCTACATCTATGTCTTCATACCCAACAGTGTGATCCCAACCATAAGTTTCAAGAAGAAACGTCACCAGCCACAAATAGGAGGAATCAAGATAACAATAGAATTGAATGAAGCAGGCAATGCCCAATCTGGTATGGGAACTGGCACAGATGTGGCACAATCACTTTCTTCTTCAGCATTCTTGCTGTAGCCACTTGGCAATATTTTTTGCTTCTATTTTTCAGTAAGATTTGAGGGGACTAGTCGAGACATTCTTGTTAATTGTCTAGGAGATTGTAATGTATGCTGTTGAGCTATGGTATTCCATTTCATAACGATTTAGTTATGTGTTATTCTTATTGCTGGAAGACATTATTTTTAGTCTCAACTTTTCAAAGCATGAACAGTTGGTCCAATTTATTTTGATCATTAATTTTTGATGCAAATGTTCATTCATCTTGGTTCTGTAATCATCATTTTCTGTTTGTGTATCAGCCAGAAAAATGAGGACTTATGCATTAAATGTAGTCAATTAATTTGTTAAATAAAGAAAGCTTTTTGGTAAGATAGGAGCCTTGCGCTTAGGAAAATCTTTAGTCAATCTTCATGGTTAGAGTTATTTGCTTGCTAACATCTAAACAGAAATCTGCAGATTTTATTTTCAGGTGTATGTTCATCCCTATGCTTGTGAGTCTTTTTGATGTTGTTTTAACCATAGGTCAGCTGCCAGTGGAGTCATCGTCCTTGGAACTTGTCATCTCTATTTGTGGATCACTTGAATTTCCTGGTGATAAGCTGCTGGCCGAAATCTCAAGAGTTTTGAAGCCTGGTGGGACGGTATTAATTACAGGGATAAATGATGGGGTAATAACTCTACAATTCGTGACTTGGTGAAACCTCTGTTGTAGTAAGAGACTTAACTGGGTGTTCTTGCAGGAAACCTCTCTTCAGCGCAAATTGTTGATGGCAGGGTTTTTAGAAGCTCAAGCCATTCAGCTGAAACCAGATGTGCCATCTGAAGGTGCTCAGTCTTTCGGGGTAAGTTCTAGTTTTGATTAATATTTATTCATTTTCCTAACTTTGATCTACTGTTTACTTTAGGATAGTAGGTTGAAATGAGGAAGCTGAGCTATGAATGATTTGAACTTGTGCAGTAAACATTTTGGGTTGAACCATTTGGTCTCTGTTGAAGTGTTGTACTTTTTGCATCATGCGAATGTTGTGATCTTGTTTTATTTCAAATACTCTTATGTGATGTGTCAGAATAATACAATTGAATGTGGGTTTTTCCCCTCCTTTTGCTTATATTTTGTGTAGATTAAGGCTCAGAAGCCTTCTTGGAATATCGGATCATCATTTTCAATCAAAAAGGCTGAAAAAAAATTACCCAAAGTTCAAATTGTTGATGATATGGATCTGATTGATGAAGACAGCCTCCTAACTGAAGAAGACTTGAAGAAACCACAGCTGCCAGTTGGTAAGATAATAGGCTCCCAAAACCTTTATTTTTTTGAACCTTCTGTTTGCATTTACTGGAGAGTATGCATCATAGATTAAAAGGAGATGCTTTTGCAGGTGATGATTGTGAAGTTGGAAGCACAAGGAAAGCTTGCAAAAATTGCACTTGTGGAAGGCCGAGGCAGAGGAAAGTAGAAATTAAGGTCTGACTATGGATCAATTGAACAATCCTCAGTCAGCATGTGGAAATGTATGTCCAATCATAACTTATGTGTGCTGTGTAGATAAATACTGATTCTCCTTTTGAGTATTTTAATCGGTTGGCAATTTGATAAGCTAGATAGCAAGGTAAAGGAATGACCTGATCCCATTTAGCATAATCTTTTGTTTGACTTCTGCTGTATTGGAAACAATATCTGGAAGTCACATTTCCCTTGGCGTGCTGCTCTATGTTATCATTACAAAGCACATATTCTGTTGTTTATTTGTCTATTCAATTCAGCTATGGATTTATCAAATCATTTTTCTCTCTTCCCAATGTTCTAAATGTTCTATGTTGCATCTGCAGTGTGGATTAGGAGATGCCTTTCGGTGCAGTACATGCCCCTACAAGGGTCTTCCTGCATTCAAACTGGGTGAGAAGGTAATGAACGCAGGGTTTTTTATTTTACATAAACGGTCATGAATGGAACATAGAAGGTAAACCATTTTTCTTTCTTTGTCAGGTGTCACTATCGAGAAACTTTCTTGTGTCTGACATTTAAAAACATGGAAGGAAAAGCTGGGCTCGTTCACCATGATAATCATTGAATGCTGTTATTGGATGCCATTACTGGACGATTAACAGAAAGCATGTCGTTGGTGTTTATTTAGGTTTGTTGGATGTCATTTAACAATAACAATTAGAGGCTCTAATGAAAAACAAACACGAGATGATGTGTGGTGTTTTGCCCAAACACTGCCCAATAAGGGGAAAGAGGAATTTTAATCAAGTGTTTGCCCTCTGAATCAGGAAGTACTTGATGATGAATAGAACACTTCTATTTGGAGTACTAGGAGGTTTGGTTGGTAACTCCCCTTTTATCGTCTTTACCCATACCCATGTATGAGCTTTAGATGCTATTGTTATTTTTATCTGTTTATTTAGTTATTTATTTTGGGATGAAATGATCAAAGGGAAACATGAGTTTGAGTTTTTAGAGTGAGATGATGGTATGGGGTCGTCCCATTTTCATCTTCCCTTCTTTGACTCTAAAACAATGTTTAGAGTTGGTCTTGCCTTTGGCTTTAACCATTTTGTCTATACTTGTGGTCCGATTGAAATTTACTTTGTATTTTTTGTTCCTTTCATTTGATTAATGGAGTTATTTACAGTGGCACCAAACTGGGTAGCAATATATTTATATATATAGTTATAGGAACTCAAAAACCTGGAACATGCTCTCTAAGTGGTATGGGGGATGTCTAAAGCTGCTGAGATACGAGGAGAAGAAGCCCTTGAGGACCGAGCAGTATCTCATTGAGGAAAGTGAGCAAGCCAAACCAGACCACAGGGGTTACATCGACACCGGCTAGAGGCGGGATGAGCTTTCTGGTTGGGATGAGAAGTGGTTCAGTTGGAGCGTAAGCGATGGCATATGGAAACTTTCCGACAGGAAGTTTGGGGTACCAGGACATAACTATTCTGATAATGAAGAGGAAGGCGAATGCTGAGAGAAAAGGTCCTAGAATCCCAATCGCCAGCTTTGCTGTTGCAGGGTCTAACCCCATCTCTCCTAAATCTAAACTATGGATGATGAAAACAAAGCCATCAGCATTCCCTGCACGAGGAGGTGAGAGTCCAGTTGTTGGAGTAACTTTAATTCCCATGAAACAGTATCTGCAGTTGCTGCTGCTGCTGCTTAGTTTAGTGTCAGCCCTGGAGCCCCATACCGGGCTGCTTCTGCTTGTACACTTGAAGCTTTCCTGCAAAACCAATGAAACATTGTTCACTGTGTGAGGAGGAGGCATGAGCAGATCAACTGAAAAATGGGGTTCTCCACATCTCTACACTTGCCCTATGGTGAGGATTAAAGCAGATGCCATGTATACAATATACGCCTCTCTAAAGGTCACGCACGTGTTGAAACAAACTCTATGTTTAGTTCCCCCCAAAAAAGAAATGATAGGAAAAGAAAAAGAAAAAAATAATATAGAAAATCATTTTCCTTAAGTTTGGATGACATGAAAAATATGTATAAAAAATTAAGGCCTGCTCTCATTTTACTTGTTTTGTTCAACTAATTTTTTAGAGTTTAAAAGTTCTTAGTAGCTCATAGGAAGGTAAACATCTGTCATATAGACGACCTTATCAATTCCTTAATCCTCAATGATGTATTCTTAATAAGTGAGATGGAGAGTTGATCTATCACCCATTTTCTTCAATGTCCTTTTACTATTGGGTTATACCAAGGAGATAAGAGTTCTTTATTGCCCTTTTACTATTGGGTTATATACCAAGGAGATAGAGAGTTGATCTATGCCTTTTTCTTCATTGTCCTTTTACTATTGGGGTTGTGGTATAAGTTTATCAGTTTAGTAAACTTGATATAGGTTTCTCCAGAGAGCACCTTTTAGAGTTTTCGGAATTTTACTAAAGACAAGAGTTTGTGGCAAATTGTATGTTTTTTTATATGGTTTGTGTGACAAGAAAGACATGCAAGAATTTTCTAGAATAAAGAGAAATCCAAAGGGAGGTGTGGTATTTATTTTATTTTATTTTTTGAAAAGATTTTACTTTAATTCGCCTTTGTTGGCTTCTTGTACCAATGTTTCTCAATGAGTTCCTTTTTTAGGTTTACCACTTAATTGGTTAGCGGTTCATGATTATCTGCTTTAGCATTGGTTTTGCTTAAAAATATATCATAAATTCATTATGAAATATATATATATATATATATATATATAATATATATATATATATATAGAGAGAGAGAGAGAGAGAGAGAGAGAGAGGTTTCACACCAATCACTTCCTAATTTCTATCCAAAATCATTGAGATTTCCAAATATGAGCAAGAAAGTTGTGATATGGCTTATTATGGTCCAGCTTTCTAGACACTTCCAAGATTAAATTAAAAGATGGGAGGGAAGGGGAGGGGCTTGCTTATCTATGCATCGCGCAGAAATGTCCGTAATAATCTTTTCTTTTCTTTTGTTTCCTTTAGCTTAATTGGACAAAGCCAACGAAAACCCCAATAACAAAATTGCTGAGCAAAGGGTAAGGTCATATACAAAATTGACCATCTCAGTATATAATAAGCATGAAAAAAGAGTTGCAGATAGAGAAAGCAAGAAACATATCAAAGGGTTAGGGTAGGGAAGGGAAGAAAGGAAAAAGAGTTCAGAAATGGGAAGAGCAATAGTGAGATTACCAGTGGGAAAGCATTTCCTGTTTTTGAGAGGCAGTGAAGTTGAGGAGGTTGAGAGGCTTAGCTGCTGCTGCTGTTCTGGCAATTGGGTTCATTTGTCTTGCAGATACAACATACCCCCCACCAATTATTGCTTTTCTCATCTCTCTCTCTCTCTCTCTCTCTCTCTCTCTCTCTACAAAGAAGTAACAAACTGAGTTCGGATGTTATGACCTTATCTTCAAATTCTGGTTGGTGAATATGCTCGCATATTTTCTTTTCTTTTGGGTTTTGGCCTCTCTCCTGAATTGGACTATGGCTGCTGCACTTTGTATTGGGCTAAGCCTCATTTTACTAGTTTGGTTTAGATTTAGAGATACAACACAAACCAGCTTTGGAGGTATTTATTATTTAATGCTTAAGCCATATGTAATGTTTTAAAACCGGATGGGGTGGAGTGAGGCAGGAAGGATTCTTTGGTTCGTAGTTCATTTGGTCGAGCCTGATGGTCAGCGATGTATCCTTAAATATATAATTTATATTTATTAAAATTTAAAATAATTATAAAAATGATAATTTTTTATAAAAATTTGACAACATCTTCTTTATTTGTTAAGCATTGTTATAAAGTTTTTACCTATAAAATCACAAGATATCTATTTCTAATACAACATAGATATTATATTTCATATGTAAACCAACATAATATTTATTAAAACCTTACTATTCTACTTCTACATATGAATAATAAAGTAATAATGACATAATTATTAAAGGAATCATTAAGATCATCCATAGTACAAATATCAGCCACAACACTTACATAGTTACACAACATATGAAATGTCAAGATGAAGAGTTTCTCATATTAATAAGTTCATGCATAAAAAATATAAATATATGTCTTCATTCACATTGAAAATTAGGATGTAAAAAGTCAAATTGGTTATATGGAAAATTAAAGTTCTCTAAATCAACTCCTTCTAAAACCACACCACCATCGTCCACATCATCTACAAAAAGACAAGGAATATGTATCAATAAAAAATCATTTTAAAAGTAAAATAACAATAATTTAAAATGTATAAGTTTAATAAGTTATTCTAACCAATTTGAGTAGTTGAACTTGAGCCTTCAACTTCTCTAGGAAGAGACCCTTCCTCATACAAAAGATTTTCCATTTCTTCAAGATCTAGCTCTCCCAGGTGTCTTCCTTGATAATCCAAAATTCAGTTTCATCGATACATGCATAGTCAATAGGATCATAGCTTCTTTTCTTGTTGTAGAACCTAAAAAAGAAAAACATGTGACTATTCATAGCTATCCAAATAAAATTCATAATCAAACTAACAATATGAATATTTATCTTAGATTTTTCAGCATAAATTGTAATGAATGTATACAAGATCATTAGGCTGTGATGTTCCAATCTATTCCTCTTTTTGGTATGTATGCGTTCAAACACGATTCAATTCCTTTCACACCTAGAAGATGATGAGTTTGGCTCAATTCCTTTCATTTAGTTTTCATTACACATAAAAAAGGACAAAAAAAAATCATTGGTAAGTTTAAAAATATAACAATCTATATTTTTAAGTACATTGGTATATATTAAAGTATAACTACATAAAAATAAGTTAATAGATCAAGTATGATTTACCAGGTTGTAGTATTTCACGTGAAGAATATGCAAGCTCTTTTCAAAAACTTTCCAATCGATCACGATACAACTTTAACTCATTCATCACTTTGTTTTGCCTTTATTGAAGCTTTTGACCAATAATGTCCATGACCTCCAATGACTTCGGGCTTGTCACAAAAGTTTTCTTGATCATATTGGAAACATGGATTCAACTTGATAATTTCTGCTTTGAATGAATGGCACTGCGAAGTTGTTCATCCTAAGGTTACTTTATGATATTTGTATAAGGCTTGTATAGTCTCTTGTTATGATTAAACAACTTCTTGATGCCCAAACGAGTCCTATACATGCCTTCATACACATATATCCCATTGAGGCCCTCTCATCACCGATCAATGTCGCAATAAAGCGCCTGAGAATTAGGCCATGAGTTTCACAACTATGAAACAATCATTCCAAAACTTTTGGTCTAAGATGATAGAAACCACAATTCTACTTTTATTGTCCTTTGAATATCTAGAGTCTGCAAAGAACTTGCTAGTCACCAAAGCTTGCAAATCATGTTTGTGATCATGAAGGCTCTTCAATGCAATAAATGTAGTATGCATGATTCTGTGAGTTGGAGAATCTCTGTCCATCATTCTCTTTTTCTTAGCCAACAACAAAGCGACATGATTTATACACAAAAATTGTTACCTTTGATGCCGTCTTCTGGCTTCGGCAATATGATCAAACTTCTGGAAATATCGCCAAAAGATTAAATTAAAGCGATAGGTTGCCTGAGGTGACCAATTAATGTGTTTATATTTATGAGAAATCAATCTTATTGCATCCACATAATTTGCTGCATTATCATTGACCATTTGAACCACATTGCTTGGGCCAACCCATGTAATGATCTCATCAAATAGTAGAAACAGATTGTTTGCATCTTTCACAATATACGGGAAACATCAGCGGACTTCTAAATGGTATTCCTTGGGGATAATAAACCATGAAGTTGATGAGGTGTTCTTTGTATTATCTTGTCGACCATAAGCGTTGTGTACGACTTTTGCCTAAGCTTCATGATAAGAATTCACCGAATTGAACTTCCTTTTTGGCATCCTTGGAAAGATTAACTCTGATTGATAGTAAAATTAGGACCCTTATATCCGATTCTCGGTGCAACTATGGCATCAACGGTGGTTTGAAGTAGAAGGAATTCACGACATTAGTAGGGATCGCCATCATAAAACTCCTGATAGCCATATCTGCTCTCAAATAGCTTCTTTCCCAGCTAATGCACTCTTAATGGAAGGTTGAGCCCCTTGAGTACTTTTTGGTGCAAAATACTTATCCATTATTGATTTTTTTCTTTTTCCACTCATTTATGGTCTTATAGGATTTTGCACTTGTTGAACCTCTTCTTCACCTTGTTGCTCATCCCCTTCAAATTGTGACACATTGGGACCATATGGATTTTCAAACTCATAAAATTTGCTTGAAGTTTTAGATTTTATAACCTCTTGTAAGGAATTCTCCATTCGATATTTAACATTAGGAGGAGCAGATCTACGTAGTGCAATATCCCTTTTACTCCCGACAAGGTGTTGTTTCATTATGAATTCCCCCACCTTTAGTAACTTTGCAATACGCATATGAGAGCTTTCCTTCCATTTGACAAGGGCTTCATAAACATGCTCCCGTGTTGAGTCGGTCTTACTTGAATAATTTGAATTTGATGTTGAATCTTGACCCCGAGAGGTTGGAGTAAAGGATTTGATTCCATTTTCCTATCAATTTGTAAGAAAGCAAACAATATCATTAATGTAACAAATTGTATTTCAACAACATAAAAAATTCATTTAAGTAAGAAACTAAAAATAAAGCATGAAATGGATTGTGTGGTGGTATTTGGCTTGACAGGCGTCTGAATATATAAATTTTTCATTTTATTAATTTGTTTTTATTGCATAAAATAAGAAGAAGCGAGATATATAGTGGGCATAGTAGGGGCTGCTCGCACGGGAGCTCATACCTTTGAAGAAACAAATAGAAGGAAGTGGAAAAAATTTAAACCTCGAGCCCATCAAAGCAAATAAACATAGAATACAATGAAGATGCATCACCAAGTCAATTATTTAGGGATGTGGCAGAAAATATGAAACGGTTGAATTAATATTTAATAGCATCCATAGGGTACTCGGTATCAGTGATTTGATCCAATCTAAGCGGGGATGTTTGAGTAAATTAGCCCTCACGAATCAACAAGTTCAAAGAGGAACTGAGTAAGATTGCCCTTGAACCTACTCACGAATTGACAATCTCTAATTTAGAAAAAAAAATTGAAAATCTTATCACTTCTCCAAATGGTGGAGTCCCCAGGCCATTGTAAACCGCAGTAGAAAAAAAAACTTCGACCATTACGGCTTGATGAACAAAATAGCACATTCATCAAATTAGCATTCAAAAAATGTTTGCTTTACAAAGGATTCCACTCCCACGAACTTTTACTCCCAAATTGGGCTAATTTGGATTTTGCGAACAAATTAAAAACAAACATAATCTTAAAAAAAAAAAAACGTAAAGTTTCAATCCTCAGTAGTACTGATGCAACCAATTGGCTCACTTGAATAGCCACAAAAGCCTGAAATTGAAAATTCAAACTCTTCTTTCCCCACCCATTTATCTTTCCTTTTTCTCGACGACAAACGGAAGCATGAGAATCGCAGGCAGCGGAACACAACCCAGATGCCATAACTAAAAAAAAAGAGCCAAGGGGAAGAGTGACAATTTCCTATATTTGCTGTCATCGGGAATCATCAAATCCCCCCTCATCTCTCATCTCTCTCTCTCTCTCTTCGCTATAATGAAGAATATATGTACCAAAAATTGCAAATATCGTTGGGAAAAAGCAAGACAGACCATGGGGGATTTGAGATTTCTAAAAATCAAGGGGGATTGTTAGGGGTTTAGAGTTAGACTTTAGAGTTGTACCTAGACCTGTCGAAAATGCTAATCTGCCACCGTCTAAGTTGGAGGAGGATGCGCTCTTAGGGTTGCGAGGTGGATCTGTGGGAGTTGGAGGAGAAGGCGAAGATCTCTTTGCTCTGGATTGCGCTATCACCCTTTGTGGAGGAAGTTGGAAGCCTTGACCTTGAGAGAGTTGAGGAGAGAGAACCTGAGACAGTAGAGTCGAAGAGAAGAATGGAGAGCTAGAGGCAGGAGAGTGCGAGTAGAGACCTTTGGAGAATTAGAGATCGAAAGGGAGACGACGGCATGAAATAAAATCAAAATTCTTGTAAGTTGTATCCTATTCTAAACGACGTCGTTTTGGGATAAAAAAAGCCCCCAAGCAGCGTCGTTTTTGGTACTTTAAAAAAAAAAAAAGTGAGCCACTTTGGTTTCGATGGTCGGTTCGTCTTGAGTTCAAAGCTAGGTTCAAACGTAAAACGGGTTTTATGGTGAAGCCAAGACTAGGTTTTGCTCGGTGGGTAATTAAACAATGGGTTCGGTCGGTTTTAAACCATTGGCCATATGCAATTAATGGTGTGTTTGGGAGAGCTTATTTACAACTTATTTGAATTTATCTTCTTACATAAGCACTTTTGATAAAAATTGTAAGTTTTTGAAAAAGTTTATAAAAACAATTTATGACCCACTATAAGCCCATTTTAGCTTATTTCAATAAGCTTTATGGAGAAGCTTATATGAAAGCCTAAAATTAGACCATCTTAATGACAAAACTATAATTCTAACAAATTATGTAAAAAATAGGAAAATAATAAAAAAAAATAGAAAATAAATTTTGAAAAAATAGGAAAAAATTCTGAAAAACAATAAGAAAACATATTTCGAAAATTTATGTAAAAAAATAGGTAAAATTTTTGAAAAATTATGTGAAAATGGGAAATTTTTTGAAAAATAATGAAAAAATAGAAAACAAATTCCAAAAATTATGTAAAAATAGGAAAAAAAAAATTATGAAATATAATTAAAAAACAGAAAAAGATTCTATTATTGATGGAAAGAATGATATTGATGATGATTTTCCAGATTTAGAATTTCTTGCATATCCATGAGTTTTTATTTTGTTTTGGAACTTGGAATTTTTGTGATCATGGGAAGCACTAATGATGTTTGTTATTTCATTTTGGAAATGTTTGTGATGATGGGAAACACTAGTGATGTTTGATGTTCTTTACTTTATTGTAATTTATTATTAGATAAAAACTATAGACAATATTTAGTGAGATATATAATTTTTATTTGTATTAGGTGTGGTGCGTATCACTTAAAAAAGTCCGTGTCTTAAAGACTTTTCTTGGCATCGATCTCTTTATCATGCTTATGAGTTCGTAGTGTGTGATTAATTTATAGAAAGCATCCCAAAGATTTTAATGAAGAAAAAAACCTATAATATTTTAGTGTTTATAATCTCTTTGATGCATATAAAACAAAAGTGAAAATAAAAGAATGAGTCATTAGCTAATTTTTATACTAGAAATAAATGTTTTGAGTATATAGTGAATCTTTACTTTATTTTTAATTCTCATCATGGTTTCATGATATATATATATATATATATATATATATATATATATAATATTAATTTTTAGTTATTTTGTTCTTTAGTTTTTTTATTTTATTTTTAAATTATGACAAGTGCTTATTTATTTAAAGACTTCAATTTTATAGGTGTTTAAGATGGTTTTTTCAATAATTTTAGCTGTTATAAGTGTTTGTGCAATAATGTATCCAAACACCTTAAAATAGTACATAAACACTTTTTAAAATATGAATCCAAACACAAATAACTTATTAAATAAAGTGCTTATGACATAAGCTCTCATCTAATAAGTTAGCATAAGGCATAAGTGTTTAATTAAAGGTACATTTATCCAAACAATGCCTAAACCATGAGCTGTTGGTTGTAGAACACTGAAACAACGAAAGAAAATAGGAAGGAAAAATGAAAAAAGAAAAATGAAAATGAAGTTACATATGATATGGTAATTTTATTTTCTTAAACCAATTTTATTTATTTTGACTCATCAATAAAAAAATTTATTAATACGAAAACATGATAATTTTCAAATAACTACATTGATTTTGTTTAGATTTTTTATTGATATTAAACATTAAGTAAATTTTTTTCTTTCCTTACTACTTTCCTCAAACCAAATACAACCTTGTGCTTCAACTTTAACATTTAAGTCCAATAGATATAATGACTAAATATTGAAACAGTTTTGACTTAGACAAGGCTTTCAAAAACTATTGAAGATCAGCCAAACACATACATTAACCCATCTTTCATTTTCAAGAAAATGGAATAAAAAATCTCAAGTAAAATGGAATGATTTAAGACACATATCTTTATAGCCAAAAACAGAATGCATACCACAATGATTCCTATCACTCTTCTATTGAGAATACACACATGAAGAACAACGATGTAAGCTTCTTTTACTATTTTGCCCCTGAGGCTCAGTAGGCAAAACTATGAAACCATCAGTGCTAAAACAAAAACTTATTTTGAAACCTCAAGAACAGTAAGATTCAAAAGATATTATCAATCTACAAATTAATTTCTGTATGGAATGACATTTTAATTTGCCTGCAATATGCTGAAGGCATTACTAGACTTCCCAATTTGGTATCCACTATGATTTCTACTTTTCTTTGTAGCTCATCCACCAGCTGCCTCTTAATGCTTCCTTCCAGCCTGTGAAAAGTGTACCCTCTTCTATTACTTATCTTCTGTGAGCATAACACTTAAGATTTCACTGGAAAAAGAACTAATATATATGCATATATATTTTACAAGCAGTATTGTAATTCCAATTCCAGACTTCACCTTCTCTATCTCCATTCAATTGGCAAGAAAAAGAAGGAAACAAACAACAAAGAGTTCTGTTTTCCCTGCCTGTGTACACTCTATGATAGGGGTGGGGGAAAAACGAAAAAGCGATATTCTAGTTGTGGGATTTCACTTCTTGTGTCTCTTCATAGAAGTTGGAAAACTTGAAAAGTATCTGGAAGTGGAAAATGGGCAACCAAAGAAACCTGGAGGAAGTTGCATTGTCCTGTGTCTCCAGCTGCATCATCTCTTGCTTAGCCAATGAACTCAAATGGGTCAAATAAAGTCTTACCTCATAGACAGAAATAGTTGCTATACAACAGCACACTTAAACCAATCTCTACGGAAACGCTTGAAACGAACAAATAAACTAGCATAATCCCTCGCAGTGATAGATGGACTGCTAAGCTCAGACTATGAGCATAATGGATTTGTTTGATCAACTTGTGATTGTTAGTTAAAATGTTGTTTTTTTTGAGCTTGATATATTAATTCTATGAACCAAACCACAGGATATGTTCCAACACCTCATATCCAGGATACCCTCTAGTGACAATTGAGGTGTGTTCCTGAGGCTAGGAATAGTGATCCCTTGGTACATGAAACTAATACTTTAAGAGCTTGTCTTATTTTTAATCAGTATATGTCATTTATGTCAATAGAAATGAGTGTATTGGTTAATATGTAGAGTGATGAACTAATTATTTTGGAGAAAAGCCTGTGTTGCCCTGTCTATGGGGAAAGGCTGAATCCAGTTCTAAGAATTCGTTAATTGTACTGGTTTAGGAAGTCATCCAAGTCTTAAAGGGAATCATATCGTAAAAGTAGCACTTTAGACACATGTCCTTGTTTTGGAGCATGGTAATCTAAATTGTGAAATGTATGGTGTTTGAAAGTTTAAGTCAAGACTGAACTAACATACCCTTGGACAAGTTTAGGGTCAAGCCATACTAATTTATTTTATGAACAAGGTCTGAAATAATATTCACATTGTCGATTCTTCCGTTGTTTACTCAAATTAGAGAAACTACTAATTGTTAAAATCTAGTTAATCATATTTTAGCATTTAAATACAGTTACTTTGTTTACTATTCAGTTTACAAAATAGAAATCAAAGTTCAAATAGTGAGATCCTTGAGTAGTTTGAGTACTTAATCTTTGAAATTTCCTATTGATCCTTGTGGGTACAATATTTGGACTTAAAATCCACTTTATTACTTGTTGACCTATGCAATTGCAGTAAAAGAGACCAAGTTGAAATTTAAAGTTTAGAGTAAGAAAAGAGCAACAACTTGGGGACCTTAACAACTTGTGGGGACATTAGAGTAGAAAACACATTGTTACAAAAATGGGATCCTTCATCACTAATTATGGCTCTTGGTGTACCAAATCATGTAAAAATGTTATGATGCACAAATCTTATCTCAATCCTTGCATCACTTTTTAGAGTAGCAATTGCTTCAACCCACTTCGATACATAGTCGACGACCGGAAAATGCTCAATTACCAAATGATGGGGGAAATGGGCCTATGAAGTCAATGCCTCCACATATCAAATATCTCAACTTCAAGTATAATTTTCAAAGACATCTCATTTCTCGTTGAGATATTACTAACTCGTTGACAATGATCACATCTCTTAACAAAGGCAAAGCAATCTTTAAACAAAGTTGGCCAGTACAAACCGCATTGTAATTCCTTTTGAGATGTTTTGTTGCTCTAAAGAGTATCCATTACGTTGGAGTGACGTGAGTTGGTATCATAGTATTCATCTTCAGACACATCTTAGCACCACTTGAGTACGCACATCTTGAAACAAGAGGTCATCCCATTAATAGAATCTCGCATCATGGAGGAATTTCTTCCTTTACCGAGAATTTAACTCCGAGGGCTATACTTTTCAACCAAGAAAATTTACAATGCCCACATACCAAGGCAATGAAGTATCAACCATCATCAATTGACAATCGAAACGCTCTAATTTCCTTTGGTTCTCCAATCTCATTTTTTCTTTCCAAATGAGATAAATGATCAACAACTACATTCTCCACACCCCGTTTATCCCGAATGTCCATGTCAAACTCTTAGAAGAAGCATTCTGACGAATGAGTCTAGGCTTTGCATCATGCTTTTGCGTCAAGTCTTAGTATGGCGCATGATCTGTGTGTACAATCAACTTGGATCTAATAATATATGACTTAAATTTATCACAAGAATCCTTCACAGCTAACATCTCCTTTTCAATAGTGGTGTAGTTCTTTTGTGCTTCATTAAGGGTACAACTAGAATAGTAAATGGCAGGGAAAATCTTCTCATAACATTACCCCAAGATGACCCAAATAGGAAAATCACTAGCATCACACATAATTTCAAAGGGGAGGTTTTTATCTGGTGCAATTGTTGTTTGACCTTTTTTATAGGTTAGAGAAGATGAATAATTGGAAACACTCAAAAACTTAGATGGAAACTTGCCTCAACACTCATATTCTCTGTAGTACCTGAGTCGTACCAAGTAATAAAGTGGACTTAAAAGTTGAATGCTCGATCCTGATAAATGCGTTGTAGGCGCTTGAATAACTAAGTACTATGCCCAATTGAACTTCTCACTATTTAATCCAATAAAAGCGATTTGAGAAAATGGAGATTTTAAAAATTAAAAACAAAATTAAAACAAAGGGACATAATATTCTTTCGATTGCGAGGAATGAATCAAAATTGAAGGAAAGACTGAGTAAGATGCGGGTTGGATTCTTCCAATTAATGCATGTTGGTTTATGCATGATAAGTGCAAATTATGTGAATGTAAGCTTTTGTTTGCTCAAGGGAGATTGATATGAGGCTCTCACTCTCATGACTCACCTCAATTTCTAGCACTAACCCCCTATTCATTGCTAGGTCCTTCTAGACAATTAAGTGCAGTACTTTTCTTGTAAGACCCGAGAAAATTCAAATTTTCTGAAAAAGGGTAAAATGGTTATTTCGGTCAAAATTTGGAAAATTTCTAGATTACGGATGACGAAACGAACTTCACTGTTGGAATTGTCTCGTGAAATCTAGCTACCACGTCAGTTTTACAGCCGGTCGAGGCGGTTGGAATTTACATGTTTTTCGAGGCGAGGCGAAATCACGAGGACACTTGGCACATTTTAGTGGCTCCGCGGTGTGCCATGTCGGCCCGAATAGTCAACTTGAGCTCAAATTAATGGGGCCATGGGTGACACATGTGATCTTGGTGGAGGAAAATCTCAAAGTGGTTGGATAAGTGGATAAGGAAATCCTCTTAACGATTAGAAGGTGACAAGGTAGTGATGAGAGGAGACCAAAAAAGAAACAACTACATCTTCTCATTTTAAGAACATGCGTGCGTGAGAGGGGTTTTGGAAATTCTAGAAACCGCTCTCTCACAAATTCGTGTCGGACCATCGGTTTCGGTGAGGCGAAGCCCAGTTGCTCCGCAGCCAAAGAGGCTGCAGCGTGGAGTGCAGGTTTTGGGGAGTTCGTGGCTTCCGGAAGTGAGGGTTTTCTCCTACTTGGTTTATTTTGATTTAAGTGTTTGTTAATGGTTTTGGTTGATTTGAGGTCGTGGTGGTAGTTTGATGGATCGAATCTTAGGACGAAGTGTGGAAATTTTGGGTCAGTTTTTGGGCGATCCGCGGAGGCTTTTGAGCAACTTGTGATAATTTATGCGTTAATTTATGTTTTGGTGTGTATAAAAAAAATTCGGAAATGGCTGTAGTTTTGGTTCGTAAAGTGGGCGATGCTTGGTAATTAGTGTATGGACGACCTCCTTTGCTCATTTAGGGGCTGATGCCAGTAGCAGTTTTGCTTGATTGGACTAAAATTGGTCCATGTGTGTTTCAAGCAAAATATTGCTTAAATTGGATGGCTTGAATTGTGTGGAATTTAATATGTTAATGCATGGAATTTGATGTGTTAACATGATGTGGTGATTTAATTTATGTTAATATATGCATGTAAATATATTGGCATGAGTGGTTCAGAAAGGGCACTAATGCATTCCATGTGCAGGGCACCACTAGGAAGTAGGTGAGTGCATGACATGAAATGAAATTGAAACAAAAATGGAACATGATTGTGAAAGGAATTTCAATGGAAGATTTTCCGGAGAATTGGGTTGGGAGATGGTCAATGAGATCCTTCGGATAGGGACCATGGCTTGTTGAGTTTCTCAGCCAATTCGAGCTCGGAGGGTAGTCGATATTTGCTCGAGGCTTCGGTGAGTGTGTTTCGAGAACAAAAAGCTTTTGTTTTGAAAACGGTGTTTTCTCATACATGGCTTAGGTAAGTGTGAGGGAGTCGGTGAGGACTCGAGACATGGGATTGGGCATGTAGACATTCAAGTAGGATCACATATTTGCTTGAGTGTGTGTTTACATTGAATCATTGCATGTGCACTTAGGTGGGGAGTAATCCATTTAGGGTAATTCCACTATTGGGCAATTGCTCACCCTGTCGAGGGAATATTATTTCAGGTGCAGGGAGCGAACGGGAAGGCGACACTCATTAGAGGCCGTTTTGAGAAGAAAGACGACTTGTGAAGTTTTGGTATAACATGTATTAGAACTCTTAATTTTAATATATGTTTGTTTTAAGAGTGTAATAAACTCTTGAACCATGTAGTATAGTTGGTTTGATTTTTAGTGAGTATGGATGTATGGGCCAATATGACCATTTTTACTCATGTGTGTGTCTCGTGATACGAGACGTAGAGATTTTTCGCGGGTTGACGGGTTATCAACGGACACCCCGGTTTTGGGGAGTGTCACATTTCTAGACATTTTTCCTTAAATTTACCCTATTGGTCACGGTAGGTCCTTACGATAGGAAAACCCAGGGTGTGCTAGATTTGATCATTCTTTAGATTAACGCAAATCTAACCTGATGCCTAATTATGTTTTAATAAAATCCATTTGAAGTACTAATATTGCTAAGATTTCCTAAATTTCTTTGAATTAGGATAAGTTAATTTACTAATTGAAATACATTTCAAAGACTTGAGTCGAGCCACGGGTCCAATTTCCAACTATCATTATGGAAGCCCTAGATTAATCTTTCCTAATCTAGGTCTCAACACAAATCTGACACATTTCAATTGGATAAAACCATAAAAATTCCATATAAGCATCAATAAGCATCAACACAAGCAAATATTAACAAAATCATTCTAAAAATTACATGAAGCAAACATTAATGTTAGTAACCAGCCCTATAGGATGGTTTAACTACTCATTCAACCTTTCGGATATGTAAAGAAATCATGTTTATCTCAGCAATAATCAAGAGAGATGAGGAGAAGGAGTAAAAGTTAGAGATACAAAGAAAGCGAAATATATAATGGAGAGTTCTCAAAACTTTAATTCCGAAATTTGCTAGAGATCCTTTAAGTGGTTGATTCTTCAAAATATCTTCCAAATCGAAGCAAAATATACAAAATTTGTAACCACTGAGTTTAATTACAGATGAGAGGTGAGAAACCCTATGGAGGGTGTTCTACTCCCTCAAAACTTACCTAAAAACATGTATTTATAGTGTCTTCAGAAATGAGCCACAAAAAGGGCTGAAAATGGTGAAAAACCCTCATATTTAGGCTCCTGACATCACCATGTCGCGACATCACAGAATGTGTGGTTTCATCATTCCTACTACGATGTCATGACATTGAAGGACTTGATGTTGCGACATCTCAGAATGTCAACAATTTAGCCTTCACCTTCTGACTTCAAACAATCATAAATCTCTCATCCAACCTCAAAATGCAATGATTTTGGTATATACGGAAGCTAAAGAAGTAGAATCTACTCCCGATATCAACGGAGTCATTGAAGGCCATTAGGTAGACTTAAAAGTCACAAACTTGAGGGGTGCTGCATGTGGTGTTTTGGAAAATCCTCCCTTAATTTAACTTTCAATGGCCATATATTTTTCGTCTGGACTCCGAATTGGGTGATCTAGGACTCATTAGAAAGCTTGAGAAGTTTAAAACACATTTTTGGGCAAAATAGATCCATTTGATGCCACCATTAATACATAAACATCAAAAGATCAGATGCTTGTTGTGTGTGGTGGCTTCTTGGTCTTTTTTGGTTCCATTTAAGCTCACTTTTGTTCCTTTTTCTCCAAAGTTGACCTAATCACCAAAATGAGGAATTTAAACATTAAAACTATAATGATCATCATCAAAACCATTAAAATGCATAGAAAATATGATGATAATCATGGTATGAAATGAACTTATCACTTGATCATAATAGAGCAGAAATACATGGCTGACTTCATCAAACACAAAGGTTGCATCTTTCTCAAGAAATCTCACAATTTTGGAGAAGTCCTTGATGAACCTCCCATAGAACCCCACATATCAAGAAAACTCCTCAGCCCTTTGACATTCATTGGTGGTGCAAGATTTTCTATGGTGGAATCTTTGCCATGTCAACCTCTAGTCCCTCCTTTAATACATGATGCCCAAGTACAATGCCTTCACGTACCACAAAGTGAAATTTCTCCCAATTTAGTACAAGATTCTTCGCTTTACATATTTCCAAGACCATACACAAGTTGTGGAGACAATGGTCAAAATGAGCTCCCAATCTAGAAAAGTCATCATGAAGACTTCCATTATATTTTCAACGAATCATAAAAATTTCCATCATCTGATGTTGAAAAGTAGTTCGTTGTAAAGACCAAATGGCATTATTCGGAAGGCATATGTCCCATATGGACATGTGAAGCATTAGTCTTTTCTTGATCTTCGAGGTTATCACAATCTGATTATTTCTATAAGTACCCATCTAAAAACTTGATAGTATGCATGCCACTTCTAATCCATCAAGCGTAGTAGTCGATGAGGCAAGGGGAAGTGGTCCTTCCTTGTGGCCTTATTAAGCTTCCTATAATCAATGCATACTCGCCATCCCATGACTATGCGAGTAGAAATCAGCTCATCCTTTTAATTCTTCACGACTGTCATACCTTAATTTTTAGGAACTACTTGAATCGGGCCGATGAATCCTAAACTCATCTATTTTTAGTCCATTTTTCTTCCAATTTTTCATTAGTTTATGATTCATTTTAATGCATAATTATGGAATAATCACCAACTTTGTGTTTTGTAGGTTTTGAATGTAAAAGCAAATCATTAAGAAAAAGCAGAAAAATTGGCTAAAGGAAAAATGTCGCAGCATAATCTCGGAATATTTGCAATAGCTGAATGACCGCGGGGTAGTGTATCAGCAAGCGTGATATGTAGCGGCCAAAGACAAAGGCTGAACTCAAGTTGGAAGTTTAAATTATGATGTGACATTTAAAAAACTTTGTCACAACATAATATGAGAAGGACTAACGGAGAAATCTTGCAACAAAGAAATGAATGTTATGACATAATGAAAATTAGAAGTCGTGAAAATGGATTTTATGTCGACATTTCACGAGAGAAGTTCACGAAGAACTACGAGAATTAATATCGTGACATAAAGAGATTATTGAATTGAAGATAGAAGGTAAGAAGAATGTCGTGACATTCTTTTGCTCTATCGCGATAAAGATCAGAGCAAATGACAGTAAAGTTTTGTCAAGACATTCAAACCTATGTCATGATATAAAGAGATAAAGTGGAAAGAAAGAATGTCGTGACACAACAAAACCATGTTGCGACAGAAAGTAGTAGATTAAAGAGACAAGTCAAGACAAGTTGGTCATGATAAAGGTTTTTATGTTGCGACAAATATTTCAGAGAATGACAAGATTAAGGGAGGAAATATGTCACGACATTTTCAAAGTATGTCACGATATAAAGTTAAGAAGTTAGCATAGCGAGCGAGAAAGGTATGTCGTGACGGAGAAGTTTTATGTTCTTGATAGAGAAGTTTATGTCGCGTGACCACATCATAATCTTTGGGAACTTTGTCACGAGCATAGAAATTTATTTAATGCATTGACAAGGTTGAGGCGAACTATAGAAAGAATGTCTTGACACGAAATTTATGTCGTGACATAATGAAGAAATTTGAAAGGTAGGGATATTTGTCCACGACCAGTCGGAATCATGTCTTGACATTAATTGAAGAGAAGCGCTTAGAAGAGAACTAATGTCATGACATTTTTGAAGATTGTCGTGACATAGTTAGAGCAAAAGAGTTAACATATGTCACGACATTCCAAACCTATGTTGCGACATAAAACAAGGCTAAAGGCTGAGGTACTCTGTTGCGACACAACAATTTATGTCACGACACAATGAAGAGCAACAAGAAAGAAACTTTGTCATAACAAAGCTTTTTATGTCGTGACATATCATTAAAGTATTAACACTGCAAGGAATGAAAGAAATGTCGCTACAAAAGACACTTATGTCGTGATTACAAGACAAGTCGGTAAGTCTGATACGGCTTATGCCGAAGTATGTAGTAACATAATTCAAGAAAAAGGCACATGCCTTTGTCGCGACGCAGCACTACAAGCCCGCAAAAATTGGAGGGACAAACATAGCTACTATGTCCCAACATAATTTTCCTATGTCATGACAAAGACGTAACATAGGCTAATTTTGGGGATCCACAATTTCAGCCTCGAAGTGCGGCCCATCTTTTGAAAATTTATAAATAGAAGAACATAGGACACTATGCACAGCTTTCGCCGAACCTGGAACATTTGGGTAGCTGGACTCTCTTTTGTATATTATTTTTCTTTTTATTTTTTTTATTTCTTTTCGTCGATTTATTTTTAGCGTATAATTTTAGTTAGTATTTTCTTTGGATTTGAGTAGTAATTTCAGTTGAAGTTTCGAGTTAGGTTCATTGTAAACGTTTAGATTTCATTACTGTATGATTTCAATGGAATCTGGAAATTTTTTGGAGTTCATTTACTTCAGTTTGCTTGCAATTTTAGTGAATTTTCTTGATCAGTTAGTCACTGTTATTTGTAATCCAATTTTGAAAGATTGAGTTCCCTCTAGGAATGGACTGATGTTAGTTATTATTTTTTGTGCGACTTAAAAGAATGTCATGGTTAGAAATCTTGAATTTATTTAATTGGTGTTGTTCTTGAAATGAACTGTTCTTAATATTAGTAGCTTGTACCCAGAAAAGGGTTGTATCTTGCTTTGATTTCCAGGAGGTCCTCTGAGTGACACAGAGATGGAGAATCCTAAGAGTATGAAGCAGTTACTTGGGGGTATATTAGACTTATATTATGGAACTAATGAACTCTAAAATATTATTCTGATTGATTACTAATTTACTCATAGTGTGAGGATTAGTTGGTTGATGTATCAACTTAATTGATTAGAGGTTTCTTCTTTGTTTGATGAAATAATCTTGATCTCGTGTTAGCATAGATCTAATCAAGGATATAGAGAGTTTGATTAGATTCAAAGGATGAGATACCAATTAGATTGGAGAAAGCTTGCATTTTCTTGTCTATGGGGACAAGAATTCTTTAGTCCCCAGGAATAGAGGTGTAAAAAGTACCCCAAAAGGAAAAATACCCGATTCGTAGAAAAGTTATATCCTGAGTAGTGATTAGATCACGTGTTTGGAAGGAATATGGTTCTCACAGTGGTAGAAATATATAGTAATAGGCATCAAGCTATACTACCTTGCATCTTTGACAAGTTTAGATCTCAGACTAATGGCTTAACCATGTTATAAAATGATGCAAAAAATTGATAATCATACATTGATTTATTTCCTAGTGTTAACTTTACTCAATGAACTCTCCAATCCAATTCATTTTGATTTTCTTGTTATAGTTATTGAATTTTATTTAGTCATTCTTCCTTTAGTTTAAACAAATCAACTTTGAGCTTGTGAGTTCAAATAGTAAGGATCTTTAGTAGTTGGGGTAATTGATTTTTAGATCTCTCATCAATCCTTGTGGGAATGATATCTGGACTTAAAATCCATTGTATTACTTGTATGACCTGTGCACTTACAGAGAATTAGACCAATAATAAATTTTCATTATTACATACACATCAGAAAACATTTTCTTATAATTTTTAGTCAAACAACAAGTTCTTGGCATTCCTACTGAGGATTGAATAGTCCCTGGTGGTCATGTTAGAAATAAGTTGCAGTTTCATGGCCTACATTAACAATCAATTATGTATACAAGTTTTTGACATCACTGTAGGGGAGTCTAAACAACTTTCCAATAGCCGTGTTGAAAATTTGGTATATGGAAAATCAAATTACATCAAGTTTTAGCGCGATTGCATGGGACTAGTTAGTGCTTTGGTAGTTATTACGAAAATGAATTCTATAGTTGTTTGCATCGTGAGTTGAAATGAAGAGAATTTAACATCGATATTCAACGAAGAAATTGCTAAATTGGACATTTTCTTTTTCTTTTATCGAATTTAAGAAAAATTTCAAAATATAGTTAGCTATGATAGCTAAGTAAGCTGCGAAAATGTTTTAAGACTTATAGTGATATGCATTTGTTTTTCACGATTTCATTGATCTTGATGTGTTTCTGCATTTCGGAAGATCATGCATGCATAAAAACTAGAAGAGCGGAATTGCTGCCTTTGGACACGAGTGGAGAAGACATTGAGAAATCCGAAGAAAGTTTGAAGTCTTTGAATCATTAGTTATGTCGGGCGAGAGAGAATCTGACAAAACACTTTCGAGCATAAGCAACGTGAAGGCCTCGGAGGCGGGTATGTAGGATTTTGGGCTAAATCATTAGAGCGATTCTCTGTGTGGGCGAAGGCACGCTAAAGAGGCGACAACTTTGGATTAAAGCTGACTTTGATCCATGATGATGTAGAAACATCAATATCTTGCCATCTAGTGAAGACCGCAATGAGCATATGGAAGATTTCGAGGATGACAAATCGAGTAAAAATTTGAATGGGGTGGGGCTAAGGTGATCGATTACGCTCTTCCCTTTTCGACTGAGAGAGATGTAGCGACCATTTATGAGTTTGAATCAACGCCATATGGATCGATGGACAATTGGGAAGATGCGGTGGAGGCTTACATGACCAGTTAGCCTCCACGCCCTCACTTCGAGAATGGAAATAATAATGTTTAAATAAGGAGAGGATGAAAGTCTCTGTAATGCATGGGAGAGATATAAGAGCCTGTGAGAAGAATGTGATGCATGGAATGTTGACCACATGATGGACATGCTTTATCCTCTATGAACTACACCTCTAAGGTATAATTGATCTGAAACTTCTTTGTGGAGCATTGAGAGGAAGAGTCTTTGAAGAGGCAAAGCAGTTGATTAAAGATCCTAGCAAAAAAGCAACTCTGAGCTCCATCGAGACTTTATGGGCGGCGGTGGCTGAAGAAGTGGGGTGATAGGCTGGAATAGAATGATTGCCATAAAAAGCGGAAACTTGATGCATTGATGGAGCAAATTGGTAGCTAAGAAATAAGAATGCATTCACCACATGAAGTAAGAACAGTGGAAGAAAGTGAGCAAAAGAGTAGTGTTGAAGAGGGACTAGCCCATGAGGGTTCTTATCAAGTTGAGGAGGCTCGGGTTGTCGTGGAAGCCTGAGAAGCTACAGCTAAGCGAGCCTCGACTTGCCAACTCATTGCACACAGCCTTAGGAACCATGAAAATTTCTGTGGAGGTGGAACCTGTGAGTCTAAGACCGGTGAAGAATTTTCAACAACGTGTGCTTCTGAGGTTCACGAGGATAGCAGCGAGGATTAGTAGAAATCCAGGACAAAGGAGATCTCAAACCTTTGAAAAGAAAATGTTGACATTATTGAGATGAAATTTCTTTGAATATTCATGGCTTGAAATTTGCGGAATAGGAGCATTCGAGGCAAACAGAGATGTGTTTTGAGCCCGACACTAATGCCTACAAAAATATGGAGACATAAGTAGAGTGGTGGCTGCACAGCAATGAAGAACCCGGTTCAAGGATGCCTTCCCAGTGATCTGAAGAATCCCACACAGGAGCGCTGGTGGTAACTTCTAGGAATGAGTTGGAAGCGAAAAGAAGATGAGTAGAAAAGACTAGAGGCCAGAAGAAGAAGGCGGAAAGAGACCGGGTTGAGGTAGTTCGAGGTGGGTGAAGGGCGAGAAAGAAGGCGCGGCCGAGACGTGAGTGGAGAAAGAAAGGCCGAAAGAAAGAGAATCTCTGAAGGCTATGGAGCTCTTTGTTCCATTCCCTCGAGACTTTAGAAGCAAAAATGGAGGAAGCGGCTCACAGATTCTTGGATATGTTCGAGAAAATAGAGATTAATACTGCTGTGCTAAGGCATTGGTGATGGTGTAAACTCATCTATTTTTAACATTTTCTTGCATGTTTTAACAATTTTAGATTTATTTTATGCCAAAATTATAGGAATATTCACCAACTTTATGTTTGCAAGTGTTATTTCAAGAGAAAAACAAGCGGAAAAAGAAGCAAAGGTGGCAAATCACGATGATGCGTGTTTTTGTATGTCACGACACAAAATTCAAGCGAGGCTAAAAGAGGCTATCGTGGCAATGACTAAATGTCGCAACAAAGTTCGAATAGGAACTTCGATAGCGAAAAGAAATTTATGTCGTGACAAAGAGTTTTTATGTCGTGACATTATTGAAGAAAAGTGTGAAGAAAACCATCGCCACAATCCTTTACTCTGTCGCGACAATGATTAAATAAATGGCAGTACATGTCGCGACAATATAATTTATGTCATGACACAAAAGGCGAAGGCGTCACGAGAAGAATGGGAATGAAGAAATTAACACATTCTTGCTGACATAATCGAGAGTTGAAATAGAAACATTATCGACAAAAAGTTTTATGTCGTGACAATAAAAACATGGAATGATAAAGTGCATCCATGACAGAGAAAAAATAGGTCGCAACAGGAATTGAAGAAGAATTGAGAATGACAAAGGCAATTGTGTTGCAACATATAATCAGAGAAGAAAAGAATGAAAGTGACAAGAATCAGAGAAGAAAAGTCTGTCGCGACCAAGGAGTTTCTTGTCGCGATAGAAATTGCTAAGGAATAAAAAAATCCTGTCATGATAGAGAAAACTGCGCCGCTTGACCCAGAGTTGGCCAGTGAAAAGTAAATGTTTGTCGCTCTGAGGAAAATTGTAATGCGATGACTCGGAAGAATAAGGATATGAGATGCTAGTTGCAAACAGGTTTAGTGTTGCAACAAAAGGCATTCCTGTCGCGACAAGAACAAGACTGTTGAATAAAATTTATGTTGCGACATTATCGAAGTATGTCGCAACACAATCTAAGAGCAAGCTCAGAGAACAGGTTGCAACAGAAAACAAGAAGCTACGACAGAGGCAATGACAAAGACTGAAAGTTTTGTCGCGACATACCTTTCTATGTAGCGATAAGAGACCCGGTGGGCGAAATTTTGGGGATCCACAAGCGCCAATTAATGAAGTGAATTTGACATTTAGAAACCTATAAATACACGCAGCTTCTGAGACAATGTGCATAGCTTCCTGACTCGGGCGATCTAGGTAGTTGAAGACTGTTGTATATTTTTATTTTTTCTTTTATTTTCCATTTTAGTAGATTTAGTTTTAGTGTAGCTTTATTTTGTTAGTTTTCCTTTAATTTTCTGGATTTGGGTATTGTATTGAAGTGCAGCTTCGAGCTGGTATTTCTTTATAAATTCTTCTTTTCATTTATTGTTTGATTTAAATGGATGATGGAAAGTTTATGGAGTTCATTTATTTTAGTTCGTTTATGATTTCGGTGGTACTCACGATCGGTTAGTCCAGCGTGTGCATGGTAAACTAGTTTTGAAAAGTTGAGCTCATGGAAATGGGTCTGTTGATGATGATGATTTTTATTGCATAAGATGGAAGCTTTAATTAGAATTCTTGAATTTATTTGATTAGTATTGTTTATAACAATTTACTTGTTATCAATGCCCCAATCTGCAGTGTACCAAATACAAGGTAACCCCAGTATCTCCTATGATTTCTAGGAGGCCCCTCTGGTGACACGGATCAAGGAGAATCTGAGGTGTGAAGCGATTCCTTGTGGGTATGGTAGTATCTTATGGAGTAATAGGCTTTGAAGGATTCACTGAGATAGATTTACCAGCTACTTACTAAGTTGAGGAAGGTTGATTGAAGTATTCATTTAATCACTCAGAGGTCTCTCATCTTTCTACTGAATTGATTATGATCCCGTTGTTGGATACATAAAAGTGCGACATTTATATAGGTTTTTAAGCCTCTCAACTCATGTTTTGCTTTCATTTTGTGTAGAATAGGTTATGTTGACCTTTTCTACTGTTTTTATGCGTGTGCAGGTTGTTCGATGCTCCGTGCACATTTTTAAGTAGCAGTTTGGTTTCAGAGGGACAGCGCGAAATCATCACCGTCGATTCCGGGCGTTGGGAGGCCTCGTGATGTCGTGAAGTTGGGCAATTGTGGAGACGGTGGAAATGCGGTACCAAATCATGATACCCGGTACCCACATGCGATTAAGAACGATGCTGGAGTTTGATACGGGTACCATCCAGTGATACTGGTACCCAAGTGCAGTTAAGAACCAGTGGAGTCTTAGTACTAGTAACACACTAACTGGTACCGGTACCAACATGCGATCTTTGTAGGATTTAAGAGGAATTTCGATCTTGGTGCAAGGGCACGCTAGTCTTTTGATTCCCACTTCGAGATCACTAATATGGATTGTAATTAAGCCCACTTTAGGAAAGAATTAAAGGGAGTTCGTGTTCTAGGGTTTTGGCTCTCACTTTTGGAGTTTTGCTCATATTTTCTAGGGTTTTCTAGAGTACAATAGCTAGTTTCTTTTCATTCCTAGTTTTTGAACATTGGTAATCTTTCAGTCAGTTTTATAACTTGGTACTCGTTGAGGGAACTCTGCGTTTTTTATATTTCAACCTTGCAATTGAAGTGATATTTCTCAATTCACATTTAATATTATTGTTCCAGCATTTATGAAGCAATTCTCAGTTTTAATGGAGTTCTAAACCTCCATGATAGCGTTCTAACGGTGGAAACTCATCCTCTTCAAGGAAACAACACTCAGTCCCTCTCTAATGCTTCAATGGGATTTGTTCAATATTAAACACTTGCTAAAATTCTTATAAAACCTTAGTTTGGCATCTTCTTGACAACGTGTGAACGAGAAATTCTTGGTACACATTGTGCTTGATCTCAAATGCAATCTAAGAGTCTAATCAAATCGTCTGAGCAAGCGTTTGATATCTTTCATTTGTTCTTTGTCTTACAAAAGCTTTTAAAGTTATATCCCCCATCAAAGACCATTCATCAATGGCTCCTAGATGAGAATGTAAGTGAGAGGTGGGTGTTACCTAGTTAGAGGAGAGTGGAAATTTTAGGATCCTATAATTCGCCTTTCTCATTTTAAAATAGTTTAAGTCAATCGGTTAACAAATCAATCAACCATAACCCCTCAGATTTTACTTTATTCACACATTCATTGGATAGCAATCCCTAAGGATCATCTAGGAAACCACTCATTGTGGAAATGATTTGTGGACTCGCACAGTATTATAATGTTTGACGACATCGAGTTCCCTAACAGCTTAGGAATAATTCGACCTGCGATGGCAAACATTTTTGGCGCCGAGGAATTGCTTAAGCCTCTAGTTGATCCAGAAAGAGCTAGTGGTAATTTGCAATTGCATTGCAAATCCGGTATGTTCTCTACCTTTTTCTTTTAATTATTTTTGTAGATAATATAAGTGAATACCTGTCCAGTTGGGGTAATATTGGTGCATGTCCGTTTGGGTTTGTGACGAGCAACGCCTACTTGTAAGAGTTATACCTCAAAGACATCTTGAAGATTCCACAGTAAGACGTTTGTTTCAAGAGAACCTTGATCTTCAAATGGAACATTCCGGAAATCAACAAACTCATTTTAATCGAGGAATGACGAGGTTACTTGCGGTAGCCCGGCCAAAGACCATGAGCCCCGGCGTGAGGAGATGGTGTGGCATTGCCGAAACAACCCGGTAGTGGAGGTGAAATATTAATTTTCAGCAAAATCAATCTTGAGCTCCCCCTGCCCCTTTACCTAATGTGGAAAGGACCCTTCGAGAGATTTTGCAACCTCGGCCTGATAAGCTCATTGTGCCTACACAAGAGGCTAACCAATTCCTTATGAAGTCGGAGATGATTGGCAGGTCTAAACCGGATCCGAGATGCTCTGATTTCCACTATATCAATTTATCAAAAACATGCGGAAGCGTTACATTTTAGTTGGCATAAAAGCCCTCTCAAATATGTGTAAGCATTTTTAAAGGGGAAGGCCCATTAACATTACATTTATACAAAAGTACCGTTACTATAAAGGCATATCAAGCATTTTCAAAATGATTTACAAATTAGATATTTGAGAGTTTGAATTGAAACTGCAAAATATCAATATTCAAAATGGTGGCGAGGATGCATGTGAGCATACTCAGTGAACTTCCCGAGAATGACTCACAGGCTCCCTCGACCTTGGGTCCGCTTTTAATTACTGTCTATCACTTGGTACTTGTGCATTGATAAAACAATACGCTAAGTATTTTCATGCTTAGTGGTTCTATACAATTCCATTCTTCTATTTCAGTTTAAGTCAAATCATGAAATTTTACTAAACAAAACTTTCAAATCTTTTTGGATGATCAATGTCAATACAATACATATACTTATTTCATATACAATCATTTATGGTTCATTGATCATTCCAAATATACACTTTCATATGCAATAAATCATTTATTACCAAATCATGCATTTCACAATCCTCTTTTCATCTCAATTTGCAATCATGCTTTTCAATTCCAATATGTCAACAATCTCAAACTCAATTAAGTTCTTATAGCAATTTAGCCTATGTTTTCGGTATACAGGGATATGAGAATCCAGGCACGGTCCTTGTAGCACCCCTTTCGATTCGGCCGTTGGAGGTCGAGCCGATTGCAGGATGCTTGGTTTAATTCTTTTTGTTACATTTATTAAATTTTCTTTTCAAAAGTGTAGCGACCGGAATCCCGGCCCAGGCCAAATGGCGAATTGAGCCGGGCAGTTTACTCAGGCAGTTTTACATTTATCTTCTCAAAACATTTTATTTATGTTATTTTCATTTTAGAGTCTTGATGCAGAAGCATTTCAAATGGTAGGCCCATAAACATTTACTTTTATACAATCGTTTGCAAATGTGTCGTACCTTTACAAATGGTATACAAATCACATTTTAGAGATTAACTCTTTTGTTCTGGAATATCACATGTTATTCAAAGAAATGATATGCATATGCCAGGTATACTTATACGCGCACTTTCTCTATGACTCTGCCCTTCTTGATCTTGCCTTCTTTCGTGCTTTTTCGATACTGCTTTGTAGATAAAAACTACACGTTAAACATTTTTCATGCTTGGTGGTTCTATACATTTCTAGTCGATCTTTAGTTTAACATGACATGCATTTATCATAAAACCATGCAGCACATATCAAACTATACTCATGCTTATTCATTTTCACATGCTTTCACTTTACAAAATCATTGATCATATCAAAATATGCATTTCACATGCTTTGATTTACTTAAATCAAATCATGAGTTTCAAACATATACTCCCTAGGATGTATTTAGTTTACAAATCCCATTTACACTCATCAACGTTTGTTATTTCACTTTGTCTATACAATTCACATTCACGACGGATTCCATTCGGTGAATCCTGTCCTTTTTGTCATTTGCTAATGTGCTTACAAATTTAACAATTTCGGTCTCCCATCATGACGGATGCTGATTGGTGCACCCCGACATGTGGTCATTTAAAATTCCATACGCCATCATGACGGAATGCTGATTGGTGCATTCCGCCAAGTGGGACATTTCTTCAATGCCATGCACCATCATGAAGGATGCTGATTAGTGCATCCTGCCAAGTGGGGCATTGGACAATTTCGGGTTGCCTTCATGATGGATCTTAGATTGTGCATCCCTGTGTTGGTAGATTCGGTATATCGTTCAAATCAGATGTTAAGAGTGACCAATTGTTTACAATTCTAGTTGTGACTTACATGCAATTAATTGTAAAACAATTCAAATATCACGTTTTCAATCCATATGCACTTTTGTCATTTCATTTCAAAGATATACTCATTCCATATAATCATTTTTTATTTATTTGGTAAACTACCAAAAGACTTGAAGTAAGGATAGAGTTTGTTAGACAAACCACCGTAGCCGGCTCGTTTCCTTCCCTTACGATCTTGGTCTCAAGTTTAGGTAGTCCTCACTGCGTCCCTAGTCAACAATCATACCACTCTCGGTGGATAAACAATTATACATTTTTTTAGTGAATAATAATTTATCTTCGTTAACGGTTTTGGGTTAAGACAAAGTGCCTTGCTCAATTAAGCCGCCTCGGCGGTGAAAGTGCAGATACGTTTTCATTTAGTTTTATCGCTATTTGAACCCCATTAATCATCTATTAGGGTCAGCAAACTATTGGTGTCTACGAATACGAGTGTTCAAAACAAAATCAAAATTTTTCTTCTTTGTGAATGATTATGCATGCCACGGCATAGCCTTTTCTGTTGTGGCATGCAGGGGTGCTTGACCTACGCCTCCTTTAGGGCATCCCACTATTCTGACTTTTGCCCCGAGTTTTACAGTTTTTCCCTTTTTCGATTTTTCTCAAATAAGCCCCAATCAAATGAGACTGAAATCATAAAAGGCATTACAATATCATCTAAATAAACCATGAGAAAAACCCATGGATGGATTAGGGTTTCTAACGAACATCATAAAGAAATCTAGGGTTTGGTTTTACCTTAAATCACTTGAATCTTCTTCACCCAAGATGCGTCACTTAGAAGCAGAAACGTAGGAAAGTACACCAACAATCTTGATCTTCTCACCTTGCTAGCTTTTCTTCCTTTTCTATATAAGCTGCTCTCAAACACATTTTTGCCCAAATGCAAAATGTGCTCTTCCTAAAACCACATTTGGTCTTATTCTTCATTACAAGTGTAAGGCCATGTTTGGCTTCTACAAATTCCATTTCTCATTTTTCTCCTTTTGGTCTTAATTTCACTTTCATTTATCATTTAATTCACTTCCTTTTATTTATTCTATTCTTGACCCTTAGGTCCTCATTTTATAAAATTCCAAATTTGCCCTTTTTCACTTGGGTTTATTTTCGGGTTCAATCAATTTCTCATTCTAGCATATAATATTTAATCATATGCTCACATATTTATTTCACATTTCACTATTTAACAATTTATCAATTTTCGGGAAAAACGAAGTTTCCTCCCAATTCATACGGAATATAAAATAAAATTAAAAATTCTAAGGTATTTTGGGTTGTTCTGATCCGTGGAGCTCACAGTAGATATACAAAATATTTGTTTTATAACACATTTGAGTCTAGTTGAGTACTTGATCAGATGACATCAATACTTTGTTGTAATCTTCAATTGACCCTTATTACATACTAATCTATCCTTAATACGAATTAAACAGTTCACATTCTATTAGGGCATTCAAATCCTTTTATAGCAAAATACGTACAATATGTACATTTGTATAAAACGGTTCATTTCAATACTCATCTGATTTTCATATACAAACATTTTACAATCAATTGCCTTAAATCAATTAAAACAAATCAATATGCTTTTCTTATACATTTAGAACAAACATTTCAAATCTTGAAAGGAGAATAGGAGAAGATAGAACAAACCAATCTATCTCTTTCTTTTTGCCTTGCTTTCAATCTTGGTCTTAGGTTAGGTGATCTTCACCGGCCTCTAGCAAATCACACACATCAAATTTAGTAAACTAGTTTCTACTCATGTGAATATCGTCGAGAAATTGTTGAAGTGCAGTGCGTTTCCTTAGTTTCCTTCTTATTTGAACCCCGCATTAATAATTTATTAGGGTCTCTCTAAACTATCGGTGTACGAATCACGAGGTGTTCGGAAGCAAAATCAAAATTGCCCACGCACAGGCAGTAGCTACGTGCGAGCGTAGGCCTTACGTCGTGGTTTTGCTCAGCGCCTCGTGTACCCAGAGGTGCTGTTTTAGCACCTTGGCTTCATTTGCGGGTATACGATAAATTTGGCATTGGTGAAGTGTAAAATGTCGCCCCTGTAATGCGCAAGTGCCTGCGTCTGTGGAAATGTCTGATGTACCCGATGAGTACGGATATCGATCCGGGGATAGGTGGGTTAACTACGATTTACTTTCAAATATTATACGGATGTATGTATTGTGTATAAAGTTACTAATGTCTGAAAGTAAAATAAACAAGCGATCACGAAAAAATTACTATGTGATGGAGACTAGGGTCATGTCTCCCACCGCCACTTCATTAGTTATTTCTTAAAGGTGATATTATTGATGGTTATGATTTAATGTGTAACTTGAGGTGATCTCTTGTTCTTTGAGATACCCCTCTCTCGAGGTGTATTCACCTATTTCCCAACTCGGTACTCCGAGAAATGCCAAATGTTCTAACATAGTACCTTGGATTAGATATCTCTGTTCTGAATCAACCAAAGTACGCTCTACTCATATCCACAAGTATCCTCATCTCTAGATCTTCCGGATCTCTAGTATGATCATACTAATCTTTGGCCAAACATTTACCATGTAATTGATCCGCGGATGTAAAGCAGATTATAATGAATCATATAATGAATAATATAAATTAATAAACTTTAATCCATTCAAGCGTGAGGTTGTTCTGACAATGCCTAGGTATAGATCTAGAACATAATGAATAAGAAAATATCAATAGGCGATAAATCAAACTATCATTCTCTTGTCAAAGGAAACAATACAAATCCACGGGCTCTTCTTGGCGGTGATCTTTGCTCACGGATTTCGTACTTACACAGTAAAATGCAGCATCCCGATGCCTCGAAATTCTAGCAATTCTTTTAAGCTTGTGATCCTTAGCGCGTGTGACGTTTGTAGCGTCAGCGTGTTGAGGCGATCACGGCGTTGCGGCGTTGAAGCGTTCTGCTGTTGACTTTACAATGGTTGACCCAGTCGCGGCGTTGGGACGTCTGACGATGCGGACATCGTGACGTTGGAGCGTCATTGGCTCAGAGTATTTCTGCTTGCTTTCCTTTGCTCGATTTGCTTCCAACAGATTTGCTCTTTTTCTAGCCTCTGTTTTATTTGCATTCCACGGAACTTACTGAGATCTCAGGCTAAAAAGTGCATTGTAAATGCAAAATGCGCTAAAACCTAAAACAGAACCTTGGGTATACCCTGAGTGTTTTAAGCACTCATCACACCCCCAAACTTAGCTTCTTGCTTGTCCCCAAGTAAGAATGGACTCTAAACAGGACACACACCCTACATACTAGTGTCTAACACTAAGATAGTGATGCACATCTTGATACAGTAGGATCAAATTGGGCCAGACTTACTTCTTCTTTGTTTTGTTAGAATCTGGGGATGCTGGTGTTCGACTTTCGGAAGAACTAGGTTATTGAAGAATAGGTAAAAGTGACTAGTGCACAACCTCAGAATGTTCAGCCGCCTTTCCCAGGACCACATGTCGTTGAATGAATGACCTTTGAGTGTATACCTAGGATTCAGACACCCCAAGTTGGAGCTCAACACACCTATTTGGAAGAAGCTAACTGAAGGATAAGAACACACCCTTTTATTCATACAAACACCTTAAAATTTCTAAATATCTAAAATTGAAGAAGCATTGTTTTGAAGTTCCTAGATAGGTGTTCACGTAAAGCGGGGATCCATTTGTGACTCCCCACCAATTGGTTAAGGGCACCGGGCAATAAATGATTAGTGCTCAAAAAGTGCAACTTTGAACCCTATATTAGATAGGTTTTGAGTACTTTTTGATCATTAATCATGTCATATATCCCAATTGAAGTGTTCATGTTACCTTAGTAACACTTATGCCATTTAGACATGTTTTGGTTGTTTTGTAGGTATTTATGCGCCAGGCTTCAACCACAATGCAAATGATCAATCATGAGTTTGGAAGTTTAGTCCTCAGCCATCAACAAGCCCAAATCAATGGAAAAACAAAGGAAAAATTGGAAGAGAAATGAGATGCGAGTTGAAGACATGGCGAGAGGAATGCGGAAACGACAAAAGCAGGCAATTTCGCAACTTTGTTGGCAGCCAATTACATAATCTTAGCGAATTTCGCGACTGACTTTCATGGCTTGATTCTTAATCTCAGCACACATTGCGAAATTCGCTGTAACTTGCCTTTGTCTGGAGTTCACGAAATTAAGCTTCTCAGACAATTTGTGGCAAGCGAAATTTAGCTATGTGTGAGTGTGACCTTACTGATTCACTTAGACCCTTGATTTAAGCTAAGCCATTGCCAAATTAAGCTAACCATTGCCAATTTTAAATAGTTAATGAAATTCTCTACTATGCGAAAATGATGCCTCGTCATGCTTTGTAATTAATCTTGACAGCCTTCAAACTTGGTTTATTACCCAATTGTCCAATAACTTAGCCTAGTTATTGGGTTTTGGTAATTTCATACCTTGAGAGGCTATAAATACACCTCGTGTTTTGTAATAAGGAGGATCGATAGAGAGGGAGGATTAGAGAATGCAAGTTTTGTGGTGATTTGTAAGTTTTCATTTTCTTGCTTTTTGTAAATAAATTGCTTTTATTTTAGTTTTGCTTTTATTTTCTCTCTTCTCTCTCTTCTTCTCTCTTCTTTCTTTCACTTTCCGACTGCCAAACACACCTCTTGAAGGATGTGACTCAAGAGATGCTAGCTAAGTCTCCTTCCTTTGAAGAGGAAGGAAGCTAGCTTGGTGGGTGGGGGTTAAGCATGTTGTCCTCTTGTACTAAAGTCAAGGGTAGTGTATTTATGGCCCTTATTTTCAAAATTCAGTTGCATAACTTTGCTGGGATGTTGTCTTGGCTGTCTCTCCATGCTTTAGGATTTGTTGTTCTTTAGATGGTCTTCGAGCCTCGAGGTAGCATTTACATGTTAGGGTTCTTCAAATTAGGGTTAAATAACATTGACTTTTATTGTTTTGTAATACTCTCCATACTTTAGGGTTCAGTGCTCGGGTGAGAGATGCCTCTGTGATTCTTTAGATGGTCTTTACCTAGCCTCTAAAAATGATAATGGAATATTAGGGTTTTTAAACAAAAGGCCATAAGCGCATCACGTGTTGGCTTCGCATAGGAGGATAAAACACGAGGACATGTGTGTTTGCCTAGCTTGTCAAGTTGGTGACCTAAATCTTCAAAGTTTAGACTCTTCACTTTAAATTTCGATTTTACCATTTCCGGTTTTGCAATTTCAGGTTTAAACCATTTAAGTTTTAACACAAATCCAAAGTCGAATGAAAGCCTTGCCTTCATGCCTAATGCGAACCATTTTTAGGAAGAAAACCCGTCCAGGTGTTCGACCCTAGACCACTATACTCACAGTGGCTTGACTACGGCGTGCAGGAGAGAACTTAGGTATATAAATATTGTTGATTCAACTCGGCCCTGCGTAGCGCAGATCAAATGGCGCCGTTCAGGGGATGGTGCACGACTACTAATGGTAGTTGAAGTACTTGTGATCCACATCACAAGTGAAGGTAATAACACACCTCTTTACCTTTCGGTTGGAGGAAGCGCCGATTTCTAGCACTTGGCCCGATGCTTGCCTTGATTCGAAACCGATTTTCATTCAGTCATTTTATTTTGTTAGATTAGTTTTAATTTTCTTTGGCACTCTTTTCAATTTAGTTCTATTCTTTGTCTCTACAATTGTGCCTTTCCTTGTGTATGCAAGAGTGGGATAGAGACACTTGGGTGAATTTGAATAAGTTAGTACACAACTTGACCTAGCTAGTGAAGTTAGTGTACAAACTGATACCATGGATCCCGTACAGAGAACTGTGAGCCGGCCGGGAACCCCATTGAATCCGAATGCCTATAGAGCCATGAGGATCCACATCCACCCTCCACAGGTTAGTGCCCCGTCTGTATCTGTGCCTCCTGGCTGAAGATGTAACGGTGAGGCCATATTTGGTACCTCCTCCCCACATATCATGGTATGGAAAATGAAAATCCATACACATCTTAGGGTTTTGGGAGAATTAGCTACCTTCAAGGAAGGTATGATGGATATGGATTTGCTGAAGCTAAAGGCGTTTCGTGACTCTCTTGGAACCAGGCCAAGATATGGCTCAACTCATTGAGGCCTAGAACAATAAGTTAGAAATTTGAGTGCAGGCTGAATTCTTAAAAGTTCTTCGGTGCTCTGAGACCAAATGTGTTTGAAAAGGCAAATTTATACCTTTGCGGCTCATGAAGGTGAAGTTCTACGATATTGGGAGGGTTTTAGAGACCATCGATTGCATGTCCACACCATGAGCTGCTGACACATGGATGTTAGTGAACCACTTCTATGGTGGTATGTCTCCTATATGAGGCGACTTTTAGAAACCATGTGTGGGGAGACTTTTAAGCAAACATCCTGATGAAGCCATGGATTTTTAAATTACATTAATTTGACACTGGGTTGGATGGACAACCACACAGAGAAATGGATAGGATGAAACCACCGGTCCCGACCAAAGAGAGGTGGGATGTATGCCTTTACGAGAACATGAATGAGAGCTAGGATTTCCACCCACACAGCAGGAAGGTAAGAGGAGCTTGAAGGCAAAAGCGACTCAGTGCATGCGTGTGTGACCTTGACCTAATCCCTGCACAAATTTCCAATCCCTAGCACACCCAATAGAACAGTGTTCCATGACTCCTGCAGTGAAGGATTTGATGTCGAGTGTGCACACCAACGTAGGACAATTCAAGCTGACAACGAATGCTTCTTATGGAATACTTTACAATCAGATTGGAGGAATCACCACAACCTTGCATGGAACCAAGCCCCCACAGCATGTACCACCGGGAGGCGAGCCTCGGTTGGTTTCCCCTCGATCACAACAACCACCATCCTCTTCTCCGAGTAGAGCAAGCCATATTGAATTTGAGTAAGGTGGTGGGCAACTTTCATTGAAGACAAAAGGAATTAATGTGCAGCCGCAGAAAGAATTGATCTTGTAGAGAACACGTTGAATAAAATTTGATAACCTACGATTCGATTACAAACATTAACAAGTTGCTAGAGGGACAGAAGGGAGGTTTCCATCCTGGCTGAGTTCCAAATCTAAAGGAATTCATGAGGTAGGATCATCTAACAATTCGAGATGGATGAGGTTAAGGCCGTAAATCACCACGAGAAGTGGAAAGAGGTTGGTCGGCTTTGTGCAAACACATTGAAGAACCTAGGCAAGGAGAAGAATTGTTTGAGCATATCCTCTAGAGGAAGATTCAATGAAATCACAGGTATACCACCTCCATTTCCACAAGCATTAAGAGGAAAGAAGAAGGCATCTCAACAAAGCGAACATTCATTCCAGGGGTTTTTGCACAAGGCAAGTGAGAGGATAACATACCTTTACTAGACTAATCAAACAAGTTCACCTTCTTAAAATTTTTTGAAGGATCTTTGCTGTCAAGAAGAATTAGGCATTGAAAGCATTTCTCGAACATGTCGGTGCCATAATTCAAACAAATGCCTGGTAGAATACAAAGAAGATCTGGATTATACTGATACCGGTCAATATTGGTGGGAATTGCATAAATAAGGCATTGCTAGATTTAGGAGCGGTGTGAATCTTATGCCATTTTCGGTATACATGCGGTGGGTTTGGGTGAGCTTAAACCTACCTCAATCACACTCTCATTGGCCGGTAGATCGGTGAAAATCCCTGGGGATGGTTCAGGTGTCTAGTTAAGATAGGCAGAATTCTCTTGCAGAGTAGATTTATTGGTACTTAACAGCGAACCAATTGCTAGTGAGACAATCATGTACCAATCATCTTGGGAAGACCATTTTAGCCCTTGCCAATCTGATCATAAATTAAGATGAGTCATCACGATTAACTTTTTAGTAACATGACTGAGTTGAATATCTTCCAGTTTGAACAACAAACATGAGTTGCCAGTTGAAATCAAATTTACGATGAGGTTGTTCAGGTTGATGCGGTGTGCGGGTACAAAGGTGCTAGGAAAGCAGGAGTGATCAACCTTGAAGATGAAGGAGGTGGTCTTGCCAGCGGCACGGTGCAAGCGATTATAGAATCCACTTTAACCATTCGGAGAGCGGTCAACTTATAGCCTGACATCATGGGCCAAGGGCAGGGCCTTGCATGGGTTGAGGAGATCATCCTCCTTGACTTCCCCACTTGAAATTATTTACGAACTTCTGAAGGCTGGTTGAGTGTTTTCCAAAAAACCGGATTACGGTTCCACAAATTTTAATTGTCTTTATGTTAGTTGATACATTGGTTTAATAATTTTCAAACATTTTAACTTAGCAATTTTCTTTTCATTATAATTTGGTTTGTATATATGAAAATAGTATGTTTTAAATATTAATCATAGTATTATATTGATTTGCTAACAATAATTTTTAGTTATATTATTATTTAATATTAGTAATTAATTTTAAAGTTTTGAATGCGAGAGAAAGTCCATCTGGGCAAAAATTTAATTTGGGAACATGAAAAGTAACCATCGGCTCTTAGGGATGTCTATTTAAACTGGAGGTTAGCCAAATCACAATTTCACTTTCTCTCCCACTCAGCATGTCACGAGCTCCCAACTGTAGTCAGAGCCATTTCCTCTATGACCGTGCCACTGCATCCCGACAAGCGCCGCCAGCCGAGCAATCGAGTTGCCCGACCATCGCCCGTAGCGATCCGCATTCCAGTACGTAGTTCGGCAGGCGGGTGCCTCGATACGGCCCGAGCCCTCACGGCCGTCGCCCGTGAGCGCTGTGCCCTGTAGGCTGACCTTATCGCGTGGTATCGGTTTGACCTTAGCTCGACTATTGGTACCGCCCGGAGTCCTTGGTATTACATTAATTTGATTTATACATTTAGGCCCATTTAGTTGATCACGAGCCACGGTCGATGTGAAGTGTCGAAGAGATCAATGACCTTCGGAGAGATTGAGGTATTCGGGGGCTTGGGTTAGTCTGGGACCAGGCTTCATATTCGGTGAGTCTATTTTTCGGCATTTATTTTAGATATCGGATATGGTCGGGTACGAGGTGGGTCGTGTTCGGCTGTGAGGTGAATTACTTGCGGCGGTATGACATGATGCCGGCCTGATGCCTGATGCGGAAGGCCATCACCTGTCCCCAGGCGTACTGACGAGCCTGCAGGATTCGGGCGCGTTACGGTTCACGGATGGGACCTCGGGCCCCGACGGTACCGCGGAGAGGGGCTGGGGCGGTATTCGAGGCCAGCCCGGGCCCGAGCCAGTCATCATCGCCACAGAGCCGCCACCATCACCCGATCGCATCGGCCGGTGGGGCGACACCTTCACCTCGGCTATCCGCCGACCGGCGCGGATCGGGAGGCCCGTATTCGAGGACACCCGATTCCGGGGGGAATCTGGATATCGTAGCCGACCATTTCGGCCGAAGTCGTTCTCGGCGTTCTGGATTGATAAGTAGACCACGGATACGAGTCGTCACGATTGGTCGAGGAAATTGTCGCTCCTCCCATTTATGACTCCACGACAGTTCTACTACCCGAGAGTGGTCCGGCAGTTCTACCACTCCATGACCTCTCGGGATGCAGATGGTCATTAAATTCATAGGGATAGATGGCCGTAGTGGTATTACCGGTCGGCGGTTATTTGATAGCCTTGGTGCGCTATCTGCCAGCGCGAATGCGGTTTCACGGTGGGCCCACCACTCACCGAGCGATGGTTAGAGCGCGGCGGGGATCACTACAATTTGTGGTCAGTCCTTTATCGGAGCGGCTTAGCCTCGTATCGCTCATCGACCATCTGCTTCTTTGTTTATTATAAACATTATGTCTGAAGGAGGGCTATCTTGGGGCATTATGCGGATCTGGCGATTTACGGTTCCGTATAAGTGAGTGCCCGGCTCTTACAGTTTGAGAAGGTCCATAGGAGAGACCTCGCCTGAAGAGCATACCACTTCTTATCTTGGGGCTTCTTTCCTATGTTCTTGAGCGGATCGGATTTCGGGCTTTGGGATAGGGTGAGACAGATGCCTACAGGTAGTAGCGATGGGCCGGGTTATATTTATCTTGATCCATTTCCATATCGCCCGGCGAGACCGGGAGGAGAGTCTTGGGTGAGGAAATTTGAGATCGGGGTGATCACCATATGGCAGTCTGAGGCCTCCCTCCTGACTGGATCGTTCCCTCCATCTCCTCCACCCACTCGCGATGCTGCGGCCCTACGGACTCAGGGCCTTCATGGCCCAGCCACCGCGGTCTTGGAGTATACACATGTCGGCTCGGGAATGGGTGGAGTGATGGATGCGATCTGCGCACTAACGACCACTCAGGCTGACCCGGCATACGACACATGACCCGGTGGCTCGGTAGGGCCACTTTGGGACGGTGTGCCATTCATGTACGGATCATGACCCACAGGTCTTCCTCGATCCTACCAGGAGAGGAGCACATAGCGTCTGACCTCATTGGATATCGGCGGCCATTGTAACCGCCACCACCACCACGCGATGGTGAGGTGGTTGGGTCTCTTTTGATTTATGTATAGTTTCGACTTTATCAGCGCCTACTAATTTTGATTATGATTTTTGTATTAGCCATAGTAGGCGGTGATATATTTTTAATAATAACTACATTTATGCGCAACATTAAGCCATTTTGGCTATATCAACACTCCAGTTATATATATATATTCAGCTTTTTGCATATTGTGTTTCTTGTGTCCCCTATGTATAAGTATGTGTTTTCTTTCAAACTACACTTAATTAAATTGCTTCTAAATTGAACAATAGAATTGCTTCAGAATTGAACAATTAGTGCTTTAAATTGGATAGTGAATCATCATATTTGTCACACATATCTTCAGACGGAATTCCATGCTTGAAACGATTTGTGTTGATCCTTCACATTCGGCATGTTCAACGGAATTTCCCCCTTTATGCCCTAATTCACACCGCACTCTAGATTGCTTCAATAGGTTGTAAATTTGTATGCCTTCCGGTTGCAAAGCCGGCCTTGGGCATGTTGTATTCAGAAGATAGGTTTGAGTTACCAACATTTGAAGACCAATGTGTTGTCTTCAAAAAAGGAAAAGAAAGCAAGAAAAGAAAAAAAAAAAAGAAAGAAAGAAGAAAAGAAGAATAAAAAAATCGTGAGTTTTGCTTTGAAACGGAGCACGGTCAGGGGGTGTATGGCAACCTTTGAAACCGATGCCTTAGCTTCCATTGGTTAAGTCATCGATTTTGTGTTAAATTCATGGGTGGATAGGTAGAATTTAAGCGAGTGTAGGTGCTTGATTTTCGAAGTCGGTTGAAGTCGAGGTGAAGCCTTTAGAGTTAGTGGTCTTTGATCCTTTTGGCCAGTGTACAAGGCCTTAATTGGTTGAAGTCGTCGAGGTGGACCCAGTTACATGGACTTTGGTGAACTCGAATTTTTTAGCATTGCATCCTACAATATGATTGAGAAAACAAGAAAATTAACAACTAACCTATCTAATTTGTTCCAACAGTTTAAGGCCATGTCGAGTACTAGGTTGGGGGAAGGGAAACAAATTTTGCATTTTGTTCGACTCATCTGGATACAAAAGAACCATTAGACTTAGGCCAAATCGAGTTGAAAATCATGAAGCAGTGTTGTTCTAAAAATTGTTCTCTTGTGGTTTATTCTTGTATATAGGTATTCAAATGTTGATTTCAATTGTTCACTTTAAAGTAATGTTAGTTTGTATATAAATCACATTAACCTTTTTGAAACACAACCTTTTTGAAAATCACCATGCATCGATTCTTATTTTTGTATTGCTAAGGGACTAGCAGCGTTTCGGTTGGGTGTGATTAGTGCTCCAAAGGGTGCAATTTTGAACCCTATATTAGATGGGTTTGAGTACTTTTGATCATTAATCATGTCATATATCCCAATTGGAAGTGTTCATGTTACCTTAGTAACACTTATGCCATTTAGACATGTTTTGGTTGTTTTGTATTGGGTATTTATGCACTTCTAGGCTTCAACCACAATGCAAATGATCAATCATGAGGTTGGAAGTTTAGTCTCGACCATCTGACAAACCCAAAAATCAATGGAAAACAAAGGAAAATTAGGAAGAAATGAGATGCGGTTAAGAAGACATGTGAGAGGAATCTGAGCGACAAAGCAGGCAATTCGCAACTGTTGGCAACCAATTCGCAATCTTAGCGAATTTACTTGGCTTAACTTCATAAGCGATTCGCAATCTCCGTACACATTGCGAAATTCGCTAGCCAACACCTTTGTGCGAGTTGCGGGATTCGCTTCTCACTGACAATTTCGCTAGCTTAGCGAAATTTCGCTAGCTAGCGAAATTCGCAACCTTGCCAATTTCGCTAGACCCTTGCCAATTTCGCTAAGCCATTGCCAAATTCGCTAACCATTGCCAATTTCGCTAGTTAGCGAAATTCTCTACCTGTAGCGAAAATGATGCCTCGTCATGCTTTGTAATTAATGCTGAACCGCCTTCAAACTTGGTTTATTACCCAATTGTCCAATAACTTAGCCTAGTTATTAGGGTTTGGTAATTTCATACCAACGGGGAGGCACATAAATGCCTCATGTTTTTACTGTAATAAGAGGAGGATCAGTAGAGGAGGATTGAAGGGAATACAAGTTTTTGGTGATTTGTAAGTTTTCATTTTTTACTGCTTTTGTAAATAAATTGTTTTTATTTTAGTTTTGCTTTTATTTTCTCTCTTCTCTCTCTTCTTTCTCTCTTCTTTCTTTCCTTTCCATTTACTTAAACACACCTCTTGAGGATGACAACTCAAGAGATGCTTGGCTAAGTCTCCTTCCTTTGAAGAGGAAGGAAGCTAGCTTGGTGGTGGGGTTAAGCATGTTGTCCTCTTGTACTAAAAGTCACGGGTAGTGTATTTATGGCCCTTATTTTCAAAATTCGAGTTGCATAACATGGGATGTTATTGTCTTGGCCAATACTCTCCATGCTGAGATTTCATTTGTTCTTCAGATGGTCTTTCTGAGCCTCTGAGGTAGCATTTACATATTAGGGTTCTTCAAATTAGAAAGGTTAAATAACATTGACTTTTATTGTTTGTGTCTCTCCATACTTTAGGGTTCGAGTGCTCGGGTGAGAGATCTGTTTATTGATTCTTTAGATGGTCTTTACTATGGCCTCTAAAATGATAATGGAATGTTAGGGTTTTAAACAAAAGAGGCCATAGCGCATCTGTGATTGACTCATAGGAGGATAAAACACGAGGGACATGTGTTTTTAAGCTTGTCAAGTTGGTGACCCTAAATCTTCAAAGTTTAATTTCTTTCACTTTAAATTTCGAGTTTTTTGTTTCAGTTTTTGCAATTTCCAGTTTTAAACCATTTACAGTTTTTAACACAAATCCAAAAAGTCCAAATAGAAAGCCTTACCTTCATGCCTAATCTGAACCATTTTTAGGAAAGAAAAACCCATCCCAGGTGTTCGGCCACACAGACCACTATCTTTACTTTGGTGACGACTATGGTAGTAGGAGGAACTTAGGTATATAAATATTGTTGATTCAACTCAGCCTACTGTGGCACGAATCAATAAATTCCCTTTAAACTTCACCCCGAACACTCAACCAAACTCAAAGGCCCTAGGTTGTGGGAATGATCCATCTCCTGTCCCATGTAGCGGGCAGTGAAGTCAATGACTCGACCGAGTTGGCTTAGGGCATTGGGTTTTGAAAGGCCCTCGGATCCCGTGCGGGATTAGATTGGATGACCCACTTATTATAATTCACAAGCCTATTTTTTTTTTTTTTTCACTTTTTCTATTGTTTTTGTATTTTATATATATATATATATATATATATATATATTAATTGGGGCTCGATGGCAATCCTCTTTTGATTGGTGTCCCATCACTTAGATATTAGAACTCCCGAGGTTTATCAGACCGTGTGGTCTATTTTATGCATACCACGAAGGTCATTTGTGTGTGATTGTGATAGGGTCATTGAAATAGTTTCTTGACTACGAGTGGTTCACTAACCTCCTCACTTATTCAGCTAATTACAGGCATCAGACATCATATGTCGTTCTTCTACCCATGTCGATAGTGAATTCGGTCCAGTAGATCTTGACTCTCAGCACTTGGCACACATACACAAAACTACCTACACATGAAACCACCACTACGTATAAGAATGACCTAATACAGAGCAAACAAAAACTAACACATGACTCAGCTGGAAATTAAAGTGAAAAAATGAAAGCCCAGAAACTAGAAACAACTAACATGCTTTAGCGAAACAAAACTCTTGCCTGAAATATGAAAATCAAAACAAACTAAACTAATCTAACCAAAAAACTTTCGATCCACTCAATCACCACCCACACCCCCAAACAAAATATCCGATGTCCTCCTTTGTGATAAAAGAAACGATGAGGGTGAAGAGAACTCCTGGTGATCAACTACTTGGTGGTAGCGGTGGCGGTACGGTGGAAACGAAGGAAGCTAAGAAATGCGGGCACATGGAATTTAGCTGTAGCGATGAAGAAGAATAGTGCTTTGGTTAGCCAACCGCCGTGCGTACATCAGGCGCGAAACACCTCCATATCACGGTAATGGGGACCGGTGCTCCACGGGTCTCGTCGGGAATGCATCGAAGCGCGCCCAGTAAGTGAGCGAGCACACGGTCCCTTGAGGTCGGGCGGGGCGGAGGCGCTCAGGTGGGGCTGCTTTGTGGTGGTGGTGTAGGGTGCTGGGACCGAGGACTGCCCATGTCCCCTAGGGATCGCCCGGGGAGTCAAGCGAGGCACGATGTGTCGTGGAGCTCGTCCTCGTCAGGGCTCCTTAGCTCATCGTAGGCCCCTTAGGTGGTAGCACACACGGTTTGTCTCTCTTAAGCGATATTGCCTTGATGGGTGTAACCACGCCTCTATTGTCATCTAGAGACCTTGGCTCGTTTACATAAATAAGATGAGGAAGGGTGCTGAATTCATCTTAGCGTCCGGTTATGGAGGATAACATCCTCTATAACACCTTGACATCAAAGGGATATCTGGATGATGACATAGTTGGCGGGGCACCTTGCGGGTCACTTCACACCGCGTTCGTCGTCGAGATAAGGCGCGGCGTGATAGTGATGCCGGACCTTTGGGATATGGGCGAGTGCTTGGCCTTGGAAGTGGAGCTATAGTGACCCTCACTATTGAGTTTTCCACTCACCTCTCGGCCATTAGTCGATACGAATGATCTTGGGGTGGTCGGGTGCTCGAAGTAGATCAAGCGGCTCAGGGACATGATCCTAGGCCCATAGTAACTATTGATCGGCTACGCCGTGGGTGATTGTACCCCCTAACTCGAACCTTTTGGAGGCGAGATTGGCGTAGAATTCTCGCACCACACTCATCGCAGCTGGATGAGGTGGTTGGCAAAGTGCTCGCCATCCCTTAGCCGCAATCGTCTTGCGGAAAAAATCATCAGGGTGGTGGAAACCCTTTTCCTTAATGAACGAACGGTTCTTACAAATGGTGCCGAACCGATCGGCGACACCCTCGTTCACGAACCGTGTGACATCGTAATTTGGGGTCGAATCCTCACTGGCCCGACCCCGCTTGGTAGGCAGCACGCAGCACCGGACATGGAATTAAGCGACACAGAGCTCCTGGGGTCAATGAACTCGAAAGGTGCTAAGTTGGTACTCCTAGGTTGGCTAGGCAAAATGTCGAACACCTCTGAGGCACTATACCTAAGGCCAAAGGAGCCAGGCGAGCAGGACAGACCCGGGACCGTGGGACACATAACCACCTAAACGGACCTACTAGACCCAAGGAAGATGACTAGACCGAAGGAGAGACACCTACGTGCAGTGCGGAGAAGGTAAGCCCAGGACAGTGGCTGGGAGTGGGGGATGGTGGAGAATGTGCGTGTGTGGTGGTGACGGTGGTGTCAGAGATGATGTCGGAATGCAAACACTGATCTCTGACCGGTGTGGAAGGTGAATCCGGCAAGGGGTGGAGTGGCTTGGTGGGTAGGGAGGCTAGGGTTCGAGCTGGCGGGAAGGGTAAACGACAAATGAAGGGTTTGGGCGCTTAAACAAAACAGCGTCGCGGCGTTGAAGACCTTGTCGCGGCGTTCGGCGCTGCGTCGCGTGACGTTGAGGGCAATAATGGCGACATTCCGGAGAGGACATTTTCCAGCATTCGCGGCGGCGTTACATCAACGTCGGCGACGGTTCGGGGATAAGCGATAATCAGCGTCGCGGCGTTAGGAACTCCGTCGCGCTGACGTTCTGGAAGTGTAAAATTCCGTCGCGGCGTTGGAAATCCAACGTCGCTGGCGTTACGGTGGTGAAAATCAGCGTCAGCGGCGTTGGAGATCAACGTCAGCGGCGTTCAGTATCAAAATCAATGTCGCGGCGTTGGGATCTCCGCCGTCGCGGCGTTCGAGAGGGTAAACCCAGCGTGCGGCGTTTCAACGTCGAGCGTTGCAACATCGCAACTTGAAGCCAGCGTCGCGGCCTTCTGAACTTGAAATGCACAAAAAATTAAACAAGGGTCCTAAGATAAGGAAACTCCCCTCATACAATTACAGGACTCTGGACTTTTTCTTAGGTACGCCAGCCTGCGAATCCTCTCGATGCACACTATTCCTTGAGTCTTGAGAAATGTGACCACGAACTTGATTCGAATACGGGCGGCACAGAAACCAACCTAACTTAAAGCAGAAAATAACTAAAAATCGAGACACAAAAAGTAAAATTGCATGAAAATAAACTTAGGTTGCCTCCCAAGAAGCGCTATGTTTAACGTCGTTAGCTCGACTGCCCTGAATCTCAAATTGCTCGGGGACCTGAGCTCTTATGATCTCTTACTGCACTTCATTTGATACGGTCAAAGGAATGATGCGCTATATGCATGGAACTACGTACCTCAGAAATCACGGCTTCCCAGCGGATTTGGGTGGTATTGTGAATGACCTTCTCGGGATGTAATCTCGGCTCCGCCATGAAAAAGACAGTCCTTTGAAGAACTCGGACCATCCCAGACAATTTTCGGAAGAGTTTTAGGCAAGGAATTAAGCGAAGAACTTGTTGTCCATACCAATTCCTTCCTAGTAATGTGATTTTATACGTGCCATGCTTTTTGTCTTTTCACTTGTAAATCACGGGTATTTTCATAAGCCGTTCCTGAGATTTGTCTAGTTCGAGTAGTAATTACTTCTCACACGCTAGTGTCGCATCCATATTCAAGCGTCGGAGTTGCCCGATGGGCTCGATGCTCCAATTCTCTTGGAAGATGGCATGCTTTGCCACACAAGTCTGAAGGCGACATACCCAGGAGTTTTAAAGGCTGTCTGATACGCAATAGTGCATCTTGATCTTTTAGACCAATCCTTTCACGGAATTATTAAGCATCTTCCTACAAAATAGCCTTAATTTCGATTTGACACCTACCGCGCCCATTTAATATTTACTTGGGTGATATGCAAGAGATGTGCGATGATGCACCCCATACTTTTGCAAAACCTTGTCAATTACCTTATTGCAGAAATGAGTACCATTATCTGTGATCAGTGCTCGAGGGGTTCCAAATCGGGAGAATATGTTGCTGCGAAGAAATTGAGCCACGACCTTGGCATCGTTGGTGCGGGTCGGAATTGCTTCCACCCACTTCGATACATAGTCTTTGCTAGCGAGAATGCTCTGGGTTATTTGTAAGATGAAATGTCCATAAATCATCCCCATAAAGTCAAATGGCTACTTCCGAATGGGTGCATGGGTGGTTCGTCTATTTAAATACTTCCCATTCTTTGTATTTGTCACGTATTAATGAATCCTGAAAATGATGAGCATCTTTGAATAAGGTAGGCCAGTAGAAGCCTGATTGAAGTACCTTGGCAGCAGTTCTCTAGCCACCAAAATGTCCACCACATGGTAGAGAGTGGCAGTGGTTCAGTATACTGTTCATTTCATCTTCCGAAGACTTTATCTCAGGATCACACGATCGGCATAGTGTGCGTAAAGTGGCTCCTCCCAATGAAACAGTCAAATTTGGATGTCTCGCTCGTTTTTTACCGGTGATAGTTGAATTACGGAGGACTACCTTGGCTGCAAATAATTCCGTATCTACCAAACCATGGGGCGCCTTACTTGTCTTCAGCTAGGATTCGGCTCATCTGGAAAGTCATCATTCGGCGGCGCCAAAACTTGATGAGGCGTATTTTGTAGCGTGTATATAAAATTATGCAGAAATATAAAAGGCGCCTATTCCGATAGAGTATAAACATCAGTAATAAAGTGTACTAGTACGGATATCGACCCATAGGGAAAATGGGGATGCTAAGTACCAAAAGTATAATACTTCTCTAATATCCAAACTAACAATTGTGATAGTAAACAAAATTTAAACTAAACTAATGAAATTTCATCTAACTAATGAAGGTCGCAACTATGAAGGATACCAAGAGATGATAAATTCCTAGGGTACTTAGTGCGTCGGACAATCTCTTAGATCTAAGTCAAAATTCTACTGTTGTTTGGCGTGCTTTCCAAAGGCGACTCTTGTCTAATTTAATTATAAGCCTCTCTCGAGTCGAATAACCTACCAACTAACACTAGGTCTTTTCTTCTCGGCTCTTGAAGCATTAGAGATGCTTTAAGATCAAAAGTCTCACACGCCTCTAATTCACCAGATGAATTTCCTACGCTCTGGAGGCTAATTAGGTTGATTCATCATGTCTAGTTCTTTACTCCCTTCTCGGATGCACAAGAACCACTCATCACATTGGATTAAGCGATCAGCCATGGCAGATAGACCAAGTATGAATCAATGAGGTGCATTCCACGAAACAATAGAAAACAAGGCAGTCATGAAATGATATAAGGCACATATTCAATACAACCAAAAACCCTAGATCTCTGAATTTAAAGCATGATGGGGTTTGTTATCATAAACAAGAGGATAAAACATGAGAAAGGAAGAAGAGAGCTGTAAACTGATCAAATGATGGGTGAGTCTCGGATTTTCTTTACAAATCTCATGATCTTCTCCCAGTATTAATGGCTGAGAGCCTCTCTTGGTCCCTGAGTGTGGAATGAAGTCCCTGTGCCAGACCCTCGCCGCCTCTGTCGTGAAGATGATGCATACTGGGTTCTCAGTGCCCTTCTTGTCTTTAATCTCAACATCAAATTCTTGCAGCAAAAGAACCCACCGGATTAATCGAGGTTTGGCGTCTTTTTTGGTCATCAAGTATTTAATGGCAGAATGATCAGTGTGGACCACCACCTTGTTACCAATCAAATAAGGCCTGAATTTGTCAAAAGCAAAAACAATAGCCAAAAGTTCCTTCTCTGTAGTGGCATAATTCAATTGAGCCTCATTCAAGGTTCTACTTGCATAGTAAATCACCTGGAAAATTTTCTCGTTTTACGCTGACTTGTTGCCCCCGATTCTGAATCTGGTTGGCGTCACCGTAAGTTGATGGGAAGGGACCAAATATGGGGCCACGACAATGGATGACACTAACTTATCTTTCAACGCGAAAATGCATGCAAACCTTTGCCAGATCAAACTCCAAATGGGGTCCCTTGGACCGAGAGAAAGATTAGACAATAGTTTAGCAATTTGAGAGAAGTCTTTGATGGCGCTATAGAATCAGCGTGGCCCTAAACTTATGATCCCTTTGTGATAGAGGGGTGGAGGTAGTTTTCAATTGCTTCAATCTTTGCTCTGTCACCTCTATTCCTCTTCTTGAAATCAGATGGCCAGTGACTTACCCTCTTGTACCATAAATGGCACTTCTCCCAATTGAGTACTAAGTTGGTCTAACCACATCTTGCTCAGGCGATCTGAATTCTCAGACGGTTGTCAAATGAATGCCAACGAAAAATCATCCATGAAGATTTGATTGTCTTCTCGAAACATGTCGAAAATGGCCATCATACATCGTTGAAATGTGCCGGTGCATTGCAGTCAAGGGCATTCGCCGAATCGCGAAGATGTCCCATAGGGACATGCGAATGTCGTCTTCTCCTGATCTTCAGGGGCTATAGCGATTTGATTATAGCCGGAGTATCCATCCAGAAAGCAATAGTATTCATGACCCATTCATCGATCCAACATCTGATTTAGAAATGGCAATGGAAATGATCTTTAGTGGCTTTATTCGATTCCGTGTCAATCTAATTCTCCACCCAGTGGCCCATTGAAAATGATAATATGTTGTTCTCAGTTCTTATGGCCAGATTTGTTCCTCCTTTCTTGGTACCATGAAGCTGAATTTAACCACGGCCACCTTTGTCTGAAATAGGATAAATGCAGTATCCATTATTTCAATACCCCCTCCTTTGGACTACCTCTTTCTCATGGTAGTTCAACCTCTCTGACATTGCGAGAGGTTTATGTCCATCTTCGACGAAATCGATCATGCACATGGAAGGGCGAATCCCTTTCAAATCTGCTAGAGACCACCCAAGCACATTTTTATGGTCTCGAAGGACCCTCAATAACTTCTCCTCCTCTAATTCAGTCAATGATGCTGAGATGATCACTGGTAAGGTAGATGCTATCCCCAGATATGCATATTTCAAATGGTTAGGCAAAGGTTTTTTATTCTAGTCTTGGTGGGTGTTCAATGGAGTGGTATTGGTGTTTGGCTCCTTCGCTGCGATTCGAGTATTTCTCCTATTGAGTCAAAGAATCCATCATTTTACATATTCTTGCCTCTTCGCTCATGTTCTGAGAATCATTTCTCTACTAGGCTAGCCTCGAAGGTCGTGAGACCACTTTATTTGAACACTATAGCCTCTATATTTAGGCCATGAAGCACGTATCACTTTGCGGGATGTCTCTGACTTCAAACACGTTGAACTTGACTTCGTCTTCCTGCACTCTCAATTTCAATTCTCCCCTCTGAACATCAATCATTGCCCTGCCAGTTGCAAGAAATGGTCTACCCAAGATTATGGGTATTTCTTTATCTTCTTCCATATCTAATACAATGAAATATGCTGGGAAGATAAACTTGTCAACCTTTACCAAGACATCTTCTATTACCCCTCTCGGATGCTTCAAAGATCTATCGGCAAGCTGAAGTGTGACTGTAGTTGGGCGGGCCTCACCTAATCCCAAACGTTTAAAAATGGATAAGGGCATGAGATTAATGCGCACGAATCTGAGAGCTCTCTCGAATGGCATTTCGATGGTGCATGGAATAGTGGCGCACAGGTCTTTAAGATTTTACGCGAAACTACTCTGAAATGTATTTTCACATTTCCTCAGTTAAGTTAAATTGTTTTAGAAATCGTAATCTTCTCTTAAAGAATGAGGGAATGTCTTTCATAAATTTCACATAGTTGGGCATTTGCTCCAAGGCATCAGCAAATGGGATATTGATGTGTAACTTTTTGAGTTGAACACCTCCATGAATTTAGTGAACTGTTTATCCAGCTTATGCTTCTTTAGGCGTTGTGGATAAAGGTGGTGAGTTGTCATTTGCTTGATGAGTAGTTTACTATGACTGTTTTCTCTATTGAAGTTGTTCCTTATGCATCGTGCGAGCGAATTTTGGATGACTTTCTTGATGTCCTCCTCTATGCTTGGGGATTGCCCTTGGTCTCCAATTCATTACCACTTCTAAGCATAACTGCTTTGACATGTTCATTCCCGTCTCTTCTCAGGTTTACTTTTGAATTGCTTGGTAAAGAACCCGGTTGCCTTTCTGTCAATAAGTTCGCCATTTGACCCATTTGAACCTCCAAATTCCTCAACTGTGCTGCTTGATTGTTCGGCCAGTTTTCTTCGCTCTTGTAATCTGCTGGTCTCATTCGTGAAACGAGTGGGAGGTTCGCATCTGTACGAGGGCTTGATACAGTCCCACCTTTTTCTCGGAGGGTGGTTCTAACTGTTCGATGGCATGTTGTTCGATTGTTCTATCCCATCCATACCCTTGATTGTTATTATTTGTTAGTTCCGATTATTATGCCGCCCTTGACCTTGATTTTGATTCGATAATTGTTTCCCCATGTGTCGCGCTGCTTCTTTGTGATTGATTCTGGTTGAACCTTGACACGTACTGGGCCTGCTCAACTGTTTGGTTTCACATTGACACTCGTCTTTGTTGTGTTGTCCTCCTGGCAGAATTCACAACTCCCATGGGTTGAATACCCGTATGGCATTCAGCGGTTCATGTTTGTCCCCATTTAAGCTGTTTAGTCATTTGTCTCAACCTTGATTGACCAGATTGTTAAGAACCTCATTATCCGTGCCACCTACTGCTTTTACTGGTGTAGTCTTCTCTCTAGGCCACTGATTTGTATTGGTTGCAGCATCATTCACAGGACTTCATAAGCAGTGCGTGGTTTTCTTCATTAGTGCTCCTCAGTAGGGCATCGATCAACGTGCAGTCGCATTCCTCAGACCATTATAAAAAGTGTGGACCTGCATCCATCTGGTCAGTCGGTGGTGTGGGCATTTTCTCAATAGTTCGTGGAATCTATCCCACGCCTCTGCCAAGTTCTCCCCCTCTAGTTGCCCAAAAGTATTGATCTCTTGCACAAGTTGTGCAATTTTCGAGGGTGGGAAAAACTTGGTCAGGAATTTCTGCACTAAGTCGTTCCGCAGTAATGGAATGCGGTGGGTATTGGTTGTGATCTTGAAACTCTATCACCTAGTGACGGTGGGAACAATCGCAGCACGAGCTTCGCCCGGTAACCCCATTGTACTTGATCGTATCGCAAACTTCAAGAAAATTGGTCAAATGCATATTTGGATTCTCATGAGGCAACCCGTGAAACAAGATGTTACGACATACGTAAAGTAGTGACTTCAACTTCGGGATTTGTTTGCACGAATCGGTGGCCTTCTTATAGCTGTCTGAACAACAGTAGGCGATAAAGCAAACTCCTCTAACAACATGAAGGGATCATCTGGCTGAATAAACCGCCTGGGTGCTTGGTTCCTTCCGTGATTACCATTTCGGCCTCTCTGGGCCTTGTTTTGCTGATACTAAGATCCACGTGGTTCATTACTCATCCATGTTTGCTAAATTTACATTTGTTAGTTCTACTTGTTCTCGAGTGGTGTGTAAAGTTCTTTATGGCTCAGGATCGAACATATGTTGGTCAGTCTGATCTCGTCGTTGCATGTACTCACTGAAATCTAAAAAGCTACTTGATCACACATGAAACAACAAAACCAAATTACCGGCCTTGTAATATGAATAAAAACAAAAATTCAATTAATATCTAATTGCTTTATTCTCTATATATCACTCTAAGTAAACCTATCTGACCGCGTAGCCAAAAATATTCATTTAACGTGGTGTGTGTAAAATGCGCTGTGTGCTTTTAAGTGCAGCGTCGCCCCAATGTCTGATTATGTACCAATGGTGCCGGATCATCGTCATAGGGATGGTGGGTTCTTCTGATTTACTTTTCAAATATTATCTGGATGTATGTATTGTGTATAAAGTTACTAATAATAAATAAAATAAACAAAGCGATCTGAAGAATTACTATGTGATGGAGACTAAGTCATGTCTCTGCCACTTTCAATGGATTATTTCTTAAGGTGATATTATTGATTACGGTTATGATTTATTAATGGCAAGGTGATCTTATTTGAGATACCCTCTCGAGGTGTATTAGCCTATTTAAGCTAATAGGTGAGTGTATCTACCCCGGCTCGGTACTCGAAATGCTTAAATGTTCTAACCTTAATTGCCACCTTCGGGATCGGGATATCTCATATTTGTAGAGATCAGCAAAGGCGCTCTACTCATATCCTAAGGTATCCTGTATCTGAATCTCCGGATCTCTAGTATGATCATACTAATGCGGCCAAACATTACCGTAATTGATCCCACGAGATGTAAAGCAGATTATAATGAATCGCAACTTTCGATGAATAATATAAATTAATAAACTTTAGAATCCATTCAAAGCGTAGCGAGTTGTAATACCCTAGGTATATATCTAGAACTAATGAATAAGAAAATATCGATAAGGCGATCGTAAAAACATGTTCTCTCCTCCCGAAAAGGGAAACAATACAAATCACGGGCTCTTGCTTGAGATCGATGTTGATCTGCTCACGGATTTACATTGCCTAGTCAAATGCGCATCCGATGCCTCTAATTACGAACTCTTTTTTTGCTTTTAATGATCACCAACGGCGCGTCGCGGCGTTCTGTGTCAGCGACGTTGAGGCAAATCGGCGTTGACCAGCGGCGTTCTGCTGATGACTTTTGCAATGGTTGACCCGGCGTGCGGCGTTGGAAGTCGCGGCGTCTTGGGCGATCAGCGGCGTTGGAGCATCAGCGCTCCGATATTTCACGCCTGCTTGCTTTCCCACTGCTCCGTTTCTTAGCAATTTGCTCTTTCACCTCGTTTGCACTGCATTCCCACAAAACTTACCATACTGGTGCTCGAGCTAAAATTACGTATTTAAATGAATAGCGCTTCAAAAGCCTAAGGCAGGCCTTGGGTATACTTTGAGTGTTTTAAGCACTCATGATTATCTTTGATTTCGCCAGGCGTAAGGTTCGCAGCTAACATGGTTCCCTCATTTGGCGGCGTAGGAGCCAGACCACATAGTTTTCCTTTTTTTTGCACTTTTGTGATTTCCTCCAAAAATCCTCAAAACCCCAAAACAAAACATGGAATCTCCCGATAGCATCTGTCATCTAAACCCGACCATGAAATGAAAACCCGTATTTGGATGGATTAGGGTTTCTAACAAACATCGTTGAAATCTAGGGTTTGTGTCATGCCTTCAGAAATCTCTTGTCCTTTGAAGCCTAGCCTTCTTCCTCCTTGATCATTTGGAAACCGATGGGATGATCTCCACAAAACCTTGATTTCTCTCTGACTAGCTCTTATCTCTCTCTCTTACTCCCAAACGTTTTTCACAATGGCCATTCTGAGACCAGATTGTCTTAAGTTATGTTTCACCCCAAGGCCATGTTTGAAGCTTTGTTCATTAAATCCCATTTCCATTTTCTCTTGCTTAAAGCTTACTAGTCTCATATTTGGCCATTCACTTATCATTTATTTCATTGTATTTAAGCTTATCATTTGACCCTTAGGTCCTCATTTTCTGTTCTAAATTTGCCCTTTTTATGGGTTTATTTCGGGTTCCAATCAATTTCTCATTTTAACATATAATCTTTAATCCTTATGCTCATATTCATTTCACCTTTTCACAATTTAACAATTTATCGGTTTTCTAGAAGAAAGCAAATTTGATTCAATTTATAGCAGAAATATAATTAAATTATTGTAGAAATTCTAGGGTATTTTGGGCGTACACACTCCTTGTGTATCAGGGATTTAGGTCGAGAACCCCTACTCATTCATGAGATTTTGAGGATGTTTTCGATTAACTCCTTTACAAAATTATTTATCTACATATAATTTATGGTTTTATTCCCCATTCTCTCTAAAGGAAAAGGCGAAATATGGTTTCACTCTTGCTCTGATTCATTTCACTTGGGAAGACAGATAAGATTTATGAACAAGTGCTTCCCCATCTGGGACCACTTCATGCATCATTCTACGAATAATCCCAAACTTTCTAAAAAGCCGGGTAAACCTTTGCTATTGTATGGGAAAGATATAAGGACTCTCCTCTCCCTCATCATGGGTTTTGGATGTTGAACCAAATAGTTGCATATTTTACCAGGACTTTCCTTAAATAACAAACAATACATCCAAATGATGTGTGCGGGGGATTCATAGAAAAGCATTAGGAAGTGTGCAATTTTTTTGATACAATAGAGAAAATGCTCGAGGTGTTTAATACCTCACTAGATGCGCGCAAAGTGCATAGAACACCTACGAGAAGGAGGAATACATCATAGAAAATGATGACTTTACCAGCGAAAATAGCCAATTTAACTAGGAAGTTAGAGGCCATCGAATTGAAAAAGAGTAGATGAGGTATTTGTACCTAAAATTTTCCTTGATTGCCTATGGGATGCAGGTGGAGGAGTCATGCATCATTTGCAGTGACCCCGCTCATTCAATCATTAACTGCCTAACCTTCCTCAAGTCAAGGAACAGACAATCCAAATAGAGCAAGCTAATGCTCTTAATTACCAAGGAAGCCCTTCAACTCTCCATACTCTGAAACTTATAATCATGGGGTGGGTACTTTGGCATGATTGAAAGAATGAGGGAGGCCAAAACCATTTTTCAAATAACCAAGGCTAGAACTTCCAAAACTAAGGCTTTTCAAATCAAGCCCCTCAATCCAAAATCAAGGTCCTTAAGGATTTCTTGCGAATCCTAACCAAGGGTTTCACCCCTCTTCTCAAGGGAATCAAAATCAACAGCTTTACCCACCTCCACATAAGAGAAGTTTGGAGGATATTGTGACACAGTTTTTCCAGGCTCAATAATCCACCAACACTAAATTTCTCACAGCCGTAAATGATGTGAGATCCAAAAACACTAAGTTGACTTCTTTTATGGGTAATTTTCCAACGAAAAACTGCATTGTAATGCCAAAACCCTTAGGAATTGAGTGGTGTTTGGAATCTAGTTGATAGTGTAACTTTTGAACATTGCAAGGTTGTCACCACTCTTTAAAGTGGAAAAACAATTGATAAAACCATTCAACCAAAAGAGTATTCCAAAGACACAATAAAAGATTTTTGAAATGAACCCCCAAGGGATGATGATGTGTCTGATAAGCCTTATGTTCCTAGGACAGATGTTGGTGATGTTGAGCCAAAAAAAGAAAAAGCTACCTGTGCCTCTCCTACTCCATACCCTCACAAGTTGAGAGCCCCTAAGAAATTGAACAATCATTCTGAAATCTATGAGTTGTTCAAACAGGTTAAGGTAAACATCCCCTTGTTGGATGCCATAAAGAAAATTCCGTCATATGCCAAGTTCTTGAAAGACTTGTGTCACGTGAAGAAAGAAAGTTAGGTGTCTCAGCAGGATGCATTTATGACTGAACAATCCGCCTCTTTGATTGAGATAGTTTTTGAAATATAAAGACCCGAGGCCCCTATATCCATAGTGGTGGGAAACTCGATATTGGGACATTCTCTAGTGGACTTGGGAGCAAGTGTGAATTTGTTGCCATACTCGGTATATGTTGAGTTAGGGTTAGGAGGATTTAGACCTCTTCAATATCCGCCTTAGCTAAGTGTAGTAATGTGAAAATTCCTAGAGGTATAGTGAAAGGCATTATTGGTGCAAGTAGACAAAGTTCTACTTCCTGTGGATTTGTTGTTCTTGACACCCAACTTTGTGTCAAATCAAGGGTTAGCGTTTCAGTGATTCTTGGTAGACCTTCTTGCCACTACCCGATGCCATTATACACTGTGGGGAGGACTAATAGCGTTATCTTTTGTTAACATGGTACATTGTCGAATATCTTCAGTGTTGTCAAGGGGAATGGGGGATGATGAGGATGTTTGTGAGGTAAATATGATAGAATCTGTTTGTCCCGGGACTATGTAGATCATATTTCCTGATGACCCTCTCAGTCTTTTCTAAGTAAGCCCAAATTGTGTTGGTGACATCGAATTGAATGTTGCACTCCATAATTGAGCACGGTGAGGTAATGGAGGCAAATGGGTGAGCACCCTAGATTTGAAAATTTTCCACCCGATTGAAGACGGATATTTCCTTGAAGAAGCCACCTAAGCTTGAATTAGAGCCATACCATCGCATCCTCAAGTATGCATTATAGGGGTAGAAGATAATTTCCGATAATCATATCACTATCTTTGGAATGAGGATCGAGAGAATAGAACTTACGGAATGTGAGAACCTGAAATTACCATAGGATGGACCAGCTACGGATATTAAGGGAATTAGCCCCTTGATTTGTGCACATAGGATCCACTTGGAAGAGGATGTCAAACCTTCTGAGCAACCTGACGAAATTTGAACCGAGTCATGAAAGAGTTGTCGAGAAAGGAGTTTTAAAGCTGTTGGATGGTGTTGTTACCCTATTGCCGGATAGTAAGTGGGTCGGTCAACCTTGAAGTAGTTCTAAAAATCCCAGGTCAACGTGGTAGATAATGAACACAATGAGCTCATTCTACTCGGGTCTACGGGTTGGAGGGTGTGCATAGACTATAGGAAACTTAATGCTGGCACTAGGAAAGATCATTTCCCTCTACCTTTTGTGGTTGGAGAGGGTTCTGGCCTTATAGATTCTATTGTTTTCTAGATGGGTGCCAGGGTATAATCAAGTGGAGATAGTCTAGAAGATCAAGAAAACCAACTCTTTCCCTTTTGGTTCATTTGCCTTTAGGAAAATGCCCTTCGGATTATGTAATGCACCAGGGACCTTCCAGCGATGCATGATGGGGATTTTTAGTGATATGATTGAACATATCTTGGAGATTTTCATGGACGATTTCTCTGTTTTTTGGAGATTCATATAGGGATATGCGGAAAATTTGGGAAATCTTTGGAAAGATGTAAGGAGAAGAATTTAGTGCTGAATTAGGAGAAGTGTCACTTCATGGTGACACAAGGGATTGTGCTAGGACACATAGTGTCGAGAGAAGGAATAGAGGTAGATAAAGAGAAAGTTGAGTTGATCTCCAACTTACCCACTTCTAAGTGTGTTAAGGATATACGGTCATTCCTAGGTCATGCAGGATTTTATAGGAGGTTCATAAGATATTTTAGTGCCATAGCACATCCTTTGTGCAATTTTCTTGCCAAGGATGTCACTTTTGAATGGTCCCAAGCATGTGAGGTGGCCTTTGTTAAACTGAAAACTATGTTAGTGTCACCTCCTATCATGCGATCCCCTAATTGGGACCTCCCCTTTGAGATCATGTGTGACGCTAGTGATTATGCCATAGGGGCTATATTTGGGAAAAGGGAAGATAAAAAAGCGTTTGTGATCTATTATGCCAACAAGACTCTATAATTCGCTCATTCTAATTGTATAACTACGGAAAAAGAGTTCTTGGCTGTAGTCTTTTCCCTAGAAAAGTTCAGGTCTTACATTGTAGGGTCTCCCGTAACCATTTTCACTGATCATGCAGTGTTGAAGTACTTATCTCAAGGGATGCTAGCCTCGATGCGATTGGGTGGTTTGCTCTATCAAGACTTTAATCAGATAGTTGGGATGAAGGAGTTGAGAATGGTAGGCGACCACCTTTCGTTTAGTTTCGGAACCAACACGAAGGTTTGCCATGAGCGACACTTTCCATGATGAGCAGCTTTTGCGTTTGCCCAGCCATGGTATCTTGGACATAGTAATTATCTAGTGATAGGATGATTCCATCGATGGACCTCCTCGGCAAAAGAAATTTTGGTGGACATAAAAAAATACTATTTTGATTACCCATATTTGTTTAAATACTGTCTTGATCAATTGATGAGAAGGTGTGTATCCAATGACAATCAAATTGGGGTACTCACCTTTTGTGGAGGGCATGAAGGGTTTCGTGGGTGGCAACACTTACCAGTAGCAGTGGAAATACAAAAAAAAATCCTAACAAAAACCCATCTAAGGACCCCTAGTAGCATCAAAACGGGTTCTACAACAAAGAGAAGGGTGTAAGATTACCTTGTGTTAGTTCCAAAATCGAGCTGGTGGTCAGGGCAGCTTTAGATCGAAGCGAACCAAGTCCTAGGTTCACCTCTAACGGTATCCACACGAAGAGTGGAGCCGACAACCTCCACGGAGACGGTCTCAGAAAGGGTCCTGGTGCTAGCAAAGTCCCAATCCGGAGAGGAAGCCAAAACCCTGTCTCTCAAGCTCTAGAACACTTTCTTTTGAGATGAAAACATAAGTTGGCACTGCATAGACTCCTTTTCTCTCAAGGGCATCTGTCATATTAGGGTTCCCGCAACATTCCTACATGGAAAACCCCATCCTTTGAGCTGACCAAAAAATGCCCTCGCTCTAAGTGATGATAGGTAACACGCATCCTCATGCGTTATGCTGAGTTCCCACATGGCCCTAAGCCGAGGGACAAGCCCAAGCCTATTATCTCTCTAAGTGAGGGCTTTCAAACCGAGATTCCACTAATCCCATGACATTTCATTCATGATAATTAACTCCCTCATATTTAGATCACATCCAAATCCGTTTCATATTAGCCCCACACTCTTCTAAGTGTACTTGATGAGTTCGATTATGTTGGCCACTTGGTTAACCATTAGATTAAGCAAGTCAAGATGGTATCTAACAACACATCATGACCCCAATTATTGAAGAGTCGGTGGTCTGTTGTATAACCTTCCATGAATAAATACCTTGCGATTCGTCCTTTCACCAAACTACCTACTTGGTTCGAGCGTGGACAATGTGCTTGAAACCCCATTAGGTGGCTATACCCACACCTAACCAAGTGATATTTGATCTTGTCATAGATTCATCCATGGCCCATTATGCACTTTAGAACCGCTCTCGAGCATTTTCCTGCAGCCGGGTATTCAGAGTAATGATTAGACAGAGGCCTTAGGTATACTTTCCCTTCATTGGGAGTGGAAAATCCTTTGTTGGCTACTCAATTACCTTCAAACACCTCAAACTATACCCAATCCTCATCCAATGAGCAACCTCCTAAGAGGTAACCTTGGATTGAGTCAATCTGGATCGGTATCAAGATATCCTTTGAGCACCTCAAGTCATGTCTGCATATTGTTATGTTGAATCTAATACAGTGCCAAATGTTAATTCCATGATTTGTCTCATTATAGGTCTCAATTATTGCTAAGTACTCTTCCTTAACTGGCATCCATGCTTTCTGATCAACTCATGATTACAGTTTATAAGATCTGGCGGATGATCAGGAGTATGACATGTCTTACAATGCAATGGGATCAACAATGTCCACTCTTGATAGGGATAGTTTAGACACTAACATAATTGCACATGATAGGAATCTTATTATCACTTGATCACATCATCATTTCTTCATGCTATGTTATGTATCTGGGTCATTGATTCGATTAAAGATCTATATCGATTCAACGTGAATATCAAATTAACGAAGAAGCGGCATTATTAAATAATATGTTGTGTCTGATAGATTTCATGTTGCCTTTAGAGGCGCCTCTCTAACAAACTCCCATACTTCACAAAGCCAATTGCCTTTGTATCTCATACGTTTGGCAAGTTTATGAGAGTTGTACTTGTTCAGGGGAAGTGGCTTCGCGGGCTCGGATGCGTTCGACCGGTGGGCATATCTACATCTTTGTGGTGATGATTTCTCAAATCTAATGGTATCACCTTAGTGCCTAGTTTAGACCTTTGATGAGGCTATTATGGTTCCTTTAGTTTTATCAGTGGCTCCATCGTTCTATCCACTGATACTTTAGTATCGGATCATGATGTGAGACCACTTGTAGTTCATAAATAGACTTTACTTGTCCCGGCACTTCCTTAAGGCTGGCATGAGCGATGATGTATTACTAGTTGAGTTATAAATCCCTGATCATCTTTTACTTAGAACTCTTGGCCCAGCATTTGTGTTATCATTCAGCGTGAACTTTGCTTTGATTGAGATTGAGTCATCTCCATCGAGATCAACATTTGGCATCTTACTATACAGATCCCATCTCCTTTAATCAAGAATATTTCCTTAGTGCTTCTCCGATGTAAGGATATTCTTGGCCAGATCCTCGATGACCTCACCTAGGTCAAACTTGTATCTGCTTGTGACTCTCAGAGCATATGATACGTTAGGTCTAATACATAACATAGTGTACAATGAGCGAGCATGTAATTTGTCATACTCTATCAGTGTCCTCTCTATTTATCTTGTGTCTGCGGGACCTGAGACTTCGAGGCGTGATCTAGGTAACCATGGGGACATATCCTCTCTTGGGACTTCTCCACGCTAAACATCTTCAGCATCTTTGCTATGTATGTATGCATTGGATAAGCAACCTTTCGATCTATCTCTATAGATCCTATATCCCCCCCGATATGTGGTCAAACCTCTGGTGATCTTTTCATGGAGAATGTTTAGATAACCATTATGTTTCATAGATTGTATCTATATCATGATAATTTTACCAATGAGGCGATCATTTCCAGGTAATATGTCATCCACATACAACATTAGGAATACGATTGCACTCCTCTATCCATCTTGTACACACAAGGCTCATCCTGATACACATTTAGAAAATCAAACTCTTGATTTCCACCTTAAATCGAATATTCCAGCTCCCACAGATGTTAACTTCAACCCGCTAAATGGATCTCCCGAGTTTGCATACTACTTTACCCACTTCGGATCATAAAGTATGGTTGTGTATGCCCACCTTCTCGGTTAGGCTTCCATTGGGGAAGCTCACATTCACATCCATTGTATCTCATAATCATAATGAGCGACGCAGTGTGGGTATTCTTATGGATTTAAGCATGAGTGCTGATGATCTCGTCATAATCAACTCCTTGTTTGTGACATGGCCCACAAACTTAGCTTTGTAGGTAATCCACATTACCTTCCATATTTGTCTTCTTCTTGAAGATCCACACTTGCACCTATGTGGGTTTTATCCCTCTGGGTGCATCGGCAAAAGTCCGCTTCTTGGATTTAACTTCATGGAATCCGTCCCTTGACTTCATGGGTTTTTCCAAGCCGTGTGAGGTTACGAGCTACTCGAGTTTCATGTGGGTAGTAGCCTCATCCCGATCTTTGCTGAAGCGTCGTTCATATTCACCGATGAGAAATATATATCTCTTTGGAACAATAAGTATCCTATTATTAATACGATGTGCTTGTGTTTTTAGAAGGATCGGTTGTTACTTCATCAACATGAATAACAATCTTACATTAAGTTAGTTGATTTGTGTCTATTTAAGCTCATTTGAACTTTCCATAAACTCTGTATTGCTCTTTTATCTTCTCTTAGAAGAAATTATTTCCTGAAAAGAGCTGTGTACTAAAACAAACAACTTTTGCTCCAATTTTTGTAGAAAGATATCGAAACTCCTTGTATTATCTACGAATAGACACTGTCGATTTAGCCTCTAGCTTTGTCTGACAGAGTTTGCTTCTTTTAAGCAGGATAACCCCATAAATTCAGGTGAGAAAAGCAGGGGATCCTTGTTAGTCCACGCCATCCCATGTATGGAGTAACCTGTAAACACAGTTGGACCTTGTTTAACACTTAAACAACAGTCTCATGTGCATACCCTTACAGTGACTTGAGTAGATCTGCCTTGCCTAACATTAATTTTACCAAGTCTAACAAGGTTTGACTTGTCCCCTTTTTACCACACTATTGTGTTATGGGGTGTAAGGTGGAGTTTACTTAAATAAAGTCTCATTATCCCTGAGATAACCCAAAAACGCTTGGCTTAAGTACTCACCTCGATACAGTCTAAGTCATTTTTTATACTTCCCAGTTGTTTCTTTGCTCCATCTTTGAGTTCTCCCGAACTCTTCAAAGAATTGATTTGTACCTCATAAGATGCAAGTACCCCACATCGTGAATGGTCATGATGAAGGTTGCTGCGTCATAAAGCCATCTTACATACCGAGAGACCACATACATCATTATGTATTGGTCAAACAGTTAGATTAAACTCTATCGCACTTTCCATAAAGGGTAATCATCATCTTTGCCTAATCAAGCAAGATTCACAGTTGTCAAATGATTCATAATCAAATGACACCAAGCTACTAATGTGTGCAACTTAGTCATGTGTTTACTCATTTGCGGGGCAAGGTGACAATATACCATGTGTGAGATGATTTTAGATTATCTCTCTTTGGGATTAGCATAATATCATTGGCTGTAAATTGGAATAAAACATATCAATATGTAAGTCCCATTGCTTTAATGTTCCACCAGCATAATTGACATCGTAATGTAACAACCATTGTCACAAAATTACATAGAACCCTTTTGTTCAAACATGAAACCTAAACATTGTTCTTCGTCAATGTTGGGACATAACAACAATCTTCCAAATTTAAACAAAAACACTAAAGAGGTTCAAAACATAAGTCCCAATGGCCAAAGTCGCCTTCTTTTCCATCACCAACTTAGAAGGTCAGTTTCTCCTTTGTGAGCTTCCTATTGTTCCTTGACCTTGCATATCCAAACCACCATGTATGAGCCACGGGCTGGTATCACATACCATTATCGTGTTGTTTAAGAAAACCGGTATTAGTAATGACATAAATACGAAGATGATGGTTCATCATATGCCTGTGTTCTTCGACTCCAAGTAGGCCTTGTAGTTCCTCTTCTAATGGCCATCTTGAGCTAATGGGAAGCAAATACCCTTTGAGGGGATGTCTCTTTTTGGGTTGTCTTTGCCTTTTTCTTAGCCATTTTCCCTCCCGACCATTTTAAGCACGTTAATCGAATTCGAATTATGGTGGTATTTTTTGGACCATCTCATGATCGAGCACGCGCGAAAAACTATGGATGGCATACCAAGAATCAAGTCTATACTCAATTCAGGATCCATCCAATGACCCAATTGATCCAACCTCTTAATGTGATTGTACATCTGCAATGCATACTTGATGAGTCACAAACTCATTGAATTTTTAGTCCATTTTTCTAGTTATTTGTTCTTACAAATGTAATTCCTTGTAACTGAAGAAATATGTGCTATTGACCAAATTTATATTTGCGAGAAATTTAAGCATAAATGAAATTCGGTAAAATGGAAATTAAAATAAATGAAGCTGGTGAGGTCGCGATAGAGAGAATTAGGTCGACCGGAGAGTCATACTATCTTTGGATGAAAAGGCGTAGCGTAAAGAAGATTCTTCCGAGAACGGAAAGAAGGGGCTTCAGGGAAAGGATTTCATGTCACGACACTATTATAAAGGTTGCGGCAAGAAGGAGAACAGTCACAGTTTACAAGCATATTTTTAAAGTCCTTGACAAGTGAGTTGGAGTAACTTATCGAGTTTGGAAGTCTGTGGAAATAATGTTGTGACCAAGTAGGTTAGATGCACTTGCAATGTATCTCTGCTAAACAATTTCGGGTTCGACAAATTTATAAGTTGGAGACACCCGTCCCTAGAGTGTGACATGGAATTCATGTCACGACAATAAGAATGAGTCGTACAGTTAAAATATTGTGACTAAGAAGTGAGGTTGCGACAGTATGGGCAGAATTGATGTCGCGACATATTTTTAAGGTCGTAACATAAATCTCAGCAAGGAAAGAAACGATTAGGTCGCATTCCGTCTAAGTCGCGACCTAAATCCCGTGTCACGACAAGACAATGAAAAGACAAACAATTTTGAGTCACAGCATGAAGGGGCTGTGACCAAGTTAGTAGGTGACGGCCCAGTAAAGTCATGACATACTTTTAAGAATTACGATATAGAATGCGTGAAAACAATGCGGTCGGTCGCGACATGGAGCTGGGTCGTGGCGTAAATTTATTGAAGAGTCGAGAAAAATGAACCGTACAAAGATCCAACGAGAACTAATGTTGTGACATCAAATCGGTCGACATATATTCCAAAAGCAGAAGCGAGAATAACCGGGTTGCGAGCTATAAATAGAAAAATTGAAGGAGCTGTTGGGGCGAGAAATGAGGTTACTTATTTGGATAGGAAGAAAACATGAATCGCGACATACTTTGAGGTCAGTGACAAGAGCTGATGATTAAATAAAATAAGACCTCATGAATTCCATGTCGCGCCAAAGAAAACAAACGAGACTAGCAATTTTGGTCACAGCACACTTGAAGGCTCAGAGACAATGAATGGCCATTCGCAACAAAAGAGGTCACGACATCGAATCAGTCCGCGACCCACCCAAAAAAATCACGATGGGGAGAGAGTGAGGTCGCGACATCGAGATTGAGATCCTGACACGTTTCTGAGCGACGAATAAGGTCGCGGCGATTCTCCTCCGTAACTAACATGGTCACGACAAAGAATTCATGTCGCGACCACTAGTCAACTTCTGACTAAGACAGAGTCGCGACGAAGCGTCAGTCACGGCTTAGCAATTGTAAGAACAAAAGAAAGAAGGTTGCAACCGGGTTTCCTGCGATCCTGACCAATTGGACCATCGGACCAAAATTTTCGTCGTAATAATGACCTTTGGAAGTCGCTACAAAGAAGCAGTGTTTGGGCGTTGATTTTAGGAAATCCATCTGGAGCCTTGAGTCGGGCCAATTTCTTAAAGTTATAAATGGCTATAGAGTTTTGATAAAGTTAGCTTTCTTTTTAGGAACAGAGAATGGGGAAAGAAGAAAACTCCTTTGTATATTTTAAAATAGATTTTCTTTTCTTTTCTTTTCTTTTCTTAGATTTGAACGATCGTTAGAATGTTGAAATTTGAAGTAATATTTCATTTCTTTTACAATTTACTTGCACGAGTTCAAATAAATCTGACTAATATGCATGAATTCGTCTCTTCTCGGTTTATTGCAAGCTGCGATTAGTGCGATTTATCGATACTCATTGTCGATTGCAATGCGGTTTTTAAGACGGCTTCCGCTGGTTGAATTTATTGATTAGTTATAGTCTTTCACGAATAAATTAGAAGGAAATGGCGAAATTTGGAGGATTTATTTGATTGATGTTTTTCATATAATTGATTTCCTGATAGCCAGTTTCGAATAACGTCCAGTTGTATCTGTCCGATTTCGGGAGGCCCTTTGAGTGACACAGAGATGTCGATTCCTGAGAGCTAGGAACATTCTAATAGTGGGTATGTTGGACCATTATTGAAGAACTATTGAACTCTGAGAGTTCACTTAGATAAATTGTAACACCCCGAAATATACCCTAGTTGTTTTCAACATGTTTAGGGTATTTTAAGGCATATAAATTCTGAATTTTTCGTAAATTAAATGTGAAAATGAAAATTTAGAAACCCAGGAAATTGTACAAGACAGGACAAAATTACTTGATTTGTCCAAGGGCATCAAAGACATGAATTGATAAAACTAGAGGCCAAGTAGAAATAACGGGAATTGGAATGTAATTAATGGAATGAGGGAGGACCAAAAGGAAATGGAAGAAGTTTAATTATAAAGGAGGGAGACAAAAATAATCCATTTTGGTCTCAAACAAAAGGCTACGGAAAGGAAGAGGAGGAAGAAGAAGAGGAAGAAAGAGAGAAATCAAGCAAAAGGTATGGAAACTAAGAGTTTGTTTTTTGCATGGATCTTTTGAATTTGGTATGAAATAGTAGATTTGTCAAAAACTACTTGGAGTGCAGTTGCTAGGGTTTTCTTTGGACGTGTCTGAGTTCCCTTTTCTAGGGTTTTGTTAGAATACCTCAGAACTCTAGATTTAAAGGAAGTTGGGTTGAAAATCCCCTAGTTGATAATATTAAATATGGAGATCCTTCCATGATTCTTAGTTTTGTAGAGTTGGGTGAACTTGGGTATGAATCCTTGGATTCTTTGGCTAATTAAAAGTGTTTATGGAGTTGTTTGGAGGATTCCATGTTAGTTTTTTGATGAAGGATGAATAGAAGATTATGGAAGAAAAGTGCATGAAAATGGTGAATTACGCCATTTAAGTGAATCGGAGGCCGGTGCGGTGCCCTTTGGAGTGGTGCAGGTGCGGGGTGCTGTAGTGTGATCGATGCATTGCGATCTGCGTGCCTCTGAAGGCCAGGTTGATGTAGGTGCGACAGGAGCGATCTGGGTTCCTTTAGTTCCTATGACCCACATTTTTTGATATTTTTGCGTAATTAAGCTGTGAATTTCGCCTCAGAGTCATTAGAACCCTAATAAATGATTAACGGGGTGCAGATAAGAAAGAAGTAAGTGAAAAATGCAGTACTCATTTTGCCTCGTGACCAGCGAGTTTCAATGGAATAAAGTTCGGCGCTACCGATGATAAGATAGGAAGTTCGAATACATATAATCGTAGGAATGCCTAAGACCCAGTATTAAATGACCACGACCGCAATCGCGGCGATGAAGCGAGCCACGTCTCTAATCGGTCTTTGGCACTCCTGTTGAATCTAGGCTACTTATTCACGTGGCGGTCAGTTCTGTTTGGCTACTTGGTACTCGATTAGATCTTCTGGCAACTCACATTCGATCTTTGGTTACTCAGTTAGTGCTCGGCCTCTGTTCAGTCTTGATTACTCCTGCTGTGCTATGACACTTGATCTTGTAGCGTATCTTCGGATACTTATTGTCTTGTGTCTTACTCATTTATTGAATCTTTGGCTATAGGTATTTCCCATAGTTATATGAAAAACTATTTGAAATTGATGAATAAGAGTAAACAAATGTGTATTGTTCTGATCTGTATACCTACGGGTATTTCTGAATAAGAATAAGCTTTGTAACTCCTACGGGAGATCCGAATAAACATACGTCTGATATAAGCATAAGTTCTGAATAAAGAATAAGCTACGTAACTCCCTACGGGAGATGAATAAACATCGTACGATATAAGCATAAGTTCTTAATAAGAATAAGCTCTGTAACTCCTACGGAGATCACGATAAACTTATAAGCACATTATAAGCAATTGTTACTTGTATAAGTCCATTATATGAATACATAGAAATTTTGATATCAGATTATTGTTATATGCTGAATATAAATGTGTATGCATACTACATATGTTTCCCACTTAAGCGTAAGACTTAGCACGGGTTTTAATCAGTGTGAGTGCAGAGAAGAGAGACGGTGATCTTAGCATTCTCTTTGGACCGGCCTACAGTAAGGGTTCATCACTTTGTAGGTTTCTTTCGATTAGTAAATGTAAATGTATAGTTTTTAAATATGTAAATGGGACTCAGTACTGTATATGTGATACGGTAAACACCACTACGGTGGTAGTTTTATTTTGGACTTTTGTATATGATATGTTGATACAATTTTAAGACTTGGATACACCAATGTCTGAAAAAGTAAGTAAAGAGTCCCAGTATATGGTCTCGCACCCCGACCTAGGTTTAGATCCGCCAATCGGGTCAGACCGGGAATCGGGGCGTGACATAAATACCCATTTCACTCATAATTGATGTTGAAGGGGATTATTTATCAATTTAAATCATCAGAGATTTCACCTTAATCTGTTGAAAAACTCTTGACCCTGTGTTAGCTGTGATCTAATCAAGGGAAGGAAGATATTCATTAGATTTTAAAAATTTGAGTCATCCAATCAGTTGGCCAAAATCATACGATCTGTGACTTGGGTTGTAAATCTGCAGTCTCGAGAAATGGAGTGAAGTATTGAGAAGAAAAATACCACCCAAATCTTGTAAAGAATATGTTGAATACAAGTAGCTGATTAAACCCCTGTCTTCGAGAGAAACAGGGATATCTAATTGGTGAATAAGGGAGAAATCCGACTTGCGATATCGGGCGTCTTTGACAAATCCAGATCCAAATTTAGGATAAAGTTTTAAATGGGATATAATGCAGAAATTGACTGTTTCACAGTACTTCTTTATTAGTGTTCATTTTTACAGAGAATTGATTCAGTCCAACTAATCATAGTGTATATAAGTTCATTAGCTTACTTTTATTGTCCTAAGTGGTTTATGTTATCTTTAAGACAATTATCCTTAAATCTTTAGTTGTTAAACTTTATCATTGAAGTTCAGATAGTATGAATCTTAAGTAGTTGGGGTAATTGATTTTTGAGAATCCAAGTCAATCTCTGTGGGAATGATATCTGGACTTACATCCAATTTTTACTACTTGCATGACCTGTATACTTGCAGTGTCATAAACTAAACCTATTCATAATTCCAGAACATTAAACCAGTTTTATTCATTTTAAAGAAACTTCAGTCCAATTTGACATGGCCACAGGAAAGTTGTAAGACTCCTATAGAGGTGTTAAATTGAGAGGTTTAGTCTATATAACAAAAGGTTAACAATACTACACTGGAGACATCCCCACCTCCATCTTGGAATTAAAAAGAAGTCTGGTGACTTTGAACCCTTCAAAGGCCGCCTGCTCATTATAATGTTCCCTTAGTTGGCATACTATGGAATATGCCATCATGATTATTATAACCTGAAACTGGGTGATATGGAGGTGTGGATAAAAAATCCCGCCCTCGCACTATCAACCAAGTTTTTCTGATATGCCCTCTGAACACTTTCAGGTGCATCAGCAATTGGGGATCCAGGGATTGGCTCAGTAATGACATAGGCAAATTTTTCTTCTTTGAGAACTATTCTCAAATTCTTCAGCCAGTCCAAGAAGTTAGGCCCGGTCAATATTTTGTCATCTAGTATGGATCGTAAGTTCACGATGGTCGACATGTTTTGATTCTTCACAACCTAGATGTAAAAGAGATTATGTTATATTGTACTTAAAATGCATAATTATTACAGCTTGATAATCACGCATTGTGGCTTCCACTATTTTTATTGCGAATCCTATAGCCCTCACTATTGTGTTGAAGAACCTATATGGAGGTTCTCCTAGCGAATCGATATCAATATCATCGAGAATCCACCTTGTGGTTATGACAAGCATCTCGGGTCAAAGGTAGGTATCCTTGATCATACCAATTTATATTCGTCTGTGAATAGAATCCGATATCGCTTGAGTGACCTTGGGGTTAGCCCGACAAGCCATCTTAGATAAATAATTATTCAATTTGCAATGCGATGCAACTATCGAATCCGGTGCAATCAGCTGTTGATTTGTACTTTTATCCAGGTTATCATCTCTACGTGTACATCTTATGTATCTTTTGGCCCGGCTGCGTCTCTATCAACATCAACCTTGGGGTTGTGACAAGCTAATGAGTCTAGTTAAAATGACCAAACAAATAATAGTCTAGTTAAGATCAGCCTGTCTGGAAAACTAATTTCCATGGATAGAACATGCTCTTGTGGAGGACGGCTTGGGGTTAGCCCAACAACCTCAATCTCCAAAAGGAACTCTCGTTCACACCATATTAGTGGAAGACGTTAGCCTTAATATTATTAATGGAGGGTTTTTTTTTTTATTTAAGTCTCATCCTTCTCATTAGCATGCATTATCCACTCATCTCATGAAATTATAAGGATAGTTACTCTAACTATATGGCATGATTATGATTCAATCCCTAAGATCATTCCATGAGCTTCTAATGGGTTGACAGTTCATTACTGGATGCATGGTTCTTAACGCTGTTGATCAGACCATGATCTTTCAGTTATTTCTTTGTAAATATTTCACATTCTTCTTAACTTTTTCTAGCTGTCTGATGTGTTGTAGTCACATTGCACTTTATTACAGGCAAACATTTAGTTTTTTGTTGAAGTTTAGATGAGAAGAAGTACATAGAGAAATTAGAAAAGGTAGGGACTTAGGAACCTATTTATCCAAAGGAAATAATAATCATATGCAGTATGCTCCAATCACCATTGGGTAAAGTCCATAATCGTCATCCTTTTAACATACACCCTTAAACATGCATTCTCTAATGCAATCCATTGAAAAGTGAAGGTAATGGTACCCCATGATTTCAAAAAGCACATCAAAGGTTTTCCAGCACTTGAAATAATTGATCCATTTGTTTTGTTCAACATTTGAACAACGACCTCAATTCAACACTTAGACAAATTTGTCCTACATCGATTCATTTCAACATGAACAAATAACCCCTTTATTCAACACTTGAACAATCCACAGATCAACATCTTGAATCGCGAACCTATTTAACTCTCCCAATTGGTTCCAACTCAGCTGACATTCATTCGATTCTTACTTGAGCCCTTAATTTTTTTCAAAATAGTTTTGTCGAAATTCTACTCTTAGGTAATTTCATGGTTTAGAAATCCGCGGTGTAGAAATTTTAAAGGCTGACGGTTCGTTTCAACTTTCGCACATTTCTATTTCAAACACAAGAGTATTGTGTTCGAAACTTGTGCAAAACCATACAAAAAAGAAAATGAACAAGGCACCAGAAGACCCTAATGTCGCGACGTCGTCACGTCACGACGTTGTGAGGGTTCAAAACCCCATTGCAGCCTTCATGTCGCAATGTCGAAACATCGTGACGTCGCCACGTCGCAACATTGACACGTCCTTACGTCATCACATTGCGACGTTGGGAGTGTTTGACTCAAATGTCATGTCAAGTCACTTTAGGTCACATCATGTCATGTCACGTCACATCACATCACATCACGCAACATTGTAAAATGTCAGCGGCGTTACGGGATTCGGATGAACAGCGTCGCGTCGTGTTCTTAGCCAGCGTCGCGGCGTTCTTTGAGAGAGTAGGCAGCGTGGATTGGGCGCAGATATCCGGCATTCTTGGGTTTTCTAGCGATGAAATGCAAAATCGATCTTTGGGACTTTACACACTTCGAGTTGTTCCTTCTTCATATTAACCATCCTAGATCATCTCGCGACAATATACATAAAGAACAACATTCAGATCTAAAAACCTTCATACTAAAAATCTCATTTTCAAAACTTTTGAAAACATGGAACATAGCAGAAAAATCTCAGCAATAAGCGGAATTTTGATGCACACAAGGTTGCTCTGATACCACTGAAGGGTTTCGTGAATTTGGAAACACTTACTTGATAGTAGCCAGGAGCTGAAAAATCAACAAAAACCCATCCAAGGACCCCTAAGTAGCACCAAAATCAGATTCTACAACAGCAAAGAGAAGGGTGTAAGATTCTAGTGTGTTGGTTCCAAAAACCGAGTTGGTGGTCGATGACTAAACAAAGTGAACCAGTCTGGTTCTCTGCGGTATCCCATACACCTATTTATGAAGAGTGGGTCGACAACCTCAATGACGGTCTCGGAAAGTCCGGTGCTATGATTCACGATCTCAGAAGGCCAAGGCGGTCTCGTTCAGAACACTTTCTTTTTAGATGAGAAAGCACAAAGTTGGCTTTTCTCACTTGAACTCCTTTTCTCTTAAAATGGCATCATCTGTCTTAGGGTTTCCCATAAGCATTCCTTTTGCAGGAAAGCCACATCCTTTGAAATGACCCGAAAAATGCCCCTCCTCTAAGTGATGATGGTAACAAAGCATCCTCATGCGTTATGGCGAGTTCACGGCCCACACAAGCGAGAGATGAAGCCCAGGCATATAAGTGAGGGCTTTCCTGACAGAGATTCCACTAATCCCGTGACATTTCATTCATGAGAATTAAATCCCTCATGTTTTAGATCACATCAATCCATTTCATGTTGGCCCACACTCTTTTAAGTGTGCTTGGCCCATTGGGTTCGGTTATGTTGGCCGCCCAGTTCAACCAGTGATTAAGCAGAGTCGAATTGGTATCTAGCAACACATCATGACCCCAATTGATTGGAGTCGATTAGTGCATTTGCTTCCCTTCCATAGACAAATCTTAGTGCGGGTTCGTCCTTTCACCAAACTATACCCTACTTGGACAGCATGGACCGATGTGTAGCTCCCCCTTTGGTAGCTATTCACACACAGCCCAGTGATATTTGATCTTGTCCCAGTTCATCCACTCAAATTTATTTATACACTTTGGGAGCACTCCTCAAGGCATTTTCACTCTGACGAGATTCAGGAATGATTCAGACAAGGGCCTTGGGTATACTCCTCCATTGGGGTGGCGAATCCTTTGTTGGCTGTGATCACGCTGGACGCCTCCATTTCTATCACCCAATCCTCGTCAATGGCGGCCTCCTAGAGGTAACATGGATTGAGGTCAGAGTCTGAGGATTAGTATCGAGGGTATCATGGCATATAGTCACAATGATGCCTTGCACCATTGCTATGATGTGAGACAATCAGCTACATTTAAATAGATGATCCATATGATTGTCTCACATTATAGGTCTCGGATATTAGCTACTCTTATCAAGCATCCACCGCCATCTACGATCCAACTCGCGATCATAGTTTATAAGATCTCTTACTTGATCAATCAGGGGTGTGCCATGTGCTAGTATCCCGAGATCAACAATATCCGCTCTTGATAGGGGATAATTTAGACAACATAATTTCACATGATAGGAATCTTATTATCTGCGGTCGTAGTAGTTTTTCTTCATGCTATATTGTGTGTGAACTAATTGTTAGATTAAAGATCTATCAATTCGCATTATGAATATCCAATTAGAAGAAGAAGCGCGTATTAAATAATATATTTATTACATCTGATAAGTGCTAATGGAAATTGCCTTTAGAGCACTTCTCTAACAGGGCATTTCTCCTTGAGAAAAGCGGCCCGTAAAAATCATGAAGCTTGTTTTATTGGCCCTCTTTAAAGATTGCTTTGACTTTTGCCATTACATGCCGATGCCATGACTAGGAGGGGATCACCAAAAGTAACATGATGCCTCTCACCCTATTTTTGTTATTGAGATTTTTCGATTCTTTGGGGTTTAGACTTCAGTAGTTTCCCTCCTTCATGTGGGTACCTTTTACATTTTATTGTGATTGATTATGTTTCAAATTATAGATGGGCCAGTTCAACGAGAACTAACGACCACAAGGTTGTTTGAAATTTTAAGAAAGAGCGTATTTTTCTCGCTTTTGGAATGCCTCGTCTGATCATTAGTGATGAGCTGGGCTCCATTTTTTAATCGACCTTTTGAAATCTGTTAAAAGTATGGAGTCACACACAAAGTTTCCACGACACCATCCACGGACGATGGTCAAAGCGGGAACTAGCCAATAGGAGATCAAACACATTTTGGTAAAGGCGGTTTACCTGGTGCAGGATTGGTCAAGCCCCATTCTTAGATGCTCTTTTGGCCCTCTTAGTCTTGCTTTTAAAACTATTCTTGGTATGCCTCCCCCTATAGGTTAGTTTATGGCAAGGCATGTCACCTCCCAGTGGAAATGGAGCACAGAGCATATTGGGCCATTAAAACTCTTAATTTGATTTGGCTACAAGGCGGGTAAGCGACTGTTGTCTTTGTGATGAACTTCTTTCGATGAATTGAGGCGTAGATCGTATGAGGCTCGAGAATTTACAAAGAGAAGGTCAAGCTCTTTGTGATAAAAACATCGTGGAAGACCTTTGAACCTCACCCAAAAGGTCTTGATCTCTGACTCCTCGATTGCACATCATTTCTGGAAATTAAACTCCGGATTCTAGAAGCCCAGGCCTTTCATTTGTCGAATGGTTCACCCGTATGGCGTGAGTGGAATTGAGGAATTTGAAAATGAAACTCTTTAAAGTCGATAGTGTAGTGCTTAAAGCCATGGAGGGAACTTGATAGCTAGGAGAGTAGTGAGAGCTGGTAGATCCGGTCTGTCGGGATGTCCGCCGACGTAATCTGTCTTACCCTTTGTATATAGCTTTCTTTTCTTTTCATGCATTTCTTTACCTTCTAATCCATTTAGTTACGTTTTTGTGTTCATAAAGGAGGATGAGATGCTGTGTAACATTCTTTTCTCCCATTGGCAACCGGTATTTTGGCCTTTCATGCATACCTTCTTCTTATTATTATTACCTTACCTTGTTACCTTATTATTATACCTTCTTGTTACCTTACCCACCTTACATTCTTCTTACCTTACACCTTGCCGGGAGTGTGGTATTGTCGCTGATGCATTGAGGCATTGCTTATTTTAAAGTGGTGGGGGTGGAGCGCACACTAGTGTTTTAGAGCCATTTAAGTGCATGCTATTTGGTTTAATTCAGTGTTCTTAGGGGGTTAAGTGCATGCAATTTTTTTTTGTATTTTGACTTACTTGAGAATGGTACTTAACCTTTGAAGTATGCAGCTGCATGACCTTATGTATGTACTCTATGTAGTTTCACTGCACATACACAATAACAAGCATGCACAAAACTTTTTTTTTTTTTCATATTTGGGACCATATTCATCAATTCTTCTATTCTCGAGTCGATGCCGACTTGCATCATTCTGGTTATAACTTATGCAAGTCCTTCGATTTCTCCCAGAGCTCTACTTTTGCTTGATTATTGCTTCCAAACTAGCCTGCATTTTAGCATTCCCATGTCGTCATGCATCTTATTCCTTAATGGAACAACACATAGTTGAAAGATGATTTTAGGCCATATTTTCTCTTTTAAACTTCTAGAAATCATCTTTGAGTCGTCATTTGAACCTTGGTAGACCTTGAGTTGCCGAGTTCAATTTCAAACCTCAAGATTCTGATTTGTGTCACAGTAGGGTGATCCGGAATCAACAATATTCATAACCTAAAATTCCTTCTACTGCCGTAGCAAAGCTATTGCAGTATAGTGACTGTAGGGTCGAACACAGGGATGGGTTTTCTTTGCATAAATGATTCTTATTAGCTCAGTAATTGAATTTGATTTGGATTATGGGGTGGTGATAAAAACAGTGGATTTTGGTGAAAAACAGTGGAGGTTGATAGTGTGCAAATTAAAATTAAAATGAAGAAAAATAAGAAAAATAAATCCTTGAAGTCTCGGGCCACTAGGCTTAGGGTTCTAGGTTAACCAACATGTACTCGGGTCTTTATCCTTGCGTTGAGGAGCATGACATATAGTAATTTCCCGAACCGGATCTTCATTTAGCTTTAAAACCTAGACCATTAGAGTTTTCCTTTTGAAAGATGGCATTTAATTAGGCATAAATGTCCTTAGCAGTGAAAACACATCTCAAAAACACTACCCTACGATAACTAATAGGAGACAACTAACTGGGCCTCAGTGGATCTAGTGAAAGTATCACAGACAGCTGCCAAATACACATTAGGAGAGCATGTAAGAGATTTTAACATTGTGAAGCGGGAACGCAATGCCCTTAAATGCATACATGAAGAACATGAGAACTTCTTGAAACACATGGCAGGCACACAGTGGCCTTCCCACTTCAAGGATGGGGAGGTTGCTTGAACATCCTATTTGGTTGTCATCATCAAAGGATGTTTGGCAACTGAGAAAATAGCAAATAAAATGAAAGAAAGGAGAAAAGAGACGGTGGCGAAAGCGCCACCCTGATCACAATATTCTGACGTGAAGGAAATTGAGTTGATTTGAGTTTGTATAGACTGAGGCTTATATAGGTGCTCAGTGTATATAATTACAAAAAGGCAAACTAAAGCTATTACAAAAGGGTTAAAATAGGAAAAAACCAGAACTATAACTCAAAACAACAGCGTGCTTCGCGGGCTTGAGTACGTAGGTGGAGCAGTCTGTTGGAGCGAGGAACGAGTGCTGAGGCTTTCATTCTAACGAGTGGTGCGATTTCTTACGTTTTATGCTATTCTTTCCTCACGGTCTTTGATTTGCAATCTTTGGTTGACTTGAATTCTTCGTGCTTGGATCGGCTGACAATATTGGCATAATTAGCTCATGGCGAAAAAGGGCTGTGAATAGATCATTACAATAGTAAGGACGATGTGCAAATCGGGTTAATTAAATTATTAGTACACAAAAGCACTCAAAACCTATAATAAATAGGGCTCAAATAGCACTTTTGGGCACTAATCAGATTCTTGACACTTTGGTAAGGATGGTTCCAAAGTAAGTGTGAAGGTCTGGGGTTCATGCCACAATTGAGCAAGCTGATCGAGTTTGGGAGGATTTGAAGCAATCTTCGAAGTGAGTGTACATTGAAATCCAAGCGTAGTGAATTCTAGAATTTTTGCAAAGTGTGTAGGGTACCACTCTAGTGAAATCTTGGTACCACTCTAATTAGTACCGATCAGGAGCAAATTGATGTAGTACCATATTGGTACCGGTACCACACTAAGTGGAACCATATGAAAAGCCCTCTCCCCTTCATTTTTTGAACCCCTTCAACTCTTATATAAGAAACACCCTAACCCTAACCTCTCTTCTCACCAAATCAAACCCTAATTCAAATGGTTTCCTCAAGCTACACCATCAATCTAACCGTCAAAAAGTTCGTGCACATAGAACGAAAAGTGTTACACACAGTGTGGGTAAGTGATTCTCATCCTCAAAGCTTGAGTAATCTAATTTGATTTGCATTGTGGGTGGCATGGATTATTTTGGTTGGCTTTGGTTTTTGGCTTTATGTTCTTGGTTGGTTAGGGCGTCTGCTATGAATAGTATGGGGAGGAAAGTTTTGAATGACTTGGAAAGGGTGAGTCCAATAATTTTGGAGATGGGTTTCTGGGAGATTTTGTGTGTTGTGGGCGTTCTTACTGATATTCTCTATCTTGGCCATATCATAGAGATCGAACACGGGAAGGAAGGCCACCAACCCCTTATATGGGCCAGTTTGTTAAAAAGAAGGCCAATACATCTAAGCCCGTGAAAGGGGTGGGAAGCGAAAAGCCCATTCATCGGAAGCGAGGAAGAAGAGTAAGTGAAGATGAAGAGATTGAGGCTATGTTTGCTAAATCCAATCAGAAGCGAAAATAGGGTCCAGTCGGTTGAGCCAGGGGTTTTCAACGTGAGCGAGAATTAAAATTGAAACATTTCTTTTTACTCATCCCATCAGGTACGGTTATTCAAGATCGAATTTTCAATTTATTGTTGGCGAGGAGTAAGGCTATCTGGCGAGTCTCGAGGAATTTTACTCCAACGAGAGAGAAATGCGAGATGCGGATTCCCTTTTAAGGCCTACGATCTCGGGGAAGCAACTATCAGTTATGATTCGATTGCTAGATCATTGCATTATACTCCTTTTTAGCACACATGATAGGCCTTACCACTTCAGGTATTACAATGTTTGATGCGGATATGTTTACAAACACCATATGTACCTTAACCAGGTACCTATAAGGGGGTTTATGTGTGAAAAGAAGTTTACTCAAATTAAAGCCTGAATGTGCGAGTAATGAATAAGGTCATTCCGCAAATAGTCGGGCTAAAAGGGAAGGAGAAGCTACTGACGAGGAGGAAATTCAGTTCCTGTATGAGGTAATGAATGGGAAGGTTATTGATTATATACAAGTGATATGGTGTGTAATGAGG